>OZ005736.1:92218866-93418866 GCA_963930755.1 Eudasyphora cyanicolor | reverse complement strand
CAGTAAAACGCAATTTCAGCGACCAATATATTTGGAAGGAGAGAGAGAGCAAGTAACAAAGCGTATCAGATACTGGAAAGACAGAAACGAACCAAAAAGAAAACGCCATTTTGGTAAGGAATCAAATTTTGAGCAATACGAATGTATCGGACCTGTCGTTGGTAATCCTGTATAATTATTTAGCATTTTAAGTATTTATTTGATCGCGGTAGTTGCCCTTTGTGAAAATGTATATTTAGTGCCGAAATTAACGTAGATTAATTTTTTTTTTTTTTTTTTTTTTTTTAATCTAAACTTTAAAAATTTTGGTGGAAATAATTTGCGTGGCGATTGTTTTTTTGCTTGTTCGAACCGTGGTAAATTTGAAAAACATTTTTATGATGAATGACACTAAAGGTGATGAAACAAACGCAGAACAAACCCTGACTGTTGGTGCTGTCGCGGTGAAGCTTCCTCCTTTCTGGACGAATTTTCCTCAAGGATGGTTCATGCGGGTAGAGAGTATGTTTAGACGATCAAATATTGTGAGTGAGGAGACCAAATACGACTACGTTCTCTCAGTTTTACCGGAAGAGACAATCGCCAAGCAGGAGTGTGGAGTGTTCGTTCCAAGATCTTTAGCGGATTGTGAAAATGTGTTTGTGCGGGTTGATCGTGTAAAAAGTAGTCTTGAACCTCCATACGAAGGACCTTTTCCGGTTAAAAAAAGGAGTGCAAAAACATTTGTGATTGTCAGAAATGGAACTGAGATAACGATATCTATTGATCGTCTAAAACCAGCATTTGATTTGCCCGATTCCCCCGTGGACGGTTCTGCTGGGAAGAAAGTTCGCTTTAATATTCCGTGCGATACACCGAGAAGAACTAGCATGGTTTTAAGGTCAACGAAAGGTGTTTCATCTCGATAGCGACTTCGTCTGGGAAGGGAGTATGTGGCGAAGCCATAATTTGAATAACGTAGTTAGCTTTTTATAATTTTTTGTTTTTCATGTCAATCGAAAAAATAATTATTTCCATTAAAATTGTTCATTCTGATTTCTGTCCTAAAAATAACGAGTTGAAATATTGTACAACCTATTTTCATTTTAATTTCAAATAAATGTTAATTGTAATTTTTATAAATAAAGCAATTGTTTTATTGGATCGCACGGAACTTGTGTGACCTCGCTCGCTGATAATAGCCTTGGGGATTAATATTGCTGTCCGGGAACTCCTGAATACCATTCCGTTACAAATATACTACAGAAGCGATTTTTTTTCAGCGTGCAACAACGACAATGTTCCAAGTACGTCCAAACAAGCAACTAACTCAAACAATAACAAATTCACCAATAACCGGTTTGCTGCGTTTGTAAGTAATGTTAATGATAATGATGATGAAGCTACTGCTGAAAATGTAAGCCCTAAACCTCCGCAAATAGTTATACCAAATGTAACAGATATTGGTGCAATGGTAAAAAGCTTTTCAAACATAATATCTTCTAATGAATTTAACTACAAAGCTATGAATGATGGTCAAATTAGAGTCTTGGTGAAAACGGTCAAATCCTACAGATCACTTGTAAAGCACCTCGAGGACAAGAAAATTAATTTCCATACCTACCAATTGAAAGAACAACGAGCATATAGAGTAGTAATAAAAAATGTTCATCACTCAACAACAATTCAAGACATAAAAACTTGTATTGAAGATGATGGTCATAAAGTAAGAAACATTTCAAATGTTCGCAGGAGAATTACAAAGGAACCATTACCCATGTTTTTCGTAGACATTGAGCCAAACGTAAATAATAAAGACATATACAACCTAAAACATATAAATAAAGCAATCGTCAAAGTAGAACCTCCAAACAAAACCGATGACCTTGTACAATGCCATCGTTGCCAGGAATTCGGACATACGAAAACGTATTGTAAAAAAACCGTCAGTTGTGTTAAATGTGGATTGGGTCACTTAACGGCGCAGTGCACTAAAACTAGGGAGACACCAGCACGATGCGTTAATTGTTTGCAGAACCATCCAGCAAATTATAAAGGTTGTACTGTGTATCAGACCATTATGAAAAAGAGACTTCAAAATAGTAGTTATATTCGTAACCGACAGAGGGGCACTGGCTATGTACACGATGATGGGAACTTCCCTAGTTTTAATAATGTATCTACACTAAAAAAAAAGCGTACTGAAAATCAATGAAATTTTCGTAAAGTTTAAGATTTCGGCAATGATTTCGAGCCAAAGACAATCGCTATAAAAATAAGAAGGTTTTATAGTTAATTTAAAGACGTGAATAGTATTTGTTTTGAGGATGCATTTCATAGAATTAAGAATTTTGGGTAATAAAACTAATTAAGTTTGGTCTTAAAATAAGCACATTTTTGCGTTAATTTAAGTATGGCGCGTGCTTATTTTTAGTAAAATATCATATAATTTAAAACATTATCGTAATAAAACTTAAAATGTTTGTCCTTGATATAAGAATATACTGGTAATTAATTTAAAGCATACATGAATTTAAATACAGTTTTTTTAAATATGTATGGAAAATTCGTTACATTATATTGATTATAATGTTAATCTTTTAAATGAATCATTTTCTTTGAAATCATTTACTATTCATAGAAAATTCAATAACACAACACTTTATCTTTCTAAATAAATATTTTATTTGTTATATTTTATATTGGAAAATATAAAAAAAATATAATACATATTACGGATAACCTTGAACATTTTAAAACTTAAAACAATATGTAATTGTATAAAGACAAATCGGCCAACACACTATGAAGTTTGACTTTTATTCGAATATTGTATTGTTATGTATGGATTCCCGGGATTCGTTTCTCTATTTGTTGTCCATGAACAATTTTTATCGGAACCGACCTTAATGATTTTTAACCTAGAATTTGACTGGAATTTAAATAGAAATTATATAAAACAAATATTATATTATTATATCATTTGGATGCTCACTCATTTCCTGCAATTTGTAAATTTTTATTCCCCACTGCATTTTTCATATATCCAAATAAAGTTGAATTGCGCGAACTAAAATAAAAATAATTTGAATAGAAATCAAACAGAATGTTTTATATACGATAAAGTATTAAAATAAATTTTATCATATAACTGTCACAAAATGTTGAAAGATAAGTGATATATTAAAATCTTTGGAATATACTTACTTACACTGAAATATTTAGTCACTCTTCTACGACACAAATTCTCATAATAGATCCATACAAAATTTGCTGTACTAAAAGTTAAAAAAAAAATATTTATGTAAGATATTATTAATAATAGAAACTGATTGTTTTGAAAGGGGCGAAAGTGACATTTTTCATATAAATTGAGTTATCAAAAATAATTTTCTCAAAAAAATCAATCGTGACTTAGATTTTAAAATCTTAAGTTTTGTTAGCAAACAAAACTACAAAAACGTATTTAAAATTACTTCTGTAAAACAAAAGCTAATGCTGCTTATGACATTCTTAACCCTGGTGTTAGATTAGCAAATCTGTACGAATCCTAGATTAAGAGTCCATTTGGTCAACATTACATTTTTCATATAAAATTAATATGGAAGACAATATTTTATATTTATTTTTATTCAATACTTCGTGAAAAGAAAACAGCTTATTTACAATTAATTTTGAGCAAAAACGCTTATTATTTTGATTTTAGTAAAACAAAAATATCCCTTGGACAAAATTATAAGGCAATATATATATATATACATACATATATTACCGTTTATAAAGGAAACGATACAAAAATTAGACCAAATGGGCCTAATCTAACAGAAGGTTTAATTATGAAGTACTTATGAAGCAATTATGAACACGAAATCAGGGAAGAATTTAAACTAAAATTAAAAAAAGGAAAAAATCTTTTTAAATAAATTATATTTGGAAAACTTTTTAACAATAACTTTGTTTGTGTGAAAACACGTATTTTATATGTAAACGTCAGTTCGCAAATATATTTTGTTCTAATACATTAATATATGCGTTCCAAATTAAATTTCTTGATTTTCAAATAATATATATTTGTTCTGAAATACATAATACTTACAAATATTGTTTCCAAATCTATTTTCTTTCAATTCAAACATTCCCATGTAGGTGTATGCTCACTTATTTTTTGCAAGTTATAAATGGCATTCAGCACTGCATTTTTCATATATCCATCACATTTATCTTCAAATATTGCGTGATCTAAAATTAAAATAATTAAAGTTTTTCTGAAAATAAATCAAATAAAATTATCTATAAACAAAAAAAGGCAAATAAATTTTATCATATCACAATTGGAAAACGCTGAAAACTAAGAGAAATATTTCAACCGTTCATATATAATACTTACGTTGAAATATTTTGTTAAATTTGCCACACTTCTCACAAAAGACCCATTCGAAAATTGTTTTACTAAAAAAATTAAAAAAGATAGTTATATGTATAACATATTATTAATAATAAATTTCTATATTGCCACAAATAATTTTACATTTCTGCATTATGCACTGGTATTTTTAATAAATAAATACTTTCAATTAAAATGTGTTTTGTTAATTTTGTAATTGCCAATAAGATGTTTATTTCATCATAATAATATTATTTTTCACGTACCCAAACATTTTCCCATTGTCTCTTTCAGTATTACAAAATCTATTACTCACATTTTTGTCATCCATTTGGAACAAATCTCTTCATAGGACTAACAAACAAGATCTCCTTCAAAAACGCATGTACATCGCCATAAATAACATACAGCAAAAATAACTATGACTAACGCACTCCCTTATCACAGAGATCGATGGTGACGCCGACGGCATAACCACATGCATACACACATGTACACGACGGTTTCATTTGTTGTTGTTGCTATGCTTTAGCAAAAATAACTGTTAACAGCCCATATTAAAATTATTTTCGGTGCAATATGCACGTATGTATGCACGTATACTTACATATTCACAGCAATCAAATTTTTTCACAATCCGTGTCCCGAAAACAGGCAACCGTTTCCTTCCATCGCTTGTAAATAACTGACGATTTAGAAGAAAACGAACAGAACTGTTCTCTATTTTCTCTTCTAGAATTCCATAACAATTATTGATTCACACATTACCAAACAAAACTGATTCTCCGAGCGAGAGAGGGAGGGAGAGATTGTATAATTCTCTCGTATGTATTCTTAAAAATAATGACAATAGTCATAAAATTTATTACCAAGACAGCCTTTCCTTTAAGGGGAGCATAGCCTTAAATTTATTACTCAAATTAATCATACTGTTAATTAAGTCCGATTCGGCATTAAAACTATGACATGTCTACGTCGTAGTGTTAATGTAGAAAATCCTTGAAAGTATTGAAATATTACTTAAAATAATGCGGATTCTCACAAAAATAATGATTTTTTTCTTTAATTTAAATGCGTACATTTAAAGAAGGGCGTATACAAAACTAATGATTAGATAGACATTAATTCAAATTCAAAAAAACTTTATATTAAGGAAAATTTCGTAAAAAGCGTGTAAATTTTCATTCTTTTAATGAAAATTGTCATTGAATTGATGCCGAGGTAGCATACTTAATATAAGAATGTGTCATCATTAGTTTTATTACTATTTTTTTTTTCAGTGTACAGATAATAATTTTAATCAAAATAAAGGATTTTCATATTCTGGTGCATTGAAATCTTCTGATTCATCATCATTCAGCAAAATTGAGACACTTTTACAAAAACAAATAGAGCTCACTAATACTCTTTTAAGTATGATGTCCGTCCTACTCACAAAATTATGCAATTAGACTTGAAAATCGCCATATGGAATGCTAATGGGCTTTCCAACCATACTCAGGAAGTTGAAATGTTCCTGCACTTAAATTTTATAGACATTCTTCTGGTATCAGAAACTCATTTTACCAATAAAACCTACTTCAAAATCAAAGGCTACGATTTGATAAATACTAATCACCCGGATGAAAAAGCTCACGCTGGAGCTATTCTTGTGAAATCAACGATTAAATATGAAGTCGCAGACGAAGTTAGAACTCCATACTTACAAGCATCATGCATAAAAGTTAAATGTGATACAAGCGCCGTACATTTCTGTGCCATTTATTTTCCCCCTCGTTATTCTGTTAAATGTGAACAGTACCAAACCTTTTTTAGAAAACTGGGAACGAGGTTTATTGCTGGAGGTGACTTCAATGCCAAGCATCCATGGTGGGGTTCAAGACTGAGTAACCCTAAAGGCAAAGAGCTATACAAATGCATCACAAATAATAGCTATTCTGTGTTGTCCACCGGGAATCCTACTTACTGGCCAACAGATCCCAGAAAAATACCTGACTTACTGGACTTTGTTGTTTACAAAGGAATTTCTCGTCAACTTCTTGACATTTCTGATAGCACTGAGCTGAGTTCTGATCACTCTCCAATCTTGCTAAATTTTAACACTTTTTTACAATCGACTTCTAAAATGTATAAAATCTTGAGTCCCAATACTGATTTGGCTTCATTCTCAAAATGGATTGAACAAAATCTCAATATGAACATTTCATTAAAAACTGGACCTGAGCTGGATTACGCGGTTGAAAGTTTCAACAACTTGATTCACGAGGCAGGGTTTTTATCAACTCCAATTGTTCATAGCAAACAAAGGCGAAAAAATATAAGCTTGGAAGTTCGTGAGTTGATAAGGACAAAGCGCAGATTGAGAAAACGGTGGCAAAATAGTAGAAACTCAAATGACAAACGATTGTTTAACAAAGCAAGCAAAGAACTGAAGACTAAACTCATTGAACAGAAAAATAACCAACTTCAAGAATATTTAAAAAGTCTTGATGTATCACGTAACGACGAACATTGTTTATGGAGGGCAACCAAGTATTTAAAGCGAGCAGCTAAAAGAAACATTCCGATTAGGGATGAAAGTGGAATGTGGTGCAAAACAGATAAAAGTAAGGCGGAATCTTTCGCTCTTCATCTAACAAACACATTTCAACCTCATGATACAAGCAATACTTCAGATGTCAATAGTGTTATGGAATTTTTAGATAGCCCTTGCCCAGTCGACTGGCCTATCAAGCACATCTCACCTCGTGAAGTAGAGGAAGAAATCAAGAAAATAAATTGTAGAAAATCACCCGGTTTCGACCATATTGATGGAAAAGTCATTAAAAACTTGCCAAAAAAAGCTATAATTTATCTAGCCCTAATATACAATTCAATTCTGCGTTTGAATCATTTCCCATCCCAGTGGAAGTGTGCAGAAATTATAATGCTACCCAAAACTAACAAACCCGAGAATGAAGTTACATCTTATAGACCGATTAGTTTACTGGCCACTTTCTCTAAAATATTCGAAAGAATATTTCTAAGACGATTACTACCAGTATTACAGAAGAACAACATTATCCCTGAACACCAATTTGGATTCAGGCATAAACACGGTACTCCAGAACAATGCCATCGTATTGTTTCCTATATAAGAGATACGCTGGAAAACAAAAAATATTGTTGCGGAGCCTTTTTAGACGTGCAACAAGCATTCGACAAAGTTTGGCACTATGGCTTATTTTATAAATTGAAAGAAATTCTGCCAACACACATGTATTTAGTGTTGAAATCATACCTTTCAGAGCGATACTTCTATGTCAAAGTCAACGGCGATTTTTCAAAGATGAACGAAATTAAGGCAGGAGTTCCACAAGGCAGCGTGTAAGGCCCAGTGCTCTACACAATTTTTACTGCAGATATGCCTACAAACGACGATGTGTTACTTGCAACATACGCAGATGATACTGCAGTACTTGCATCTAGTGAGTGCAGAATTGAAGCCTCTGTTTTAGTACAAGTCGAACTTGAAAAAATTGAAACCTGGATGAAGAAATGGAACATTAAAATTAATGCTGAAAAATCCACCCATGTTACATTTTCTATGAGGAATGGAGATTGTCCTAGGCTATTTATCAACAACAATGTTATACCACAAGATAATTGCGTCAAATATTTGGGTATTCATATTGACAGGAAATTGACATGGACAATTCATATTACTAAAAAACGTGACCATCTCAAAATAAAAGCCCAGAGGCTATACTGGTTGCTTGGAATAAGATTTTTATATACAAAACTATCCTTAAACCTACGTGGACGTACGGAATTCAGCTATGGGGAACTGCCGCCAATTCGAACATCGAAATTTTACAAAGATTTCAGTCCAAAACACTAAGATCTATTATCAACGCCCATTGGTTCGTATCCAACAAAACCATACACAACGATTTAAAAATTCCTACAGTTAAAGACGAAATTCAACGATTTTCTGAAAACTACCATTTCGTACATAATTTAATAACTAAATATTGTCACACTTATATCTACTTATAGTTAAAAATTATATATAATATATACTTTAATAATAACTTTTCCATATAATCTTAAGATATTTTTATATTGTTGATCTCAGTGGAGGTCAATAATCTCTGTTATTTCTAAAATTGTTATTGCATTTGCTTATTGTCCTTAAATGGACAGATTGTAAATAAAGATTTTCAAAAAAAAAAAAAAAAAACTACTACCGCCATCTACTTATAACGGGTTTTCCAATAGGGATGATATGATTTTGAAGTGGCGTTACGGCCATTTGTACACGGGGCAAAATCGCCTTTTTTGATTTGTTTGAATCGAAAGAAAATATATTTGGAACACAAATTTTTAAATATTATATATTTCTTAGCAAATATATTTTATTTGAAAATCAATAAAATATATTTGGAACGCATATATTAATATATTACAACAAATTATATTTGCAAACTAAATTTCACAAATAAAATATGTTTTTAAATATAAATAAAATTATTATTTAGGAATTAAAACGATTTCCAAAAGCTTTGCTGACTTTTTCGAGTTTCAGTTTTAATTTTTCCTAAGCTTCGAATTGTACCTCCCTCCTACCATATGCAGCATTAACTTATGTTTTAAATCAATCATTTAAATTTTCTGAGTTAGTATTCCAAGTCACATTTCTTGTCAATCCTCCAATTAATATATTTTGATACAAGATTATACGATTTTAATTACTATTTTTACGAACATAAAATATTTCTAAAAAATAACTTAGAATTAGTAAAAAATTTAACACAGTTAACGTATTTTCTGAATTTTTAAGTGCGAATAAATATTTGTTTCGGAAATTATAGTCCCAAATAAAAACATGTTGGGATGTAAACAAAGATTTCTTTAGAATAACATATTCCCAAATATATACTGTTTGTGTGTTTCCCCATATTATATGTTTAGAGTGTACCCTAAACATATATATGTTTCAAGCGGAATATGTTTGGGACAATATACTACAGAAGCGATTTTTTTTCAGCGAGTAATATGTCATGATCTGTCATTTGTTTTTCATTGTATTCAGTAGTGTTTACAATTTCATCATGGAGAGATATACGCAAGAACAACGTTTACAAATTATCTGTCTTTTTACACAGCAAATAAAATAATTGAAAAAATAATGCACGCTGAAAAAAAATCGCTTCTGTACACGGGGCAAAATCGCCTTTTTTGATATGTTTGAATCGAAAGGAAATATATTTGGAACACAAATTTTTAAATATTATGTATTTCTGAGCAAATAAATTTTATTTGAAAATCAATAAAATATATTTGGAACTCATATATTAATATGTTACAACATATAATATTTGCAATCTAAGTTTCTCAAATAAAATATGTGTTTGAATATAAATAAAATTATTGTTAGGAATTTCTCCAAACATATTTTATTTAAAAAATATTTTCGAAACTTTTGTTGAATTTTTCGAATTTCAGTTTTAATTTTTTTTGGTTTCGAATTGAACACCCAGTTATAATACAAAATGCAGCAGTAACTTCTGTTTTAAATCAATCATTTAAAATTTCTGAGTATTCTAAGCCATCATTAGTTGTCAATCCTCCAAGTAATATATTTCGATTGAAGATTATACGATTTCAATTTTTTCGACTGAAAATTTTCTAAAAAATTAGGTTTGAATTACTGAAATATTAAACACAATTTTGGCATTTTCTGAATACTTAAATGCAAATAATTATTTGCTTCTGAAAACAATCGTCCAAAGTAAACACATATTGCGATGTAAACAAAGATATGTTTAGAACAACATCTTCCCAAATATATATTTGTTTGTGTGTACCAAATACTATATGTTTAGAGTGTACCCTAAACATATATATGTTTCAAGCCGAATATGTTTGGGACAATATACTACAGAAGCGATTTTTTTTCAGCGTGTAGTATATTGTCCCAAACATATTCGGCTTGAAACATATATACGTTTAGCGTACACTCTGAACATATAATATTTGGTACACACAAAAATCGTGTATTTGGGAAGATGTTGTTCTAAACAAATATTTGTTTACATCCCAATGTGACTTTTATTTCCGAAACAAATATTTATTTGCATTTAGATACTCGTATTCATAAAATACATAAATTGTGTTAATTTTTTCAGCAATTCAAAGTTATTTTTAAAATTTTTTAATGATCGTAAAAATAATAATAATTGAAATCGTATAATCTTGGAACAATAAAAAGTACATAGAGGATTGACAATTATTGATGGCTTGGAATACTCAGAAATTTTTAATGATTGATTTAAAACAAAAGTTAATTCTGCATATGGTATCATAACTGGGAGGTACAATTCGAATCCAAGGAAAAATTTAAACTGAAATTCGAAAAAGTCAGAAAAATCTGTGGAAATCTTTTTTAAATAAAATATATTTCGAAAAATTCCTAAATAATAATTTTATTTGTATTTAAACACATACTTTATTTGAGAAATTTAGTTTGCAAATATAATTTGTTGTAATATATTAATATATGTGTTCCAAATATATTTTATTGATTTTCAAATAAAATGTATTTGCTAAGAAATATATAATATTTAAAAAATTGTTGTTCCAAATATATTTTATTTCGATTCAAACATATCAAAACAGGCGATTTTGCCCCGTGTGGAGATTCGATTATTTCATGAAATTGTGATATTGAATGACCTCCAAGAAGTTGTGATTTAACACCATCGGGCTATTTCTTGTGGGGTTATTTGAAGTCATTGGTCTTTCGAAATAAACCAGACTCTCTTCAAGCTTTACAAGTCAATATTGAACGTGCCATTCATTACATACGACTTGATTTTGTGGAAAAAGTACTCGAAAATTGGGTTCATCGAATTCGTGCCTGCAGAAGAAGTCGTGGAGGCCATTTGAATGACGTTTTATTTAGAACATAATTGTATCGATTGTACTTCACATTAAATAAAAAACTTTTGAATTTTCTTAACAATAAGTGTGTTTTTTTTAATAAATTATATCACTCTTATTGGAAAAAACTCTGTATATGTCATGTCCGATAATTTTGAGACCGCCCTCGTATTCCAGGAAATGCTAATGAACTTCACAATGAGTTCTATGCTGTTTGTCCAACTTTGTTTTTTCCTTTAATTACCTAATTTTTTGCAACACTGTGCGACTGTGTGACAGTGTCACCCGACACAAATATTTATAACCACACTATCATCTAACCCTGAACAAGGTAAATACATAGTAAATAAAAGCGGAAAACAAAACAAATCGAAACTCATGTGATTTCGATTTACTATAGGTACTATAGGTATTGTTTTGATCATTTGGTGATGACTACAATTTCGTATTTTATAGCAACAAACCAAAGTACAAAAAATATATAAAAGAATATACTAGAGCCACGAGTCGCCGCCGCAGACCGAACAGTCATAAAAAAGCCCCACTGAATAAAACATCACAGCCAAGAAGTATTTGCTGCTGCTGCTGATGGTATGAAAAAAATCGAACATACCTATTCTTCGGTAGCTGGTTGGTTGGCCCACCGACCACCACCCACTCTCGTTCTCTCTCTCTCTCCCTCCCTTTTGTCTTTCTCTCTAAGATTACCAAGAAACAAACAAAAGCACCTCAATAAATTCATTAGAGGCCGAGATCGACATGCATTCCGCTACCTATCAATCGAGCACCTCCACACCCCCCACCCCGCCACACACCCACAATTTCGATCACCATCAAAATTCCCGTTTTTATGAATGAACAATGAATGAGTGGCTGGCCGTTCGGTCGACCATAGATCGATCGGCGTTTTTATTTGTTTATTTGTTGTTTCTATTTTTTTCCGTAATTTAAAGACAAATATTATTTTGCTTTGCTGATAATTTCTTATTCAAATATGTCGACATTAAACTTTCAGGCGATCAATCCCATTGAATATTTTTTTTTGACTTGTTTTGTTTTTGAAATTAGACATTATAAATAGCTGCAGCAGAAGCATCATTGCCATAGACATTTTATATCGCCATATATTGACATTTTAACGGCGACAGAAATTACCATAAAAAATTAGTGCATTTAGCAAATATTATTTTCGTGAAAACAAAACGAAATAACTGCATCTATTAATGCTACACTGTGTTACAATTTTCCGATTTTTAATAAATTTGTATAATATACCAATTAACCAAAAAAATGGGCAACTGAACATGTTAGGGCTTGATAAATTTTTTCTCTATTTTTAGGGTTGTACATTTATGCCCTAACTTTAGTAGAGACACCATTTTATATGGGCTAAAAGTGAAACACATCGTAGAAGTCACATAATTGTAATTGTACTCTTTCGTTTACGACTGGCTTATGGTATTCTAGGCTTTATTAAGCGATGGACGAAAGAATTTTCAGACCATATACTTTATAACAAATCAGATATATACTTCACTTGTTAGACGTATTCTACAATATGGGTCAGTTGTAAGATCGAATCTGTTCAGAAGCAATTTTTATTATTTGCTTTGAAACACCTTCACTGGAACAGTGATTTCTTCCACCATACACTAGTAGGTTGATTTTGTTAAGACTTCCTACTCTTAGGAACAGACGTATTATGCTGAACTCTACAATGATTCTAAAGTCTATAAAAGTTGATGTATCTTCCGATTACATTCTTTCTAAGATTAGATTTAATATCCCATTCAGATTATCCAGATATTACCAATTATTATATTGAATTTCAACGTACTAATTATGCATTTAGTTAAAAATCTATTATTGATATTTTGTTGATATTAGCTGTAGCTGGTATTCCACCCTCTACTATTAACCCGCTATGGATCGGATCATGGTGTGTACGCAATCCCTACGTTATGGGGATGTGGTCCCATATTGGGTAACAGGGTTTAAACGGGGCCGTATGAGCTGCCAAGATGAACATCTTAATTGCTCGAACAATTGAGGCGTCCAAGCCAGAAATGGTTAAAAAAAATTCACAAAATGGTGTACGCATTCACAAATGACAAAGCTGCACGCAAGATGGGTGCAGCGTTTGCTCACAATCAAGGCAATGCATTAGTTCACACATCCACTATTGCGATGGCCAAAATCAATAAATTAATGTTCGTATTACTTCAGCACGCACGTTATTCGCCAGATTTAGCTCCCTCGGATTATTTTTTTGATTACAAACTTGAAAAAAAGAGGTGGAAATTGCGGTACATAAACAAGGTATCGAAGCTATTTAAAAACCGCTGGAAACAGTGTATCGTGCTTAAAGGCAGATTCTGTTGAGAAAAAAATCCCAAATTTGTTGTGATTTCTTTGTTAAGTCGGCTAATTTTGAGTCCGTCATCGTATAAGCTCGCTGTTCAATTAAGTTCTCAATAAAACGTCATTCGAATGGCCTCCACGAGTTCTTCTGCAGGAACGAATTCGATGAACCCAATTTCCGAGCACTTTTTCCACTAAATCAAGTCGTATGTCATGAATGGCACGTTCAATATTGACTTGTAAAGCTTTAAGAGAGTCTGGTTTATATCGAAAGACCAATGACTTCAAATAACCCCACAAGAAATAGTCCAATGGTGTTAAATCACAACTTCTTGAAGGCCATTCAATATCACAATTTCTTGAAATAATCGAATCTCCAAACTTTTCTCGCAACAATTTAATTGTTTCATTTGCTGTGCGGCACGTAGCCACAAGCGGTCAGTGGCAAAAAGATAGCTCTTAACGAGAGCCGAAATATTGCTCATGTCAGCGTGTGAAGGTCGTAGGTCGACTGGAAAGTGTTTTTTTTGATTTAAAAAAAATGGACTTAGCATAACTTTATAATGTGAACGGAAAGTTCAATTTTGCTCTAGCTCCTTAACGGTACGTCGGATCGGGAATCGGTCAATGCCAAAAAGATAGCTCTTAACGAGTGCTAAAATATTGCAATTTTTTTTGTCATTTTTTTTTTGCGAAGATCCAAAAGGGACGTGACAATAACGCCCACTTTTCAACGGACTCTGTATACCATCAAATCATTATAATGTATAACATTTCAAGTGTTTGTAGGTGCAGTATTCCGTTAATTATTTTTTTCCAAAATGGTCTATATGTATGGGAGGTACCGAATGGGGCGTGAGAATAACACCCATTTTTCACGGGGCTACAGGTACTTAAAAAACATTACACTGCACAAAATTTTTAGTATGGTATACATTAGTGATGTAACGAAATTGACTTTAGCGAAATCGAATGTGAAGGCGAATATTGAAATATACTTCTTGCGAATGCGAAAGTGAATAGTGAAATATGGATTTTTGCGAAAGCGAATGCGAATAATAGTTTGACCCTTTAGTACCAATAAAATTAAGGAACTAAATTGATACTTTTCCAGGATATTCAAGTATTAAGAATGTTTTCCATATTTTTACCTCCTGTTACCACAAGGACAAGCATATTTTTCAACTGTTTTGAAGAGAAGTGGTCTATAATTTAACCATGAATCGATTTACGAACGAAAAATGCTTGCAGATATTGAATTTTATTATCAAAATCCAAGATCAACTTTTTTTATTGAACAATTGCGTTCAGCGACGAAGCTTGAATGGATACGCGAACAAACAAAATTGTCCTATTTGTTGGGAAGCCAGCAGCCAGTAGCATTGCAGAACTGCCAATGCATCCCAATGGCATCATTGGACCGTACTTTTTCAAAGACGACCAAGGCAGGAACGTGACGAGCGCGATTGTTACAGACTTTGTTTTGTCCCAAATGGAAAAGCTGGACTTGGCTGACATATGGTTTCAACAAGACGGTGCCATATGCCACACAGCACGCGAAACAATGGCACAATTGAGAGGCGAATTCGGTGAACCGTTTATTTCACGCTTGGGGCCGGTCAATTGGCCGCCTAGATCGGGCTATTTAAAGCCTTTAGATTCTTTTTGAGGGGCTATGTTAAGGCTCATGTCTATAGGGACGTTTCATAACCAGACAACCGATTGCGACCAAACTTGGCATTTGTAGAAGAGCACGCTACACAAATATAAAAAAATTAAAATCCAGTAAGCCCGCGGAAATTAAAAATTCGCGATATTCTTTGAACACACCTCGTATAGTTACTGAGATATCTGCATGTGAAAATCGATTTTTTTAATTTTTTCTCCATCCCTGTGCTAGTATTTTGTAAATATCGGAGCAGAATATGCACCTATTTTGTCCACTTAAACACATCTGAATAGACAATAAAATTTCCTATATGATGAAAAAAATTAGTAGGATATACTTCAAATAGCCATAACTCTTGTCTCAGCAGGTATATCAAATTGGAATATGATTGTAACAGATAGCTAATTTTGTAGCCGATCCAGAAAAGATAATGAGAAAGGAATATAATATATACTAATTCGTAGGAAAGGATCGGGAAAAAATTAACATTTTTTCAAAAGAAACTTTATAATTTCGTAAAATCTTTAAGAAATTTAAAATATCTTAATTAATTTTTTATTATTTTTTCGTCCTGATACCAGAAATCGAGTCTAATTTTAACATTCAGGCATGTCGCAGAGTGCAAAATCGTACAAGAACTTACGTTTTTGAAATCGAAAACATTTTTAGCTTCTACAGAAAACGTAAACCAAAAAATAAATTTCAGTTTAAAACGTTCACAAAATCTGAAGTGAAATTTATGTTTTTAGTAATTTAAACTCCAGAAAAGTCTAAAAATCTACTACAGATTAAGTACGAATAATATTTGAATTAGTTTGAAGCAAAAAAAAAACTATTTCAAAAACTTTTCGTACCAAAATGTTATTACTTTTGGTCTTCGAAGAGCTATATCAACCATAAAACAAAATAAAATAAATAAGAGAAAATGCAACCCTGAAACTAAAAAAAGACACAACAAACAACAAAAAGGAAGATTCGATCAATAATTGTTATATATTTAAAGGAGCAAACACAGAAACATTAAGCAAGCCAAGATTTTGGTCAATTTTATTTTTTTGCTTTAATATGTTTTATTTATTTTCACTATTTTCACTACCGCCAATCAGAATGTGGAACCGATATTTTTGACGGCGGTGGCTGAAACAGCTGTTTCTGATTTCTGCGCTGCCATATTTTTGATAGTGTTTTTTTTTAATAAAAAATGAAATTTTCAATTTTAGATATCTCGCTAGCTATACGAGATAATTACCAACTGTAACAAGCTTTTTGTAGACCTCGGTACGATTAAGAGGAAAGATAGACGTACATAAACTCAAAAAAAAGACACATAATTTTTTTCCAAAAAAAAAAAAAAAATACAAAAAAGCGGATTTTTTGAAAATTTATGTTCAAGTGGACATAACTTTTGTCCTAATATATCAAATCAATTTTTTTTTCGTCATATAGGACATTTTATTGCCAATTTAGACGTATTGGCATGGATGAAATCGATATTTACAAAATACCAGCACAGGGTTGGGGAAAAATGAAAAATTAAATTTTCAATTGTAGATATCTCGGTAACTATACGAGATTATTACCCGGTGTAAAAAGCTTTTTGTAGACCTCGGTATGATTAAGAAGAAAGATAGACGTACATAAACATTTTCTTCACCCGAGGTGGTCGACTTTGAGGTCCTGCAGCTCCGCCCTTGTATGACATAAGGGGCCGAATCTAAAACTTAACTTCTCTAATACCACTTCAACTACCACTCCAGTTTTGGCAACCGCAATCGGTTGTCTGGTTAAGAAATGTCCGAATTATTTATTGGAATTCCTCCGACTGTGTGGCGCTTCTCAAAACATTAGCACTTTTCCATTAACCGTTTTAATACCCGTATAATTTCTCTAAAGTATAAGTTTCTCATACAAAAATCCAATTCCATTGAATTTAAGTTAATCACAGTTGTTATTTAAGAACAACATATTGCTTGTCATTTTACGAAAACAATTTCGCCACATAACTTTAGTTTATTTATTGATAAAAAAAATTATCAACTATCAATTATCTGCAGAAAAACAAATTCTTGCCGCTTTGTGTGTTGTTAACAAATTCCAAGCAATTCGCAATTGTGTAGCGTATCACTGACGCTATCAAGTCAGCGTGACTGTTTGTTTTGGTGTCTCGACAAATAAGTGCATGTGGTGTAAATTCCATATTAATCATACGCAACAACCATGTGACACCAAACTACGGAGCACACCATGCCAAAACCACCCAAACCACACAATCCACCATCCGCATACACATCCATCGATTCGTTGCACGCAATCATTCAAAATACGCGACTATCGGCTGTACATCACCAAATCGGGACATTATCATCGTTGTCAACAACCAATAGCGACAGAAAACAGACGTCACAAGAGCTCTTCACTTCAATAAAATAACAGAATGCAGTCAGAACCGTTGTCGTCGTTGTTGTTAACCGCTAAACCGGTAAATTCTTTGGAATTTTGCAACAAAAAAAGTAAATAAAAACAAAATTCTTTTGTTTTCCTACAACGAAAAAAAGTTTATCTTGTCGTTAAAATTAGGACAATTCATTTTCAGAATTAGTACAATTTACATAATATTAAGGAAATTGTACTTATTTCATGTACATATTATGATATAATTATGACCTTATAATCAGGTAATTATTTCAGGGTATCCATTATGCTTTTTCTATTTTTAACATTAGGACAATTCATATTTAGAATTACGATAACATACATAATGTTGACAGACGACTTCATCGACATCTAAGTCAGATTTGGAGACGTTCGCTTAAACGAAACACCGAAGAAATCGCTACGTGATGGCAACGTCGCACAGTGGCGCCATTTGAGTTTTTTCGTTGCAAAAATCATATCTTTTGTACCGAATAAGATAATCGAGTAATTTAAATGGGATATGATAGCTAATGGTCCAGTCTATAAAATGAGTATTTGGAAAGGGTGCTGCGCCTTGTAGGTGCTTAGTTACGGGTTATCAAAGTTAAAATTTGTAAAATGAGGTGTTTGTAGCTTAAATAAGCCTTTTTGGGAGCGACATCTATAGGTGGACTTTAACAAAATATGAACTGATTTAAAAAATATTTACTGCGATGAATTATTGTCCTAATTAAATACAAACTGCAAAGATTCAGGTAAAATGCCTAGAAAATATGGTATTTATGCCTTAAATACGTATATTTTGGAGCGACCTCTATAGGGTAACTATAACAAAATATGAACCAAAGTGGTGTCTAAAGTCAGACAAAACCATTTGAATTATGTAAAGGAATAATCAAAGAATATATTTTAAAAATATGACAAATATGGATTTCTTATAAAGGGTGTCCCAAGAAGAGCGCAATTTTTTAATTTTAAATAAAACACAGATATTTAAGAAAAAATCGTGAAACTTTATTATATCGTAAAGTAGACAGAATGAGGTTATGTATGGAACAATATATCGTGCAGATGGCCGCCGCGGCTTTGCTGGCATGCACGCGATCTTTTAATGAAATTTTCAATGACCGTTTTGCATGAATGCTGGGGTATTTCATTAATGCAGCGTCCAATTTCGTCTTTTAAGGCTTGAGTCGTCGTCGGCTTATTCGCGTAAACCATCGACTTCAAAAAACCCCAAAGAAAAAAATCTAATGGTGTTAAATCGCACGATCTAGGCGGCCAATTCTGATCTCCAAAACGCGAAATAACACGACCGGGAAATGACTGATGCAGCAATTGAATTGTTTCTCTGGCTGTATGACATGTGGCGCCGTCTTGTTGGAACCACATGCCCTCCACATTCATTTCTTCAATTCTAGGCAAGAAAAAACTGGTTATCATTTCACGATACCGAACACCATTGACTGTTTGCGCTTGACCTGCCTCATTTGAGTTTGAGCGACATCATCACGTACAGCTGCGACATTTTCGGTCGATCGACCTGGTCGATGGCGCGTTGTTGTCTTTACATCACTAACAGACCCAGTTTCGGCAAATTTATCCATTAATCTCTTTACAGTTGACTCTTTTGGAGCATTATTGTGACACCAAATTGATCGCAATTTGCGAACTGTAGCCGCAAAACTTTCACCATTTTAGTAAAACAATTTCACAATGAGAATGCGTTGGTCATTCGTGTAGCGCTCCATTTTTACTAACCTCGTACCTTCTACTAACAAACGATAACAATTATTCAAATGTCAAACAATGACACTTCGAATGTTGCGAGATTTAAAAATTGCGTTCTTCTTGGGACACCCTTTATTTGTCATCAAAGTTAAAAAAAATTTATGGTAACTAAGTGAAGTAAAAAATATTTTTTGCAAATTTTAATTTTTTTTTAGTTATTTTTAAGGTTTCTTTTATGTTTTAAAATTATTACCCAACAAATAAAAAAAATATTTTTTCAAATTTATTTTTTAAATTTTCTGTAAAATGTGCGTCAGTTCTTTTTAAGGTTTTTTATGTTTTAAAATTAATTCCCAAAAAATAAAAAAAATATTTTTTTTCATATTTATTTTTTAATTTCTCTGTAAAATGTGCATCACAATTCGTAAATAATAATATAATAATAATATTATCGGGTCTGTTCTGTAGCAAGGTGATTTGAAATCACGGTGATTTTAAAATCTGTGGGAGTTCGAAATCGCCCGGTTTATTATTCATAACCTCCCATATAGCCTCGAAATATGTTCGGGTGATTTCAAACTCCAAAAGTGATTTTAAGTCGCCGGTGATTTTAAAATCACCGTGATTACAAATCGCCGTGATTACAGAACAGACCCGTATATATTATTCTCTTTTCGTGACTTCACATGACGCCATGCGCAAATATTTTATCGACTATTGGGGTCAACTTCTTCTGTGGATACATTTCCGCTATTTTGTAGAATTGACGTTTTCTTTGCAGTTAAAAACATTCATGACCGTTCCTAAAAAAAATCTCCTTGAAGTGTTTCCATCGTTTGAATTTCCGTATCGCACTCTCACAAATCCAGAACAGTAAAACATTTTTGTGAGACTCAATATTTGTAAATGTTATGGACGAAAGACCAAGACTAGTCTGTCAATTTTCTTTTATTTTTGCACAGTGGTACGAATTCAAAAAGGGGAGTAATTCCACCGTTTCTTAACCAAACAACCGATTGCGACCAAACTTGGCATGGTAGATGAAGAGGTGTTAGAGAAGTTAAGTTTTATATTTGGGCCCCCTATGTCAGACAGGGGCGGAGCTAGAGGGCCTCAAAGTTGGCCACATTGGGTGAAGAAAATGTTCAAGCGCGTGTAACTCGTGTTACTTTGAAAATTTAAAAAAATAAATAAATAAAAAATCAATTTCTACAAAGGTTTTTTCAAAAAAAAACTTTCGTCATTTTTTTTATTTCCAAAAAAAAATGGCGCATTGTCTTTAAAACAGAGTAAATCGGTTCAGCCGTTCGAGAGCAATTATTTTAATGTTTTCAAAAATTAAAATGACCATAACATTTTTTACAAAAAATATATGATGGCGAGGTCTTATTTACCTATTGGCAACTACTTTTAAACATTTTAGCCAAAAATAAAATACATAGGTCGATATTAAATATTAATTTGTTTTAAAGATTATGACCTTAAAATCAAGTAACTTTTTTTCAGTGCAACCAGTAGGTATTTATTAATTTTAAAAATAAATATATTTTTTTGTATGAAATGTCCTTCTTTTAAGGATTATGTCCTTAAAATCTACCAATTTCATTTTCAGTATACTCGATATGTTTTTTTTCCTATATCTTAGTTTTTCACTTGCCGAATTGAAGAGTGTAGTTATTATTATTATTGTTAAACGTTTTGTTTAGTTGCTGTCGCAGTTGATAAGGCCAGACAAAAATGAAAATACAAACAAAAACAATTATTCGTTCCCACTACATACTATAAAATATCGTCATATCTATGCACACTACATTTCAGGTGTGAGAGGGAAATATATACAAACATACCTCCGAACGACCTTCATTTTGGTTTGATAAATTTTTTTTATTTGCTAGTGATAAAGAATTTCATATGAAATTCAGGTGTTTTTCTTGTACCACCTCCTCCCGAAAAAAAACTTAATTTAGATTAAATGGTATTTAGATCAAAGTCGTTTTTATTTGGTATTTGACAACGGCCCGACACACATTAAATAAAAAAAAAACAAAAGCAAACCGCAGCGCAAAATATAACAAGATTTATGACAGAGACTATTTCAGGAATTTCAATAAGACTCCCCATCATTTCGTGTGACATTGATTAGAAAAGGGGTGTATTAAAATGGGTACTGCTATTTACTTGGTTTTGTAGTTTGTAATCCTATGCGAGGCACAGTGGCGCCTATTGCCAAAAAAAATTTAGAACGCTTACACTAGTTTACAAATTTTTGTCGAAGGGCTGTGCAGAACATTTTCTGGTTTAATATATCTCAAATCCCAGATGAGCTGACCATATGGGGCTTTTTCCCAGTTAATCATCTCACTGTCAGCAACTTTTGGTTTTTCGCTCCACCAATTCATGTATACTAGTTTACGAGATATCGGCCATACAATATCTAATACATATATAGAGGCGATATTAAAGAAGCTAATGGGTTTTCCAATAGGGGTGATATGATTTTGAAGTGACGTTTCGGCCATTTGAAATATTTCATGATCTGTCATTTGTTTTTCATTGTATTCGGTAGTGTTTACAATTTCATCATGGAGAGATATACGCAAGAATAACGTTTACAAATTATTCAGTTTTATTATCAAAATAATTGTTCTCCAATTGCAATGTTTCGTGTGCTAAGTCCATTTTTTTAAAATCCCAAAAAAAAAAAAACAATTTCCAGTCGACCTACGACCTTGACACCCATGAGCAATATTTTTGCTCTCGTTAAGAGCTATCTTTTTTCCATTGACCGATTCCCGATACGACGTACCGTTAAGGAGACGGAGCAAAAATAAACTTTCCGTTCACATTTGAAAATGGTGCCAAGTCCATGTTTTTTAAAATAAAAAAAAAAAATGAAAAACATTCCAGTCGGCCTACGACCTTAACACCTTTCAAGAAATTGTGATATTGAATGGCCTCCAAGAAGTTGTGATTTAACACCATTAGACTATTTCTTGTGGGGTTAGATGAAGTCATTGGTCTTTCGAAATAAGCCAGACTCTCTTCAAGCTTTACAAGTCAAAGTTGAACGTGCCATGCATGGGTTCATCGAATTCATTCCTGCAGAAGAAGTCGTGGAGGCCATTTGAATGACGTTTTATTTAGAACTTAATTGTATCGATTGTACTTCACATTAAATAAAAAACTTTTGAATTTCCTTAACAATAGGTGTTTTTTTTCAAAGAAGTCATATCATTGGAAAACCCTTTATATACGTAAATATAGAAATTATAGCCCTTTTGGTGAAAATAAGATAATTTCAACAAAATCATGTTTTTATACCCCTCCTATTGCGAACGGGGATCAGTTTTTGCGGACCAAAAATGTAACACATCGAAGAAGTGGCATAAGAGACCGCAAGAATATTTGGCGGAAGTCCGTTTTGGCCCGCAATAATATTTGGCGGAAGTCCGTTTTGGCCCATTTTAAGTCATTTGATCACTGTCCGTCAGTCTGTCGGGTTGGTGCACACGATAACTTTCGACAGGATTAACCGATTGACTTCAATTTTGGTATGTGTCAAAATTTTTTTCTATCGCAGGCTAAGTTCGAAGATGGGCCATATTGGTTCACTCCTTCTACTACCAAAATTAGTGAAATATTGATTCGTTAATAACCTATACTATTTATTCGAATATTCTGAAAATACTATTAGTTTATTAGTCGCTATCACTTTGCGAAAAATGGACGAACTTTGCCTCGCCCCTTTTAGTACCTTTCACACAAATATTACAAATAGACTGTAATATCACTTCGTACAAATACGTGCAATTTTGTACAGTGTAATGCTTTTGTCATACCTATAGTTCAGTGAAGAGTGGGCGTCTTGGATACCTCCCACACAAGTGGACTATTTTGAACTAAAATTAAATACCTTATAACTTTAATACCAGTGCATACAAATACTTGAAATTGTGTACAGTGTATTTAATGGTTTTACACACGCAAAGAACAAATTCGTTACTACGTTTGTCGCATGATTTTCCCAAACCCAAAGAAACGTTTATAGCAAGCGGTTAGTGTATTTATCGTAAATAATTTATATTTATTACAAACCATGTGAAACGTTTGGTGCAAACAGTTATTGTGTTTTTCACAAGCAATGTCTATTTATCCCAAAACCTGTGAAACGTTTGTTGCAAACGGGTATTGTGTTTGTCACAAGCAATGCCAGTTTATTTATAAATGAGAAAACGTTAGTGGCAAAAGAATAATTTGTTGGAATTATGATATTTAATATGTTTTAATAAAGTATGTTTATAATCAAAAATATCGCTATTTTTAGTAAAATGTACCCGTGAGCTCCCCGAAAAACACCTCTGCTATTAATTGGCTGATATCTTCTAATTGATTTGTGAACAAACTGTAAATAAAAAAGCATATACAGTGGCTCCCCGTGAAAATGGCCCACCCTCGCTGGATTTAGTTTTGAACGAAATTTTAGAAAAATACTTAACATTACTAGCACAGTCCAATTTATTTTAAAAGGCTGTAATATTAGCACCTAAAAACAGACACATATTTCGATTAATAAGCCTAAGAATATAGTAGGGAAGCAGATGGGGGGATAAATGTCAAAATCGCATCTCACACTGAAAATGGCCCATCATAAAGATGACATTTAATAACCTATTCCGTAGAGCAAAAATGTTACAAGTGCCTCGAGGAACAGTAAAAAAATATCATAAAAAGATACAAAACTGAAAAAAGAATAAGGGTCTGTTTTTGTAACTTCTTTTTTGCCACTTCGCACGTCAAATGGCAAGCGAATGAAATTTTTGGTTTTTGCACACTTTGTTTTGGATATAAACAAAGAAGCTTTCAATTATCGCCAACATTTTGGTTCTTATAAGACAACAACGAACGAAATGAAATGTCAAATCAGACGATCAGAAAAATTCATTCGTGTCGGTTATGTTTGAAGTCCTTTTTAAAGATAAAGTGAAAAATTAATAAAAAATGGATAAATAAACCAAACAACATTAACATGTATCTTTTGCTGAAGTATCCACCATAATTTCAAAAAACCTCTGTTTATTAGTGTGTATAAAATGTATTGAAATCCTACAACTACACTGTTACTTTTTAAATTGTTTCATAATATCTTAAATTAGGTGACCCAAACAATCGTTTATTATACCTATCTAGAATCTCTTTCTGAATTGGTTTGGTTTTGTCCGTCCGTCTGTTTGTAAATGTATTCTTGTTACCAAATACAGGTCACAAATATGCTCAGATCACTATCAAATTTAGCAAGGACTTTCTTTTTAACTCTATGACTTACTGAAATTGGTACAGACGGTTTCCGATTTAGATATAGCCCTTATATATACATATATGATCAATCAAGCAAACAATTGTATTTATTTTCGGTTGCTTAATAATTTCTCATTGTCTAGAATCAGCTGTTGGATAGGGTTGCCCCCCTTGCATTTGGAGCAAGAAATACGGAAACACGAAATTTCGAATAAAAATGAAATGGGAAAGAATTAGCCCCACGTATACAAAAAAATTGGTGGAATCTGTTCAAAATAGATTAAAGTGTGTTATTAAACAACGAGGGTTCACAACAAAGTATTGACGATCAATAAAATTAATTTTAGTACTTTTTGTTAAGTTTTAATTTAAGTGGGCCATTTTCAGTGTGACCTTGAATTTTGAGTTTCTTTTGTTATTCCTTGTTTAAATGATAATTTTCCTAGAAATGATAACATTTTATTTTTATTTTGTCTAATAAAATGCTTTATCTTGAAGATGTAATCCGAATTTTTACTTTATTTGTGATTTTCTTAATTTATTTGGATTTAAAACAGATTTAACAGGGGGTGGGCGATTTTCACTGGGAGTCACTGTATGTTAAAACATATTACAAATTTAGTAGCATATTGTATGGATCAAAGTGAGATGTAATCTTACCATATAAAGGGTTTTCCAATAAGAGGTGTTATTTTGGTATTCAAAGAAAAATGCCATTTTTTGAGATAAATCATCGGGTGGTTATTTCATAATAAAGAGGAAGGTATGCCGTTAATAATGAAAAACAACATCAGCCAAATGGCCACCAAGACCACGCTTACAGGACCATATCCTTTTCATGAAATTTTCCATAACCAAATCGCAAAGTGGCTGCCCTATGTCCTCGATAGCCTCACGAATTCTATCTTTGAGGTCTTGAATCGACACTGGGCTTTTGGCGTAGACCTTATCTTTCACGTGGGTGTTATCTCTCGAAGAGGTGGTCGCAATTGGCCACCGAGATCTTGTGATTTAACACCTTGCGACTTCTTCCTTTGGGGCCACGTGAAAGATAAGGTCTACGCCAACAGCCCAGTGTCGATTCAAGACCTCAAAGATAGATTTCGTGAGGCTATCGATGGCATTTGGTTATGGAAAATTTCATGAAAAGGATATGGTCCTGTAAGCGTGGTCGTGGTGGCCATTTGGCTGATGTTGTTTTTCATTATTAACGGCATAATTTCCTCTTTATTATGAAATAAACATCCGATCATTTATCTCAAAAAATGGCATTTTTCTTTGAATACCAAAATAACACCTCTTGTTGGAAAACCCTTTATTTTTTCTGCATTAAGACCTTGTATACTATTTCCTTAATTTGAATACAGCTGCTTAGCAGCATAAACAACTGGTCTCTAGCACACTTCGGTACAAGTTCTTTTCTGCCACAATTTCCAAATTTTTGAAACATCTCGAGTTACAGTATTAAAAAATTTTAATGTTTCTTGGACTCAATGGCTCATTATTATCTATTCGTACTACTTTCACAAGAATGCTTTCACTAGTTGGTTAGCTTTTAGGTGAGGAACTGAGTCATGTTTTTCTTTGTCCTTCTTCCTTTGATGTCCTTCCTTCCTTTGGTGTGCTTTCTCAAATTATTTTTTGTAGTATTGTTCACTTCTGTACACTTCTATGAAGATTTCCATAATGCAATTTTCTTTAAAAAGTCATATAATTCTATTTTTTTTACTTTTTGTACAAAAAATAGGCCTTTGGCTGATTTTGTGGCCGAATGCCGAATATTGGCCGAATGTCGAGTTTTGGCCGTAGCCGTAGCCGAAGCCGAACATTCGGTCGGGCTCTACTGTAAACTAATGTATCGTAGTAATTGGTGTCAACTTCAGTTTAATTTAATATTTTTTCCCCATGGGAGACACCCTAATGTATGCACAGCAATGCATTGCATCTACAAATTAAATTATTTAAGCATATTTATTTATAAGGTGTCATTAAAAACCAAAAGTGTATTTTGCGTTCTTTTGAAATGTATTCTGATATGAACATTTTTTTGTTAGTTTTTTTAAGTTCTGATTTCAGACGTCTTTTGTAAGGAAATGACGTCAATGTTTGAGTATTCGTATTGTTATGTAGTTGTTGTTGACGTTCTTTTTTTTGTTTTTTTTTTTTTTATTAGTTTATTAAATCATTATGTTATTACATCTTATACATTTCAAAGCCTCAGCGCCATATAGGCTTTATAGAGGCAAACTGGCAACAATATACGTACTACTTAATATACATAGTATCAAAAATTATCAATATTATAAAAAAAATGTGATTAAACAGTTATATTAGAAGTGTTTCAAGGTTCTGCAGTAAGTGATCTTTTAATAACTTTTTAAAAGAAGAAATGCCTGTTGTATTTTTAATATTAACAGGCAAACTGTTGTAAATACTTGGCCCCGAGTATTTGATGCGTTGTTTGGTAATATCTAAGCGACATCGTGCTGCTGCAATATTTCCACCTTGCCTTGTATGTCTTCCCGTTATTGCAATATTACGGGAGAAAATTGTCGATCCAGATCCAATTCCTTGCAACGATTTAAACATATAAATCGAAATTTGTTGTTTATATAAACCATAAATTGGAAGCACGTCTTTAGATATATGTCTATACAAGTTTAAAGAAGGATAACGTGTAGGTAGATTGTGAACTATTTTTAAAGCCTTACTTTGAGCAGCTTGCAAAGATCTTAAGCAACTGTTGGTTCTCCAGGCATAAATCATAGGCTGGTACGTCAAGTGCGAATGTATCAGTGTTTTGTATATTAACATTTTTGTGTCGGTTTTTAATTTATTTTTAAACTTGTACAGAATTCCTGTAGCAGACGAAATTTTGGCCTTTACATTCGCTATATGAGAATCCCATAACATGTTTTTATTCATAGTAACGCCAAGGTATTTCACATTATCAGATTCATCAATAGAGGTGCCGTCAACATTAACACTCATCGCAATATCATTTCTGCTTGCATATGGCTTGAATCGTATAAATTTAGTTTTATTTGAATTTAAAACCAACTTGTTGATACGCGCATACTCAGCTATGATTGCGGCGTCGTATTCAATATGAGCTTTTAGGACTTTCTCATCCTTATAATTGTAAAAAAGACATATGTCATCTGCGAACATGAAAAGTTTGCCATGGAAATGTATATTCATTATATCATTTATATAAATTTTGAACAACAAAGGACCAAGAACGCTGCCCTGAGGAACCCCGTGTTTAACTGATAGCATTGTGCTTTTAGTAGCGTTTATCTCAACATACTGGAATCTGTTGGTTAGAAAATCTTGAAATAGATTGGATGTTGCATCACAAATGCCAACGACTCGAAGTTTTCTGATTAATATGTTGTGGTCAACTAGGTCAAATGCCTTAGAAAAATCAAAGAACACTCCAGCAACTCCTTTATACCCAGCATCTATACCAGCACAAATATGTTCCATTACATTTACCAAAGCTTTGTCAGTACCGGATCCTTTTCTGAATCCATATTGATGTTCATAAAGTATTCCATTGCGGTGGATGTAATCAGCTATTTGATTATATATAAGTTTTTCAAAAATTTTGTCTATGATTGGTAGAACTGATATAGGCCTGTAATTAGTTATGTTTGAAGAATGATTTCCTTTTGGAATTGGTATGACTCGATGGACTTTAAGAACATTTGGATATATTTGCTCAACAATCATGTTGTTAAAGATGCGCACCAATATATCCGCAACGTACGATTTACGAATAAGCAACATTTTGGGTGTTATATTATCACATCCTGAACCTTTATTAACTTTTAAAGTATCCATGACAAATTCAACTTGGCTTTTATTTATTCTTTGTAAGTTAAAACAAGTTCGCCGTGGTATCAGGGTTCCAAAAATGTTGATATTATCATCACTATAACTCGTCATGTTTCTTTTCAGCGTACTAACCGACTCAATAAAGTACTTGTTAAACGCTATGGCTTTATCATTATCAGATATACACAAGGTTCCATCTTCCGAAATAATTTCTTTGATCGGTTTATTGTTTCGGCCAAGTTCTTTATTAAGAAATTGCCAAGTTTTTTTAGTATCGCCTTCATATGAATTAAGGTTGTGCATATAATAATTATCCATAAGCTGTTTGTTACATTTTTTTATAACTTTCCCAATTCGCTTCAATTGCTCATTAATACTGCTTTTGTTTAAAATGTTCCTTCTCCTTTTCAACAGTTTATTCTTATAATCTATTAAATATATCAAAGAATCAGTTATCCACGGTGTTAGTTTTTTACGAATATTTATTGATTTAGGCGTATTTATCATGCACTGTGTCGCCGCCGTTGTACATATTTGAACAAATTTGTCACACAAGACAGACGAATTTGTTATATTTTCCAAAGAAGGTAGGTTATTATCCAGAATAGTACCAAATTTTTCAATATGAAGTTGTTTTCTGTTTTCAATCACTGCGTTAGAAGCATGATGATTTAAAAATATGCAGCAACTTAGAATATTATGATCCGACAATTTATTCTCGATGCTATGCACAATTATCCGTTCAGAGGTGTTACTACAAACCCAGTCAATTGACGTATTGCTTTGAGGCCTTGTAATGTGGTTATGGCATGTTCTAACGTCGAACTCAGTGAATAGATCATTCAATAGACGTAAACTTCTACTGGAAACAAGACGATCAATGTTCACGTCACCAACAATCAGTGTTGGACAAACGTAAAAGCTTTGAAGAAAAGATTCTATTTTACCCAAGAAAGAATTTATTTTACAGCGTTGTGATCTATATATTGACATAATAATCAGATTCGAGTTGTCAATCTTTACATCTAATAGTTCAATAGCAATTGCATCAACGTTATCTTCACTCTTCACAAATAATACCCTGTGCCTCAAATTCGAATTAACAAAAATTGTTGTACCGCCATATCCATCGTATCTGCTACAATGAATTGCATCGTAACCAGGTATATCATATAAATTCAAATACTGCTCATTAAACCATGTTTCTTGAATGGCTATGATCTCAGGTAGCTTTGTAAGTAGGCTTATTTCACTCTTGAAACGGTTGAACTTACTGATGGAAGAAACACTTCTAACGTTAACTGACAAAACATTTACAAAGTTTGCAGTGTTTTCTACCATAAATGAATTATATAAATACGTATTTTTAAAATATTTGGAATTCATAGTAATATTTTTATTTAATAATTTATTATAATATTTACTGCCAAATGTTCCTAATTTGGTGATAAATAACAATTGTCAGCATCATCATCATCACCAGTATCGTCATCATCATCAGCGTCATCATCATTAACATTACTAGCAGCACCACTGCGACGTAACGTCAAACTTTTAGAACTTCCAGAAATATTCATTAATAATTGATCGACATCATCCATAGACCTTAGACGAATTTGTCTGGAGTTGACATCCTTTTTGGCGAATATTCTTCCAGCATTAGTGTAGATAAACTTAAAGCCGACAGCTTTCAACGACTTTGCATGTTTAAAAAGATCCAGGGTCTCTTTAGACAGAAAATCGTTAACATAAACATTTTTCATATCATCCATTTCTCTCAGTTTCTTTTTCTCTCTCATAAACAATGTTTTGCTTTTGCTGTTCGTGAACTTCACAACAACAGACGATACATCAGATTGTTTTCTCTTGTTGACGAAGTAAGCATTATCAATTTCATCCTCACATATATTAGCACCAGACTTCTGCGCTACTGAAAGCACCACATCGATTGCTTTATCCGCATCTTTCGGTTTGACCCCGTTTATAATGCAGTCGTTCTTGACTCTCTCATCATTTAAAAATGCTACACTCGATTTAAGCTTTTTAACATCATCTCGAAGTAGTTTGTTTTCCTTCTGTAATGTTTTTATTGTTTCGGTATTTTTTTTCACACCTTTCAAAATAGAGTCATATTGTGACGACATAAACATCATTGTCTCCTTCATCTCTCTCATTTCTTTTATTATTGTTTTCATCTCAGATTTGTTGTCATTAGGCGGTTCGCAGAAATGACATTTATATTCAAGAGAGGAGTTTTCCACTAGCCTCTCTATTTCAATCTTATTCAGTTGAGTACACAACGCATGGAGAGTTTTATTGCAAACGTCACAGTCCATAGCATCATCACTTTCCAACACTGGAGTTTTGCACTGAATGCATGTTATGGTTTTTTTCTTATTAGCAATGCTTCTACGCGGCTTTGCAGGCATATTTTATATTGCTCAGAGAGATAGAACGTTTCTCTTTCAAACACACTAGCACTTCAATTGTTTGTGTGGTTGTTTACCACTGAAATTGACAGTTTTCGTACTCAAGACGCGCACGGAGCAAAATGTGATGTTTATCGCAAGATAGAGTTGCCAGACGTTCTGTTACAAAAAAAAAAAAAACAAAAAATGTGACAAAAATTCCATACGACGACGACTGCAATGGAATTCCAATTATAAAATAAGCCCTAAATAAGATCGAAACCAGACGGGAAAAATCTACAAAAAAAAAATGAACCGCCCATTGAAGATAAATGGAAGGATGGGTATCCCCAGCTTGAAGGTCGCCGTGGCGGCGTGGGTGTCTCGTATTATTGTCGTCTGGTCGTTTTGCGTACATACTTATTCCATCATGCCAACCATGTCGTCGGCTAAGAATTGACAAGTCTAAGATTTTAATTAGTTATGGAACCACTGCCACCGTAAACAAAATTATAACGCTTTAGACGTCAACATAAACGTAAATAAACAAAAAATGTAAACAATGCCACCACAACCGGCGCAAAATGAAAATTTTTGCATACTCGTATCGTATGTCAATGAAAGAAAACACAAATTGGAAGTCGTTTCCACTGCCAAAGCTCATCAAAATGCATAAATAAAAAACCTCGAACGACGGCGATTACACAGTCTGTCACATTGTCCGGCTAAATCAAAATCCCCATTTGCTAGGCCGGTGTTGTTGTATATAGCAATCACCATTGCGGAACCTGACCTATAAATGGGCAAAGCTGACGCCAATTGCCACTTGTGTGGTGGAGAAATGTCGCCCAGTGTCTTCATCAATATTCACATCACAATTGCCAGTTTCTTTCATTTCATGATGCGCTATCTACCCCACCTACCTACACTAAAAAAGCGTACTGAAAATCAAAGAATTTGTCAATTTATCAAGAATTTCGGCAATGATTTCGAGTCAAAGACAATCGCTATAAAAATAAGAATGTTTTATAGTAAATTCAAAGACATGAATAGTACTTGTTTTGATGATGCATTTCATAGAATCAAGAACATTTGGTAATAAAACTAATTAAGTTTGGTCTTAAAATAAGCACGTTTTGGCGTAAATTAATGAATGCCTCGTGCTTATGTTTAGTAAAATATCATAAAATTTTAAAAATTATCGTATTAAATTTTAAAATGTATGTCCTTGATATAAGCTTATACTGGTAATTAATTTAAAGCATAAATAAAGCTATTTTAGTTGTATGTATAAAGATAAACCGACCAACACACCATCGAAATATTTGAAGTTTCGTATATTTGTTATCGAATTTTAAACTTATAGTGGATTCACCTTTCTATATGTTCCCCAAACATCCATGAACAATTTTCGTTGAAACCTTTAATGATTTTGAACAATGAATTTGGCTGAAATTAAAATAAAAATATTATAAAATTGTATACACGCTGAAAAATTGCTTCGGTAGTATATTGCCCCCAAATATATTCAGCTTGAAACGTACATATGTTTAGGGTACCTATATACCAAATACCTATATAATATTGAAACACACAAATATTATACGTTTGGGAGGATATTGTTCTAAACTATGATTCCAACCTAATATTTTTTATTTGGAAGTAATATTTCCGGAACAATGATTTAATTGCATTTAAGTATTTTTTGGTAATTTATCAGTGCCTTAATTTAGATGCAAGTTTTCTGTTTTTCAGATGTTCAATGTGCAAACAAGTTTAATATGTTTGTAAAATTCTATTCAAATTTAAATCGTATAATTTTTCGTAGCTATAAATAGTTGAAAAAAAAACGTTAGATGGCGGACCCTGTAGTACCAAGAGTCCAGAGAAAAAATGTTCTTGCATAGTGTTATTAAACAATATATGCCATTGATTTTTTTTAAACCAATAATTTGAATTTATAATCTTAAAAAAAATATTCTAATAAAAATGTGTATTTTCTATCTTTTCAGGTAACTATATTAAAAAACTGGTTTTAATATATCTATGAGTATTATAATGTAAGTAATAGAGAAATTAGTTGTTCCTCCCCTAATGATTTCCGTTCAAAAATGTTTCAACTTAAACTTAGGGGGTAACGTTTATAAACTTTTTTGAATTTTTTTCTGAATAGATAACCTTTCAAGAATATTGTGTGAAAAGGAGCAAAACTAATGAAGATACAGCAATCTAAGCAACCGCTCTAATATGTGACGCAGTACATCAGAAAAACTTTAAAGCGTTTTTCCCACAGCCTATGTTTTTAAACACAGCCCATAACTCAAAACCCATCACTCAAAACCCATAACTCAAAAACTACTGAACCGATACTTTTGAAATTTTGTACACTATATTTTTACATAGTTTACGAGGTAACGCTGTCGAGTTTTCTTTAAATTGTTAATTTTTTTTATTTTGCAATAACCAATTAGCAATTTTTTTTCTCGCAAAAATCGCATTTTGCACTTCATTTATGCTTCCGCATAAATGCTGTCGTTGCCATATTTTTTTGTTTAAATATTTTTTTATGCAAATTTTTCACAATAAACTTTGAAAGTTATACATTAATGTACCATTGGTATCAATTAAACCAGTAAGGAAAGGCTGAAAGTCGGGCGGGGCCGACTATATAATACCCTACACCTCCCTAACAATGCGACAAGGGTCATTGCCATAATAATTTGGAATAATTGGTAAATGGGTAGAAACGTATTATCTAATTCTGAAACGATAATCGCTAAAGTAAGCAATATTCGTTCCTAAAGTGAGAAACATCTTTCTGGAAAATTTTAATGATCGGAAGTAAAATACAACTTCTATAGCGGTTTGGTACCAAATCAGGAGGAACATATATGTGGAGCTTTAATATAAATCTGAACCGATCTTCCCTGAAAACTTACTCATGTAAAAAGACCTCATTCTGTCGAATTTCGTACTGATCGGATATAAAATACAGTCTCTACAGCGCTTATATGTCAAATCGGGGGTAACATATATATGGGAGCTATATCTAAATCTGAACCGATTTTCTCCAAATTTGGCAGTATTCCTTCATGTAATAAGAAACCTCTTTCTGTCGAATTTCGCACTGATCGGATATAAAATACAGTTTTTACAGCGCTTACTGGTCAAATCGGGGGTAACACATATATGGGGGCTATATCTAAATCTGAACCGATTTCTTCCAAATTTAATAGTGTTCATCCATATAATAAGAAACCTCTTTCTGCCGAATTTCATACTGATCGGATATAAAATACAGTTTTTACAGCGCTTACATGTCAAATCGGGGCTAACATATATATGGGAGCTATATCTAAATCTGAACCGATTTTAACCAAATTCAATAGGGATCGTCCTAGGGCCAAAAAAATTATATGTGTAAAGTTTCGTCGAGATCGGACCATAATTGCGACCTGTACTTTGATTACAAGAATACATGCACAGACGGACAGACAGACGGACAGACGGACATAGCTAAATCAACCCAGAAAGTGATTCTAAGTCGATCGGTATAATAAACGATGGGTCTATTTCTTCTCCTTTTGGGTGTTACAAACAAATGCACAAAGTTATAATACCCTGTACCACAGTGTGGTGTAGGGTATAACCAGTAAGGAAAGGCAGAAAGTCGGGCGGGGCCGACTATATAATACCCTACACCTCCCTAACAATGCGATAAGGGTCATTGCCATAATAATTTGGAATAATTGGTAAATGGGTAGAAACATATTATCTAATTCTGAAACGATAATCGCTAAATTAAGCAATATTCGTTCCTAAATTGAGAAACATCTTTCTGGAAAATTTTAATGATCGGAAGTAAAATACAACTTCTATAGCGGTTTGATACCAAATCAGGAGGAACAATCAATATAAATCTGAACCGATCTTCCCTGAATACTCATTCATGTAAAAAGACCTCCTTCTGTCGAATTTCGTACTGATCGCATATAAAATACAGTCTCTACAGCGCCTACATGTCAAATCGGGGGTAACGAATATATGGGGGCTATATCTAAATCTGAACCGATTTCTTCCAAATTTAACAGTGTTCATTCATATAATACGAAACCTCTTTCTGCCGAATTTCATACTGATCGGATATAAAATAACATTTTTACAGCGCTTACAAATCAAATCGGGGGTAACGTATATATGGGGGCTATATCTAAATCTGAACCGATTTTCTCCGAATTTAGCAGTATTCCTTCATGTAATAAGAAACCTCTTTCTGCCAAATGTTGCACTGATCGGATATAAAATACAGTTTTTACAGCGTTTACATGTCAAATCGGGGGTAACATATATATGGGGGCTATATCTGAATCTGAACCGATTTTCTCCGAATTTAGCAGTATTCCTTCATGTAATAAGAAACCTCTCTTTGCCGAATTTTGCACTGATCGGATATAAAATAACATTTTTACAGTGCTTATATGTCAAATCGGGGGTAATGTATATATGGGGGCTATATCTAAATCTGAACCGATTTTAACCAAATTCAATAGGGATCGTATTTGGGCCAAAAAAAAGATATGTGTAAAGTTTCGTCGAGATCGGACCATAATTGCGACCTGTACTTTGATTACAAGAATACATGCACAGACGGACAGACAGACAGACGGACAGACAGACGGACAGACAGACGGACAGACCGACAGACGGACAGACCGACAGACGGACAGACGGACATAGCTAAATCGACTCAGAAAGTGATTCTAAGTCGATCGGTATAATAAGCGATGGGTCTATTTCTTCTCCTTTTGGGTGTTACAAACAAATGCACAAAGTTATAATACCCTGTACCACAGTGTGGTCTAGGGTATACAAATTGTAACTGTTTCGTCACAAAAACTTATTAAAATTACCCTTGCACGAATTAACGTTTATTAATAAATTTGTTTAGTGGTTCGAATATTCTGTCTAAAATAATTTTGTTGAATATCTTCGTCACAGTTGGTGTTATCGATATACCCCGCGAATTATTGCAATTACTCTGATTGCCTTGGGATGCTTAATTATAGTTGATTCCTCCATTGATTTGGAATTTCTTCGATCTCCCATATATGTATGGACGAAAAGGTTATGAAGTAGCGGTGCTGCGGCATCAGGGTTGGGTTTGAAGCATTCCTCTGGTAGGCCATTACATCCAGCTGCCTTACCGTTCTTCAGTGTAGTGATCGCACTTCTAATTTCCGATACACTGGGAGGATTATCGCCTATGCTTCTGTTTACATTATGCCGTCTGTGGATAATTATTTCATCATTATTCTCCTCATGTAAAGCGGTTTCCAACAAGAGGTGTTATTTTGGTATTCAAAGAAAAAATGCAATTTTTTGAGATAAATGATCGGATGTTTATTTCCTAATAAAGAGAAAGGTATGCCGTTAATAATGAAAAACAACATCAGCCAAATGGCCACCACGACCACGCTTACAGGACCATATCCTTTTCATGAAATTTTCCATAACCAAATCGCAAAGTGGCTGCCCTATGTCCTCGATAGCCTCATGAATTCTATCTTTGAAATCTTGAATCGACGCTGGGCTGTTGGCGTAGACCTTATCTTTCACGTGGCCTCAAAGGAAAAAGTCGCAAAGTGTTAAATCACAAGATCTCGGTGGCCAATTGTGATCACCTCTTCGAGAGAAGACACGGTCCGGAAACTTTTCCCGTAACAGAGCAACGGTTTCGTTGCTTGCGTGGCACGTATCGCCGTCTTGTTGAAAGTAAACGTTGTCCAGATCAATACCATCCAACTCCGACCATAAAAAATCATTAATCATCTCTCGATAGCGCAATCCATTCACCGTAACTGTTGATCCAAACTCATTTTCGAAAAAGTAAGGTCCAATGACCCCGCCGGACCATAAACTGCACCAAACAGTCACACGTTGAGGATGGAGAGGCTTCTCAAACACAACTCTTGGGTTTTCCGAGCCCCAGATGTGACAATTTTGCTTTTTGACGTAGCCACCGAGGTGGAAATGGGCCTCATCAGTCAAGATGATTTTTCGAATTTTAATAATTTCAATGAGTTGTTGAATCGTGTATCGTTCCATTTTTAGTAATGACGTAGTTTCTACTTGTCAAATGTCAAAGAATAAAAGCTTCAAAAGTGACAGCTACCGAAATACCGGGTGATTCAAAATAACACCTCTTGTTGGAACACCCTAATAAAGGTGGTTAAATTGTAAGGGCCGTTGCTGACTGTGAACCACACCTAAACGTCAAGTTTTTTTCTGCATTTCATTTGACATTTCCCAATTTCAGACTAACTCGGTTTGAACCATGGAAAGACACACAATCGAGCAACGCGTTAAAGTTTTTTAAGCCTTTTACGAAAATGGTCGTTCAAATCAAAATGCAATTCGTGCACTTCGTGATGTTTTTTTGATCAGCATAATTGACCAAATGTGTCCACAATCGGGAGAATTCTCAGCAAACCGGGTCTGTAGGAGATGTGAAAACACCTGTGCATGCTCGCCCAGTTCGTTTGGTGCGGCTTATGGGCTGGGGACGTCATCGGGCCATACTTCTTCGAAATGAGGCAGGCAGTTACTGTGAATGGTGTTCGCTATCGTGAGATGATAACGAACTTTTTATGGCCCGAATTGGAAGATATGGATGTGGACAATATGTGGTTTCAACAGGAAGGTGTCACTTGCCACACAGCTAACGAAACAATGGCTCTTTTGCGCAACAAATTCAAATGTACGTCGATAAGCCAGCAACAATTCAAGAGCTAAAGGATGAGATAATTCGGCACATTATCGGCATAGAACCTCAATTATGCCTCAGCGACATCGAAAATTTGGACCATCGGATGGAGCTGTGCCGCCGATTTCGATGAATATTCCCCATTCTCACTGCCCCGTGGCGTTCTTGCCCATAACGTTTTCATAATCCGTATTGTTCTGTAATATCCTTGTTCGGACTATGTACTAAAAGCAGAGAAAATATCTGGTTCTATTGTAATCAGGCGACATGCGGTTGCATTGTTTTTCATAGCATGTTTCCAGCAGAAAATGGTCATAATATGATATGTCGTAACTATAGTATGGTTTCCTAATCAAAAATTAATTCATTGATAAAAATCGAATTGTTCTGGAAGTCATTGGTTTGCGGTGATCATATTTGCAGAACTTAATGTAATGGTTGCTGCAAGCATAACGGTTAATTGCTGTAGCCGTAATATTGTCCCTGTTGTGACAGAAAATCTAAATTTACCATAAAATGCCCCCTGGTACCATTTTTATTTATAATACCACATAAATTATATACGAGGTCTGTTCAATGGAAAAGGTGAATTTTGAAATTTCTCGGGCTACGTGCATTCGATTAGCGTTTTTTTGTTTATGTTGGAATATGTCCTAAAACATATGTTCTTAGTTGAATTTGTTTTTGGGAGACATAACAGTTAGACGTGTATTGCTTGTTGTAAAGCATGAATTTGGAAGTATCACTACCTATATTAACTTTATGTTCCAGGAGCTACCCTCGCATCCTGGGGCCCATATTTGACCATTTTTGCCCTACTGTGCAATATTTGAATGGCTCAAATGCCAAAACCATTTTTTTTAATTCAAAACACATGATTTTTTCTCAACTATTTGTTTTATAGAGTTAACCGCTTTGGCATTTGAGACATTCATTTAATCACTGTTGCCTCAGTGATATATTTATTTATAATATTTAACCGATACTGGCCCACTGTGCCTTTACAAGTATGAATTTCAAAAAAATTACTACCTATATTAAGGGTATGTTCCTGGAGCAACCCTCGTACCCTGGGACCATATTTAACCATTTTTGGCATACTGTACTGTATATTATTAAGAAATTGTTGCCCCTCTATACCAAATTTAAACTTTTTGTTCCACTGTTCTCCTCAACGTATGAATTTCGAAAAACGCTACTTAACCCTTGTACCATATTTATTCCTTTTTGTCCCAATGTGCCGGATTTTAGCAAACTGGTAGTCCCAAGGACTACCAACCATCTGACCAAATTTCATGATTCCTTATAAACGTATTTGTTTATTTGAATCCCCAGTTGTTGTTTTTTAGTCCCACTGTTTCCGCTCCGTTGTTAGTCACATCATTTCAATCGGGTCATTTGATTTCCATGAAATTCTATTCTATTCTCCCATATCATTGAAATACAATCTCTTTGAAAAATCGTCCACAAAACCACATCCACTGTTTTTCGCTCATATTTTCATGGAAATTTTGCGGCTATTTCAGTTACATCAAACTGTGAAATTGTATACACCCAATCAACCCCATTCCGCGTCGCTTAAATATGCATAATTTCCATAGAACTGATATGATTTGTCATTATTTCCGAACGCGAAATTGAAAATAAAAACGCGCATATAAACGTTCAATTTATTGTTAATAATACTCTCATTCATATCAATTTGCAATGCAGGGCAAACCCCCCCGTATAATCATGGAAAGAAATTTATGTTTTCGTAGCAAAAAGAAGGGGGAAAATATTAATTTGGTGTTCAATAGATTAACACTTAATTTTAATTGAAAACTACAAACAGACTGATTCGATTTTGTAGCGATTTTATAGCGAACCTACTGAATGTTGAGAAAATATTGTGGCTATGATTTTTTAGCAATTAAAGTCATACCCAACTCAATTGCAGTGAATTGCATTGAATCCCAATCAAAGCAGTGGAAAACAGCCACTTACCTCACTTTCCATGCATCCATCATTCATGGTCGCACAGTGGAGGTATTAAAAGATTCGAACTTAAACGGCCAGAGGTCGGCTATAGTATAGAGAAGGACCTCAGGGGTAGCATAGGGAGGAAGTCCTCAGAGGTCGACTCTAATATAGAGGAAGACATCAGAGGTCGACTCTAATATAGAGGAAGACCTCAGAGGTAGACTCTAGTATAGGGGAAGACCTCAGAGGTAGACTCTAGTATAGGGGAAGACCTCAGAGGTCGACTTTAGTATAGAGGAAGACCTCAGAGGTCGACTCTAGTATAGAGGAAGACCTCAGGGGTCGATTCTAGTATATACTCGTATGAAAAGCTCGACTCTAGTATAGAGGAAGAACTCAGAGGTCGACTCTAGTATAGAGGAAGACCTCAGAGGTCGACTCTAGTATAGGGGAAGACCTCAGAGGTCGACTCTAGTATAGGGGAAGACCTCAGAGGTCGACTCTAGTATAGGGGAAGACCTCAGAGGTCGACTCTAGTATAGGGGAAGACCTCAGAGGTCGACTCTAGTATAGGGGAAGACCTCAGAGGTCGACTCTAGTATAGGGGAAGACCTCAGAGGTCGACTCTAGTGTAGAGGAAGACCTCAGAGGTCGACTCTAGTGTAGAGGAAGACCTCAGAGGTCGACTCTAGTGTAGAGGAAGACCTCAGAGGTCGACTCTAGTGTAGAGGAAGACCTCAGGGGCCGACTCCAGTATAGAGGAAGACCTCAGGGGCCGACTCCAGTATAGAGGAAGACCTCAGAGGTCGACTCTAGTATAGGGGAAGACCTCAGAGGTCGACTCTAGTATAGGGGAAGACCTCAGAGGTCGACTCTAGCATAGAGGAAGACCTCAGAGGTCGACTCTAGCATAGAGGAAGACCTCAGAGGTCGACTCTAGCATAGAGGAAGACCTCAGAGGTCGACTCTAGTGTAGAAGAAGACCTCAGGGGCCGACTCCAGTATAGAGGAAGACCTCAGGGGCCGACTCCAGTATAGAGGAAGACCTCAGAGGTCGACTCTAGTATAGGGGAAGACCTCAGAGGTCGACTCTAGTATAGGGGAAGACCTCAGAGGTCGACTCTAGTATAGGGGAAGACTTCAGAGGTCGACTCTAGTGTAGAGGAAGACCTCGGAAGTCGACTCTAGTGTAGAGGAAGACCTCAGGGGCCGACTCCAGTATAGAGGAAGACCTCAGAGGTCGATTCTAGTATATACTCGTATGAAGAGCTGGACTCTAGTATGGAGGAAGACCTCGACTGTAGTATAGTGGAAGACCTCATTGGAAGACTCTAGTATAGAGGAAGGCCTCATTGAAAGACTCTAGTATAGACGAAGACGGCGGCCGGAAGTTGGACCCCAAGAAAATGCACCCCAAATTGAAAATTAAAGTGCGCCCCAAATTTGGGGCCTATTTTCGTTACAAAAACGGATTTAGGAAATTACACCCCAATCAAGAAAACAGCATGAAATGAAAACAAACCCCAAAAAATTAAGATATTTTCTCTTCGTAAATCTGGTGAGTCCGCAATAATACACGTATAGAAACTTATTTTCTAATTATAAATCTTTTCCTGTGCAGTCGGCCTACGGCCTTCGGCCTCTGTTTAAGACTTTCTCCTATGGACAGAATCCAAAGTAGGCAACGTGGAGAATATCTTTTATGCGTAGCCTCTCCTGTTTCTAAATTAATAGATGCAAGTAAGCCCCAAAAAGCAGACAAGAAGTGAAAGTAAACCCCAAAAAGCAGACAAAAAATTAAATTAAGCCCCAAATAAAATTGTTGTTGTTTGATATGTTATTTTTTGGGGCCCAAATTATTTAAAAATATTGCGGTGTATTTTCCTGGGGCCCAATTTCATTCCACCGAGGAAGACCTCAGTAGTCGACTCCAATATAAAGGAACACCACCCAGGTCGACTCTGGTATGAAGAATTCTGATATCGAATTTTGTAATGGGTTTTCCAATAGGGATGATATGATTTTGAAGTCACGTTTCGATTCCCAATCCGACGTACCGTTAGGGAGCTAGAACAAGAATAAACTTTCCGTATTTGAAAATGAAGTCCATTTTTTTTTTCATTAAAAAACACTTTCCAGTCGACCTACGACCTTGACACCCATGAGCAATATTTTAGCTCTCGTTAAGGTCTATCTTTTTGCCATTGACCGATCGTGGCTACGTGCCACACAGCAAATGAAACAATTGAATTGTTGCGAGAAATGTTTGGAGATTCGATTATTGCAAGAAATTGTGATATTGAATGGCCTCCAAAAAGTTGTGATTTAACACCATTAGACTATTTCTTGCTTTGATTTGATGTTATTGGTCTTTCGAAATAAACCAGACTCTCTTCAAGCTTTACAAGTCAATATTGAACGTGCCATTCATGACATACGACTTGATTTTGTGGAAAAAGTGCTCGAAAATTGGGTTCATCGAATTCGTTCCTGCAGAAGAAGTCGTGGAGGCCATTTGAATGACGTTTTATTTAGAACTTAATTGTATAGTTTGTACTTCACATTAAATAAAAAACTTTTGAATTTCCTTAACAATAAGAAATCATATAACTCTTATTGGAAAACTCTTTATAGAGGAAGACTATAGTATAGAGGAAGACCTCTGAGGTGACTTTAGTGTAGAGGAGAACCTCAGAGGTTGACTCTAGTATAGAGTTAAAGTTTTTGCGAAATTCCCCCACTGTGTCTTGCTTACATTGTGCTTCTGGCGAGTGAGTTGGGATGCGGGCAATAGACATCACATCGACCACGAAGAGGAGGGAAATTCTGTTCTTCCTCTAGTCATAGTCATTTTCGGTTTCGTGTTTTTTGTTTTATAGTAAAACACACATAGTGCATTTTTAGAGGTTGGAAAATAAGTGGGTTTATTCCATACCTGTAATGTAATTTTTCATCATAATGTACTTTTACATGAATGCTATGAGCAGTGTCATTAATTAGGAATCCATTACATTTGTCGTTCACACAGAGAATAATGTCTAAGAACTATCCTATAAATAAAAAATTCCTAAAAAATGTGCTATAAATAAAAAATTTCTAAGAAATTAGCTATAAATAAAAAATTTCTAAGAAATTGGCTATAAATAAAAATTTCTGAAAAACTTATTATAAAAAAATAATGTCTAAGAACTTTTCTATAAATAAATAATGTCTAAGAACATTTCTATAAATAAAAAATTTCTAAGAAATTTGCAATAAATAAAAAATTTCTAAGAAATTTGCAATAAATAAAAAATGTCTATGAAATTTGCTATAAATAAAAAATTTCTAAGAAATTTGCTATAAAAAAAAAATTCTAAGAAATTTGCTATAAATAAAAAATTTCTAAGAAATTTGCGATAAATAAAAAATTTCTAAGAAATTTGCGATAAATAAAAAATTGCTAAGAAATTTGCTATGAATAAAAAATTTCTATGAAATTTGCTATAAATAAAAAATTTCTTAGAAATTTGATATAAATAAAAAATTTCTAAGAAATTTGCTATAAATTAAAAATGTCTAAAAAATTTGCTATAAATAAAAAATGTCTTACAAATTTGCTTAAAATAAAAAATTCCTAAGAAATTTGCTATAAATAAAAAAAATTCTAAGATATTTTCTATAAATAAAAAATTCGTTAAAGTAAAAATAAATTCGTTGGAGTAAAAATATTTTTTCTTAATTACAATTTTCAAAAACAACAAACACAAACCCCCAAAGCAGACGGCTTTACCAGTATCTGTATTTTTGGAGTAAAAATATTTTTTCTTAATTACAATTTTCAAAAACAACAAACACAAACCCCCAAAGCAGACGGCTTTACCAGTATCTGTATTTTTGCCATTCACTGAACCAAATATGTTCGTCTGTCGTCATGCGTCTGCCATAAATCGATTATTGCATTGCTCTAGTCTGCTGACAATTGTAGATGTCTATTCATTTTCGTCGTGTCATTATATTGCATTACACCTCATCATCGCCATCATCACTCTCATTCACGTTGTCGTCATTCATTTTTATTGCAATTGCTTTTTCTTTCATATTCTGGCGCTGAGGAGGAGTATTAATACGTCTGTCCCACTGGCGATGATAAGCTGTTGCTCCACTGAAAAAAATGCTTTATTTTAATAGATTTACTTCAGGGACGAACTAATCTTTAAAATATGGACAACTCATAATAAAAATTAGGACTTCTCTAATAGTGATTCTCCATAAAAATTCTACACCTTCTCAACATTTTCATCGGTTTTTGATGTAATGGATTTCCCAGGACGAGCAGAACGTCATTCACATATTCTCGACCTTTTTTGAAAAGCTTTATTTTAAAAGATTTACTTCAAGGACGAGGTAATCTTTAAGATATGGACAACTCATAATGAAAATTAGAACTTCTCTAATAGTGATTCCAATTTCTTCACTTTCTCAATATTTTCATCGGTTTTTGATGTAATGGATTTTCCAGGACGAGCAGGACGTCATTAACATCTGCTTGACCGTCTTTGAAAAGCTTGTAGCACTTGTAAACATGTTCCTGACTCAGAGTACAGTCACCACATGCCACTCTCAACATTTCAGGTGCCTTTGAGCACTTACTTTCATTTTTTACACAAAATTTGATGCAAATTCTTTGATGCATTTTTTCCACTGCAGAAAATCGCCGAACAAGCAAAACATGTCTAACTGTTGTGTTTCTTACAAATAAACTACACTAGACAGAAACAAACTCAGCAAAGAACATGTGTTCGAGACAAGTTCGCCAACATAAAAAAACCTTTTTTTGAACATACCTCGTATGTATGTCTTACTTAGACGATGAAAAATATAAGCTTTACCAAGACCCTCCCGTTTTTTCAATCGTATAGATTTAAAAAGTTAAAAAAGCCGTGCCCTACCGTCCAACAAGGCAGTGTCTCTCCGACAGACACGTTAAGTGATACATCAGGTCTCTCGGCCCTGCATTTATTTCTCAACATAATCGTCTTTTATGTCGATACAGTTTCATTGCGGTTTTCCTCTTGGCAGGTCGTACGGCCCTGTTGAAACTCCGCCACCCAATATTTTGTCGTTGTAAACGATAATAATTGGGTGGCTGTTTTATTTCGAAAGACCAATGACTTCAAATAACCCCACAAGAAGTAGTCTAATGGTGTTAAATCACAACTACATGGAGGCCATTCGATATCAAAATTTTTTGAAATAATCGAATCTCCAAACTTTTCTCGCAACAATTCAATTGTTTCATTTGCTCTGTGGTAATATAGCTCTTAACGAGAGCTAAAATATTGCTAATGGGTGTCAAGGTCGTAGGTCGACTGGAAAGTGTTTTTTATTGGATTTTAAAACAATGGACTTAGCATTATTTTCAAATGTGAACGGAAAGTTTATTTTTGCTCTAGCTCCTTAGCGATACGTCGATAGGAAATCGGTCAATGGCAAAAAGATAGCTCTTAACGAGAGTTAAAATTTTGCTCATGGGTGTCAAGATTGTAGGTCGACTGGAATGTGTTTGTTTTTGAATTTTTAAAAAAAAAATGGACTTGGCACACGAAAAGTTGCAATTGGAGAACGATTATTTTGATAATAAAACTGAATAACTTGTTAACGTTGTTCTTGCGTATATCTCTCCATGATGAAATTGTAAACACTACTGAATACAATGAAAAACAAATGACAGATCATGACTTATTACAAATGGCCGAAACGTCACTTCAAAATCATATCATCCCTATTGGAAAACCCGTTATATGTAGTAATATTGAGTTGGCATATTTGGCATATATTTGTGCTTTGAAATGAGCAATATGTACACACCATCCCTTCGATTTGACTTCTTGACCCCACCGAACTAAATAGTTTTAAATTTGTTTTTGTGACTTAATTTCTTGTTCACATCTTACCTCTTTCATTTCTTAAAGAATTCTCGGACACAAAAATCTTCGAACGCCAGTGTCCGCCCACATGAACTTTCACTGTATTAGACTCTTCTCCTTATTCAACTAATTCGCTTTGTATTTTCATTTTCATTTGCATTTACAAAGGAATACCTTCATGTACAGCGCATTACATTCCGTACATCGCAACAGAATAAAAAAAAGTAAATGTGTCTCGCGAATTATTCAGTTGTTGGCTTTGTGAAAAATAATATTGAAAACAACATCAACTATAAATATAAATACAATCTAATTGCAAATTTCACTAATGCGTTGAAATGTAAACAAAAACATACGGGCTTTTCCGAGCTTTCTAGTAGATTTGAAATAAATTTAAAACCCGCAAGATTTCTGATTCGAAGACTCGACACCAAAGTCTTCCTTTATAATAGAATCGTTCTCGGAGTCTAGCTCTCTACTCTGTAGTCGACCTCTTAGGCATTGATCCCTATTCTAGAGTCCTCTATACTAGAGTCGACCCGTAGTTCTTTCTCTCCGAGTCGATCTCGGAGGACTTCCTCTATACTAGAGTCGACATCGGAGATCTTGCTCTTTATACTAGAGTAGATTTCGGAGGTTGTCCTCTATTAGGTTTAGGTTAGGGTGGTGGCAGCCGTTTTTTAACAGCTTACATAGACCAGTTTACCACGGGCTGAAATGCCCCTCATCGAAACCAACCTGATTGATAGACAAAGTTATCGATAGTACGAATTTAGGAAAGATCTGTTTAACTACCCAGAAAGGACGACCCACACGAGAAGGAAAAATTCGTTTCTGCGAAACGAAATATTAGACAACTACGATATTCTCGTTTACGACGACTGAAATTTCTTTTGGTCAGAACAAACAATTGTTTACGCAAAATAAGTTTCTGTCACAACAAACGAAATTTCGGTTCCCGCAAACGAGAATTGTTGTTGTCTAATATTTCGTTCGCAGAAACGTTTTTTTTCTTTTCGTGTGGGTCGTCCTTTCTACACGCAAAGAAAAAATTCGTTTCTGCGAAACGAAATATTAGACAACTACAATTCTCGTTAGCCGGAACTGAAATTTCGTTTGTTGTGACAGAAACTTATTTCGCGTAAGCAATTTTTTGTTCTGACCAAAAGAATTTCAGTCGTCGTAAACGAGAATTGTAGTTGTCTAATATTTCGTTTCGCAGAAACGAATTTTTTCTTTGCGTGTAGGTAGTTAAACAGATCTTTCCTAAATTCGTACTATCGATAACTTTGTCTATCAATCAGGTTGGTTTCGATGAGGGGCATATCAGCCCGTGGTAAACTGGTCTATGTAAGCTGTTAAAAAACGTCTGCCACCCTAACCTAAACCTAATAGAGAACAACCTCCAGTATGTCCAGACGTCGTTTACTCAAACAGGACAGTAGAAAAACATGTGATCAAAGCTCGCCACTTCTTCCTCATCTCCACAGCTTCTGCAGAAGTCATTGGAGTCAATACCCAAACCTACTGGCGTGTTCACCGATCAGGCAGTGTCCCGTCAGAACTGAAACTACCGTAAATAGTCTTTTCCTCTTTAGTGTGAATAGATATTTTGACCTTCTCAGGTCATATATTGGCCAGATATGTCTATCTACCCTACAAATGCCGATTTCTGTCCATCTTTCGGACTGCCTGATTGTGGCGCACCAACATATGCAAATTCTTCGAAAATGTCTAATATTTTCGCTTTCGTAGCAAGTTCATCGGCATTGCAGTTTGCCGGAAAATACCTATGCCCGGGCACCCATATGAGGTGTATGTTGAACATCTCAGCCATCTCATTACAATATCTGTGGCAGTTGAGAGCTGTTTGGTTATTAGGGATAATAATTAATGGCAGCCTGACTGATCGAGTAAATTACAACGCCAGTGTTGGTCACTATAGCGCGACTCAGTCACTTGGCGACTTCCCTTAATGCCATCATTTCGGCTTGATAGAAACTGTATCTGGGTAGTCTGTGAGCTATATCTAGACTGAGCTCTTTAAAGTGTTCTCCGAAGTCAAACATACGATCAAGCTTCGAACCATATGTGTAGAAGTGGAGATGCTTTCTATTACCTTTTATTCTGCCAGCCCATTCCTATATGTATGGCAGGTACCTGAGTGGTGAAGTTCCTCTCGAAGCTGCACACCGTTGGTATATAGTCCACTTTTAACCTTTGATTATAGGTTGGTGAGGGATGTTTTTTCAGTTGCCGTCCACCACAAGGCTTTATAACAGTATTGGACAAATTATAGCGTGATCCATTTCAAATTGAATGGGGAATGTTTATTATCACTTGAAAGAACATTCTTTGGCGTTTATTTTTTGAAGATTATGTCAATCAGAAGGTCCATCCGTTGAGTCCAATTTTCGATGACTCGTTCGAGCATTTCGACTGGTAACTGGCGAATGACACGCGTGATGTTTTGCTCCAAGCCCTGAATTGAAGCAGGTTTGTCCCCATAAACATTAAACTTTATATATCCCCACAGGAAAAAGTCTTACGGTGTGATATCACACGATCTTGGTGGCCAATCGACTGGCCCAAAACGTGAAATTATCTGCTCACCGAAGTGTTCTCTCAATAAACCCATTGATTGATGCGATGTGTGGGAAGTGGCGACGTCTTGTTGAAACCAAATGTCGCCGAGATCACGAGCTTCAATTTCAGGCATCAAATGGTCGGTTATCATGGCACGATAACGGTCGCCATTGACGGTTAAGTTCTCACCGGCACCATTTCTGAAGAAATATGGACCGATGATTCCAACGGCCCACAAACCACACCAAACAGTTATTTTTTCTGGATGAAGTGGCAGCTCTTGAATTTCTTCAGGTTGCTCTTCGTCCCAAATGCGGCAATTTTGCTTGTTTACATACCCATTGAGCCAGAAATAGGCCTCATCGATCAAAATTTGGCTCGAAAACGTCGAATCTTCTGGGAACTTTTCAAGAGCCCATAGAGCGAAGCGATGTCGCATGGGAAGGTCGGGCGGCTTCAGTTCTTGCACAAGCTATATTTTGTATGCTTTCAATTTAAGATCTCGACGTAAAATGCGCCAACTCGTTCCATACGTCAGTCCGAGTTGCTGCGAACGGCGCCGAATCGACTCTCCACGGTCTTCGTGAACACTCTCAGCTACGGCCGCTACATTTTCTTCACTGCGTGCTGGACGTGGTATATTCGGTCGAATATTATCCAATAATGAATGCTGGGTCTCAAGATGGGTGAGATGGTGTTGCGAATAGTACGCTCAGTAGGCCGATTATGTTGAGCGAAGTGCACCAAACACATTCCTCACAGAACGTGAATTTTCCTAATAAAGTTGAACGATTTGTAAACATTGTTCAGGCGTAAGTCTTTCCATGATGAAATGCCAAACAATACTTAACAAAAATAACATGACACCATGACACGACTCACACGTGATCTGTCAAAAAAAGGCTATTGAAAAAGTATCTCTACTTGGAGCACCCGTTAATTCTATATATATCCAATGGACGAGTTTAGGAGAGGGGGGCTGCAGTCTTCCTTACACCTTCCAGTACGTTAAGTCTGAATAACAGTTTCCTATCTAGAATTAATCCTTGAAATTTTTCACTTCCAGATAAGGCTATACGCAAAGAAAAAATTCGTTTCTAAAATATTAGACAACTACAATTCTCGTTTGCCGGAACTGAAATTTCGTTTGTTGTGACAGAAACTTATTTCGCGTAAGCAATTGTTTGTTCTGACCAAAAGAATTTCAGTCGTCGTAAACGAGAATTGTAGTTGTCTAAAATTTCGTTTGGCAATAACGAAATTTTTCTTTGCGTGTAGATCTGTTTCATTTGTCCGAGGTGGGTCCACATGTGGGATCTTATTCATACACAATACTAAAGTCGACCTCGGAAGTTTTTCCTTATACTAGTGTCGACCTTGGAGCTATTTATCTATATTAGAGTCGACCTCGCAGGTATTCCTCTATACCACAGCCGACGTTGGAGGAACTCCTCTATACTAGAGTCGACCTCGCAGGTATTCCTCTATACCACAGCCGACGTTGGAGGAACTCCTCTATACTAGAGTCGACCTCGGAAGAGGAATCTATGCTAGAGTCGACCGGAGGTCATTTCCTATAGAGTTTTTCCTCTAAACTATTGCATCTAGTTTAGAGGAAAACCTCTATAGGAATCATGGGTCTGGAACAGCTTCACGACTTCTGTGTAATTCACTTGACCAGCAATTTAATACTGATTATTCAAAACGAAAATTAACTATTATCCCATTAAGTCGTAGCTACACAATAAGATACTTGGAAATCAATCATATGATGAAATAAAATTACTTTTTCGTCCCACAGACATTGGGCTGATTATTTAAGCTGCCCCTTTATATGAATATTCTTGCGAATTCGAGTCATGAATAACGAAATGAATGAAAATGGCAAAAACATCTCCATAACAAAAATAATTTGCTTCCATTAATATTGCATTTAGAGCCATTACGAAGATCACGCTTTCTCTACTTGTTGTTTGGGACCCAGTGACAATTCAATTCAATTGCATGACAGAGTCTCTCGCTCCGGCTGTTTTGGTAGAACTGCAATCTAAAGGGTGTTCTAATAAGGTGTGGTGTGTGGTGATGTTGAATGCGAATAAAACATGCTGTGTTGTAAGGTATTAACGAAATTATTAGCAAATGCATAACTCACGCCGTGACATCGTAACAATGCTTTGCGGCATTGGTGACTGAATAATAGACATCAGATTTCGGCGATGCTGATGCAAGTGGTCAACAATGATCCGCCCTAACTGTGGAACCCTTTACTGTCTATGTATATCTACTTACACGACGTTTTTAATGTTGTTTACATTTTAAAAAAAATTGTTTTTGTAAATTTGCACATTACCCGTGTTGACGTCAACTGGCACTACGACAACAAATACGTCGTGCCTCTTTCAACTCGTCGTACCTCCTCTTGACCAAATAACATCATCGTCATCGCCGTCAAATCATGAACAACGGAGGCGAAGGTGGCGGCGTTAGCGATAGGGCGATCGAATGAACACATTTACGGCATCGCGATGACAACAACTTGGCCTAAAAGAATGTAGAGAGCGGCACAGCGAGCGACAACATCCACAGATACCGAATTCGTTGAAAAACGTATTCGAATGCATGAATGGACGATGATTGTATGAATGATTTTTTTGTGCACAAAAATAAATACGTACACTTTGTAAGCGAAACAAACAATTTATTGGAATCGTTCAAGTCGCGCGTCGTCGTCGCCGCCGTTTTCGTCGAGTATATTGACTCCATTCGATGTAACCCAGAGGCGGTTTGAGGCACCGCTATTCACTAATGTTCAGTCTGCACCGATTGGCTGGTCACTGTCGTTGACTTGCTTCGGTCATTCTGTCTCTTTGCACAGTGGAGGAGTTTAAGACAAGTAAGGGGAGGACTTTAAGCAGCCGACTGTATAATAAATATAAAACTCCTGCATTGAGAACATTTTTGGCAATCAATTCTGCTACATTGAGAAAATATTGTCCTACTTTTAAAGATTTAGCGCCAAAAACGTGCTAATATTTAAACGTTGCACATTTAGAACAGAACATGGCAACTCTCAAACAATATGGTCAAAGTAAAATAAAGGGGTTTCCAACAAGAGGTGTTATTTTGGTATTCAAAGAAAAATTCAATTTTTTGAGATAAATGATCGGATGTTTATTTCATAATAAAGAGGTAGGTATGCCGTTAATAATGAAAAACAACATCAGCCAAATGGCCACCACGACCACGCTTACATGACCATATCCTTTTCATGATATTTTCCATAACCAAAACGCAAAGTGGCTGCCATATGTCCTCGATAGCCTCATGAATTCTATCCTTGAGGTCTTGAATCGACGCTGGGCTGTTGGCGTAGACCTTATCTTCCACGTGGCCCCAAAGGAAAAAGTCGCAAGGTGTTAAATCACAAGATCTCGGTGGCCAATTGTGATAACCTCTTCGAGAGAAGACACGGTCCGGAAACTTTTCCCGCAACAGAGCAATGGTTTCGTTGCTTGCGTGGCACGTAGCGCCGTCTTGTTGAAAGTAAACGTTGTATAGATCAATACCATCCAACTCCGACCATAAAAAATCATTAATCATCTCTCGATAGCGCAATCCATTCACCGTAACTGTTGATCCAACCTCATTTTCGAAAAAGTAAGATCCAATGACCCCGCCGGACCATAAACTGTTTATGTTTTGCTTCAGTTTCAATTTTCGAGCACTTTTTCCACTAAATCAAGTCGAATGTCATGAATGGCACGTTCAATATTGACTTGTAAAGCTTGAAGAGAGTCTGGTTTATTTCGAAAGATCAATGGCTTCAAATAACTCCACAAGATATAGTCTAATGGTGTTGAATCACAACTTCTTGAAAGCCATTCAATATCAAAATTTTTTGAAATAATCGAATCTCCAAACTTTTCTCGTAACAATTCAATTGTTTCATTTGCTGTGTGGCACGTAGCCACAATCGGTCGATGGCAAAAAGATAGCTCTTAGCGAGAGCTAAAATATTGCTAATGGGTCTCAGGGTCGTAGGACGACTGGAAAGTGTTTTTTTTTTTTATTTAAAAAAAATGAAGTTAGCATCATTTTCAAATGTGAACGGAAAGTTTATGTTTGCTTCTTAACGTTACTTCGGATCGGGAATCGTTCAATGGCAGAAAGATAGTTCTTAACGAGAGCTAAAATATTGCTCATGGCTGTCAAGGTTGTAGGTCGACTGGAAAGTGTTTTTTGGATGTAAAAAAATGGACTTAGCGCAAGAAATGCTGAAAACATCTGTTTCACGTAGAAACAAAGTTTAGCAACTGTCGTTCAAACAATTACAAGTTTGATTTTTTTTTCGGAAAATCATTTGTTGCTGTCGCTAAAAGAACTCCATAAAAATAGAAAAAAATCGCAAAAAAATTTTGTTTCATTTCCTGAAAGCTATTATACTAACGAAGAAAACAGCGCCTATTTGTAAAATAGCTATGGATAAATGTTAAAATTACGACCCATCTTGTAAAAATAGGGAAATTCGAAATAAATAATTTGTCATACTTTTTAGTTTTGCAATTTTGTTTCGGAGGTACCAAAAGGGGCGTGGCAATAACGCCCATATTTTAATATACTATGGGTACTATAAAAACATTACACTATACACAATTTCAGGTATTCGTATGTGCAGGAAACCATGTTATAAGCCGTTAACTTTTTGTGTAACATGGTCAATTTGTATGGGAGTTACCAAAAGGGGCGTGACAACTTGGCCCAATGTTTCCAAGATGATAGCGATCAAGAAACTAATACTATGTTTGGAATGGTCAAAGATTCCGAATAGTAGTATAGAAGTTATGAGATAATCAATATATCACTAAATTTTTAAACTTTTTGGGGGAGGTACTCGAAGGAGTGGAACAACATAGTCCATCTTTGACCTTAGTCTGAGATAGAATATTGAATATTGACACATACCATATTTAAAGTCAACCGGTTAAACCTGGCGAAAGGTTTCGTGCGCACCAACCAGACAGACAGACAGACGGACATGCTAAAACGACTTTAAATGGCTCGAAATGGACTTCTGCCAAATATTCTTGGGGTCTCTTAGGTCACTCCATCGATTTATGACACTTTTGGTTGGCAGCATCTGATATATACCCTTGTTCACAATAGTGGATTATGTTGATATTCTCTTATTTCTACCAAAAGTGTTATAATTTCTACATTTATCCATATATTTTCTTCAAATAGGCCTTTTTTTCTTCGTTAGAATGCTGGCCTCCAACAAATATTTTTTTAAAATTTTTTATATTTTTTTATGAGCTTTCGTGCCTGCAAAAAAAGGATTTAAAAAAAAACGATTAAAAAAAACGATTTAAAAAAAAAGATTTTTTTTTTAAAAATCAATTTTATACATTTTTTTAACGACAGTTACTAAACTTCTGTTTCCACGTGAAAGTGGCTTTACTAACATTTACAGTCCTCATAATTTCCTTTAATTTAACATATATCCGGTCTTTATCGAGCATATGCTTCGCAGATGTCTAGAAAATGGAAATAAAGGGTTTTCCAATAAGGATGATATGATTTTGAAGTGACGTTTCGGCCATTTGTAATATGTCATGATCTGCCATTTGATTTTCATTGTATTCAGTAATATTTACAATTTCATCATGGAGAGATATACGCAAGAACAACGTTTACAAATTATTCAGTTTTATTATCAAAATAATCGTTCTCCAATTGCAACTTTTCGTGCGCTAAGTCCATTTTTTTTAAATAAAAAAAAAACACTTTCCAGTCGACCTACGACCTTGACACCCATGAGCAATATTTTAGCTCTCGTTAAGAGCTATCTTTTTGCCATTGACCGATTCCCGATCCATTAAGGAGCTAGAGCAAAAATAAACTTTCCGTTCACATTTGAAAATGATGCTAAGTCCATTTTTTTAAATAAAAAAAAAACACTTTCCAGTCGACCTACGACCTTGACACCCATGAGCAATATTTTAGAGCTCTCTTTTTGCCATTGAACGTGCCACACAGCAAATGAAACAATTGAATTGATGCGAGAAAAGTTTGGAGATTCGATTATTTCAAGAAATTTTGATATTGTGGGGTTATTTGAAGTCATTGGTCTTTCGAAATAAACCAGACTCTCTTCAAGCTTTACAAGTCAATATTAAACGTACCATTCATGACATACTACTTGATTTAGTGGAAAAAGTGCTCGAAAATTGGGTTCATCGAATTCGTTCCTGCAGAAGAAGTCGTGGAGGCCATTTGAATGACGTTTTAATTGTATAGATTGTACTTCACATTAAATAAAAAACTTTTGAATTTCCTTAACAATAAGTGTGTTTTTTTCAAAGAAATCATATCACTCTTATTGGAAGTCCTGTATTAAAGAACATTTTAAAAAATTTACATACAATTTCTTTTTATATTTTTTCGTGTTTTAGAACACCATATTGCACAAGAAAATGGTATACACAGCCCTTCGACAATAATTGTGTTGCATAGTGCAAACAGCAAATTTATATCCTGTTTTTTTTCGAAATTCCCCCCCACTGTGCGTCGCCTGTTATTGGCATTTGCATTTTGAAGATTTGTTGCCTTTTCCACTTGAATATTTTTGCCCCCCACTTTGTCGCGTGTTTTTGTTTAATTATGGTCCCAATTACGGCGCTGAGAGGTCGGAAAGGGGTGGGGGGGGGGATGAGGGGTTTGTTTTTATATTATATAGGTTTTGCTGATGAAATTTAGTATTTTCATTGCATTCTACAGCAACAACAACAGTAATAACAACACCAGCCGAATGTTGAATTTGTTTGTAAACAACACAACTAATTTTGTGGACTATTTTTAGATTGAAAAAATAAATTTAATATAAAAAATGCGTATTTTAGCTATTTACGTTGCTTGCAGAATTTCGCAAATTTACATTGTCTTCTATAGAAATTTGTGAAAATTTTCCACTACAAAGGATGGCCCTCCCCTGGGTCAGAAGTTTATTGTTACACGGGGCAAAATCGACTTTTTGATATGTTTGAATCGAAAGAAAATATACTTGCAAAACAAATTTTTAAATATTATATATTTTCGTGCAAATAAATTTTATTTGAAAATCAATAATATGTATTTAGAAACCATATGTTAATATATTAGAATAAAATATATTTGCGAACTAATTTTCTCAAATAAAATATGTGTTGGATATATGTATTGTAGACCTTTTTGTTGTTATGATTGGATTGTTTGTTCGGCTTGAGGTCCGTAATAAATAAAAGACAATACTTTTATTTTTTATTTATTTTTCTTTATTTGCCCAATATTTCGGCCAACTTCGTTGGTCATCATCAGGGGGAATCTATCACACAAAAACACGAATTATTACAATAAAACAATGACAATAAATATGTGTTTAATACAAATATGTGTTTAAATACAAATACAATTATTGTTTATGAATACTTCCAAATATATTTTATTAAAAAAAGATTGCTGAATTTTTCGAATTTTAGTTTTAATTTTTTCCTTGTTTTCTAATTATGAATTTCTATTAAAAATGGAATACTTAGCATTAACTTCTATTTGAAACCATTTATTTTTTTCTAACAATTCCAAGTCATTATTTTGAATTATAAAGAAATTTTACTAACATTAAAACTTTCTAAAAATTACCTTTCAATTGCTGACAACTTAGAACAATTAAAGAATAGATATATATTATCTATTTTGGGAAATAACATATCCAAATAAAAAATATTAAGATGTAAACATAGTTTTGTTTAGAAAAACATCCTCCCAAACATATAATATTTGTATGTGTCAAATATTGTATATTTGGAGTGCACTCTAAAAATATATATGTCTCAAGCAGAATATGTTTGGGACAATATACTACAGAGGCGATTTTTTTTCAGCGTGTATACAGTAATGGATTACTAGGCGCTATGGTTTAAAAACAAATGGGACAGAACACGACCAAAAAAAACGAAGACCCACGGCTCAAATACGAAATTTGTGTGGATATTTAAAATTTAGTTGCAATTATTTATTGTAGACCTGTAGAATTTTATTTGATTTTCGGATAGTTCGGTTTAACGAGTTGTAATTTCCAACAAAGGACCTCAATCCGAACTATACGAAAATCAAATTTTATTGGATTTTTAAATTTTAATATTGCAATATAATTAATTAAATAAGTTATTGAGACATTAAAAGGTGATGTCTGTAGAAGTTTAATTAAAAAGCAAGTAAGAACATTTCTTACCTTTTGTACAAAATGGCACCTTTGTGCAGGTGGTACCAAAAGGGTTGTGGCAATAACCTCCTTTTTTTACTGAACTGTTTGGAAGGTACCAAAAGGGGCGTGGTAACTCCGCCCTTTTTTCTCATGGTGGTAGCAACTAATAAGCTAATTCTAAGTGTGGAATTTCAAAAGATTCTAATAATTGGTATAGAAGTTATTGGATTATCAAAAATTCATTAAAATTTACCCCTTTGTGGGGGAGTTACTAGAAGTAGTGGACCAATGTGGCCCATCTTTGAACTTAGTCTGAGATAGTAAAAAATATTAGCACATACCAAATTTGAGTTCATACCATTGAGGTCAACTTTCGACATTTACCTTTATTTCTCGACATAATCTCCTTTTAGCTTTAAGCACTTGCACTGGTGCATTGTCTTGATTGTGGGCAAACGCGGCACCCATCTAGCGCACAACTTTCTTATCATCAAATTTTCCGCCAGTATGCAATGTCTCATTTTTTGAAATGTCTATGGCTGAAAGCAGAGCAAAAAGCAGTTTTGTTGCGTGAGCGTACACTGACTGAAAAGCGTTTTCTTATTAGAAAGTCAAACCGAATGCGATACTCTCAGCAAGAGGGCGCGTTTTGAAGCGTTTCTAGCTTAGTTTTGTTTGCCACTTTCAATCAGCTTTCTCACTTCAACACATGCGTATATTCTATTTCTCTCTGCAGTCGGTATGACTTATTGCGTCGCACTGTGGTTCCGAATTGACTTTTACTGGCCAAAAGTCAAATTCTTCGTCATCGCCGATTTCTAAACTGTTAATGCCATTCAATCGCAAACATATTGAGACTAGGGTAGCCAAAAAATTAGATCAAAATATTTATTATTGTGGGCGTGGTGTGCTGCTGAAAACAAATGTTTTATGTAATTTTGAAAAAAAAAAACTTAACTTTGTATATTTTTGTAGAAGGAAATTGTAATTTCTCGCAAACTATTATCGATAGAGGGTTAATTTTTTTTGTTACGTAGGTAGAATAGTACTCTTTGAGAAATTGCCAAAAGTATTACTGTACTGTTTACACGTGGTTTGTTATAACATATTTCCCCAGGTACTTCAAGAATATTTTGGTACCAGAAGAAAGCTGAAAGTGTTCTCTTTAAGCCTATATATACTTTTGTACCTGCCCAGATCAGCCTGTAGAACGCTTTTTTAATTTTAATGAAATGACTCGGGAAAAATTGATTGTTCTTTTTAACAAAAATTTATTTTTTTTATGTTGTAGGTACACCAAGCCAAATTGTGTGTGTTTTGTGACATATTTACCATATTTATGACATCTTAACCTTGTTTTGTTTTTTGGGGTCGCTGTTTTTATTTTACATATGTTTATGATACTTACCCAGCTAAATTTCTTATTGCCAAATAATCCGGCAAGTAAGCAAAGTTCGATAATAGTAAGTACTTATTATATAGTCACTTTTCTCATTATTTTAACATGGTCAGTGGAGGAAAGTACTTCCCAAAAGCGTACCATAAAGTAGCATAATAACTACTTATTTGTAGAATAGGCAAACTAAATAAATATGTGATTATATTTTCACGATTTTAAGTACTTGAATAATGCATTACCAATATGTTATAAAATAAGTAGTAGATAAGTAGAAATGGCCATTTAAGATAATTTTTGGCGCGTATTTCGCGAAATAAACAATACCCTCATTCCAGATTCGAATTTCTGAACTCAAACCCCCAAAAATTTGCCAAACTACAGGCACATGTTAACTCCGACTTGAATAACATCTTTCACAACTATGCTGTCAATAGAAGACTTCAACGAACAATTCCCATGGATCTAGTTCAGTAAGCATATTCAATAAGTAAACTGTGAGTGTAATTTTTGAATTACTTCTCAACAACAATGTTCACTAATGTTAATTTTTTTAGTGTAAAATTCAGTACCATGCGTACAATATTGTAAAATTACTAGATGAGTTTTCTCTACTCAATTGTAATATAATAAATAAAAAAAAAAAAAAAAACTTATTTCTGTTATTATTGGCAAGTCATTAATAAGCCGACAATAATACAGCGAATAATGGGATGTCATTATTTGGTAATGCAGGAAATAATGACAGGCACTTACCAAGATTTTGCTGGGTATGAACAGAGTATGACATTATACATGTAGGAAAAGGATACAATCCAAATACAGTTGCTAAATTATATCCAAGCAGAAACAATCAAATTTTAGAATATTAAAAAAATGGAGAACTTCAGCTATAAAGAATTATCCGAAGAGTATTTTAGAAACAAAATGAAGGAAGACGTTTTAAGTTACGTTCAAAGCAAAGTAAATTCCTCTAGCATCGAAATAACTTGGATTGGAACTGCAAAATAAAGTAAATATTTTCATCAACAACTTATCTAAGCGCTACAAACAAGTTGGATGGAATAAACATAAATTTTATAAAACCTTTGCAATATGATTAGACGGCGAACTTAGTGTCCAAGTATCTTCAGAAAGTACAAATCAAAACAATTGTGGCAGACCACCATCATCTCTCGGCAACTGTAGCGATAGATCTAAAAGGCGGAAACTTAAGGATATCAATGAAGAAATCGTATGTGAAACTATTGCAGAAAGTTTGTTAGATCAATTGCGATCACAAAAACAACGCACAAAAGCCGAAATTGTTGAAAAATTCTTAAACGCTACTCCTCTGAGAACAAAACGGACTATTAAGAGTATTCCAACTCCAAGCGATGAGAAACAGTTCTCAAATGAAGAGGCATTAGCATTATTTTAGGATTTAAAGTTAACAAAACACCAATATACACAGCTCAGGTTGCGTGCGATTGAAAAAGGCTCAAATCTGTATCCGTCATATCATCAAATGATGGATGCTGCTAAAAAGGACTGGTTGCCACCAACGGACACTACTAAAATCACATCTAGTTCGGCAGAGGTAAAACTTCAAGACCTACTTAATCATACAGCTCAACGCTTGCTACAATAATTTAAAGGACATGATTTGAAGGAATATGGGAACTGCAAGTTAACTCTCTTTTGCAAATGGGGATGTGATGGTTCTTCTGGACAAAAACAATACAACCAATCTGTATGTGAAAATACTTCAGACGCAGATATGTTCATGGTCATTTGTGCCATTGCGATTGATAAAGACTTTGGAAGACTCGGAACCTTCGACCAGTACGATGCAGCCAAAGGATATTTGGAAAAATCAAACACCATCTTCTACGAAATACTGCAGACCAATCAAATTTGAATTTAAAAAAGAAACTCATGATACCGTTAAAAAAGAAGTCAATGATATAAGAACCCAAATTACAAGACTGCAGCCATTAGAAGTAGAAATTGAACGATGATAAATGGAAAAGTTGGCCAGGCTTTGACTGACACAAAGCCGTCATCCAGATGCATTATATGTCAATCTACATCAAGCAAATTAAACCAAGTCCCGGAAAAATCAGTAGATAATACTGATTCATATGAATTTGGATTATCGCCACTACATACAAGAATACGATTTATGGAACACATACTTAAAATCAGTTATGATTTGGATTTTGGACCTACAGGATCAATAGGAAACAATGAAACCAACAAGGATTTAAGAAATTTAAAAAAGAAACATGTTCAGGATGAATTTCTCAAATGTGGGTTGATTAGGACAAGGATCAGGCAATACCAATGATGGGAATAAAGCATGAAAGTTCTTTTCTGATACCGAAAAAGCGTCTAAAATAACTGGTGTTGATATAAATATCATTTCAAGATTTAAAACAATTATCGATGCCATATGTAAATTGATGCTAAAAAAATTAATGAATATACCAGGAAACTGCACGAATATATAATACCAAATATTCATGGAGAAATATATGTATCTGCAACATTTCACAAAATTATCATGGAGGAGATGTCATTAAGCATCATTTGGTACCAATCGGAGATCTATCAGAGGAAGACCAGGAAAAAAGAAATAAGGATTACAGGTTTTATAGAGAGCACAATATCAGAAAAATATCTCGAAATTGTACAAACGAAGATCTATTTAATATTTTGTTGACAACGTCAACTCCCCGATCTCCAGCATTCGAAATCAATGGAAAGTAGAACATCGGGGCAAAGAAAAAAATCGTTTCTGCTAAACGAAATATTAGACAACTGCAATTCTCGTTTACGACGACTGTAATTCTTTTGGTCAGAATAAACAATTGCTTACGCGAAATAAGTTTCTGTCACAACAAACGAGAATTGTAGTTCTCTAATATTTCGTTTCGCAGAAACCAATTTTTTCTTTGCGTGTAGAGGACAGAAATAATACGGAAGAAAATATGGAATATTTGCAGACAATTTTTCAACCGAACGATTAAAAATTATAATTTACTATTTTTGTTATATATATAAGTAAAAAATTTCCCTTAATGTTGTTCAAATACAAAATATAAAAAAGTTTGCTATGCAAGGTGTTTTTGTAAATATCGAGGAAATTTTTTGTCGAAAAGAATTTTTTTTGTTTTACAAAATTTATTATTAAAATGGTTTATTTATCAACGTATGGAATTATTTTAATAATAATAATTAATAATTATTCCAGACGAAGCCAACTGGAATAAGGGCGATTAACTGCTGACCTGATTTTATTGAAATAAAAACTTAAGGAGTTACCTGTCGAACAAAATTACTAAAATATCTCTATCGGTTCCAAAGTTGCAGAGTTTTGGCCAGTAAAAAACGATTCTGAACCACTGTGCGTCGTTGTTTTAGCAGTTACTTTGAGCAATTTTCGCATTGCTTTGCTTCGGTATACGGTCTGCCGTCAGCCTATGACTTCGGCTAGCTCACGAACCTTCAACCGAAGGTTCGTTCGCATTTCGTGGATTTTTATATTTCTGGCGTGGACACCTCAATTGATAGACCACTACGGTGTTCGTCTTGGCAGCTCGACGGCTCCGTTTAAACTCTACCACCCAATATTTTATAGTTGCAAACGAAGGAGCAGCCCTATCCAAAGTAGAATCTGGACTGAGACCTTTTAAATTAAACTATTGTATTACATATCGGTTTTTGAGTGTACCAAAAAAAAAAGAAAAAACAACGTGGCGCCTTGAAACTTAAAATATATGTTTTAGAAGGTTGGCACTTTTCACGAAATTATTTTTCCATATGTCAGTTCGGGTAATTTTGGGACCGCCCTCGTACTTGGCGAATCAATATTTCACTAAATGTTAACCCGTAGGAGGGAGGTACTAAAAGGAGTGGACCAATATGGCCCATCTTCAAACTTAGCCTGAGATGGAAAAAAAATATTATCACGTTATCGTGCGCTCCAGCCAGACAGACGGACATCGCTCAAATGACTTAAAATGTCCCAAAAACGGATATCCGCCAAACATACTTAGGTCACTCCTTTGATGTGTTATACTTTTGACTCGTAGCAAATGATATATGTATACTAGGGCGGGTCGAATTAAAAATCGCCCATTGCTCAGTGAAAATCGTATTCTAGGGATCAAAATAAGAAACTTTGCCGAAGGAACCATACCTCTAAAACGAATTCTGATGTCCCGGAAAAAATCCCACTTTGACCCATTTAGAGTGCTCCATTCGAGTCCAAATGTATGACCGACCCCCACTAACTTTGGAGGGCCGATCCACCCATGCCAGTGGCACATCCCCTGGAACTCACCTGGGGGGTTCCCCATACAAACATTTCAAAAAAACACCATTTTTGGCACTTTACATGACAAAATCAGCGAAAGTTCGACCCAAATTCCGGGACATCAGAATTCGTTTTAGAGGTATGGTTCCTTCGGCAAAGTTTCTTATTTTGATCCCTAGAATACGATTTTCACTGAGCAATGGGGACTTTTTTTGCCTCCCCACAAATCGACCCGGCCTAATGTATACCCTCCTCCCTGTAAGGCCAGGGTATACAAATAATATTACAATTTGTACATTTTCAATTGAATCGGCGAATTTTTTAATTAATTCGGGATTTACTTTTGTTGTATGTAATTTATTGAAAAATGTATTCTCCAGAGTGTTAAGAAGAGAATTCGGTGGTGACTTTTATATGTGGGCTATATCAAAACACGGACCGATGTTTCCAATTTTTACTAGGGACGATATAATTTCAGCCAGATCCATTGAAAAATGTGTTTCCCCACATCGTCAAGAAGTGAAATCGGTGGGGACCTTTGTATGGGGGCTATATCAAAACATGGTCCGATGTTCCCCATTTTTACTAGGGACGATTATATTCAATATATAGTGTAAATTCTTTAATTTCAGCCAGATTAATTAAGTATGTAATGTGTTCTACAGAGCTTTACGAAGAAAAATCGGTGGCGACTTTTATATGGGGGATATATCAATAAATGGACCGATGTGCTCCATTTTCAATAGGGGCCGTGCCTAGTCTAATATATGATTCTGTACAATTTTCATAAAAATCGCTTCATATTTGCGACCTGTGGTGTCCCGTATAAAAAAGAACAGAACGCTAACCGTAGTGTATTCTGTTTGCTTTCTCATAAAAAACCACAACCACTACAAAGTAGCGTTTGCGTTCGAAGAACCGTACGTTATCATAGTGTTTGCGATCATCATCTCAAAATCTTAATGTATCCCTGCAGCGAAGCGGACCAGTTCATATATAGTTCTACACTGGTCCATGAGAATGTATGAACTAGTTCTACATAATACCCTTTGCCCAGCAAGCAACTGTTTCTTTGTACATGGGCTTGTCCTAGGAAGAATCAATTGTCTCCAGCTGCATTCGTTTGGATCAGATCTGATACAGTTCAGAATGGAATAGTTTAGAATTAATTCTAGGGAACTAGCTCTGACATAGTTCTTCAGGAATATATCTAAACTACTCCAGAACTGTTCCAAAAGAATGCATCCGGAGAAAAATTGATTCTTCCTAGGACAAGCCCATGAAAAGAGAAACAGTAGCTGGAAAAAATATTTTATGTAGAATTAGTTCCTGCTCTCTTGGTTATGGGCCAGTCTAGAAACGCATTTCAGCTTGCCTTTATTATAAAATAAAATTTAAGAAATAAAATATATTGAATGGTTTTTATTTTTATAATATTTATAAAAATTAAATTCAAATATATTTATTCTTTGAAAAACGGAAACAAATTATTTTAATTCCTAGAAAAGGGAAACTTGAAATAGTTATAATTATTATTATCATTATAACGTCTTACTTGTTAAAATTTCCACTTAACAATGAACACAAGACTGAAATGACAAGCACCACCATAAATTCCTAACGGTAAACACTTAGAATTATTTCAATGCAGACGAAAAAACACAAACAAATATTCACGCTGTACAAAATCAAACAAAAGCAGCGCTGCCTAGGCAGATTTCTTTGAATTTTCTTGTTTTTTTGCGCTCAACTGTTTTTGGCTGCATTACTTTTGCTCTAGTCTGGACCAGCTCAGATCCGGTCCTTTTCATAGACTGTTTCCAATTTCTCTGCAGGGATGGCTCTCTGTTTGCGTACACTACACAATCACTAAAAATATCTTTAGTGTATTCTGTACTTCTTGTAAGGAATGTGTTTGCGTACTATTCGCCATGAAGTACAGTACAGAACGCTAACATACTGCAATAAATTAATTGTAGTGTGTGCTGTGCGACATGTGGCTTCGTCCGGTTGGAATCACACGTCAAGATATTTAGTTACGATACAACTTGTAATAATGTTTCTATGTGTTTACTGTTGACAGTAACATTCGGCCCGTCATCGTTTTCGAAAACATAAGCTAACTTTCCGATTACCTATCGACTTCATTATGTCAAAGGCTTATTTTATGCTTGATTTTGTCAAGGGAAATAGTAAAGTACTATTTAAACAAATTTTGTGAATCCTTAGATTTAATTCTATTTATTTATTATCCCCTTACCTTAGAGAGGACGGTATATATCATTTGCTACGAGCCAAAAGTGTAACACATCGAATGAGTGACCCAAGACCCCAAGTATCCCTATCTCTTTCCGTTCCATTCTTAACAAGTGAGTTTTTCCCGAAGAATAATTACGATTTTTATCGCCTAATAGAGTATAACAAAACATCCACACAAAATAATCGCGACACCCAATATTCGTCTTAAAAATTAATTCTCGAAGAGCTTCTTTCAACTATATACAATATTTATTTCAGAGCTCTAAAATATATAGCGGAAGTTGACAAATAACAGAATTTCACGATTTAAAACTATTTATTTTAAATTAATGGCAACAAAACATTGACATATTTATAATTATTGTTATTTAAATCACATTTTAATTCATCTCTTTTTTTTCCATTGAATAAATCAATTCCGATGTATATCAGTGCGTTAACTTGCGGAGTCGATATGGTAGTACATACCCATTTATTAGCGGCTTAATTGACTGTCATCGAACGCCGCACTAAATCTCTCAATTAATATTAGCTACTCGTACTGACAGGTGTCGAAGCCATGATTTGCTTATTGCCATCAATTGAAAGTAAAAAGAAACACAACAAATTTAATAGGTGATGTCGTAAAAGTCATTAGTATGAAATAATTTATAAACGATTTTATTTAAAATTTTTTTAAATAAATTGTAATTGTTTTTATTGCATTGGAATTGAATTGAAAGATATTGCAAAATCGTGGGCAACGTGCAAAAAAAGACACATTTTAATGATTTTTTTGTGACGAAACGGTTAACATTTTTTGATTGAAAACAATGGTACATTACGAGTAGTATAACTTTCAAATTTTATTGTGTAAAATTTTCATATAAAAATATTAAAAAAAAAAATGCCAACTCGAAAAAAGTTGATTTAAGTTGCCACTCATAACTCGATACCGTATCATCTGAATTTAAAGAAATTAATTTATTTAGTTAGATAATCATTATTGGCAGGTAACACTGTCGAGTTTTTTTGGAATTTAAATTTTTGGGAACACTGAAGTGGAAGATGCGATTTTTGCGAGAAAAAATCAACTAATTGGGTACCATGCAATAATAACAGCAAATTTAAAAAAGTCTCGACGGCTTTACCTCGTACATTATGTAAAGAAATAGTGTTAAAAATTTTAAAGGATCGGTTCAGTAGTTTTTGAGATATGATGGGCACCGTCTTTCAAAACGTGGGTTGTGGAAAAAACGCTTTAAAGTTTTTCTGATGTACTGAAACACATATGAGGCGCGGTTGCTTAGACTGCTGTATCTTCGTTAGTTGTGCTCCTATTCACCTCAATTTTTCACACAATATTCTTGAAAGATCTCTAAGGTTATAAACGTTACCCCTTAACAAACTTGGTATTAAAATATATTTACAGAAATATATATTTATGCACGGGACATAGGGCCTGTTTCTGTAACTTATTTTCGTTCGTCTACGGCGAACGATCAAAATTCTCTCAGCTATTACTTGAATTCTATAAAACGCAGGTTAGAAATATTTTAGGAACAAGCTTTTTACATGATTTTGTACAGACACAACGAATTATAAACTTCTGTGATTTATAGATATCTCGGAATAATTGAGTGATTTTTGATCGTTCGCAGTAGACGAACGAAAAAAGTTACAGAAACAGGCCCTAAATCACAGTTTTTCATATGTTTAAATAACGGGTTATCCAAGTAGAAATACTTTTTTCAATAGCCTTTTTTTGACAGATCAAGTATGAGTCGTGTCATGCTGTCATGTTATTTTTGTTAAGTATTGTTTGGCATTTCATCATGGAAAGACTTACGCCTGAACAACGTTTACAAATCGTTCAACTTTATTACGAAAATTAACGTTTAGTGAGGAATGTGTTTCGTGCACTTCGCTCAACTTATGGTCAACATAATCGGGTCTTACGATCACGCGTGAGTCGTGTCATGCTGTCTTGTTATTTTCGTTAAGTATTGTTTGGCATTTCATCATGGAAAGACTTACGCCTGAACAACGTTTACAAATCGTTCAACTTTATTACGAAAATTAACGTTTAGTGAGGAATGTGTTTCGTGCACTTCGCTCAACTTATGGTCAACATAATCGGGTCTTAGGATCACGCGTGAGTCGTGTCATGCTGTCTTGTTATTTTCGTTAAGTATTGTTTGGCATTTCATCATGGAAAGACTTACGCCTGAACAACGTTTATAAATCGTTCAAGTTTATTACGAAAATTCACGTTCTGTGAGGAATGTTTTTCGTGCACTTCGCTCAACTTATGGTCAACATAATGGAGTCATCGAAAATTGGACTCAACGGATGGACCATCTGAGACGTAGCCGCGGCCAGCATTTGATAGACATAATCTTCAAAAAAATAAATGCCAAAGAATGTTCTCTCAAATGATAATAAACATTCCCCATTCAATTTGAATTTTCTGTGTTTTTTTCTTCAAAAAAAGTAGAGAACCTCGAAATGGATCACCCTATAGAAAGAAAATATATTTGAAACAGAGAATTTTAAATATTATATATTTACTGGACAACTTAAAAAATTACATTATGTTTAAGATATCGTTATATTTTCTGAATGCTTAAATGAAAATAATATTAGTTGAAAACAAGAACAACACATTTCCAAATATATAATATTTGTGTGTACAAAATATTGTATATTTAGAGTGTTTCCTAAACATATATACATACAGGGTTTTCCAACAAGAGGTTTTTTTTTTGAATCACCCGGTATTTCGGTAGCTGTCACTTTTGAAGCTTTTATTCGTTGACATTTGACAAGTAGAAACTACGCCATTACTAAAAATGAAACGATACACGATTCAACAACGCAATGATATTATTTAAAATAACAACAAAAATGGTGAAATTCTTGCAGTCACAGTTCGCAAAACTAAAGCATTTTTGGGTCGTCGTGAAGCACCTTATCGGACCGCAATACAGAAATTGGTGGAAAAATTCGAGCTGTTGGGACAAGTTAGTGATAGAATAAAACCCGAGCACGTCGCTCAAGAACAACTGAGAATATTGCTGCTGTAGCCCAAAGTGTTGAAAAAAGCCCAGGTTTGTGTATTCCTCGTCATTCTTTGAAATTGGGCATTCCACAAACCTTATTACACCGTATCTTGCATACATACTAGGGTCTTAAGGCTTAAGTTCTGATAACACAAGAACTCAAGCCGGCCGATCATCAGCAACGTCGTGATTGTGTCCTTGAAATGCATGAAAATAATCCGGAATTCCATCGAAAAATCATCTTGACTGATGAGGCCCATTTCCACCTCGGTGGCTACGTCAACAAGCAAAATTGTCGCATCTGGGGCTCGGGAAACCAATGAGTTATTGTTGAGAAGCCTCTGCATCCTCAACGTGTGGCTGTTTGGTGCGGTTTATGGTCCGGCGGGGTCACTGAACCTTACTTTTCGAAAAATGAGGTTGGATCAACAGTTACGGTGAATGGATTGCGCTATCGAGAGATGATTAATGATTTTTTATGGTCGGAGTTGGATGGTATTGATCTGGACAACGTTTGCCTTCAACAAGACGGAGCTACGTGCCACACAAGCAACGAAACCATTGCTCTGTTACGGGAAAAGTTTCCGGACCGTGTTATCTCTCGAAGAGGTGATCACAATTGGCCACCGAGATCTTGTGATTTAACACCTTGCGACTTCTTCCTTTGGGGCCACGTGAAAGATAAGGTCTACGCCAACAGCCCAGCGTCGATTCAAGACCTCAAATATAGAATTCGTGAGGCTATCGAGGACATAGGGTAGCCACTTTGCGATTTGGTTATGGAAAATTTCATGAAAAGGATATGGTCCTATAAACGTGCTCGTGGTGGCCATTTGGCTGATGTTGTTTTTCATTATTAACGGCATACCTTCCTCTTTATTATGAAATAAACATCCGATCTCAAAGAATTGCATTTTTCTTTGAATACCAAAATAACACCTCTTGTTGGAAAACCCTTTATGTTTCAAGCTGAATATGTTTAGGACGATATACTACAGAAACGAGTTTTTCAGCGTGTGATTACTGCAACCTTATTATCTTTATCTATATATATATATAAATGAAATGGTGTTCGTTGGTACGCGATGGACTCGAAAACGACTGAACAGATTTTGATGAATTTTTGCATGAGAATATCTTTTGGTGTGTGGAAGGTTCGTAGATATATTCGGTTTTGATTGGATAAAGGGGCATGGCACCGCCCATACAAAATAAAATTTAAAAGTGGAATATCTTGGGTACTATTGGTTCAAAATACTCGAAATTAGTTGTGTCTGACCTTGGTACCAGTACACATCATGGAGCCAAAAACCGGTGTTATAGTGACAATGGGCGTGGCACCGCCCATACAACCTAAAATTTAAATATGAAATATTTCGAATACTATTGGAGCAAAATTCTCGAAATTTTGTATGTGTGACCTTGGTGCCATTACGCGTTATGTAGCTGAAAACTGGGGTGATAGTGACAGTGGGCGTGGCACCGCCCACACAACCTAAAATTCAAATATGAAATATTTTGAGTACTATTGCAGTAAAATTTTCGAAAGTTAGTATGTGTAACCTTGGTACCAGTACGTGTCACAGGACTAAAACGGGGAAACAGTGAAAGTGGGCGTGGCACCGCCCCCACAACCTAAAATTCAAATATGAAATATTTCGAATACTATTGGAGTAAAATTCTCAAAATTGACCTTGGTCCCAGTACGCGTTATGTAGCTGAAAACTAGGGTGATAGTGTTAGTGGGCGTGACATCGCCCACACAACCTGAAATTTAAAAATGCTATATTACGAGTATTATTGCGGTAAGGGTTTCCAAATTTGGTATATGTGACATTGGTAACAGTATGCGTGATGGAATGATAAACTGGTTTGACAGTTATAGTGGGTGTGGCACCGCCCACACAACCTGAAATTTAGAAATACTATATTTTGAGTACAATTGCAGTAAGATCGGCGATCGTATTTGTGCCTTGGTACGCGTGCCAAAAACAGGTGTCATTGTGACAGTTGTCGTGGTACCACCCACACTACCAGAAATTCAGAAGTGCAATATTTTGATTGCTATTGGCCCAAAATTCTCGAAATTTGGTATGTGGAACCAGATCGAGTGCTGGAGCAAGAAACTGGCGTGATAGTAACAGTGGGCGTGGCACCAACCACACAACCTGAAATGTGAAACATGACATCTGAATATATAATATTTCCTGCACTATTTTAGTGTGTAACCTTCGAACTACAGCCATAATTGAACCAAAAAAATATGAATATATAATATTTCCTGCACTATTTTGGTGTGTAACCTTCGAACCACAGCCATAATTGAACCAAAAACTGGCATCGTATTAACAGTGGGTACTCCTACACAACCTGAAATTTCAAAATTCAATATTTCGATCACTATATCAGCCATGGTTTCGAAGTTTGGATGTCTGGCTCTGGTAGCAGTAGGGGTGATGGAGCTACAAACAGGGACGATGGAAACAGTTGGCATGACACCCCCATATAAATAAAAAATGTAGAACGCAATATTTGAAATAGTATTGCGGTGATGTCTTTGCAAAAGAGAGTGATAAGTGCGTTGCGCCGACCATACAACCCGAGATGTGAATTTGAAAAATTTCCAATATCATTGCAGGACAGTTTTGACAATTTGCATGAAAATAGTGTCGATGGACAAAGTACTCAAAACGAAATATATAGAGGCGTTGCACTCATCGTCTTGAAGTTTATAGTGGATGCTGTTGATAGAACTCTACGGAATCTGATTAAAAAGCTGATCTGTGGAAGTATCTGTGCATACGACACGCTTGCTGAAAACGAAATAACAGGAGACCATTATATCTAGATTGACGCTTGACCAAGTGTGTTTAGTATTTAAGTGCAATATGAATGACCCGAAAACACTGCCGTAATATCAGGAGTGTCCACATATCATATTCACAGAACCGCACTTTGAGGGCAGCGAAGCGCACCTGGTCAGCTAGTATTTCTATATATAAATAACTTGAGTGGTTTCGACACCATGTTCAATATAATCTTTTCCTGAAGTGTTAAAAATTTGATTTTTTTTAATTAGTTATTTAGTTTTTTAATATTTATTTCTATTTTTATCGTTTCAGGTAATACTCTCAACTTTAAATATCTTTGAATAATATGCTATTTTATTCATACTGTGAGTAGAATACCATACAATTTTCAGCATTCATTCAATTTTTGCATTTTTTTTTTAATTTGTATCTAATTCGTAGTTAATAATGTCACAAAATTGTATTTTAAAATTTTTTAAGAATCAATTCTTGTTGTTATTTAAAAAATTTAAACACTTTTAATTACCCAATTTCATGATAACGGTCTCTTCTAAAAATGATCGAATACGAAGGTATTCCTTCAAGCCGAAATGGCAAAATCATTCACTGGAATCAATGTTATAAGCGGTTAACTGCAAAATGGTCCATTTGTATGGGAGATAACAAAAGGGGTGTTTCAACTTCGTCCATTTTTCTCAAGATGATAGCGATTAAGATACTAATACTATCTGTGGAATTGTGAACGATTCTTTTTAGTAGTATAGAAATTATGAGATATGTTATGCAACAAAAAATTTTTTCCCGAGACCTCAAAACTTTTTTTTAATAAATTGAGGCATACTATTTTATGAAGCCAAAACAAAATTTTTTTATGGTAAAGTTTTTTAGAAAAAAATGGCAAAAAAAATGTTTCTTCAATTTCTTGAAAGCTATCATCCTAAAGAAGAAAACAATGCCTATTTGCAAAATATCTAATGTAACAAAAAAAAAAACAACAAAAAACAAAGTAATAAATGTATAAATTACGACCAATAATATAAATATTATGAAATTGAAAAAAATAATTTTTCATATTTTTTTATTTTGGCAATATTGTTTGGGAGGTATCAAAAGGGGCGCTCATTTGTAATATACTATGTGTACTATAAAAACATTACACTGTACAAAATTTCACGTATTTGTATGTGCAGCAAACCAAGTTATAAGCCGTTAACTTTTCAAAATATGAAACAAAACATTTTTTTTTTGCGATTTTTTCTATATTTTCGTGCCAGCAAAAAAAGATTTTTTGAAAAAAAAAATAATCATTTTTTTCCAATTCTCTTAACGAGAGTTACTAAACTTCTGTTTTCACATGAAAGTGTCATTACCAAAATTTTCATAATTGCATTTCTCCTCATAATTTCCTTTAATTTAACGTGTATCTCGGCATTATCGAGCATTTGCTTCAAAAAGTAGGGTCCAAATATTAAAGGCCACTTCCAAAAAAATTAAAATTTTATTGAAAAATTAAATTTATAATTGATTATATTTTTTGTTTTTCTTGGCATATATAATTTGCTACGAGCCAAAAGTGTAACACATCGAAGGAGTGACCTAAGATCCTAAGTATGTTTAGCGGATATCCGTTATGGGTCATTTTTGACTTCAAATTTGGTATGTGGTAATATATTCTACTATCTCCGTCTAAGTTCGAAGATGGGCCATATGGGTCCACTCCTTCTAGTACCTCCCCCACAAAGGGTTCACATTTAGTAAAATATTGATTATTTAATAACTTATATACTACATATTTGAATCCTCTGAAATTCTACAGATAGTATTAGTTTATTACCTCGAGCAAAATGGGTGACGTTGCAACGCCCCTTTTGGTACCTCCCACACAAATGGACAATTTGAACCAAAAGTTAATAGCTTATAACTTTATTACCAGTGCATACAAAGACTAGAAATTTTATACAGTTTAATGCTTTAATAGTACCTACAATACAGTGAAAAATGGGGATTATTGCCACGCTCCGTTTGGTACCTCACACACAAATGGACCATTTTGTACCCAAATTTACCAGCTTATAACATTAATACCTGTGCACAAAAATACTTGAAATTTTGTACAGTGTAATGCTTTTATAGTACCAGGAGTCCAGAGAAAAATTGACGTCTTTGACACGCCCCTTTTGGTAGCCCCACACAAATAGACCATTTTACACCAAAAGTTACCAGCTTATAACTTTAATACCAGTACATACTTTAATGTTATTAAATGCAATTTAAATGGATAATTATTTAATTAAAACAAAAAAATAAATTTACTAATATTTTTTGGGACTCAAGGATTCGATGAACGTTCTTACTTGTTTTATTTTTTGTTTGTCATGTATCAGCAAAAGAACAGCAACCAATCTTTCGGTTGTATTTCCCAAAATACATTTAATTATTCTAAATTTGGGAAATTATTGGGATAACCAAAAAAACGATTATTTATTAATATTTATTCTATTGTAGTGACCAATTATTCGTTGCAATAATAATCTTTGGTCTATTGATACAATTTCTGTTATCAAGAATAAATCATTGGTAGTCACAACCAAAAATCGATCATATGGTAATATAGTGAAAGTTTAAAATTGGTTACCACAACTAACCGAGTGTCAATGAAAAAACAATCTTAATTCGATTGATACAACCATCGATTTAGTTGCAAGCATTTTTATTTGATCGTATCCAAGTTGTTGTTGTTTCAACTATTTATATATAAATACAACCGACACACAGACAATATAATTTTTGTTGCTAGTACTATTTTTTTATTCTTACAATCGAATTCCAACCAATTATTTTCCTGGGTGTAGTCAAAATGTGGTCAACTCATTCATAGCCATTTTCAAAATCATCATCATTCACATCTCATCTTTGCCATTTTTGGCCATTCAATAATGGCTGTACACATAATTGTGAGTGTGATTTGTTGATGGTGTCCATATCAATATCCATGTCCGTATCGTGGTCGTTGTCGATATTCCTCCATATCCTCATATGTATGCAATCGGACGGACAAGTGTTTATTTTGCCTTTAAACATTTTTAGTCGGTCGGTGGTCTTTTGGCTCACTTGTGTGTGTGTGTGTGGTTCTTGATACCCGTTTCCATCCCAGTTGTTGTTTCCCCCTCTAAAAAACGACCTGACCTAACTCAACCAATATCAAATTGCGACAAGAGCTTTACGAATCCTTACAGTCTATTGGAAACTGGAGCGGCGGTGTCATGTTGTTATACTCTCATACTCAAAACACGACAGTGGATGACCATAAAATATGTAATATCATATGATTGCATGCAAACAAAAGGGTTATCAAATAGGACTATAGGAAAGGACAATAGGAATATGTAGTTTTTATACCCTTACTTTAGTGATACGAGGGTATATATCATTTGCTACGGAGCAAAAGTGTAACACATCAAAGGAGTGATCTAAGACCCTAGGTATGTACGGCGGATATTCCTTTTGGGTCATTTTAAGTCGAATGAGAAATGTCCGTCCGTCCGTCTGTCTGCTGGCTGGTGCGTACGATAACTATCGAAAGTATTAACCGATTGACCTTAAATTTGGTATGCGGTAATATTATTCTCTATCTCCGGCTAAGTTCGAAGATGTGCCATATTGGTCCACTCCTCCTAGTACCTCCCCCACAAAGGGTTAAAATGCTGTGCAATATTGAATCTTTAATAACTACTTTACTACTTATTCGAATCTTCTGAAATTATTCGAATTATTAGTTTATCAGTCGCTATCAACTCGAGAAAAATGGGCAAAGTTGATACGCCCCTTTTGGTGCCTCCCACTCAAATGGACCATTTTGCACCAAAAGTTAACTGCGTATACCTTTAATATCGCTTCATGCTAATACTTGAAATTTTGTACAGTATAATGTTTTATAGTGCCTACAGTCCAGTGAAAAATGGGCGTTATTGCCACGCGTTAAGAACTTATAGCATGAGTACTAATGCACAAAAATGCAACAACATTTTGCACTGTGTAACGCTTTTGAAGTGCCTATAACACCGTAAACAATGGGCGTTATCACCACTCCCCGCACAAAATGGACAAATCATACCAAAATTTAATATCTCAATATAAATTTAATATCACAATGTATTTAAAGTAACTACTATTCAGCGAAAAACAGGTGTATTTGGTAAAAAACCTTTCTGGTACGTCCCACACAAATTTACAGAATAATTCGTTTAATATTCCATATTACATTACTCACAAAGTGAGGGTATGCCTTAGTCGGTTTACACGACTGAAACTTTCTTACTTGTTTTAAGTATCTTTTCATGCGTTACTTATCTATCCGCATAAATGGAAACATGGATACATCCCAAAAAGCTTAAAAACCGCACACATTTAGAACTACCTTGTTAAAAAAATCCGAAATATCATAAAAGATCTGAAAACTAAATATTTTGCCAAAATATTTAGTTTTGTAAATATTTGTAAATATATAGCAGCCCAATATATTTACAAACTAGTTCATATAATAATGACTATTAAAATGTTTGATAATAATTAAGTTTATGTTATAACCTATGTTATTGTTTTACAATGTTATCTTAACATAGACTTTATAGACATATTGTAACTTCTGTTAACTTTACAGGGTAACTCTCAATAACATAATGTAATTCGAATTGAGAACGTTACACTCTCTTTTACTCAGAACTTGTTCTATACTATGATATTTTCCAGCCACTGATATGTTTTACTCAGAGAGCAATTTATATGTATATTTGTCTCTTTCTCACAATTATTCTCAATTTAAAGATATAACATTAACTTGACGATACTTTTTGTAATATTGATGCATTTAGTTGTCGCTTAAGCTGCATTTTATATTAGATTGTCTCTTTCCTTTTTGAAGAGTATTACTTATGATGCTCATTTAGTCTTATGTATTAATTTTGAGTAGAATAGCTCTCCTTCAATTGGTTTTATTTCGTAAGGCAAAACAAATAAAATCATAAATCTATAATCATAAAGCCATAAGAAGACCTTAAGGACTATTGTGGCGTGCTGCCTTATTTGGGTCTCAGTATAAATTAATAATTGAAAATAAAACAAAATTAAACTATTACGGAGATTCGTCCCCTTACAATACATATTTATTTGATTTAATATTAAAAATTAAAAATGTATAATTTACTAATATTATGTATTTTTAATTTTCTAAAAGATATCTACTCCTGCAGTAAATAAATTCCTCAATTGAAAACGTCCCATTCACTTTTTGAGATCGTGTTTTAAGGGACACAAATCAATAGGTTATAGCGCCATCTACATGTGATATTGAAGTAACCCTCAGGTTATTAATTTTTTTTATATAACGAGAATATATTCGCCTCATTTGACAACCCTTTAAACATAAACATGCGTATTTTAAGATTATTCGGCTTGGTGCATTTTCTAGGTATTACATGTAACCAGGACGATGCACCACCATGAAAGCTTACTACCTCATAGTGTCTGGATTTTTTTTCCGGCATGTGCGTTTTGATTATGTTCGGATTCCAGAGGAAAATGTGCGTGCAAATATTGAAGTAAAATACTGGCGCAACTCATCCCTTCTCTGGGTTTCTACTTGGGAACAATTGAAGCCTCATTAGTGAAATGATGGGGTCCTTTTTCATGTACATTTTCAAAAAATAATAACATTATCGCAAACACACAGACAAAAAGTGCGTTTTTCAATAAAAAAAAAAGTGAACTTGAGATGTAGATGGCTCCGCTACCACCTACTGCATACGATGTGCACAGTGAACAACATAAGGGCTAATCATAAACATATAAAATATGACATTGAGCGCCCCAGTAGGTGAGTTGGTAGCGTGCTCGCCTATGAGTTTGGGGTTGTGGGTTCAATTCCCACCAGAGGCTCTGGTCTGTCGCTGCAAAATCTAGCCACATGGTCTTTGTAATTCGGCTTTTCCCTGGACCGTAAAATTAGAATATACATTTAATTGGTATTGTAATTTATATAAATAAATAAAATAAGGCATAGCGATGGCTAAAGGTACACCAACTCACTATGACAATTTTTACAAATTGAGAAAAATCTCTGGCATAGGTACACCATAGGTACGTAGGTATACCATACCTTTATAAGTATACCACAGAAAGAAAAATGCCATACTAAATTCAAGTAAAGAATTCTTATTTTAAGCCGAAGTCGTACTTAAAAATGTAAGTACGTTTTTCTTAAAACAAGTATGAAACGGCGTACATGAAAGAATTAAGCACTGAAAGGCTTACAATATGTATAATCAAGTAAACATTTCTTTAAGATGAAAATTAAGCCTAATATATAAGAAGAAAAAGCTTACTTCAATCTATGAGAGGCAAAACAATTATCAAATCAAATTACACTCTCAACCACTCTCATTTAAGTGGTTGATTTTGGCTGAAGCAACCAGTGTTGGTCATTTTGGTGCTAAACGCACTGTTTATGGTGCTTTTCGGACCTTCTAATCTTTATGATGCACGCTTTTCAATTTCTTTGCCGCACAGTGGTCCAGAATAGTTTTTTACTGGCCAAAACTCAGTAACTATTGAACCGATAGAGATATTTTAATATTTGTTTTATTCGACAGATACATAACTCTTCAAGCATTTCTCCAGTTTCATTTTCAATAAAATCTGTTCTTTATGATGCACGCTTTTCAATTTCTTTGCCGCACAGTGGTCCAGAATAGTTTTTTACTGGCGAAAACTCAGTAACTATTGAACCGATAGAGATATTTTAAAATTTTGTTTTATTCGACAGATACATAACTCTTCAAGCATTTCTCCAGTTTCATTTTCAATAAAATCTGTTCAGTAGTTGAAGCATAATCGCGAATAACGTTGTAAGCGCCATTAACGTCGTGTGAACAAAAAAAATTGTAATTAATCAAATACATAAAATTTATAAGAAACATTTTTTTTATAAAATAGATTTTTAATGCAGCTATGTCTGTAATAAGTGAAAAAGGGAAATTTTGATTTTTTTAATATTTTGGATGGAATTGTGATTTTTTGTTTTTTTATATCCTTCATCTTTAGGATGTGGGTATACTAACTTTGTCATTCCGTTTGCAACATCTTGAAATATTGATTTGCGGCTCCACAAAGTTTATATATTTATGATCGCCTTGAAATTCTAAGACGATTTAGCCATGCCCGACTGTAGATATCACGCTACAGTCCGTAATAATAGAGCTTGGTTGATCAAATTTGGTAGAAATACTTCTTATAGTTGCAGGTCGTTTAGGATTGAAAATAGGCCATATCGGTCAACGTTTTGATATAGCTCCCCTATAGAGGTCGCTCCAAAATACGGGTTTTGAGCCATAGATACCACATTTTTAAAGAAATTTTGCTAGAAACTTTGCAGTTTGTATTCCATTTTGACTACAATTCATCAGAGTAAAAATTTTGCTAATCGGTTAATATTTTGTTATAGTCACCCTATAGAGGTCGCTCCAAAATAGGCTTACTTAAATCATAAATACCACATTTTCTAAACATTTTAAGCGAATCTTTGCAATTTGTGTTTTATTTAGACAAGAATTAATCACAGTACATTTTTTTTAAATCAGTTCAAATTTTGTTGTAGTCCACCTTTAGATGTCACTCCTAAAAAGCTTGTTTAAGCCATAAACACCACATTTTCAAAACAATTTAGCTGAAACTTTGCAGTTTGTATTATATTTCGGCAAGAATTCATCTCAAAAAAATTAGTCGGTTTATGTTTTGTAGTAGACCCCTAGTAGAAGGGTCTTGAACGAGTTCGAAAACTATTGAACTAGTTCGACACTACTTCCCAAAGGAAAATAATAAAGAAAAACTAATATAAAATATTATATATTACCTTTACAAGCCTCTATATAATGCATTCCATTCAATGTACTGAATAAGACATTCGTTTAAAATACATTCCGATGACCTTCGTCTGTCATTAGTACACGATAACTTGAATTTACAATTCATGATATGATATGCGTTTTGAATTCCTTTCGAAAGGACTTCCTTTGAAAGCTCTGCATAAAAACTTTCTTTCGAAGCTTTAAAACATACCTTCGTTTCGAAGCATTTCCTAAGACCTTCCTTTTGAAGCTCTATATCAGACCTACATTCGACAAACCTATGTTAGGCATGATTTTTACTGCGAGAAGTCAGGCCGGGCCTCAATGCATCTCCATGTAAAAAAGGCGGCCAGGCCTCGGAACTTAACGAAACTTTGGTCCGCGTAGTCGGAATGAAATAACTCCCAATGTCCAAAACGAATGAAATAAATCCCAATTGGGGCTCATTCCATTTGGGAGTTATTTCATGGTACCGTAAAATGATTATTCTTTATTTCAAATGCTTGATATTTAATTATTATTTCGATCGAAAGGCAAAAACAACTTGCCTTCTTGTAACATTAATTTACGTATGTACTTAAAATCAAATATTGTATTACGCATGTTCTATTTTCTGCTTACATGCGCTTATTCATATTAAATGTCATTGTATTACAAAGCAAATGATTTGCAAGACCTTTCGTGTGGAGGGTCTGGCAGTCATTAAAAAGAATGCATTCTTTAGTGTGGCACTACTCACAAATCGAAGAACTAACGCACAATTTATTGGAGGAGTTTTTAAATAATTGTCTACCAGCCAAATGTGTAACATATCAAATGAGTGACCTACGTTCATCGGAAATCCGTTTTAGGACATTGTAAATCCTTTCAAGCATTTCCGTCCCTTCTGCTGGCTGATTCTGACGATAACTCTGGGAAGGACTAAATGTTTGGCTTAAAATATTATGAGTGATAATGGGACATATTGGTTCACTTGGTCTGGTACCTGCCCACAAGGGTTACAATTTTGTAAAAATTTCATTCTCTAATAACTTTAATACTACTTATCCAAATCTACTGTATATCCAAACACTGTAATAATTTTTCGTCGCTACCATCTCAATCATAACAGTACATACTAGTACATATTTTAAATTTTTAGTGCAATGCTTTCACAGTATGTACGTACAATTCAGTGGCAAAGAAGCGTAATTGTCAACCCTTTTTGGCACCTATACAGAAAAAAAAGTGTAATATTTGAATCAAGTACCGTGCTGGATTCTTAATTGTAGTGCTCTTTATGTTTGGTTAGTTAGGCTTGATTTTTAGCCGAAACATTCTTTTTTGAAGAATAAAGCGATTGATTAAAGAATTTTTGTGGGATTGATTTGAGTGCGATTTGAAACGGGCTTCAATGTAGAAATTTGTGATTGAATTAAGCCGTATAATACTTGATTTAAGCCTGATCAATACTTGATTTAAACCTGATCAGTACTTGATTTAAGCATGATCAATACTTGATTTTAGCCTGTTCAACTTGGTTATTATGCTTTCGTTCGTTTATAAATAGCATTTATATTTTTACCATTTTTGCCTCTGTATTGCTGTTTTTTTTAAACGGTGTGACCAAATACAATTTTTCGACAGCAAAAGGAAAGGTTAAGCTGTAATTATTTGACAAGGAAATCCAACGTATAAGCAATAGCTTCAACGAAACTAACAAAAATTATTAACCACTACTGTTATCATAACCAAAAAATACCAATATATACCAATTGGATAACGTTGCGTACGAATGTTTACACATACGTATATTTCAGAAGAGTACTTAAAGATTATCGTAATTCTTTAATATTAACCCTTTAGGTGTATCTTATTACTAAGTATTAGCAGCTGTGTACTCCACCTTCTCATCTCGCATTTCTTTCCCAATGCATTTCCTTGTCAACTTCACCAGTTATGGGCGAAGTTAAATTGTGCCTTGTAATACTCGTCCTACTGCCCCTGTATAATGGTGGCAATGGACTGAAGTGTCTTTGTACATTCTACATGTTAAGGTTGTTTTATTTTGCTTTCATATCGTGCGTTCATCATTATCCACTTGTCAGTCATTGATATTATTCTTTCTCTCTCTCGCTGCCGTCCTACCACAATAGCGACAACGTAATTGTTCGATGCGAACGTACGTACGATTTATCAAAGTCTCATTATTTGTTGATTTCTTGCACCTCCTCCAGAAACAACCTTTCACACTTACCCTTCTGCAAAAATCATGCATTCGGTGCATGCGTTGCATTGACGAGGTGTTAACACGTCCGTCCGTCCGTCTGACTATACATTGGTTGGCTGCTCTTTTGTGTCAAAAGTATTGAATTACATGCTATTCGTGCATTATTCTTCTGCAGCATTTCCCTGTTGTGCTTTTTTAAAACTGCTGCAGGATTTGGAATTTGCATTCACAAATTCTTAGGCACTGTAAAAGCTCTTCCACATTAGGGATGTTTTTTTGTTATTTGAAAGTAAGCTTGGACAGAAAAGAAAACACATTAATCAGAAAAACATTTTTTGTGATACACAAAAGGGGCCTTTTCCTATGATAGGTTAAGTTGGGTTTGGAGTGGCAGCTTATATGTCTGGCTTGCTTCAAATTTCGGCATGATCGGTTAAAAAATGATCGGTTGTAATGAAATATTTGATCACAAAGTTGAGGAGAGTATATATCATTTGCCACGAGCCAAAAGGAGTGATAAAAGAAACCAAGTATGTTGGGCGGAAATTCGTCATTTGAGCAAAGTCCGTCCGTCAGTGTGTCTGTCTGCTGGCAGTTGCGCACGATAGCTCTCGAAAGCCGAAACCGATTGACTTCAAAATTGGTAATATTTTTCGGCTTCGAAGAAGGTCCACTCCTTCTAGTACCTCCCGCACAAAGGGTTGTATGAGTGTGCCGATCCCTGCTCTATAGACGGCAGAATGCAATCATAGGCTCTTATTTCTTTGGGGTGTTACCTAACTGGGCTAATGTTGGAAGCCTCCAACGTTTGATCATTTTGAAGCAATCAAGTTGGTTTAACGGGAAGGGCTTGGGATAACTTATGTTTTCCCTCACATCTCTGTGGTAATACAATGGACTGTATAGCAGAGATCAGCAAAATATCGCCCATGGGCGGTTCCATCCTCTCACACATTGAATGAGTATAAGATAATTCATTCAGTTTACATTGAGAGAGGAACATATTTTTGTTATGGTTGTATGAGTGTGCCTATCCCTGCTGTATAGTCTAAAGGCTGGAATAGACAAACGTAACCGCAACGCCCCCGTAGCGTAACGAATCAGCTGATTCAATCTGGCTAATGGAAATCAGTTTGAACGATTAGCCAACGGAAATGAAACGTAAACGGACGGCTGAATCTGCTAAAATTTGATTTGGGCGGTACCTTTACGTGCATTTGCAAACAAAATTAGTAAAATAATGAAAAAAGAATAAATTTATGCGAAACTTTTGAGAAGTAATGATAAGTAATAAAATGTCAATTAGTAGCAAACAAATATAAAATAAAATTAATTTGTTGCTATTTTGGTTGTGAATGTCTGAGTGATACAGCACGTTTTTCATGTCTTCGGTAATTGCTTCAGCAGGCAACGATACGGCGGCGCTAAAGTTAAATTACGGTTAAGTTTGCCTAGCCCGGCCTTATGTAAGTTTGTTTTACGGGCTGACACTCTTAATTAAACCTAACCTAATTCAATCCAAATATTTTACATTAATGTCCAGTTCAAACTTAAATCTATCTCATTACCAGGCATGTCAGTCACAAAGGGCAAAATCGTACAAGAATTTACGTTTTTGAAATCGAAAACGTTTTTAGATTCCAAAGAAAACGTAAACCGAAAAATAAATTTCGTTTTAAAACGTTTACAAATCTGAAGTGAAATTAATGATTTTAGTAATTTTAACTCCAGAAATGTCAAAAAAATCTACCAAAAGATTAAGTAGGAATAATATTTGAATTAATTTCAAGCAAAAAAACTATTTCAAATACTTTTAGTACGAAAATGTTAATAATTTTGGTCTTCGAAGTGCTATAACCACTAAAGCAACCATAAAACAAACAAAAATAACAGCAAATGCAACACTGACACTTAAAAAGAAACAAGAAAATTCGATCAATGAAATTTAAGTTTTTATTTTAATGTTATATTTAATAAAAATAGTTGTTATACTGGGTGATCTAAGAAGAGATACTTTTTTCAATAGCCTTTTTTTGACAGAACACGTGTAAGTCGTGTCATGATATCATGTTTTTTTTTTGTTAAGTATTGTTTGGCATTTCATCATGGAAAGACTTACACGCCTGAACAACGCTTACAAATTATTCAGTTCAATAAAAAAAAACACTTTCCAGTCGACCTTGACACCCATGAGCAATATTTTAGCTCTCGTTAAGAGCTATCTTTTTGCAATTGACCGATTCCCGATCCGACGTACCAGACGTACCAGAATCATCGTTTCATATTTCTTCAAAAATGATGCCGGTGAGAACGTAACCGTCAATGGCGACCGTTATCGTGCCATGATAACCGACTATTTGATGCCTGAAATTGAAGCTCGTGATCTCGGCGACATTTGGTTTCAAAAAGACGGCGCCACTTCCCACACATCGCATCACTCAATCGATTTATTGAGAGAACACTTCGCTGAGCAAATAATTTCACGTTTTGGACCGTTCGATTGGCCACCAAGATCGTGTGATATCACACCGTTAGACTTTTTCCTGTGGGGATATGTAAAGTGTAAAGTTTATGCGGACAAACGTGCTTGGATTCAGGCCTTGGAGCAAAACATCACGCGTGTCATTCGCCAGTTACCAGTCGAACTGCTTGAACGAGTCATCGAAAATTGGACTCAACGGATGGACCATCTGAGACGTAGCCGCGGCCAACATTTGATAGACATAATCTTCAAAAAATAAATGCCAAATAATGTTCTTTCAAATGATAACAAAACAGTCCCCATTCAATTTCAATTTTCTGTGTTTTTTTCTTTAAAAAAGTAGGGAACCTCGAAATGAATCACGCGATATTTGAATTACATAATTTCAAGCAAAAAAAACTATTTCAAATACTGTTCGTACGAAAATGTTAATACTTTTGGTCTTCGAAGTGCTAGATCCACTAAAGCAACCAAAAATAATAGGAAATGCAACACTGAAACTAAAAAAAGAAACAACAAAAAAGAAAATTCGATTAATGAAATTTAAGTTTTTATTTTAATGTTATATTTAATAATAATAATTGTTATATATTTAAAGGGGCAAACACAGAAACATTAATCAAGCCAAGATTTTGGTCAATTATTTTTTTTTTGCTTTAATATGTTTTATTTATTTCACTATCTTCACTACCGCCAATCAGAATCTGGAGTCGAACTGATTTTGTTGACGGCGGTGGCTGAATCAGCTGTTTCGGATTTCTATGCTGCCATATTTTTGAGTGTTTTTCGGTTTTAATTTTCTTCCGGTTTCATGAAAACATACAAGAGCTGTAGAAGCAGAAGTAAAACTATACGATTTTGAAAATCGAAAACGAAAACAAACGAATTTCGTACAAAACCTGTGACATGCCTGTACATCCTTAAATCAATCACTGAAATAAGAATATTTCGGCTTAAAATCTGGCTAAAGAGCCGTGCAATTAAGAATTCAGCATTTAAAAATCCGTACTTGAATCAATTATTTTGTGTTTCTTTTAAGAAAACAACCCGTACTCTTGACACAACTATGGTTTCATTAAAGTACGGATTAATATTTTTTTTTGTCAGCGTAGTAATTCGATCTATGTGTTGATTTATTTTCCTCTTTTAACAAAATAATTGTAAAAATTTTACGAATTTCAAAATTTTCTCAGAAAATGACCTCCAGTTTGGCCTCAATTGTTAATTTGCATTGTTTTCAAAAATCTATATTTTTTCCAAATTATTTTTTTATGTTACATTTGCACATATCGGAGATATGAATAAAAACATTTTTACCACATTTTTGTTATAATAATTGCCACATAAAAAACAAAACAATATTACAAATGCTGCAACAACACATGGTTTTTGATTGGGTGTTATTATTAGTTAATCATTTGTATTTCATACAACCACTATTTAATTGTTTTAATAACCGTTTCAGTTTCTTTTTTGGATAATCAACTACTGAGGGTTGGTTTTTCAAATGCAATTATTTTCAAATATTTCCTTTTTTTTTACTCTCACAGCGCAATAACAAAAATGATTAACTGTTATACAAATACTCATATAACAATTAGATATGTTCCGAACGTATGTATGTGTGTATATTTCATTTAATTTGCATATTTTAAAGATATGCAAACAATGAGGCATACATACAGACAGATAGACGACGTTTGTGTAGAGCAGAAATTGGTGAAAATAACTTTTTAACCTGCAAATTATAGAGAGTGTTCTTTTATGTGATATTAATTGATATTGTATATAGGGGGTTTGTGGTTTAGAGTGATGGAACTTGCATCGAGTTTCTTCAAAACGGTCTCATATTATTCATTACGGAGAAGACTTTACTATAAAATAATAAAAATACAATAATTGTGAATTTTTCCATGTTTTTAAGAGGTTTCAATTAAAATATTATTAAAATTTTCTCAACAAATTTAATTTTTTCGCAATATCCTGTAAGATATATTTGACAACGCTGATGGGATGAAGAAGTGATTTAGAAGAAGATGAAGGCTACTTCATTTAGGATTCTTTAAAGCTTTCGTGAACCATTTAGGATAAATGGTCCCCGAATTATACTAAAATATGTGATTCTACCTCTATTTTTTAGATCTTTCTTTATCTTTCTTTTGATATACAGGGTGGCCCAAAATGATCGAAGGGGGTTGAGTTCATTATAACTTTTTATGTGTCGTTGTTATAAACGTTTGTAGAGAAAAAGTATTACCGCATACCAAATTTGAAGTCAAGCGATTAGTCCTTTCGAGAGTTATCGTGTGCACCAGCCAGCAGACAGACATGCGGACGGACGGACGGACAGCTCATTTCAATTAAACGGATATCGGCCCAACATTCTTAGGGTCTTAGATCACTCATTCGATGTGTTACACTTTTGGCCCGTAGCAAATGATATATACCCTCGTATCACTAAAGTGAGGTTATAAATATCATTTAAAGTTACATAGATCGAAAATTACAAAGATAGAAAATAAAGTACTTAAATTACATAGATAGAAAATAAAGTAGTCAGCAGAGTCGTAGTTATGAAAAGTGGCCACATCAACAAAACCATCGATGTTGCCATATCCCGTATGGGACATAATTCCGCCTCTTAATGCTGGCTTATAGCCTCAGTACGATCCTCAATGTCAGTTCTGCGTGGATTGTTATTGGGCGAAGCATCTTCATGTAAAGGGTTTTCCAATAAGAGGTGTTATTTTGGTATTCAAAGAAATGCCATTTTTCAAGATAAATGATCGGATATTTATTTCATAATAAAGAGGTAGGTATTCCGTTAATAATGAAAAACAACATTAGCCAAATGGTCACCACGACCACGCTTACAGGACCATATCCTTTTCATGAAATTTTCCATAACCAAATCGCAAAGTGGCTGCCCTAGGTCCTCGATAGCCTCACGAATTCTATCTTTGAGGTCTTGAATCGACGCTGGGCTGTTGGCGTAGACCTTATCTTTCACGTGGCCCCAAAGGAAGAAGTCGCAAGGTGTTAAATCACAAGATCTTGGCCAATTGTGATCACCTCTTCGAGGGATAACACGGTCCGGAAACTTTTCCCGTAACATAGCAATGGTTTCGCTGCTTGTGTGGCACGTAGCGCCGTCTTGTTGAAAGTAAACGTTGTCCAGATCAATACCATCCAACTCCGAGCATAAAAAATCATTAATCATCTCTCGATAGCGCAATCCATTCACCGTAACTGTTGATCCAACCTCATTTTCGAAAAAGTAAGGTCCAATGAACCCGCCGGACCATCAACCGCACCAAACAGTCACACGTTGAGGATGGAGAGGCTTATCAACAATAACAATGCGACAATTTTGCTTGTTGACGTAGCCACCGAGGTGGAAATGGGCCTCATCAGTCAAGATGATTTTTCACTGATTTTTGATTTTTCGAATTTTAATAATTTCAATGCGTTGTTGAATCGTGTATCGTTCCATTTTTAGTAATAGCGTAGGTCCTACTTGTCAAATGTCAAAGAATAAAAGCTTCAAAAGTGACAGCTACCGAAATACCGGGTGATTCAAAATAACACCTCTTGTTGGAAAACCCTGTATAAGTATAGAGTCTTGGCTTGTTGTTCGTCGACTATGTTTATGCGAAGTTTTACTAGATCCACTGACTTTGTTCCTTGTGATAATTATTAGACGCCTGAGTTTCTCCAGCCACCGTTTGTTCTGGAAAATTTTCTGTTTGTTTATTTTCCAAATTTTCATCTGATTCTACTACAGTTGGTAGTTCAGGTCAACGAATCTAGTATAGAGGAAGTATAGAGGTCGACTCTAGTATAGAGCAAAGACCACAGTGGTCGACTCTAGTATAGAGCAAAGACCACAGTGGTCTACTCTAGTATAGAGCAAAGACCACAGTGGTCTACTCTAGTATAGAGCAAAGACCACAGTGGTCGACTCTAGTATAGAGCAAAGACCACAGTGGTCGACTCTAGTATAGAGCAAATACCACAGTGGTCGACTCTAGTATAGAGCAAAGACCACAGTGGTCGACTCTAGTATAGAGCAAAGACCACAGTGGTCGACTCTAGTATAGAGCAAAGACCACAGTGGTCGACTCTAGTATAGAGCAAAGACCACAGTGGTCCACTCTAGTATAGAGCAAAGACCTCAGTGGTCGACTCTAGTATAGAGCAAAGACCACAGTGGTCGACTCTAGTATAGAGCAAAGACCACTGTGGTCGACTCTAGCATAGAGCAAAGACCACAGTGGTCGACTCTAGTATAGAGCAAAGACCACAGTGGTCGACTCTAGTATAGAGCAAAGACCACAGTGGTCGACTCTAGTATAGAGCAAAGACCACAGAGGTAGACTCTAGTATAGAGCAACGACCACAGTGGTCGACTCTAGTATAGAGCAAAGACCACAGTGGTCGACTCTAGTATAGAGCAAAGACCACAGTGGTCGACTCTAGTATAGAGCAAAGACCACAGTGGTCGACTCTAGTATAGAGCAAAGACCACAGTGGTCGACTCTAGTATAGAGCAAAGACCACAGTGGTCGACTCTAGTATAGAGCAAAGACCACAGTGGTCTACTCTAGTATAGAGCAAAGACCACAGTGGTCGACTCTAGTATAGAGCAAAGACCACAGTGGTCGACTCTAGTATAGAGCAAAGACCACAGTGGTCGACTCTAGTATAGAGCAAAGACCACAGTGGTCGACTCTAGTATAGAGCAAAGACAACAGTGGTCTACTCTAGTATAGAGCAAAGACCACAGTGGTCGACTCTAGTATAGAGCAAAGACCACAGTGGTCGACTCTAGTATAGAGCAAAGACCACAGTGGTCGACTCTAGTATGTATAGAGCAAAGACCACAGTGGTCGACTCTAGTATGTATAGAGCAAAGACCACAGTGGTCGACTCTAGTATAGAGCAAAGACCACAGTGGTCCACTCTAGTATAGAGCAAAGACCTCAGTGGTCGACTCTAGTATAGAGCAAAGACCACAGTGGTCGACTCTAGTATAGAGCAAAGACCACAGAGGTAGACTCTAGTATAGAGCAACGACCACAGTGGTCGACTCTAGTATAGAGCAAAGACCACAGTGGTCGACTCTAGTATAGAGCAAAGACCACAGTGGTCGACTCTAGTATAGAGCAAAGACCACAGTGGTCGACTCTAGTATAGAGCAAAGACCACAGTGGTCGACTCTAGTATAGAGCAAAGACCACAGTGGTCTACTCTAGTATAGAGCAAAGACCGCAGTGGTCGACTCTAGTATTGAGCAAAGACCACAGTGGTCGACTCTAGTATAGAGCAAATACCACAGTGGTCGACTCTAGTATAGAGCAAAGACCACAGTGGTCGACTCTAGTATAGAGCAAAGACCACAGTGGTCGACTCTAGTATAGAGCAAAGACCACAGTGGTCCACTCTAGTATAGAGCAAAGACCTCAGTGGTCGACTCTAGTATAGAGCAAAGACCACAGTGGTCGACTCTAGTATAGAGCAACGACCACAGTGGTCGACTCTAGTATAGAGCAAAGACCACAGTGGTCGACTCTAGTATAGAGCAAAGACCACAGTGGTCGACTCTAGTATAGAGCAAAGACCACAGTGGTCGACTCTAGTATAGAGCAACGACCACAGTGGTCGACTCTAGTATAGAGCAAAGACCACAGTGGTCGACTCTAGTATAGAGCAAAGACCACAGTGGTCTACTCTAGTATAGAGCAAAGAGCACAGTGGTCGACTCTAGTATAGAGCAAAGACCACAGTGGTCGACTCTAGTATAGAGCAAAGACCACAGTGGTCGACTCTAGTATAGAGCAACGACCACAGTGGTCGACTCTAGTATAGAGCAAAGACCACAGTGGTCGACTCTAGTATAGAGCAAAGACCACAGTGGTCGACTCTAGTATAGAGCAAAGACCACAGTGGTCGACTCTAGTATAGAGCAAAGACCACAGTGGTCTACTCTAGTATAGAGCAAAGACCACAGTGGTCGACTCTAGTATAGAGCAAAGACCACAGTGGTCGACTCTAGTATAGAGCAAAGACCACAGTGGTCGACTCTAGTATAGAGCAAAGACCACAGTGGTCTACTCTAGTATAGAGCAAAGACCACAGTGGTCGACTCTAGTATAGAGCAAAGACCACAGAGGTAGACTCTAGTATAGAGCAACGACCACAGTGGTCGACTCTAGTATAGAGCAAAGACCACAGTGGTCGACTCTAGTATAGAGCAAAGACCACAGTGGTCGACTCTAGTATAGAGCAAAGACCACAGTGGTCCACTCTAGTATAGAGCAAAGACCTCAGTGGTCGACTCTAGTATAGAGCAAAGGCCACAGTGGTCGACTCTAGTATAGAGCAAAGACCACTGTGGTCGACTCTAGCATAGAGCAAAGACCACAGTGGTCGACTCTAGTATAGAGCAAAGACCACAGTGGTCGACTCTAGTATAGAGCAAAGACCACAGTGGTCGACTCTAGTATAGAGCAAAGACCACAGTGGTCTACTCTAGTATAGAGCAAAGACCACAGTGGTCGACTCTAGTATAGAGCAAAGACCACAGAGGTAGACTCTAGTATAGAGCAACGACCACAGAGGTAGACTCTAGTATAGAGCAACGACCACAGTGGTCGACTCTAGTATAGAGCAAAGACCACAGTGGTCGACTCTAGTATAGAGCAAAGACCACAGTGGTCGACTCTAGTATAGAGCAAAGACCACAGAGGTAGACTCTAGTATAGAGCAAAGACCACAGTGGTCGACTCTAGTATAGAGCAAAGACCACAGAGGTAGACTCTAGTATAGAGCAACGATCACAGTGGTCGACTCTAGTATAGAGCAAAGACCACAGTGGTCGACTCTAGTATAGAGCAAAGACCACAGTGGTCGACTCTAGTATAGAGCAAAGACCACAGTGGTCGACTCTAGTATAGAGCAACGACCACAGTGGTCGACTCTAGTATAGAGCAAAGACCACAGTGGTCGACTCTAGTATAGAGCAAAGACCACAGTGGTCGACTCTAGTATAGAGCAAAGACCACAGTGGTCGACTCTAGTATAGAGCAAAGACCACAGTGGTCGACTCTAGTATAGAGCAAAGACCACAGTGGTCTACTCTAGTATAGAGCAAAGACCACAGTGGTCGACTCTAGTATAGAGCAAAGACCACAGTGGTCGACTCTAGTATAGAGCAAAGACCACAGTGGTCGACTCTAGTATAGAGCAACGACCACAGTGGTCGACTCTAGTATAGAGCAAAGACCACAGTGGTCGACTCTAGTATAGAGCAAAGACCACAGTGGTCGACTCTAGTATAGAGCAAAGACCACAGTGGTCGACTCTAGTATAGAGCAAAGACCACAGTGGTCTACTCTAGTATAGAGCAAAGACCACAGTGGTCGACTCTAGTATAGAGCAAAGACCACAGTGGTCGACTCTAGTATAGAGCAAAGACCACAGTGGTCGACTCTAGTATAGAGCAAAGACCACAGTGGTCGACTCTAGTATAGAGCAAAGACCACAGTGGTCGACTCTAGTATAGAGCAAAGACCACAGTGGTCTACTCTAGTATAGAGCAAAGACCACAGTGGTCGACTCTAGTATAGAGCAAAGACCACAGTGGTCGACTCTAGTATAGAGCAAAGACCACAGTGGTCGACTCTAGTATAGAGCAAAGACCACAGAGGTAGACTCTAGTATAGAGCAACGACCACAGTGGTCGACTCTAGTATAGAGCAAAGACCACAGTGGTCGACTCTAGTATAGAGCAAAGACCACAGTGGTCGACTCTAGTATAGAGCAAAGACCACAGTGGTCGACTCTAGTATAGAGCAAAGACCACAGTGGTCGACTCTAGTATAGAGCAAAGACCACAGTGGTCGACTCTAGTATAGAGCAAAGACCACAGTGGTCTACTCTAGTATAGAGCAAAGACCACAGTGGTCGACTCTAGTATAGAGCAAAGACCACAGTGGTCGACTCTAGTATAGAGCAAAGACCACAGTGGTCGACTCTAGTATAGAGCAAAGACCACAGTGGTCGACTCTAGTATAGAGCAAAGACAACAGTGGTCTACTCTAGTATAGAGCAAAGACCACAGTGGTCGACTCTAGTATAGAGCAAAGACCACAGTGGTCGACTCTAGTATAGAGCAAAGACCACAGTGGTCGACTCTAGTATAGAGCAAAGACCACAGTGGTCTACTCTAGTATAGAGCAAAGACCACAGTGGTCGACTCTAGTATAGAGCAAAGACCACAGTGGTCGACTCTAGTATAGAGCAAATACCACAGTGGTCGACTCTAGTATAGAGCAAAGACCACAGTGGTCGACTCTAGTATAGAGCAAAGACCACAGTGGTCGACTCTAGTATAGAGCAAAGACCACAGTGGTCGACTCTAGTATAGAGCAAAGACCACAGTGGTCGACTCTAGTATAGAGCAAAGACCACAGTGGTCCACTCTAGTATAGAGCAAAGACCTCAGTGGTCGACTCTAGTATAGAGCAAAGACCACAGTGGTCGACTCTAGTATAGAGCAAAGACCACTGTGGTCGACTCTAGTATAGAGCAAAGACCACAGTGGTCGACTCTAGTATAGAGCAAAGACCACAGTGGTCGACTCTAGTATAGAGCAAAGACCACAGTGGTCGACTCTAGTATAGAGCAAAGACCACAGTGGTCGACTCTAGTATAGAGCAAAGACCACAGTGGTCGACTCTAGTATAGAGCAAAGACCACAGTGGTCGACTCTAGTATAGAGCAAAGACCACAGTGGTCGACTCTAGTATAGAGCAAAGACCACAGAGGTAGACTCTAGTATAGAGCAACGACCACAGTGGTCGACTCTAGTATAGAGAAAAGACCACAGTGGTCGACTCTAGTATAGAGCAAAGACCACAGAGGTAGACTCTAGTATAGAGCAACGACCACAGTGGTCGACTCTAGTATAGAGCAAAGACCACAGTGGTCTACTCTAGTATAGAGCAAAGACCACAGTGGTCGACTGTAGTATAGAGCAAAGACCACAGTGGTCGACTCTAGTATAGAGCAAAGACCACAGTGGTCTACTCTAGTATAGAGCAAAGACCACAGTGGTCGACTCTAGTATAGAGCAAAGACCACTGTGGTCGACTCTAGTATAGAGCAAAGACCACAGTCGTCGACTCTAGTATAGAGCAAAGACCACAGAGGTAGACTCTAGTATAGAGCAACGACCACAGTGGTCGACTCTAGTATAGAGCAAAGACCTCAGTGGTCGACTCTAGTATTGAATTGCTAAAATTTCTACATCCCACTTTGTTCGCCTTTATACGTATACATTATGTCTTCTCATACACGATCGTACATATATCACCGGTCGGCCCGCCAGTCGTTCATGTCATTTTTGTGTGTTGGAAAACAATTTTCAGTACATTTCCATAAGAAACAAAGAAAAAAAATTACTCTAAATTGACACACAAATTGTAGATATGAAGAGTTGTTGTATGGGAGATTTTAATCATTTCGTCATCGAGTTGGTATTTTGTATGGCAAATAATTTCCCGCTAATACTTGTATACATAACTGCTACTACAAGTACTTCTTCTACTACTCGTATGGCAGAGGAGGTTTTCATCACCATTAGTAGTTCTGTTTTTATTTTCTATTTAGCCTTCTTTTGTCATGGCGTGTTTTATTGTCCGACGGCGGACGGAGTAGGGTATTCTCTCTTAGCGCGTTTGGCCCTGTCGTTGTTAATTTATTTTTGTTTTATTGTTTTAACCCCTTCGGACAAAAAACCAAAAAAAGAGTGAAAAATATACTTACCTCTGTAGCCTTGTGGGATTGGCGTCAACCATGCATTTGAATACCAACATTTAGAGCAGTTCAGCAACATTAACTTGAAGTCTGCCGCCGCACAGTGGGAAGAGATTTCTTAACGGAAATACATTTTTTGCTACCATTCAACTCTGCGTTGCAGCTGTGAAAAAGAGAACAAAACCGCTGCAGAAAATAGTACTGCATTTTTCAGTTCATTGATTTGGGACACAATTCTGAGAATTGGACGAGAAAGTAGCCCCAAAAATAAGAACTTCTGCATAATTCGTTTAGTCAAGTTGGTTCAATTAATAATTTAATGGGCATACGAATTTGTTTGCTCAAGGTGGATTTTTAGCACTTTTTCTATATTATTTTTCTCAGCATACCGTACGGAATATCTCTTTTGTCTGAAGCAAAGTTGCAGATATTGAATAGGAGAAAAAATGCAGAACAAACCTACCTACCTAACATTGCATCCAGTCCCATAAAAATCGCAAAAATGCCAATTCTGATTACTATTTTTTCCCCATTTTTTAACTTTTTTGTTCAATAACTGGCTTACAAATCCACAAATATGCTGTTTTTTCTTTATAAACTTTGTTCTGCATGAAAATAAAAATAAAACAAATTCGATACAGCTATTCTTACACAGAAAATATGAGATTTTTATATGTTATCTAAACATGGAAACAAAATTTAGAACGCATTTTTTGTCCTATTCAATATCTATAACTTAATAGATATATTCCGTACGGTATACCGAGATATAGCCGTGTTGAAATATAGAAAAGGTGCTAAAAATCCACCTTGAGCCAAAAAAAAAATCGTATGGCCATTAAATTATTAATTGAGCCACCTGGACTAAACGAATAACGCAGAAGTTCTTATTTTTGGGGCTACTTTTACGTTCAATTCTCAGATTTGAGTCCCAAAATTTTGGATTTCCGTATTCAAGCTTAAAAAGGTTATTACTCCGTAAATAAACATCGTAGATGAAAATGAGGCTATGTCTTCTTAATTAAGTATCCTGGAGAGAAGAAGATGATATTTTGTAATCACTTATTCTTTGGCGAATTTCCCTAGCCTAACTTAAAATGGCTATAACTCCTTAAATAGCCCCCCTAAAACAAAAAGGCCGAAATTTTATAGCTATAAGGGCAAATGTCAAAAGATTTACATTACTGACATTTTCTTACATGTTTACATTCGTTTTTCGTTTTTAATCTCCCCAATGTGTGCCGTTAGCTCTGCAAGGGTCCGTGACACTCACTTAAGTGTTTGACTGTGTCGGTTCATCCTTTCGTGCCTGGTGACTACACTTGGCTAGTTATCCAGTAATCTAGTCATTCATCCATCCATCACTTGGTTCTCATTTAGTTCCTCAAAAAACCCTCTAGTTTACCACCATCACTACCACCACCTCCAGCAGCAAAAGTACATAGTAGCCGACACCGTCACCTCCGTCATTGGCAATTGCTATTCCATTGTAGCATTGTTGGTGGTGTTGGTCATTGCCAGTCGTTTTTTCTGTCCTTCTTTTGTTTTCATGTTAATGATTTTGTTAAAATTCAATTAAGTGCAATTTGTGGCGCTTATCCCTCATCTTAATGGCTTTTAATTGATTAATTACTTTATAACGCTTTTCAACAACTACTGCTGCTTTCGCCGCTACTATTGTGTTTTTGCCAAAGCGTTTTTCCTTCATTATTTAATCTAAAGAACATTTATAGTTTTCCTTCCACCTTTCCATACATTGTATTGTGTTGCCACCGTCAACGAACGGTTTCTAATAGATACAACACATTTGGTTGATTATGCCATCTGCTGTGGAATACCTTGGGTTTGCTCTATGGAAAATTGTAGCAGCAGTGTTCATGGTATAGGAGAAAATAGGTTAAAGGAATGTTATGGCTGCATTCCAATCCAATGCATTCTTATAAATATGTTCCCAGTCAAATTGGTAACACTAGTTTACAAAATTTTTGTCGAAGGACTGTTTATAAAATTTCCTGGTGTAATATGATAAAAAAAGCTTTTACGATAATTTTTTTTTTAAACCTCATTTTTCTTCTAATAGTATTTTGGATAGAAATACTTTTTTCAATAGCCTTTTTTTTACAGATCACGTGTGAGTCGCGTCATGCTGTCATGTTATTTTTGTTAAGTTTTGTTTGGTATTTCATCATGGAAAGACTTACGCCTGGACAACGTTTACAACGTTTTGAAAACAAATTGACAGGGGAGTGAAGATAGAGTCCAAAGTTATAGTCTATTTATCCAAGACAACCACCTGTTATACTTATAGTCTAAAGTTATAGTCCGTTTCCGCAAACTGTTATACACGAACAAAAAAATAAGATTTTTAGTTTTTTTAAAATTTAATGATATGAAACAATAAAAAATATAATATGTATTGAAAAACCCAAAACTTTAAAAAGTAAATTTAATAAAAAAAATTAAAACGTGTGAATTGAATCTATTGGCTAACACAATTTAATAGCCCATAACTCGAAAACTATATCGGGTTAATCCATACTACGACCACTTGATGGATAGGTCTTAGCACAATCCAATGATGTAACATTTGTCAAGGTTTATCGTACAGTTTTTGGCCCAGCGGGCCATTTATAGAACCCATATAGGGTCTAACACAATTAAGTGGCCCGATGAGCACAATCCAATGATGTAAAACAATGATCGAAAACAAGATCGTGATAATCTGGACTATGAATACTCTTGTATAGGTCTCGATGAGCACAATCGAATGATGTAAAATTTGTCAAGGTTTATCGTACAGTTTTTGTCCCAGTGGGCCATTTTCGAGCTATGGGCCTCTTAATTGTATTGGACCCTATAAAGCAAAAATAAGTAGATATTATTGATATTAAAATCAATTAAATAGTAATAAAATTGTATACATATTTAAGCATAAAGAAGTCAACATTGGCAGTTCGCTAAGATGACAAAAAAATCATCAGTACACAATGAGTGAGACGTGAGAGAGAGGCAAAGAAATGAGAGTTTTGGTTGAGCTCTGCTGACCCACCCAGGGTTGATTTTTGGCCACCGCTAGTGTAAGGGTACAGAGGTGTATTTGCTATGGTCGGCCATACAAAATGTTTACTTTTTTAGATCGGAAGTTGTGAAATTATTGAGAAACCAATTTCCTGACGAAAGTGAGTGACTTGCATTCGTTCACAGAGACTTTCGTTTGAATTACTGAAACAGGGCGTTAGTTTTTTGGTCGCTATTATCTTGAGAAAAATGGGCGAAGGCGTCTCGCCCCTTTTGGCACCAGGCAATGAAGCCGACGAAAATTATCGGCGGCGCATGGAAATACACCGACAGGCGGCGGCTGAGTTCCTACAGACGATGGCGCAAGAAAGTCATTCTCAGGCAAAGATGGCGCTTTAAGATATTTCCAAATAGATGAAAAAACTTAAAATTAACAAAAAAATTTATAAAAGTTATGGAAGTTTTGATGTTATGTCGAATATCGTTTCAATAAATCTCTACTTATTAGTCTTTGTTGTGCAATAGAATTTATTGTGAATGACATGGTGCCTGTTGCGTTCTCGTTAAAACGACGTAGACTTTGTAAAAATTGGTTCGGCCGCTCAATAAATTATAGCGAATTCCACAGAAACTTTTTATAAATTTTTACGCAAAAATGAACTTTATTAAAAATTCTGACCCTATTGTATTACTTAGTGGTCACTTCCTTAATTTTCATGGTTGCATAAAATAAATCTTTTTGACTCACTAAATAAAGTTCGGCGGTTCAGCCGGCGGCGGCGCCGGATGGAAAAAATATGGGCGGCTGCGGCGCGCCGCCGATTTTCCGCCGGGTCGTTTTCATAGCCTGTTTGGTACCTCCCATACAAATGGACTATTTTGAACAAAATGTTATAAATGGCTTATAACTTTGATTCCAGTCCATACAAATACTTGACATTTTGTGAAGTGTAATGCTTTTATATGAATAGTACCTACAGTTGCGTAAAAAATGGGCGTTATTGCCACGCCCCTTTTGGTACCTCCTATACAAATGGACCATTTTGCACAAACTTTGATTCCTGCGCATACAAACATTTGAAATTGTGTACAGTGTAATGCTTTTATAGTACCCCTAGTGTATTAAAAAAATGGGCGTTATAGCCATGCGGCTTTAGGTACCGCCAAAATGGCCAAAATAAAAAACATGAAAAAATCTATTTTTTACAATATGGGTCATAATTTACACATTTATTCATAGATTTTTTTCAAATGGACTTTGTTTTCTTCGCTATGATGCAATGTTTTTTAGGGCCATCGAAAAATGTAATTTTTTTGAAAAAAAAATTGAATTTTTCTAATAGTTTTAACGACTGTTACTTAACCGCAGTATATACGTAAAAGTAATATTCCCAAAATTTGTAGTCCTCATAATTACAACTTATATTTGAAAAAAAAACGCGGTCAAAATACTAAATGTCCCATCCATGAAAATTTGCAGTTTAAAGAACAATTTTTTTAAAATAAATTCTACCGCACATATTTTGCAATTTTTTTTTACTAGTTTTATAAAAGAATATTCCTCAATCTACACCAAAAATGTTTAGGTATCGGAAACAAAAAAAATTTATTGCATAATTATTTTAATGCATGTGAAAAAGGGCCGTTTGACCAAAATGTCAAAATGCAACAACTCGGAAAGTCCTTAACGGATCTGGTTGAAAGTTTCATCCCGATCAGAAGGCATTGGTTTTAAAAATGCACTCACTTGACATGAAATACCCGATATATCTATATGTGGTCCGAGAGTAGCTTCCGTAACGTAATTTATAGATAAGAAGTATTCTTTTTTCAAGTTCATACCTTTAGGGGCACAATGGGTCAAAAGGGGATAAATAAGGGCATTAGTGCAATTATGGTTAATTATGGTCAGCTGAGCTGAACCAAGACACTCAACTCAGTTCTTTCTCTCTCATTGTGCACTGATGATTTTTTTCCATCTTAGCGAGTCGCCAATGTTGACTTCTTTATGCTTAAATATGTATACAATTTTATTATTATTTAATTGTTTTTACCATGATAATATTAATATCTAATTTTGTTTTGCTTTTAATGACGTTTTTTGCAATTGTTCCTATCAGTCGACAAATAAAATAAAGTGACTCGATCTGGCATTTGCGTTCGTCCAGAAGACAGCAAAGAAAGATAGAGACACCAAAATGTACACTAAAATGATTACGTTTTCGTAAGAGTTCACTATCGTGCGACTTGTCGTTGTGATGGAAGTTAGTGAAACCCAAATCAGCTGTTTGTTGTTTGGCAGGCGAACGAAAGCAAAATTTTAAGTTACAGAAACAGGCTGTATATGGTATGAGTTGTGCCTTTGTATGTTACACCCAAAAGCAGAAGAGATATACCCATCGTTTATTATACCAATCGACTTGGAATCACTTCCTGCGTCGATTTAACCATGTCTTTCCTGTAGATGTATCCTTGTAATCCAAGTGCAGGTCGTAATTATGGTTCGATTGTGATGAAATTTAGCACACCGCACTTTTTTAGCCCAGGGACAATCCCTATTGAAATTGGCGAAAATCGGTTTAGATTTATATATAGCACCCATATACATATTTTCCTCCGATTTGGGTTCTAAGGGCGATAGGAGGTGTATATTACACAAGATCGAGTTAAAAATTTGATCTTTATATGGGAGCAATATAAAATTCCAATTTCACTAGGGACGTTTTAGTGCAATATGAAGTATAGATGCTTAAATTTCATTAAGATCAAGTGAGAATTGTGCTCTCTAGAGCGTCCACAAGTGACATCAGATGGGAAATTTTATGGGAGCAATATCAAAACATGGACCAATGTGCTAATTTTTTAATAGAAACGATTTAGTGCAATAGGAAGTATAAATGCTTAAATTTCAGCCAGATTTATTGAACATGGGTTATCAGGAGCGTCAAAATTTCAATCGAAAAGGACCTTTATATGGGGGATATGTCAAAACATGGACCGATGTGTTCCATTTTCATTAGCCTTTTTTTAGTCGTCCTATATACCCTATATACCCATTTTCGTAAAGATCGCTTCATATTTTCGACCTGCACTTTGATCATAAAAGTACATGGACAGACCGACATGCCTAGATCGGCTCAAAGAGTGATTCTATGCCGAACGGTATAGTAAACTATGTGACAATCTCTTCTCTTTTTGGGCGTTACAAACAAATGCACACATTCATAACACCCTGTACCACAGTGTGGTTTCGAGTATAAAAAGGTCTAAATGGATCGATCACCCTTTATTTCATATTATTCGACATCTACTTAGTCTATTTTTTTTTGTCTTGTTTTCATGATTCAAATTTACTAAGTAGTGCTCTGTAAATACGGTGGTTTATGTCTTTTCTAGCTGGAAAGATTAAAAAAAAAATTTTTAGGGTTATACAAATAGTATTGCCGAGATTTGAATCCGAACTCTTTGAGAACATTAATATTGTATAATTTCACATAGATGTTGCTTTTTTCCACAAACCTTTGGTTGTGTAGTTCGGACCCCACCAGTTTTAGGAAACACCTATTTGCAAAAAAGAGAGAAAAAACCACATCAATTAATATTTTTTCCAAACCGTTTGTTAACCATTTGCTCTCCATTCTGTTTTTGTTTTGTTTCATTTATAGTTTCACAAGACTCGGAAGATTATTATCGCTTGGATCCAAAGAAATCTGCTGCCGAGAATTGCTATGATATCTACACGGCATTGTGCTGTCGTGAGACACGCGATACAAAGCGTCTCTTCCTGCTCAATGGATTGGCCACATTATGCCAGCAACAGCAGCAGCTGCAGCAAAAGCAACAAAAATCACAGCACCAGCACCACCAACAGCAGCACCAACAGCATACAAAGTCACCATCATCAACAGCGGCGGCCAAGCCAACAGCAACACAACATGCGGCCATCAGCGGTGGTGGTGTCAACACAACTACTGCTGCATTGGCGGCAACACAATCATCATCATTGGCGTCCACTGCGGCGGCTGCGGCATCAACATCTAAAAGTAATTTGGGATTTACCACGGAAGAGTTGCTCTACTGGTAAGTACGGCGGACGGATATATGGCATAGATTCATTAAAACGAGCCACCACGAACAAAAACAACCAAAGCAAATTCATCACAAACAAAAAACGACATCAACCAATTGTTAAATGCCAGACAAACATTATAATAAGTTGTTGTTGTTGTTACTGCTGCACTGTTTCTATTAACATTGCTATTGCAAATCGTCATTCCCCCTCACCTCATTCTGCATTAATATCTTTAATCCAGTCCAGACGAAGTAAACCCAAAGGAAGCAAATAGATAGAAAAAATTAAAATAATGTCAATAAACTTTTAAAAATGACAACAAAAAATCTTACTCATCCAGAAGAATGAAATTATTAAAGTCTGATATAAAGGCTTATTCTCATTTTAATACAAAGACGCCTTCTCAGTCGTCTATAAAGGTTGTTTCTCGATCGTTTATACATTTCCTTCTAGCCGCTTACAAAGACACCTTCTCATTCGCCTTTATAAAAATTTGTTCTCAATTCTCTATAGCGACTCCTTTTCAATCGCCTACAGAGAGTTTTTCACAGTGACCAACAATGACTCCTTCATAAAGACTAATTTAATTCGTCAGTCGTCACATTTAAAGATTTTTCTCAGTAATCTACGAAGACTGCTTCTCATTCGTCTAGGAAAATGGCTTCTGAGTCTTATATAGACGTTTAGTCTTTCTCGGTCGCCTATACGCAGCACTTTTTAGTCGTTTATAAAGACTTCTTCTATGTCGCTTACAAAGACACCGCAACCGTCTATAACAACAGCTTCTTCTCAATTCTCTATAACGACTCCTTCTCGTTCTTCGTTAAAACTCCTCCACTGTCGTCTATAAAGACTTATACTGAGTCTTCTATAAAGACACCATCTTAGTCGTCTATAAAATTATCAGTGCCCTATAAACCTCATTCTCAGGTCGTATATAAAGACTTATTTCCAGTCGTCTACGAAGACCAGAAGTCGTCGTATAACCAATACTATTTCTGTCATCTATAAAGACTATTCCCAGTCGTCCATGAAGACTCCCTTCCAGTCATATATAAAGACTCACTTCCAATCGTCTACAAATACTCCCTTTCAGTCGTCCATAAACACTGTACTCCTTCACATTCGTCTATAAAGACTGCTTCACAGTCGTCTATAAAGACTCATTCACAGTCGTCTATAAAGACTCCTTCACAGTCGTCTATAAAGACTCCTTCACAGTCGTCTATAAAGACTCCTTCACAGTCGTCTATAAAGACTCCTTCACAGTCGTCTATAAAGACTCCTTCACAGCCGTCTATAAAGACTCCTTCACAGTCGTCTATAAAGACTCCTTCACAGTCGTCTATAAAGACTCCTTCACAGTCGTCTATAAAGACTCATTCTTAACAGTCTATAAAGACTCCTTCACAGTCGTCTATAAAGACTCCTTCACAGTCGTCTATAAAGACTCCTTCACAGTCGTCTATAAAGACTCCTTCACAGTCGTCTATAAAGACTCCTTCATAGTCGTCTATAAAAACTCCTTCACAGTCGTCTATAAAGACTCCTTTACATTCGCCTATAAAGACTCCTTCACAGGCGCCTATAAAGACTCATTCTTAACAGTCTATAAAGACACCTTCACAGTCGGCTATAAAGACTCCTTCACATTCGCCTATAAAGACTCCTTCACAGTCGCCTATAAAGACTCCTTCACAGTCGCCTATAAAGACTCCTTAACAGTCGCCTATAAAGTCTTCTTCACAGTCGCCTATAAAGACTGTCTCACACTCGTTTATAAAGACTCCTTCACAGTCGCCTATAAAGACTCCTTCACAGTTGCCTATAAAGACTCCTTCGCAGTCGCCTATAAAGACTACTTCGCAGTTGCCTATAAAGACTCCTTCGCAGTCGCCTATAAAGACTCATTCGCAGTCGTATGTAAATACTCCTCCACAGTCGTCTATAAAGTCTCCCTTCCAGTCGTCCATGAAGACTCTCGTTCAGTCGCCTATAAAGACACCCATCCAATCCAGTCATCTATAAAGACTCCTTTCAGTCGTTCATGATGACTTACTCTCAGTAGTCCATTAAGACTCCCTTGCAGTCGTCCATTAAGAATCAATATCAGTTCCTTTCAGTCTTCCATGAAGACTCTTCCAGTCGCATATACTTATAAAGACCCCCCTCCAGTCTTGCATAAAGACTCCATCCCAGTCTTCCATAAAGACTCCCTTCCAGTCTTCCACAAAGACTCCCTTTAAGTTGTCTATAAAGACTACATTCCAGTCGTCTATAAAGACTTAAGACCCTTCCATATATAATGACTTTTCCAGTCGTCTATAAAGTCTACCTTCCATAGATAAATACATTTCCAGTTGTCTATAAAGACTACCGTCCAGTCGTCTATAAGACTCCCATACAATCGCCTTTAAAGACTACCTTCCATAAATTTATTACCACTGCCTTCCGGTCGTTTATAAATTCTCCCTTTCAGTCGTCCATAAAATCACCCTTTCAGCCGTCTATAAAGACTCCCCCTCAGTCATCTGTAAAGACTTCCTCTGAATAAGCTATAAAGACTCCATTTCAGTCGTCCTTGAACACTCCCTTTCCGTCGTCTATGAAGACTCTTCCAATCATCTATAAATATTCACTTCACGTCGCCTAACAGACTCCCTTGACATCGCCTATAAATACTCCCTTCTAGACGTTTATAAAGACTCCTTTCTAGTCGTCTAGTCGTATAAATACTCCCTTCTAGTCATCTATAAAGACTCCCTTCACGTCGCATATACATAAATACTCCCTTCTAGTCGTCTATAAGGACTCCCTTCTAGTCCTCTATAAAGACTCCCTTCTAGTCGTCTACAAAGACTCCCTTCTAATCGTCTATAAATACTCCCTTTCAGTCGTTTATAAAAATCCCACCCAGTTGTCTATAAAACCCCATTCCAGTCGTTTATAAATACTATCTTCCAGTAGTCTCCAAAGACTCCCTTCTAGTGTCTCCAAAGGCACCCTTCTAGTCGTCTATAAAGACTCCCTTCCAATCTTCTATAAATGCTCCCTTCACGTCGCCTATAAATACTCCTTTCTAGTCGTTAATAAAGACTTCCTTCTTCTAGTCGTCACAATCTCTTCTATGAATCATCTGTAGGTCTTCTTCTTTATACCCTACACCACACTGTGGTACAGGGTATTATAACTTTGTGCATTTGTTTGTAACACCCAAAAGGAGAAGAAATAGACCCATCGTTTATTATACCGATCGACTTAGAATCACTTTCTGAGTTGATTTAGCTATGTCCGTCTGTCTGTCCGTCTGTGCATGTATTCTTGTAATCAAAGTACAGGTCGCAATTATGGTCCGATCTCGAAACTTCACACACATCTTTTTTTTGGCCCAAGGACGATCCCTATTGAATTTGGTTGAAATCGGTTCAGATTTAGATATAGCCCTCATATATATGTTAGCCCCGATTTGACATGTAAGCGCTGTAAAAACTTTATTTTATATCCGATCAGTAGAAAGAGGTTTCTTATTATATGGATGAACACTATTAAATTTGGAAGAAATCGGTTCAGATTTAGATATAGCCCCCATATATACGTTACCCCCGATTTGACATGTAAGCGCTGTAAAAACTTTATTTTATATCCGATCAGTATGAAATTCGGCAGAAAGAGGTTTCTTATTATATGGATGAACACTATTAAATTTGGAAGAAATCGGTTCAGATTTAGATATAGCCCCCATATATACGTTACCCCCGATTTGACATGTAAGCGCTGTAAAAACTTTATTTTATATCCGATCAGTATGAAATTCGGCAGAAAGAGGTTTCTTATTATATGGATGAACACTATTAAATTTGGAAGAAATCGGTTCAGATTTAGATATAGCCCCCATATATACCTTACCCCCGATTTGACATGTAAGCGCTGTAAAAACTGTATTTTATATCCGATCAGTGCGAAATTCGGCAGAAAGAGGTTTCTTATTACATGAAGGAATACTGCCAAATTTGGAGAAAATCGGTTCAGATTTAGATATAGCTCCCATATATATGTTACCCCCGATTTGACATGTAAGCGCTGTAGAGACTGTATTTTATATCCGATCAGTACGAAATTCGACAGAAGGAGGTCTTTTTACATGAATAAGTATTCAGGGAAGATCGGTTCAGATTTACATTAAAGCTCCATATATATGTTCCTCCTGATTTGGTATCAAACCGCTATAGAAGTTGTATTTTACTTCCGATCATTAAAATTTTCCAGAAAGATGTTTCTCGCTTAAGGAACGAATATTGCTTAATTTAGCGATTATCGTTTCAGAATTAGAATACGTTTCTACCCATTTACCAATTATTCCAAATTATTATGGCAATGACCCTTATCGCATTGTTAGGGATTCTGCCTTTCCTTACTGGTTTTACTTTGTATCTTTTTATTTTACAGGTTTTTTATACCCTACATCACACTGTGGTACAGGGTATTATAAGTTTGTTTCACGGCAGATCTTTGTAACACCTGAAAATAACACAGCTAGACCCACCTTAAAGTATACCGATCGACTCAGAATCACTAGCTGAGTCGATCTGTCCGTCCATCCGTCTGTCCATGTAAAGTTGTTCGTCGACTACAGGTCGCAATTTCACTCCGATCGTTTTGAAATTTTGCACTTTAGAGTATTTCGCCGTAAAGATCCCTATTGAATTTGGTTGAAATCGGTTCAGATTTAGATATAGCTCCCATATATATAATTTGAAGAAAATCGGTTAAGATCTAGCTATAGTTCCCATATGTACATATGTTTCGTCCAATTTGACCCTTTAGTCCTATAGATGCTGTAGTTTACATCCAATCGTTTTGATATTTAGAATGGTAGAGTTTCTTGATCCATGGACTAACATTGCCGAATTTGAAGAAAATCGGTTAAGATTTAGCTATAGCTCCCATATATATGTTTCATCCGATTTGGCTCTTTAGTCCTGTAGAAGCTGTAATTTACATCCAATCGTTTTTATACGTTTCTATACCTATAAATGTCCCAAAAGTAAATTTATGTAAACAATTCCTTACTGGTTTTAAGACAAAAATTGATTCACCTCTACTAATTGCAATTTTCTTTTAAAAACTTTCAGTTTGAGTGCTTCCCTAATCCACACCTTCACGCAGGTGAGGGCAGCAGCTTTACGTACGATACGTTACGTTTTGACCACCACCAAGGATGTTAAAGTATTTAATTCAATCCAATTGCCGCATTTACTGTGTCGCTCCATTGATATAATGTTGAAAAACGACGATGAGCGAGTGCAGGCTTTGAAATTGGTAAGTTTTAAGTTTTTCTACTAGTGTACGTATTCTTATACTGCTCTGGAGAATAATTATTTCTGTATTTTGTGTTTCTTTGTATGCAGATCCGTAAAATGTTGGCTATCTCACCGGAAAATATCAGTCCAGTGTTGGTGCGTTGTCTGGTATCCCTGGCGGATACGGGCATTGAGGAAAGTGACAATCTGTTACGGGCCTGTTTGGCCACCCTCTGTGAGTTTGCTGTCCTAAATCCAACGCTGTTGATATGTTGTGGCGGTGTTACCTCAATCACACGCAATGTGCTGGAATGTCATAATCCACGTATAGGCGAGAGTTTGAGCGGCGTGCTGCTGTATTTGTTGGAATGGCCGCATACGCGTAATATATCAGGAGTGCGATTGGATTGTTTGGCGGCACCATATTGCGATTTTACATATCGCCTGGGGATTATGGATAAGAATAAGTATGTATTCCCTAATGTTTTATGCGAGCGTTGAATAGGTTTCAGAGTAGCTGGACGACTTTATATGGGACGGATTAGTTACTTCAAATTATTAAATTATATTTGGTCTAAAAGAAGAAAGACTCAGTAGCTCCTGCTTTTAGACATGTGTAAGATAATCTGTGAAGGATTGACAACTTCCGTTTTTATTAATTTATTTATTTAGGTCTATGGAATACAATGTTCCTTACAGACAAACTTAAAACCAAAAATAAATTAAATCGAATGTATTAAAAACTTAGTTAAAGATTCACTAAAATCGAGATTATTATAATTTAATATTTCTAGTCTATTAATGGGACTCTTTTTTTTACTTTTGTTGTCTTCCTCTGTACATTGTTAATACTTGTTTTTTGTTATTTCCAGAGATGCTCGTGAACTCCGTTACACAAGTTGTCGTTTAGCTTTATTATCTGTTCTGCGCAGCTGGACTGGGACCATTGAATTCTGTGATCCAAGTAAACCATCCGGTTTAAAAGCAATAGTTGATGCTTTATATTTAAATCAAATTGAAGTTAGAGTAAGTATCAATACGAAAATTGATCAAAAAATAATATTTTCTGGTGCAGTCGGAACTCTTAATTTAATATGAATCAGATGCGTAATTCATGAGCATTAGGGCGGGTCGAAACAATTATACCGCATCTCAAGTTTTGTCTAGTGAATATCATCAAAATTATTTCGGCAGCCAGTGAGCTGGAGCGATATTACATAAACTCTAGTTTTATAATTCACCACATCTCCGAAAAATGAACGTATTCACATTCATGATTAGAATACAAATATTATCGAAAACTGGAAAATTCATTATTATCTTATTAATTTCTTCTCTTTCAGAAAGCAATATTGGAATTGCTATTTGAACTGTTAGGTCTTCCACAACCCACATGGACTAAAGAATATGCTGTGGCTTTGCAGGCGGTTGATCCGTCCGATTTTCAAGATAATTGGCTGCTGGACAATGGTTTTGTTGCCGCCGAGGGTCGTAGTATATTGCCCAGTCTGGCATCGCGTGCACCCAATATTTGCGAACAACACTTGGCCTTACAGTTGTATTGTTTTCTAGAGACTGGTCTCCTCAATGCCCTGGTCGAGGTTATCGTATCGAGTGAAGTGGCCGTCTCCGTAGCTGCCACGGTTTTAATTGGCAAAATATTGCATTTAATGCATACCCATTTACCACCGGACATTTGTAGCACCAGTCCGGCACTGCCGAGTCTAATATCACATGCCACCAAGGGTAATCTGCATGCGAGTGCGGCTATCTCGGCACTGCAGTGTTATCAGAAGATGCTAAGGAATCGTCCGGCCTCGAGTAGTTTATTTTTGGATAGTATTATACAAGAAGGAAGTGAGTGGAGTGAATGATTACGTATTTTCTTTTTATATAATCAATACTTTTAAATGCGTTTTTTTTTGCATTTAGCCCTTATACATACAAGACTTTTCAAACGGGAAATTAATGCTCAGGATATACCCTTTGCCAGCAGCAGTATGCAATCTCCACCACCACCTGTGACGACCACTAACACCAGCGTTGGCCCATTTACCTCAATTGGTGGCGGTACTTTAGATAGACCACGTTTGGACTCGGTCTCCTCAAGTGACGAATCGAATTCACAATCATCGTCCACACGTCGGGCCAGTTTTCGTTTGAAATGTAAATTCCTACCGTTTCTGGAGAATATCAAAGTGAATCGTTTGATAAAAGACTCGAATGTTTTAAATGCCAAAGATGGCACTGGCTGGGATTGGGAAGTGATATCGACCGTAATAAGAGTAAGTATAAGTATACTCGTATATGGAAGTTAAAGTGTCCGAATTTTTGGTACCACAACTACTTATATTTGCTTCTTTTTTTCACAAAAAAATTAAAAACAAATTATTTTAGAGGTTTCGAAATATTAGCTAAATCACTCGAATTAATGAACGTATTAAACGATTTTAAAGAATTTTTATTCACTTATAGACAACTTTTAACACTATTTTTGTTAAATGTTTCTGTTTTCAATTTTCTTTAATTTTACTAATAATATACGTAATCTCTCATGAATCCAAAACTGTAAAACTATAATGTGGTCTCTATCCATAATTAGGTCTCTATTTACTTTTTATACCCTCACTTTAGTGTGACGAGGGTATATATCATTTGCTACGGAAAAAAGTGTAACACATCGAAGGAGTGATCTAAGACCCTAAGTATGTTTGGAGGAAATCCGTTTTGGGTCATTTTAAGTCGAATGAGCAATGTCCGTCCGTCTGTCTGTCCGTCTGTCTGTCTGTCTGTCTGTCTGTCTGTCTGTCTGTCTGTCTGTGTGTCTGCTGGCTGGTGCGCACGATAACTCTCGAAAGGAGTAACCGATTGACCTCAAATTTGGTATGTGGTAATATTTTTTTCTATCTCCGGCTAAGTTCGAAGATGGGCCATATTCGTCCACTCCTTCTAGTACCTCCCCCACAAATGGTTAAAATGTTGTGAAATATTGATTCTTTAATAACTGCTATACTACTAATTCGAATCTTTTGAATTTCCACACATAGTATTAGCTTATTAGTCGTTATCAACTCGAGAAAAATGGGCGAAGTCGCCACGTCCCTTTTGGTACCTCCCACACAAATGCACCATTTTGCACCAAAAGTTAACAGCTTATAACAATAATAACAGTGTATAAAAAAACTTGAAATTTTGTACAGTATTATGCTTTTATATTGCCTACAGTCCAGGGAAAAATGGGTGTTGTTGTCACGCCCCTTTTGGTACCTCCCACACAAAGGTACCTTTTTGCACCAAAAGTTAACAGCTTATAACATTAAAACCAGTGTATAAAAATACTTGACATTTTGTACAGTGTAATGTTTTTATAGTGTCTATAGCCCTGTGAAAAATGGGCGTTATTGCCACGCCCCTCTTTGTACCTCCCACACAAAATGCCCACATCATAGCACAATTTAATGTCTCATAACGTTTATACCAGTGCACATAAATGCTTATAAGTCGGCACAGTGCAATGAATTTAAAGTATCTAATGCAGTGTTCGGCGGCTGGTTAGGCCGAGCCCCGAACGCAATCGGGTTTTCACACGTACACAACACGAACAGCATAACAAAGAGCACAAAAGTAAGAAAAAAATGTGTCAGTCGCTCATCAGCGTTCAACAAAGCAGGTTCATGTCGCTTTTTATCGGAAAGTTGGTACACTGAGAAATTATACATATTTCCAAAGCGGAGCAAATATTGAGCATCAAAATGTGCAATCGGCATATGACAAAATGTAACACTATGCAATGAGAAATGCAGAAACATAATGAACGCATATTTAAGTGTTACATATGGGAAAATATGGATCTCTATTGTAAATGTATTATGACCAAAAACACCTATAAAAATGTAATTTTGTAGATAGACATACATATATCAGTAAAAATATTTAGTATATGAAGATCAAAATAAAATGAGTATATGTCCAACGAAATTTACATACGACTGATTTGCCGTAATCAAAAAAGTTGGACACTTTAGAATAACAATAGTTTATTTTTTTGTCGAAGGGAGGTATATAACATGTTCTAGTTTAATTTGGTATTCTAAGTTTTTTAAAAAAAGGTTTTTTATACATTTCTTATTTCCACTTATCATGGAAATTACATTTATTGTTTGTACCTTATTTTTTGATGTACCCAATTAAAAAATTATAGCATATTTTCTAGAAATAAAGGGTCCGCCAAATAACTTTTTTTTTTGAAAATGCTATAAAAAAGAAAGTACGGAATATTTTCTCAAATTTCTTTTTTTATTTGAAAGTACAATCTTTCCGGTTAATAATGGAAAATAATTTCATTCAAATGGCTGCCTCGGCTGGCCATGCAGTAGCCTACACATTTGCGTTATTAAAACGTTCACACCAATTCACATTATACTTAGTCAGTAAAAAAATAATTTTCCACTCTCTATAACACAGCACATAATAACAAAACCAACAATTTTGTTCAGTGCAAACACACCAATACAGACACAATTTTGGCACGTTCTCTTTACGCCGAACACTGATCTAATGTTCAGCAAAAAAAAGGTGTATTTGATAAACCCCTTCTGGTACCTCCCACACAAATTGACAGAATAATTCGAGTAATATTCAATATTACATTACTCACAAAGTGAGGGTATACCTTAGTCGGTTTACCCGACTGAAACTTTCTTACTTGTTTTTCTTATTTTTTCACTCAAAATACACTTAATTTAGATCAAAATTCGATTGTTTTTGTAAAACTTTAAATATTCAGAACTTCTTAAATATGATCTCTACAGCAATCAAACTTCGGAGCAAAATCCCCCTTCCAAGATTTACTAAACAATTTTCAAAATTATTACTTTTGTGATAAAAAGGTAACTAAAGGGGCTAAATATAGTGATATGTCCTTGAACCAATCTAATAACGGACATCAAAGTTTCCAAATTTTTGGGTGAAAATGAACAGAAAAGCCCAAATATGGTGGTAATATTTACAAAATAAAATTTTCATAACTAGTGCTTTTTGTGATAAAATGGGAACAAGTTATGCCGAAATAGAGTACCCTCTCTTAGAGATGAAATAATAAATATCTCGTTACCATTTAAAGTATACTACTTTACTATTAATTTGCTTTTCGAAACCTAAATAAGCCCTTAAATAAGAGTCAGTTTTTGGATTGCCATAACACCTCAAATAACGGCCCTAAAACGAAAATAACGATTACGACGTTGAATAGCTATGAACTTTTAGTACCGGTTGTAGACGAAAATTACGTTATTTGAACATTTTAGGGTCCAAATTTTTAGTTATTATTATCCCCTCATCATAGAGAGGAATGTATACACGTATATCATTGGCTACGAGCTAAAAGTGTAACACATCGAAGGAGTGACCTAATATAAATCATTTGCTACGGACCAAAAGTGAAACACATCGAAGGAGTGACCTAAGACCCTAAGTATGTTCGGCAGATATCCGTTTTGGATCATTTTAAGTCGAATGATAACTCTCGAAAGGATTTGGTATGCGATAATATTTTTCACTATCTCCGGTCAAGTTGAAATATTTACTTCTATACTATTTACTCGAATCTTGAAATTCCACACATAGTATTATTTTATTAGTCGCTTACACCCCTAGAAAAAAGGACGAAGCCCCTTTTGGTACCTCCCACACAAATGGACCATTTTGGACCAAAATTTAACTGCCTATAGCTTTAATATCAGTTAATATAAGTACTGAAAATTTTTTACAGTGGGCCCTATTGACACGTTCTTTTGGTACCTCCCACACAAATGGACCATTTTGCATCAAAAGTTAACAGCTTATAACTTTAATACCAGTAAATACGCTATTTAAATTGATAATAATGTAATTAAAACAAAAAAAATATTTTCCTAAAAAAAATATGAGGTGAGGGGATTCTTAAGTCCGTTTACCAGGATGAACTTTCATGCTTGTTTTTATTGCATTTCTGCATAGCTTTAAGCAAAATTTAAATTATCCTTGCAAAACTTTTAAATAGGGTGATCCATTTCGAGGTTCCCTACTTTTTTAAAGAAAAAACACAGAAAATTCAAATTGAATGGGGAATGTTTATTATCATTTGAAAGAACATTCTTTGGCATTTATTTTTTGAAGATTATGTCTATCAAATGTTGGCCGCGGCTACGTCTCAGATGGTCCATCCGTTGAGTCCAATTTTCGATGACTCGTTCGTGCATTTCGACTGGTAACTGGCGAATGACACGCGTGATGTTTTGCTCCAAGTCCTGAATCGAAGCGGGTTTGTCCGCATAAACTTTAGACTTTACATATCCCCACAGGAAAAAGTCTAACGGTGTGATATCACACGGATCTTGGTAGCCAATCGACCGGCCCAAAATGTGAAATTATCTTCTCACCGAAGTGTTCTCTCATTAATCCATTGATTGATGCGATGTGTGGGAAGTGGCGCCTTGGGAATGTTTACTATCATTTGAAAGAACATTCTTTGGCATTTATTTTTTGAAGATTATGTCTATCAAATGTTGGCCGCGGCTACGTCGCAGATGGTCCATCCGTTGAGTCCAATTTTCGATGACTCGTTCGAGCATTTCGACTGGTAACTGGCGAATGACACGCGTGATGTTTTGCTCCAAGCCCTGAATCGAAGCGGGTTTGTCCGCATAAACTTTAGACTTTACATATCCCCACTGGAAAAAGTCTATCGGTGTGATATCAGACGATATTGGTGGCCGATCGACCGGCCAAAAACGTGAAATTATCTGCTCACCGAAGTGTTCTCTCAATAAATCCATTGATTGATGCGATGTATGGGAAGTGGCGCCGTGGGAATGTTTACTATCATTTGAAAGAACATTCTTTGGCATTTATTTTTTGAAGATTATGTCTATCAAATGTTGGCCGCGGCTACGTCGCAGATGGTCCATCCGTTGAGTCCAATTTTCGATGAATCGTTCGAGCATTTCGACTGGTAACTGGCGAATGACACGCGTGATGTTTTGCTCCAAGCCCTGAATCGAAGCGGGTTTGTCCGCATAAACTTTAGACTTTACATATCCCCACAGGAAAAAGTCTATCGGTATGATATCACACGATATTGGTGGCCAATCGACCGGCCAAAAACGTGAAATTATCTGCTCACCGAAGTGTTCTCTCAATAAATCCATTGATTGATGCGATGTATGGGAAGTGGCGCCGTCTTGTTGAAATCAAATGTCGCCGAGATCACGAGCTTCAATTTCAGGCATCAAATAGTCGGTTATCATGGCATCATTTTTGAAGAAATATGGACCGATGATTCCGGTACGTCGGATCGGGAATCGGTCAATGGCAAAAATATAGCTCTTAAGCTCTTAACGAGAGATAGCTCTAAGCTCTCGTTAAGAGCTATCTTTCATGGGTGTCAAGGTCGTGGGTCGACTGGAAAGTGGTTTTTTAGATTCAAAAAAAAATTGACTTAGCGCAATTGGCGAACGATTATTTTGATAATAAAACTGAATAATTTGTAAACGTTGTTCACGTGTAAGTCATTCCATGATGAAATGCCAAACAATACTTAACAAAAATAACATGACAGCATGACACAACTCACACGTGATCTGTCAAAAAAGGCTATTGAAAAAAGGATCTCTACTTAGATCACCCTATAGTTTTGTTTTTATTATCTAGTTCGATGTTTTTTGTTCTCCTTAAATATAATACAAAGAAAACAACAGAAGAGAACGAAAAAAATTAAATCTCCTTAAATAAGGTTGGAAAAGAACGGATTCAAGAGAAGTGCATATAATAGGAATAACTTTAAATGTATTGTTTGTTAATGCCCTATGTTCCCACGCGGAATAAATAAAGGTTAAAAACAAACTTCTTCAAATCACAAAAAATCACCATTTCTGGGCAAAAAACGTCAAATCGTCATGCCCTACTTTTTGACTCTAAAAATCCTCAAAATGGGGATAAATCGTCATTTCTGGCAACATTGCTGACCCTACGTGTATAATAAGTTCAACCCCCTGAATAATGTTTGTTTTTTTTTTCATTCTTCCCCTCTTAGTCCAATCTCATACGCAAAATGGAAGAGCCAAGTTTAACGTTCCTCAAAACCATCATTGATTTCTTTAAACCCAGTAAAAACTGTTTCTCCCACCAAGAACTCAGTCATGGGAAGTCATTGCCGCCCTATGTGCAAGTGGGTTTAGATTTAATCGATTGGCTTTTGGCCATTTATCCGCTGGAAAGTGTTCGTCTTCTTACTGATTTCTTTACGGATGTGGCCTCTCAGCTATTGGCCGTAACGACATCAAATCGTGCTCATGACTGCCTCTTTAGTCCACAGCATATGAATAATACCATGTGTCAACAGTATTTTTTATTTATTGGTCGTATGTGTAGGGCTCAAAAGGGCATAACGATATTAACCAATACGGCGGTATTTGAACAGTAAGTACCTTGACCACACAGGAAAAAAGTTGGGAATATTTATGGAACAATATATATTTGCTTTATTTCAGTCTCATCAATTTGGTGCGCAACACCGTGCATGTGTGTTATGTGAAACTCATTGTCTCGGGTTTGGATTACACATTGGACTCGGTAACACGCAAAGTTCTGGAGAATGCCCTGACAGCGGCCACAGCTCGAGGTGGTCGCTTATACGCCACACAGTTCTTGGTGGTTCTATTACGGGCGCGTATACCAAATTTTGAAGTTTGGGGTATACCCTTAATTATACAGCAAACCAGAGATACCGATCGCAGTGTTGCCTTGGCAGCAATGGATGTTCTAGAAGAGGCTTGTCACGAAAAGGTAGTTTTTCAAATTTCAAAGTTATTGAATATTTTTTTAATATACAATTAAAAATATAATTGAATCAATTAATAAATTTCAGATAAGTATTAACAAAAATTATTTAAATAAATAATTATTAGATTAATAAAATTAATGAATGTTACTAATTATAAAATTAATTTTATAAATTATTAAATTAATTAAATAATTCAAATTAATTTTATATTAATTAATATAATTAATCAATTAATAAACTAATGTAATTAATTAACATAATAAACTCGAGGTCGGTCATAGGGCCTGTTTCTGTAACTTATTTTCGTTCGTCTACGGCGAACGATCAAAAATCTCTCAGCTATTACTTGAATTCTATAAAACGCAGGTTAGAAATATTTTAGGAACAAGCTTTTTACATGATTTCCTACAGACACAACGAATTATAAACTTCTGCGATTTATAGATTTCTCGGAATAATTAAGTGATATTTGATCGTTCGCAGTAGACGAACGAAAAAAAGTTACAGAAACAGGCCCATAGTTTTGTAAATTTATTTTCTTTTATTCGATATTTCGCCTTTTATCGAAAGGCATCATCAGGGAAAAATTAAATAAATTTACGGAGTAATAAGTTTTGATCGGACGTCGTTGCCGTCTGTCGTTCTATCAGTATAGGTATGACAACGACTTCCAATCAAAACTCATTACTCCGTAAATTTATTTAATTTCTCCGTGATGATGCCTTGCAAAACCAAGACCTCGATCTCGAGTTTTATTTAAACAATTTAATTAAATAACACTGTGCTAGTCCTAAAAGGTAACAGAAAAGAGACCCTATGAATAGACCTATTTCGGCCATGCTGAATACAGTGGCATTAGCCGTTTTTCTATGTTAGCTCTTGTTTTCGCGTTATTCGACCACCAAGTTTGTTGGGAAATCAGAGAGGTTACATATCTCTTTGGTGGGTTTTAAGTGGAAGACTTCGATATATACGCTTCAGTAAAAAGATCGAAATAAAGAGAACTTTTGGAGAATTATTTCTCTCAAAACAGTCGTCCACGCTTCTCACCCCCTTATCACTGAAAAATTACAATAAAATCTTATCATATGTTTAAAATCATATATATCGTCGACATTTTTAGTAGGCATCGTTGAGAAAAATATTCCTCGCGAAAAAATACTATAAGTCCTTTCTCAGCTTTTTTATGAGTATTAAGCAGATTTCGATTTATTACACATTTTGTGTACTTTTCTGCTCATAGCAGAAAATTTTTGTAATAACATTTTTTGACTTAAATTTTTGTAAATTATTTTTTGGTTAGTGCCAATAGAAATTTCAAAGGTAACCAACAAAACCTGCTAAATTATACAATCTGTTCATTTTTTATAAATATGTTGAAAGGAGACTCGTAGTAATTTTTCGCGAGGAATATTTTTCTCAAAGACACAAACTAAAAATGTCGACGATTTGTATGTCGTTTGACATATGGTAAGTTTTGATTGCACTTTTTCAGGGGTACAGGGGTGAGCAGCGTGGTTGACTCTTTTGAGAGAAATAATTCTCGAAGGGTTCCCTTTATTTAGTTTTTTGGAATGAAGTGTGTATTCCGAAGTCTTACACTTCAAAATCACCTCCAAGATATCTAACCCCTATGATTTTCTTGCAAACTTTGAGGTCCAATATCGCGAAAACAAGAGCTAACATAGAAAAACGGCTAGCACTACTGGATTCAGCAATGTCGAAATAGGTATATCCATTGGGTCTCATTTCTGTTACATTTTTAAAGTGTCCATTTCAAGCACAGTGTAATTAATTAATAAATTATTTTGAATAATCAATGAAATAATTTAATTATTCAATTATTTAATAAAAAGTAAAATAATTAAAAAATTAAAAACGATTGAATTGAATACATTTTATGATATAAATGTTATCCATCCTATATGAAAAAAATTATTGCATCAATAAGTTAATCGAAACAGTTAATAAATTAATTAAATGAGTTAATAATATATAACAATTAATTAATAATGCAATTGAATTAATTTGTCTATTGCAGATTGTTAGAATTTCAATAAAATTTTTAATTGCAGCAATTTTTGTGTTTATTTACATACTAATTTTCCTCCTTTATTTGCCTTCCAGTATTATTTGGAAGAAATTGTTAGTCTATGGCCAAATCTTAAGTCACTCGGTGATGTGGGACGTCTACTGATGGCCCGCTACTATTCCCTGCCGCGAGGTCTCAATCAACCCAAAGCCAAAATCAAAGAAGAAATCGAATACTGGAAAAATGGCTACAATAAGAGGCGAGCGTGAAATCCCAATAAAAGTCTAGCAAAAAGTCAACTTTATTGTTTCTCCAAAAAAAAAGATTGTCTTTTTGTTTGACTTGTCTTGATCCAAGGATTATTATTAATGATTTTATTTTTTCCTTCCTCACTCTCTTCCTTCTTCATCCTATAGGTATGTTTTGCTTGTTGAAGCCAATACACATTCCAGTCTCACGTTGCATGTACGAAATGAAGATGGCTGCTATAGTCGGCGTAATTGTAATACCCGACCTGTTATAATACCACCAAATATACCCGCCCACTTGTATGGACAAATGGTACAGACCACCCAGGGAACAACAGCCTTAAGGAAATTTGGTGATTTACCTCAGCTTCTGGAGGTTATCAGCGGCGGTAAATGTTCGGATGAGGCGGAATGTCTGGAGATGAAGGCGGCTATATGGGCAGTGGGTCATGCATCGACGCATTCGAATGGTATTGAGTTTTTCTTGGAATCGGGATCAAGGTAAATTGAGAAAACAATGACAATTTGAAATTATGACCATATTGTAAAATTAAGGGAAATCCAAAAAAGTAATTTTTAAATTTGGGAGGCACCAAAAGGGTCGTGGCAATAACGCCCATTTTTATCCCCTCACCTTAGACAGGAGGGTATATATTACATATTTGCTACGAACCAAAAGTGTAACACATCGAAGGAGTGACCTATGACCCTAAGTATGTTCGGCGGATATCCGTTTTGGGTAATTTTAAGTCCAATGAGCAATGTCCGTCCGTCTGTCTGTCTGCTGGCTGGTGCGCACGATAACTCTCAAAAGGAGTAACCGACTGACTTCAAATTTGGTATGTGGTAATATTTTCTTCTATCTCCGGCTAAGTTCGAAGATGGGTCATATTGGTCCACTCCTTCTAGTACCTCCCCAACAAAGGGTTAACATTTAGTGAAATATTGATTATTTAATTATTTCTATACTACTTATTTGAATCCTCTGAAATTCTACACAGAGTATTAGTTTATTAGTCACTATTACCTCGAAAAAATGGGCGAATTTGCCACCCCCTTTTTGGTACCTCCCACACAAATGAACAATTTTTACCCAAAAGTTAATAGCTTATAGCTTTATTACCAGTGCATTTAAAGACTTGAAATTTTGTACAGTGTAATGGTTTAATAGTACCTACAATACCACAAAAATGGGCATGGAAAAATACTTCAAATTTTGTACAGCGTAAGCTTTTATAGTACCTAGATTCCAGAGAAAAATGGGCGTTATTGGTACCTCCCACACAAATGGACCATTTTGTTCCAAAAGTTAACAGCTTTTAACTTTAATACCAGTACATACTTTAAATATATTTAAGGCAATTTAAATTGATAATAATTTATTTAAAACAAAAAAATAAATAAGTTTACTAATATTTTTGGGACTCAAGGTGAGGGATTCACAAGTCGGTTTAACCGACTGAAGTTTCTTAATATACTATGGGTACTATAAAAGCATTACACTGTACAAAATTTCGAGTGTTTGTATGTGCATGAATCGCAGTTATAAGCCGTAAACTTTGTGTGAAAATGCTCCATTTGTATGGGAGGTACCAAAAGGCGCGTGGTAATAACGCCCATTTTTTACGGGCCTATAGGTTCTGTAAAGGCATTAGACTCCACAAAATTGTATGTATTTGTAGGGACTGGAATCAACGTTATAAGCCGTTAACATTTTGTGCAAAATTGTCCATTTGTATGGAAGGTATCAAAAGGGACTTGGCAACTTCGCACATTTTTCTCCAAATGATAGCGTCCAAGAAATTAGTACCATCTGTGGAGTTGTGAAAGGTTGTGGTTAGTAGTATAGAAGTTATGAGAGGTACTCGAAGGAGTGGACCAACGTATTCCTCCATATACAAAATTTGAAGGCAATCGGTTACTTCTGTCGAATGTTATCGTGCGCACCAGCCAGACATACTGACGGACATTTCTCAAATGATTAAAAATAGTAGTGATGTTTTACAAGGTATATTTATGTCAAATACATAACCCTAGAAATCATATGACTTTTGATGTATTATTATTTTTGGAATTAGCTTTTCAGTGGTAAGGGGGTGTTTTGGGAGAAATGCTTATTGAAGCGTCTCCTTTATTTTTTCGTCTTTGACGTGGAACATATTTTCCGAAGCCTTCTATGTTAAAAATGGGTCTGAATTTGTTCAAAGATAACCAATAAATATTATATATTTAAAATATAATTTAGTTGACATAAAAGTCTATTGTGCGGACCTATAGTGATTTTTTATAGGGAATACTTTTGTCAAATACATCACCCAAAAAATCCATGAATTCTTTTATCTTATCATTATTTTTCTTCTTATAGTTGCAGGTAACTTGGACTTTAATATGGGCAATACCAGTCCATTTTTTGATACAGCTACAACATATGTAGCTGATTTGATTTCCTAACGCCATAGAGACCACAAAATTTAACAGATCGGACAGAAAATTCACATAAAAAATAGTGAAAAATAGTCGTCATAGGTCCATGTTTTGATATATCTCCCATACAAATATCCCTACCGATTTGAATTACAAACGGGGTAGCAATTTCAACTGATAGGGTTGAAAATTGGTAATTTGGGCCTATTTATTTCCAAAACTGGCTGATAACTTGGGTTTATTTATACCCGGAACACTTCACACAAACAGCGAACACGTTTTGATATAGCCCCGCATACAATGATTCCGCACGACAGTATTACTTTAATACGAGTATTCATTTTTTTATATTTATTTTGTATACTACACAAAAATCTACTACCATAGGGTAATTCCAAAATAAAATTATCCAAAAATTACAATTTAAATATTTGACCTTTCGATTTCAATGAAATTTTACACGCGTATACTAGAAGACCATGCAGATTTATTACCTTTTACCGATTGTCCAAATTCATAACGATTGTTCAAATTCATAACATTTTTTATAATTTTCGACTTTTTGAAGTCTACATAACTTTTGAACGGAATATCAGATTTGAATGATATAAGTACCATTTTAATGATTTTTATTATAAGGCTCAACCCAAACATAAAACCGCATTTTAAAATCTTGAAGTCATATTTCAAATATATCGCTCACCTCTTATTGTGGTAGCATATCAACATGATCAATTTTAAATTCTCAGAGTTATGGACCTAAACGTATATGTGCACATACCGATCTTCATGGAAATGCGCCAGGTATAAGTTTTTTGGTCTGTGATCAGATGTTGTTTTTGAATTATCTTATAAAATTCGATGCTAAAATCATAGTACTTCATATTATTACAGCCATTACGACGCTATTTCTGACAACAAAACATATGAAAATCGTTTAACGAATAGGTTTGAGGTTTAGCATGCTTGCATTTAAACGATTCTCAACGACGCATCGCCGTGAATGGATCGGTAAAAACATATTCGTTTATGTCAATATGTTAACGAGCGAGAACATACATACCTTGAGAAACTTATTTTTGCATACAATGGAATGTAAGACTATATATCTGGGCGTCAAGTCCTACACGAAACGCATCACATGTGTCTATTTCACTAAAATAAAATTAGGGGCAACGAAGTGCACTGGGTCAAGCTAGTTTTAAGCAATTCCAAATTTTCTTTATTATACTGTGGAATGAGACCCATGGTGGAGTGAACTTTTACTTGTTTTTTCACAAATTTATTTAAAATAAAAAAATATTTTTTTTTATTTTCCAGAATCTATGATAAATTGGTCTTTTTGGCCACAAAGTGTGATATTTATTCTATACGATCCACTTGCTACAGTGTACTGGGTCTGATTGGAAGCACAAATGATGGAGCTAATGTTCTATTTAAACTGAGTAAGTCCCCTGAGTCTTGTTAAATGTCACCAAAAGAAAAGTTGAGTATTGCTCGACATACAGACATTTCATTAAAAAAAAAACTTAATTTGTCTTTTTCTTACTCTTGCTTCTTCTTGGCCTTCAGATTGGTTAAGTGTGCGACATGATCGTAATACCATTTGGCCGGTGCATCAGCCCGAAGACTGGATGCTGGGCAATTATACGCCTATGCGACATCACTTCGATGATGTGCCACCGTATAATTATACGGGCATGGAAGATCAAATCGATGGTTCCTACTACACTGGCAGCTATTGGAATTTACTGCTGAGCAGCACAAGCACCAATCGTGATGCGATTGGTGCGGCCAGTGCCAGTTCGGAGGCTCAAGACGCTAATACCACCACAGATAGTATTAAAACATCGGGTGAAGAGGTTAGTGTAGATAATCTCAACACACAACCAAATAAATTTAGTTCACCAAGAGCTAAACAAGAGAAGAACTCTTCTTCTTCACGACAGATGGGAGTTGTGGGTGCAGGCACAAGTGGGGTTAGCGGTGGCAGTGGTAGTAGCATTAGTGTAGTACCACCCGCCTCCGCCAAATCGAAGACTTTGCCAGAAGGCTCATATCTGCGTCACGGTAGACATCAACGTTCATTGTCGGAATCAAAGACGACCGATGTTATAAGTCTGCTGAGTTCTGGCCAGGGAGGAGGCGCTGGTATTATACCCGTGGGCGGAGCAGCATTACATCATTCACATCGAACGCGTTACAATTCCTGCACAGATTCTAATACTTCGGGTGTGAGTAGCTGTGAATCGGTCACGGGGAGAACAGCAGCAGCAATGGGGTAATTATTTCGCCCAAATGATTGGATACTTTTTTATATTACATATCTTTTGTTTCTATTTCTATCTCTCTAGGGATTTTCAACAATTCCCCCTCAGTCCTATACCCTCAATGTCCAATCTTTTGGAGATTCCCCTGGGACAATCTTCTTTACTGCGTCGCACTTCTTTGGTGGGCACTTCCTATTTGCATAATGCCATTAGTCCGGTGGATATTAAAGGCTATGCTCAATTACGTTCCTTACGACGTCACTGTCGTCCTGTGTTGTCGGAATCTGGTGCTGAGTTGTATGACATTGTCGATCGTATCGATTTGCTGTCATATGCTTCGTTTCGACCGCGCAAATCCTCGTTTGGCGATTCATCGCGCAAAAATAAGGTGCGAAGTTTAGACCGTCAGACTTCGTTGAGAATGTATGCGTAAGTATTGCTTGAATTGTGCTTGTGCCTTTTGGGTGGAGTTTTATACATATCTTTGATTGTTGCAGTCAATTGGATTCCGAGGAGCTGCAAGTACCATTGCCAAGTTTGAATACCCCTAAATTTTTATCACAAAATGATTCAAAGGGTCCATGTTATGCCGGTAAGTTAACTAAGTTAAGCAATAAGCAATTGAGAAACAATCTTAATAAAAATAAAAAAACTAAAAGATGTTAATGCATTAAGGTAGATAGATTACAAATATCCAGAATTTAGATTTCCGATTTCGTCCATTTTTGGATCAATCACGTAGACTGTCAGCAAATACATATACACAAAATTACAGCACTCTCGCTAACAAATTGTGCAAGATATCTTATTTTCAATTTTTTTGGCATATATGGGCGGGGCCTCGCCCATTGGTCCGATTCCGCAAATTTTTGGACCAATCACGTAGACTACCACCAGAAACATATGCATAAAATTACAGCACTACCGCTAACAAATTTTGCAAGATATCTCAATTTCAAAATTTGGCTTACATAGACGGGGCCACGCCCATTAGTCTGATCCCGCCAATTTTTTAACTAATCACGTAGACTGCCACCAGATACATATAAATATGTGGGCGGGGCCATTGGGTCGATCACGCCCATTTTTGGACCAATCACGTAGACTGCCACCATATACATATACACAAAATTCCAGCACTCTCGCTAACAAATTGTGCAAAATATCTCAATTTCAAAATTTGGCTTATATGGGCGGGGCCACGCCCATTGGTCCGATTCCGCCCATTTTTGGAAAATTCACATAATCTGCCACTAAATGCATACACACAAAATTTCAGCACTCTAGCTAAAAAATTTCCTCAATATCAAAATTGGACCCATATGGGCGGGTCCACGCCAACTTGATATATCGAAAATTCAAGTACCCTATTTTCAGCACCCCCTACACATGTACATTCTGTGAAAATTTCAGGATGATCGGTCTAGCCGTTTAGACGTCTATACGGAAACCCACAAACAGACACTCTCTTTTATATATATAGACTAGCTGAGCCCGGTGCGCTTCGCTGCCCATGTCAAAATTAGCGCTGTAGAAACTGTATTTTATATCCGATCAGTACGAAATTCGGCAGAAAGAGGTGTGTTATTACATGAAGGAATACTGCCAAATTCGGAGAAAATCGGTTCAGATTTAGATATAGCCCCCATATATATGTTACCCCCGATTTGACATGTAAGCGCTGTAGAAACTGTATTTTATATCCGATCAGTACGAAATTCGGCAGAAAGAGGTTTCTTATTACATGAAGGAATACTGCCAAATTCGGAGAAAATCGGTTCAGATTTAGATATAGTCCCCATATATATGTTACCCCCGATTTGAAATTCAAGCGCTGTAGAAACTGTATTTTATATCCGATCAGTAAGAAATTCGGCAGAAAGAGGTTTCTTATTACATGAAGGAATACCGCAAAATTCGGAGAAAATCGGTTCAGATTTAGATATAGCCCCCATATATATGTTACCCCCAATTTGACATGTAAGCGCTGTAGAGACTGTGTTTTATTTCCGATCAGTAGGAAATTCGACAGAAACAGTTTTCTATTTTACATGAATGAGTATTCAAGGAAAATCGATTCAGATTTATATATAACCTCCATATATATGTTCCTCCAGATTTGGTTACAAAGCGCTATAGACGTTGTACTTTACTTCCGATCATTACAAAGTTCTCCAGAAAAATGTTTCTCAATTTAGGAACGAATATTGCTTAATTTAGCGATTATCGGTTCAAAATACATTTACCAATTATTCCAAATTATTATCGCAATGACCCTTATCGCATTGTTAGGGAGGTGTAGGGTATTATATAGTCGGCCCCGCCCGAATTTCTGCCTTTCCTTACTGGTATTAGTAATAATTTCACTGAATGACAAAATACCGAATTCAGTGGAAAGTCCAGAAAATAGAAATGTATACTTATAAAATTTCCAAATTCTTGTTTCATTGGTCATGCATCACATTATCATATTGCGATTGTATTGGAGTGAGCAGCTGTAATTATCGCATACCGAGCATTTTTGTTCATGTATTTCCTATATAATACTTGCAAGATATATCAAAATATGGGCTGTGCCACGCCCACTGGTCCTATTCCGCCCATTTGTAAGCCAATCACGTAGACTGCTACCAGATACATGTACGCAAAATTTCAACACTCTCACTAACAAAATGAGCAATATAATTCAATTTCAAAATGTGGCTTATATGGGCGGTGGTAAGCCCATTGGTCAGATCCCGCCAATTTTTGGACCAATCACGTGGACTGTCACCAGATATATATGTACAACATTACAGCACTCTAGATAAAAAATTGTGCAAGATATATCAATTTCGAAATTTGGCTTATAAGGTCGGGGCCACGCCCATTGGTCCGATCCCGCCCATTTTCTGACCAATTACGTAGAATGCCACCAGATACATATACACAACATTGCAGCACTCCCGATAGCAAATTGTGCAAGATATCAAAATTTGGTCTATGTGGGAGGGCCACGCCCATTGGGCCGATCCTGCCCAGTTTTGGACCAATCACGCAGACCACCATATACATATACGCAAATTTCCAGCACTCTCGCTAACATATTGTGCAAGTTATATCAATTTCAAAATTTGGCTTATATGGGCGGGGCCACGCCCATTGGTCCGGTCCCGCCCATTTTTTGACCAATTACGTAGAATGCCACCAGATACTTATACGCAACATTGCAGCACTCCCGCTAGCAAATTGTGCAAGATATCAAAATTTCAAAATTTGGTCTATGTGGGCGGGGCCACGCCCATTGGTCCGATCCCGCCCATTTTTGGAGCCATCACGTAGACTGCCACCATATACATATACATAACATTCCAGCACTCTCGCTAACAAATTGTGCAAACTATCTCAATTTCAAAATTTGGCTTATATGGGCGGGGCCACGCCCATTGGTCCGATTCCGCCCATTTTTGGAAAATTCACATAATCTGACACTAAATGCATACACACGAAATTTCAGCACTCTAGCTAAAAATTTTTCTCAATACCAAAATTTGACCCATATGGGCGGGTCCACGCCCACTTGATATATCGAAAATTCAAGTACCCTATTTTCAGCACCCCCTACACATGTACATTCTGTGAAAATTTCAAGATGATCGGTCAAGCCGTTTAGACGTCTATACGGAACAAACAAACAAACATACAAACAAACAAACCCACAAACAGACATTCTCTTTTATATATATAGATATGGGTAATTCCAAGACGATATATTAAAAATAACCCAGTGAATTGCCATGCAAGTGTATTGTAGGCAGCTATAGTGATTTTTTACAAGGAATCTTTTTGTCGAATACGAGTACATCATCTAAACAATCCATCGATTTCAACTACTTTTGATATTTAGTTATTTTGTAGGGAGATTATCAGTGGTAAGGGGATCAGCGGGGGTGGCGGCTGTTTTGGAAGAAATACTTTCTGAAGTCTCTCCTTTATTTTGTTCTTTGGCGTGGAACATCTATTCCAAAGCCTTCAAGCCACAAGCACAGTGGGTAGCAACGATTTTTTTTTTAATTTTTAAAAAATTTAAAATAACATAAGTAATTTAGGGCCTGTTTCTGTAACTTATTTTCGATTTTTGATCGTTTGCCGTAGACGAACGAAAATAAGTTACAGAAACAGGCCCTTAGGCCCACTTCCATTCAAAGCTTATATTTTAGAGAATTAAAAATAAACCATTTAAAAAATGACATTTAAATTTTAAAACTTAAAATTCGCAAACAAACATAATTTTAATATTTTTTTAAAAATTGTTCTGAAAAGTACCGGAAAGTATAAATATTTCAAAAGACCACCATGCACAAAACCGGCTTATAATTTTGAGTTAAGTCCATACAAATATTTGAACTTTTGTGCACTGCAATGCTTTCAGTAACTACAATCCCCTGAAATGGGCGTTCTGGACACGCACCTTCTAGTACCTCCCACACAAATGGACTATTTTGCACTAAAATTTAACGGCTTACAACTTTGCTTCCAGTCAGTACAAATAACTACTTGCAATTTTGTGGATTAATTCTTTTACGGTACCTATAGTCCCTTACAATATTGTGAAGTGTAATGCCTCCCATGAAAAATGGGCGTTATTACCACGCCCCTTTTGATATCTCCAATACAAACAGAAAATTTTGCGCAAAAAGTTACCGGCTTATTATTGTCGTTGTAGCAGTATATGTGTTTGTTGTTCATTAGTTTTTGTTTTTATTCGCCTTGTATGGTGGGATCTGCTGTATTTTTTTCCAGGCCGAGGCAGGGCAGTTGAAAAGGTGTAGTGTGTCGTGTGGTCCCTGGTTACAAGCGGGACATGTGTTCGACGTGGTGCCATCAATCCTTGTCCAGTATGAATTGAGGCGGCTACAACCGCCTGATCTTAATTGGGCCAAAAGTACTCTTGTCTGTCGTGGTAATTCCTCTTCCTCTGAGACCACTGATGGGGGGGTGGTATCCTAGCACGACATTGACTCTGTAATTATTCACGGCTTCAGCGACTGCATCAGAGTGCATGTCAGCTAGACCCGCCTGGTAAGCTCTTTGATCTAGAGGTTCTCTCTTGTAGCGTGGGCCTCCCGCTCTAGATCATGAAGGTCTTTCCTGATCTGCCTGTGAGGGGGGCGCCTATCCACAAGATGGTGGTTGGGATGGCTGGGACGGTAGCAACCAAGCAAATACTGCTTCGACAGCAAACAATTGTGTCGTCGCACGGTTATGATCTTCGTCTCCTCATGTAGGTGGTCCACAGTAGACATAAAGAGACACTCTCTCCCAATTGTCAGGGCGGCATTTTGGCAGGCCTTATAGTTAACGGCTTATAACTTCGATTCCTGCGCATATAAACACTTGAAATTTTGTGCAAAAATGATTTGTTTCGCAGTTTTTTTTTTGAAACTTTGTACTAATAACTTTGTATAATAATGCGAAATTTTTGGGCAACACTGTTTTTGGCAGCTCAGCTGTTTTCGTATAACATTTGGTTTGATTTGGTCTATAATTTAACCATGAATCGGCTTACAAACGACAACGCTTGCAGATTATTGAATTATATTTATTTTTATTGAATTTTGAGTTCGGTGAACAGTTTATTTCACCTTTAGGTGCGATTTAACGCCTTTAGATTAGATTAGCCCGCAATGGTTGACAGTGGTACAAGCCGATATGTTGGACAGAGTGTGCCAAAATTGTACCCAGCATACGAACCATATGAAGGGCAGCCGCGGCCACCATTTACATGAAGTCATCTTTAAACATTGAATTATACATATAGACCGTTCTATCAATTCAAATAAAGATTTAATGCATTTCTCTAAATTGTATGTGTTCAATCACTCGTTACATAATAGAGGCAAAGATGGTCTAAAGCCAGGAGAATATCCTAGTGACAAATCAACAAAATAAAAAAATGATTTTTTTAGTGTCTCTTACTTTTGCAATACATATTTAAACACAGTGATCGGGCTTCCCGGAAAGTTATATCGGTCAAAAAAAGTTATTTCAGTAAATAGTAGTAAGGAGAATTTGTCACTCGAGAACGACTAGTCCGATTTTGTTGCAACAAATTTAGAAAAATTAAGATAAATCTAATGATTATAGCACTTTTGGTAGAAATACGACAATTTCAACATAATCCGGTTTGTATACCCCCACTGTTGTGAACAGGATTATACTCGTATATCAGAAACTGCGGGCCAAAAGTGTAACACCTGTTTCCACGTGAAAGTGTCATTATTAGAATTTTTAGTAATTTTAATTCTTAATTTTTCTAAATTTGTTGCAGCAAAAAATCGTTCTCAAGTTATGTCAAACCCCAAAGACCCCAAATGTTAGTATGATGTCATCATGATTTTCTTATAGCATTGCTGCTCGGGATGAGCTTTACTTTGTTCCAATATTCTCCTCCATTCTTCTCTGTTTTCGCATTTTTGTTGCCAATTACATATACCCATAGTTCTACTTCAACGCAATCCTTCCACTTTGTTCTTGGCCGAACTTTTCGTCTAGAGCATCTGATGTCGTAGTTTGCTATCGCCTCCTGGGGTCTACTGTCATCCATGCGCTCAAATTTGACTATGTCGTCTCCTTCACACAGTTGTTGATGCTCGTCATTGCCTCTTTGGGCATAGTCACTGGGCCAAAAGCGAAGGATTTTTCGCTCAAAAATTCGTAATCGTAAACGGCTAGCATCAAGGACGCATTATTGTAGCTGTACATCTTCCATTCTTGCGACGTGTCAATAACAACGCAATTTATTTCTCTCGATTCTATCATTTAATGGGTCTAATGATAGATTTGCTCTGAGGGTGTCGTTCCTTATTCTACTCTTCTTATTTTCCCCGGATATTCGCCAAATATATTTAATTTCCGCAGACTGTATCCTGCTATAATTTTTAATTGTCTGCGACCATGATTCACATCCGTATGTAAGGGTTAGTATGTATGTGGAGTCGTATGCAACTACCTTCGTTTTAATCAAAATTTATCTTTTGTTGATGAAGTATCAGTTTAGGGATTGAAAAATACTTTATCCCGTTGTTCCACTTGTTCAGTTGAATTTGTCCCACTTTTATTTGGTGTTGCTCTTTGTTCCGGCTTATTATAATTGTTTCCATATTGTTTGTGTTAATGCGGAAGCTTCTATTAGTCATCTCCTGGATAACAATATTTAGGTTTCGCTGAAGGTTTTCAGCGGAGTTGGCTAGGATGGAAATATCGTCAGCATATGCTTACTATGTGATTCTTATTGGTTGCAATTCCCAGCTATAAAATTCCAGGATAAATTGAACTTTACATCTCTTAATGACGTCATCCATTAATACATTAATAGATAGGGGCTCAGTATGTCACCTTGTCTATTGCCTTGAGCTGTAATGAATTCATCTGCAGTAGCATTGCTTGTTCTCACGTAGTTTATGCAAACCTTATAGAAGATTTTGATTCTTCTGATCATTGAGTTGTCGGTGTTTCTTCTTTGCAGTACATTCCATATTTCTTCCCATTTAAGAAGAAAGCATTTAGAATGCTTTCTACGGATCAATAAAGCATACATGAGTTTTTTGTTGTACTCAATGGATGTCGAATTATGCATTTTTGGTCTTGGGTTCCTCCAAATCCGCACTGATCCTCTTCTAATTGATGTTCTCTCTCTTTTGTCCCTCCACGAGAATACGAGAGTACAATTTTGCTGGTACTGATGGCAGAGATATCCTTCGGTGATTTTGACACATCTGAATATCTCTCTTTTTAAATATAGGATTTATTATGGCAACTTGCCAATCTCTGGGTATTGTTCCCTCTTTCCATGGTACATTCATAACATTAATAGCAGTTTCTTACCATCTTTGCCCGCATATCGAAGGAGTTCTGGGGCAATGTTATCGTGTCCTGCTGCCTTTCCGCTTTTCATCTTTGCAAGAACATTATTTAGTTTGTCTACCGATATATTTATTGCCTGGGGTTTCTTCTGTTCAGTTGCACGTTGTATCTCTATGGGTTTCACCGTTTAGAAGCTTAATGAAATATTCTCGCCATCTATTCATTATTTTCTCTTCGTCCTTTAGAAGCTCTCCTTCCTTGTTTCTTGTATTGGACAGTCCATGGGTCGTCGTCGTAAAATTTTCCGTTCTTACGTGGTCTTTAATTGCGTAGTGCAGCACCAGGTAGAATACCACGGTTGAGAGGGAGTCTCATTGTTTCACTCCACTCTTTATATGAAAGGTGTCGGTTTCTTTTTGCTGAATTACAAAATTAACAGCTTATACTTCAAAAGATATGGTCCAAATATTAAAGGTATATTCTATGAAAATTGAAATTTTAGAAAAAAATGTTTGAAAGAAACTTTACTATAATTTAATATAACAACACAAAAAAAAAAGTTTTAGGTCTCGGGACACAAAAACAATTTTTGTTGCATAGCGTTTTCTTTATCACACAAAACTCAATGTATCACCAAAAGAATAAAGTGGTTTGTGAAGTTTTTTTCCTATTATTATTATAACATTTTAAAAATTACAATAACACCTATTTTTGCTTGTTCAAATCTTTTCAGGCATTTGCTTACCGAAAAATCTTTTGGATTTATTCCCTACACGAAATCTCTCACGGACTTATGTTTCTAAGGATATTCAAGATCAAGACTTAATGGACATTAATCTGCTAACAGCCAAACAACAATTCCTTAACGACTCTTTGAATAATGATGGTGGCGATGAGTCCTCCATAATATCATCCCTTTCCGATGTTTCGTCTGTAAGTAAACGTTCCAAATGGGTGGGAGCTAAACATGGGCGCAGTAATTGCCTCTACTGTTCGCGCCAGAGTAAACGTACCCAAAACTTGATGAGGCTAGAAGGCGGTGGTTCTGGCGATACCTCCACGAATACTTTATGTGAAATGTATACTAATGCCTCGGCAGCTTTAGTGGCGGCAGGCATACAAGCCACGGTGGCTTTATCGAGAAAAGGAGGAGGTCCTAGTGGCGGCGGTGGTGGTGGTGTAGCTACGTCTTCCAATGCTGCAGTTACAACTGGGAATGGCGCAGCTGCTGTTAATGCCAATAAACCTCCTTTGCAACAGCAGCAGTATAGCAATGCCTCTTCGATACAACTCTCGGAATTGCATTTCCATTCCCCTGAAAGCATTTTGAGTGAGGAAAGTATGCCCGATAAATTGACGGCCAACATTTTGTATAATGTCCAGCGTTTGGCCAATCCTGTGAGTGCAAAACAATCGAAAATGGCTTTGCTCGAATTGAAACAGAAACATCCAGCTTCGTTTCAAGACACATGCTTGTATTCCGAGGTCTGTCGAACCCTGGGTCGTTGCTCTTATCGGATGAATGCTCGTCGATTTCTGCAAGAGTTATTTTTGGATTTGGATTTTGATTCATTCTATAATGAACCCTTGGATATATTGAGTAAAAAGGATAAGGATGCTTTTAAGAAACCGGATATCAAGGAACGCTTGTCACTGGGCGGATCTGGAGGAGGAGGAGTGGGAAGCCTAGGCTTACCGACTGGCGATAAAATGGCGTTGTTAAAAGAGAGAATGAAACGGGATTTGAATATCACGGCAAATCGTTTGGATAATTTAAGCTTGAATGATCCGAAGAACGAGGCCAATACAACAAACAATAGTTCCTCATTGGCTGCCGGAGGCGGTGGCGGTGGAGGAGGTGTAGTAGGGCAATCATCAGCATTGAAGCCCCACCTAAAGTCACAACCCTTGGCAAGTGTTTACGAGGCCAGTTGCGAGAATTTACTGCTAGACCCTTCGCCTCGTTTGAAAACAGTCTCAGCGATATCGACAAAAACATCGAATTTAAAACAGAATTGTAAAAATTTTATCAAAGCTCCGCCACCTGCAGCCCCGCCACCTCCCTCCACGCTAGCCGAATACAATACCGAACTTAGGATCACTTCCGATGACGACGACGACGATGATGATGACGACGACGATAACGATGCGGATAGGGATGAGGACGACCAGGACTATCGTCGTTCCTGTCATAAGCAGCAGCAGCAACAACAAAATTGTGATGAAGTCGATGGCGTGGCCCCCACCGCATCATCGTCCATATATAGCCTAAATCCCGCCTCTTCCAGTTCAATGCAACAAGCCTCAGTCGCCGCCAATAACTACTCGACGCAAAACTCTTTTTTATTTAGTGGTGGCAGCGGTGGGAGTGCGGCCAGTGGCAATAGTGGCAGCAACTGTAGTGATCAAACGACTACCAGTAATCGCAGCAGTATATGCACCATTTCTCATCAACCGTTGAACAATAATCGTCTAAGTTCCACACCCCTGACATCACCGCCCCTCAGCAAGCCCATAGAAAATGAAAATACCAAATATCGTAGAGGACGTTTCTATACCCTAGAGTTGGATTTAAGTTGTACAAAGAATAAGTTTCCCATTACCGATAGAACAAAACAACAGAATTTACATACTTCCAAAGTTAGTGCTAATGAAAAAGGTGGCCAGGATGCCGCTACCAACTCCACCAATGCTACGACACCCACAACAACATGTTCGTCGTCCACTTCGTCTATAACATCACCCTCAAGATCATCAGCAACCAGTAATGCAAATGCAAGTACATTGCTACGGCAGCACTCGTTGGGTTCAGAATCCTCAGCAAACTATAGACTACCCATTGCTACAAGATTTTCCTATACGGCCGGTTTGACATCACCCTCTAGCATTAATCCACCCAATAGCACCTCTTTTACGTCACCGCTCCAAGTCACTGCCACTATACCAGGCCCCACCACCACAATCATCCCCCCTATTTCGGCAGCGAGCCACTGTGAATCCTCCACCACAACAAACCACAAATATTTAATTACGAAAAGTTTGGCCGCTTCATTGGCCCAGCCCATAGGGACATTGTATTGTGAGAAACGTTTGCAATCGTCCAAGTCCGAAGCGGTTTTAATGCAACAACCTTGTAATAACTCCATCTCCTCCGCCACTGTCACAGCACCATCGACCACCTCATCTTCCACATTCTCCACCACCTCCACCACCTCCACTTCCACATTATCTACATCATCATCAACTACTACTACAAAACCGCTTGCGGTTAATGCCGCCTCGGGTGGTTTATGTTCGAATGATGGCGGCACTCATGCCGGTTTATCCTACTCCAAAACCATCATGACTGCCGCCAACATTATCAACATCAATAGCACCACAACCAATGCCACCATCACCATCACCACCGCCACCACTACTATTTCATCAGCATCAGCAAGTATTGTTGGTTCAAGTAAGCAATCATAATTGTATGTATATTTATTATTACTATTATTATTTTAGATGCTAAACAAAACACCATTTCTTATACTCTATTCTCTAAAAAACAAACAAACAAACATTGTATTTTTGTTATGAAAACGAAAAAGCACAGAAAATTAAAATTGATTTTTTTATAAACCAAAAATCGTAAATATGTTTCTTTATTTTTTGGGTGTCTTTGGAAGCTGTAGTGGGATATATGTACATATGTTATAATATATCGATTGGTGGGATTTCTTCACTCTTATTCCCATTGCCATTGGCGACACAAAAAAAAAGCGTCGTCTTGTACCGTCTCCTAACAAAGTTTTAAATTTGCAACCCAAAACACAAGACGACACATCGAGGTGAATATTTAATGACCAAGGATTGATTCAATGAAATTGGATATATAATTGATTTTTAGATATATGGTATAGTAGAGGCCACGACTTAATATAGAATGGGCCCAACTCTTGAAAATTCCATTTTCAGGAGACGTAAAAAACTGACTGTAAAAATTGCTATTGATAGATTTCCTAATGTTTTAAATGAATGTTTGCTACAATCCGTACCAAAGATTCACATCACGAAGTCTAGTAATCTTCTAAAATGACTGGTTTCAAGAATATGAAGAGCAGGTTGTTTAAAAAATCTGGAACACATCGATTATGCAAGGTACTCTGTAGCCAGTATAATATTGAATCTCATAGATGCTATTAACTCTACTTAGAGAAATTAGCTCAACATTTTAAAATTATCCTAAACGTTTCTATGATTTTGTCAATATGAAACGAAAATCCAATTCTAGGCCTTCTAGGGTTAGAAAGGGTGGTGTGCTGAATTCTGTGGTGATCTATCTATCGCCGATTGTTTTGCGACATTTTTTACATCAACCTATTCTCGTCAACAATGTCATTTGGGCGTCCCCTACCCCTACAATATTCGTTCAGTGAATTGAGCATACCTTATTTTGATTTATCAGTAGTATCGTTAAGCTTAGGCAAGCTCCAATCCTCTAATAGCGCTGGCCCTGATGGTATACTAAGTATAATCTTAAAATTTTGTGCTCAAATCTTGCTATCTCGCTTACATTATTATTTAACAACTCATTGAGTTTTATACAGATTATAGTAAGGCATTTGATAGAGTTAATCACAAACTCTTGTTATAAATATAAGCTTGAGTGCATTGGTTTTAGTAACAGTTTTTGAGTTGATATCCTCTTATCTGGATAATCGTATTCAGATTGTGAAATTTGGTAGTTTCTGTTCTAGTCCGATTGTGGTTCCATCTGAGTACCTCAGGGTACTCATATTGGCCCTGTGATGTTTCTGCTTTTATCAATGGTTTACCAGAATCAGTTATTAATTCTAGACTATTGATGTACGCGGATGAGGTTAAGATTTGTTTCTCTTATAGTGCAACTGAATATTCTATGATACTTCAAAATGATTTAGATAACTTTGGGCATTGCATACTGGTCACAAATCCATTTTTTGTGGCATAAATTTTAAGGAATGTATATATATATATACAGCCCTAAAAATTTGCACATGGGCTAGTCGTAACATACATAACAAATGAACAAAATATTGGCGAAACGCAAGAGTAGTAGCTTCAGATCGTGTAGGAAATGAAATGGTTGTTCCCTTGCATGGCGGATAATAGAGGCTTCCGGACCCCAGAGTGGCAGTAACCCATTGCAACGGGTATTTGCATTCAGCAAACTCGGTCTCTCCAATTCATCTCGGCCACATCATCCGTAGTGACTTTGGTTTCACCAAATGCCTACACCGCGAGCAAGACTTTGGTTTTTTTTCGAACGGTCCCAACGCTGCCACTCTTACCCGCCCCTTCCGACCGAGGGGGCCACATCCCCATAACGTAGGGATTGCGTACACACCATGATCCGAATCAAAAATGTTAAGATAATAGTAGAGGGTGTAATACCAGCTACAGAAAATATCAACAGCCGGCACATTACATACAAATTTAATATTAATTCTCAAAATAATAGATTTTTACTAAATAAAGACATGCAGAAAAATTACATTATACTACTACACACTTATATACGAGATAATTCGAGATTTCACTGTGTCAATTCCTATATCAAAGTCAATAATATCGTATAAAGTAAATCCACACACATTCTACGGATGGGATTTGCAGATGCATAATTAGTACGTTGAAAATCAATATGTAATAATTGGTAATATCTGGATTATCTGAATGAAATATTAAATCTAATCTTAGAAAGAATGTAATCGGAAGATACATATCTGGATTATCTGAATGAAATATTAAATCTAATCTTAGAAAGAATGTAATCGGAAGATACATCACCTTTTATAACCTTTAGAATCATTGTAGAGTTCAGCATAATACGTCTGCTCCTAAGAGTAGGAAGTCTTATCAAACTGTATGGTGGAAGAACAAAATCGCTATTCCAGTGAAGGTGTCGCAAAGCAAATAATAAAAATTGCTTCTGAACAGATTCGATCTTATCCCTTCCGAAATCCATGCTGGAAACGGCTAAGAATAGACGATACACTATGCGATAAAATTTCAGTGACCATCTTCTCAAAAAGTTTTGGGATAATACTTAATTTCGCAATACCTCAATAATTCAACACATCTATCAAGCTTCCTGATTTAAGAAGTGGACTTATGAACGAATTTCTCCAAGTAGATGGGAAATAGCCAAACCATATTGAATTGTTAAATAATAATGTAAGCGGAACAGCAAGATTTTGAGCACAAGATTTTAAGATTATACTTGGTATACCATCAGGGCCAGCATTTTTAGATGATTTAAGCTTGCCTAAGTTTGACGATACTACCGATAAATCAAAATAAGGTATGCTCAATTGATTCACGGAAGGAATATTGTAGGGGTAGGGGACACCCTGTTGACATTTTTGACGAGAACAGGTTGATTCAAAAAATATTGCAAAACAATCGGCGATAGATTGATCACCACAGAATTCCACACCATCCATTCTAACCCTGGAAGGCCTGGAATTGGACTTTCGTTTCATATTGACAAAATCATAGAAAGATTTGGGATTAATTTTAAAATTATAAGCTACTTTCTCTATGTAGATATGTTTATAGCATCTACGAGATTCAATATTATACTGCGATCTGGTTACAGAGTACCTTGCATAATCGATATCTGATCCAGATTTTTTAAATTTCTTAAACAACCTGCTCTTCAAATTCATGACAGCAGTCATTTTAGAAGAATGTCATGGTGGATTAATAGACTTCCTAATGTGAATCTTTGGTACGGATTGTAGCAAACATTCATTTAAAACATTATAAAATCTATCAATGGCAGCATCCATATCAGCAACACGATCACAATTACAAACAAAAACCCAATCAATATTTAATAATAGAGAATTAAGTAATTCAAAGTTTGTTCTTTTGAAACAAAAAACTGTACCCTCATCATGTGCGGAGTCTACAGAAGAGTCCTCCATTTCACACAACATCGAAATACCGAGCGTGGGATGGTAACTGTCTTCCGGGGAAGAGACGGGAGAAATTCTATAAGTTTCAAAAATATTAATATTATTCACGAATACCAAATCAAGTAACTTATCATAAATATTGGAAATACCGTTGATCTGGAATAGCCCAAGATCAGAAAAACGCCTAACCACATCGTTAGTCCACTCAAACGTCGATGAAGATGAATTCAAAGGAGTAGGTGCCTCAGTATCCGGCAAAGAAAGCCAAGAAACGGAGGGTAAATTAAAATCCCCTAAAATGATGATACGGTCTACATCCCTCAACATTGAAATTACTCTGCTGATAGTCAACAATTGATTATCATAAACAGATAATTCCGAGTTTGGAGGGATGTACGAGCAAGACACAAATAACTTAGCTTTACCTAAATTAATAGAGACAACAATACATTCAATGTCTTTAGTCTCATCGAGATTGACAAATTCGGAAGAAAGCGAACTGATAACGGCAATAAGAACACCACCGCCAATTCTATCTATGCGATCTTTTCGATATATTAAATATGTATTTGATAGAATCTCATCTTCCATTTTCTCGATAAACATGACAAGTTGTTGAAAAAACTACGTAATGTTGAAGATATGATAGAAAACAAGTAAGAAATTTCAGTCGGGTAAACCGACTAAGATATACCCTCACTTTGTGAGCAATGTAAATATGCAGTGGTATATTTACTAATATTATGAGCTATATAATGCTGGTATTTCTTTCCTCTTTTTGTATGGGAGGTACTAAAATGGGTGTGGTCATAACTCCCATTTTTAACAAGACTGTAGGACTGTGCGTGATAATAACGCCCATTTTTCGACATACTGTAGGTACTATAAAAACATTACACTGTACACAATTTTAAGTACTTGTAGGCACTAGTATTAAAGTTATAAGCTGTAAACTTTTCGTACAAAATTTTACCTTTGTGTGGGAGGTACCGAAAGGGGCAGGGCTATAACGCCCATTTTTTTACTGGATTGTAGGTACTATAAAACCATTATAACCATTACATTACAATTTCAAGTTGTTGTATGCTCGGGTATTCAAGTTATAAGCTGTTAACCTTTGGTGCAAAGTAGTACATTTGTGTGGGAGGTACCAAAAGGGGCGTGCCAATTACGGCCACCTTTCACTGGACTCTACTATAAAAGCGTTACACTATACAACATTTCAAGTATTTGCATGAAGTGGTATTAAAGCTATAAGGATTTAACTTTTGGTGCTAAATGGTCCGTTTGTGTGGGGGGTACCAGAAGGGTTGTGGACCTTCGCCCATTTTTCTCAAGGTGATAGTGACTATAAACTAATACTATGTGCAGAATTTCAAAAAATTCAAATAAGTAGTATAGAAGTTATTAAATAATCAATAATTCACTAAATATTAACCCTTTTTGTGGGAGGATCTTCGAACTTAGCCGGAGATAGAAAAAATATTACCACATACCAAATTTGAAGTCAATCGGTTACTCCTTTCGAGAATTATCGTGCGCACCAGCCAGCAGAAAGAAAGACGGACGGACGGACATTGCTCATTCGACTTAAAATGACCCAGCACGGATATCCGCGGAACATACATAGGGTCTTAGGTCACTCCTTCGATTTGTAACACTTTTGGCCGTAGCAAATGATTATACCCTCGTATCACTAAAGTGAGGGTATAAAAATATAACGTTTTATTTCTTAAAAAAAAATTCACAGCAACCACAAATAAATGGTTGACGAAAAATCCCCCATTTAACAACTGAAGTTGTTGGTGGTTGCCATCCGTAATGTAATTTTGGCAACTGGCTACGCAATTAACCTTTGGTTGCAATCCATAGTCGACCCATTAATATACCATTCAGATCATCTAGATATTACCAATTATTACATATTGATTTTCAACGTAAAGGGTTTTTCAACAGGGACGCTACAAAACTAGACCGACCGGGACAGCAAACGACGCCATATTTTTTGCCGCTCTTTTGACATTTCTCTTCAGTAAGGTTTGCCATTTCATAATGGAAAGATATATGAGCCAACAACGAGTCGAAATTATTAAAATTTACTACCGAAATTCGGAGTCAGTGGCCTCAACGTTAAGAGCGCGAAAAATCATCTTCAGCGATGAGGCTCATTTCTGGCTGAATGGCTTCGTCAATAAACAAAATATGCGTTATTGGTCAGACAGCACACGTACTCCATGAGTCATCATTGCATCCCGAAAAAATTACGGTTTGGTGCGGTTTATGGGCGGCGGCGTCACTGGGCCGTACTTCTTCCGTGATGATCAAGACCGGCACGTTACTGTGAATGGGAATCGCTACCGTTCAATGATAACCGAATATTTTTGGCCCCAATTGGATGATATGGACTTGGAGGACATGTGGTTCCAACAGGACGGCGCCACAAGCCACACAGCGAATGCCACAATCAATTTATTGGAAACCAAGTTTGGAGAACGTGTTATCTCACGAAATGGTCCAGTCCATTGGCCGCCTCTGTCGTGCGACTTGACGCCGTTAGACTATTTCCTGTGGGGCTACGTCAAGTCTATGGTCTATGCCAACAAGGACATTCCCGGATTGTTCGAAGAACTTAATCAAACATACAATTCAAAGGAATGGCGTTTATTTGTTGACAGCAGTAAAGAAAGTTTGAAAGCAGTACTTTTACACAACGGAAATCAGAAACCGTCGATTCCCATTGCCCATGCTGTCAACACTAAGGAATCATACGAAACAATGGCTAAATTGATAAAATACATAAAATATGAACAACGTGACTGGAAAATTTGTTGCGATTTAGAAGTAGTTGGGATGATATGCCTCTGGGATAGCCGTGCTCGCGAAGATCATTACAGAAGAAAGAAATGGCCAACAAGAAAACACATTACATTGGGTGAAAACAACATAAAACCTCTCGTCCAAAAAGAAAACATTATTTTGCCACCACTGCATATTAAGCTGTGGCTCTTTACAAATTTTGTAAAAGCCTTAAGGAACGGTGGCAGTGCACTCTCATATTTAAAAAGTTTATTTAAAAGTCTTTCTTTTCAAAAAATCGAAGAAAGCGTTTTTGATGGGCGTAAAATAAGGAAACTGATGAAAGATGTAAATTTCGAATCATAAAGGGTGGATAAATTGTAAGGGCCGATGTTGAATGTGAACCACACCTAAACGTCAAGTTTTTTATACCCTCACTTTAGTGTGACGAGGGTATATATCATTTGCTACGAAATAAGTGTAAGGAGTGACCTAAGACCCCAAGTATGTTCGGTGGAAATCCGTTTTGGGTCATTTTAAGTCGAATAAGCAATGTCCGTCCGTCCGTCTGTCTGTCTGCTGGCTGCTGCGCACGATAACTCTCGAAAGGAATAACCGATTGACGTCAAATTTGGTATGTGGTAATATTTTTTTCTATATCCGGCTAAGTTCGAAGATGGGCCATATCGGTCCACTCCTTCTGGTACCTCCCACACAAAGGGTTAAAATGTTGTGAAATATTGATTCTTTAATAACTGCTATTATACTTATTCGAATCATCTGAAATTCCACACATAGTATTAGTTTATTAGTCACTATCAACTCGAGAAAAATGGGTGTAGTTGCCACGCCCCTTCAGGTACCTCCCACACAAATGCATCATTTTGCACCAAAAGTTAACAGCTTATAACATTAATACCAGTGTATAAAAATACTTGAAATATTGTACAGTGTAATGCTTTTATAATGCCTATAGCTCAGTGAAAAATTGGCATTATCACCACGCCCCTTTTTGGACCTCCCAAACAAAATGGCCAAATCATACGACAATTTAATATCTCAACGTTAATATACCAGTCAACATAAACACTTATAATTCGGCACAGTGCAATGTGTATCTACTGTTCAGAGAAATATGGGTGTTTGCTAAACCCCTTCTGGTACCTCCCACACAAATTGACAGAATAATTCGTGTAATATTCAATATTATATCACTCACAAAGTGAGGGTATACCTTAGTCGGTTTACCCGACTGAAACTTTCTTAATTGTTTTGCATTTCATTTGACATTTCTCAATTTCAGACTAACTCAATTTAAAGTTTTTTAAGCCTTTTACGAAAATGAGCTATCAACTCAAAATGCATTTCGTGCACTTCGTGATGTTTTTGTGATCAGCATAATCGACCAAAAGTGTCTACAATCGGGAGGATTGTGCCCAAATTTTACCAAATCGGCCAAATGCAATGGCCGTGTTGTCTCACGGCCATTGCCGAAATCATGGGATTTGACACGTTGAAAATAAAAGGTGTACATAAGCCAGCAACAATTCAAGAGCTAAAGGATCAGATAATTCGGTACATTAACGGCATAGAACTCAATTATGCCTGAACGTCATCGAAAATTTGGACCATCGGATGGAGGTGTGCCGCCGAGGTCGCAGCGGCCATTTGGCCGATATTTTGTTCCATACATAATTGAACCATACCAATATTATCATAATAAAAAGAAATGACAGTAATTTCCTAAATAATTTGTGTGTTATTCAAAATCAACATCGGCCCTTAAAATTTAACCACCCTTTATATACGTTCCAAAAAAATTGTATTGGTTTTCAAATAAAATTAATTTGTTCAGAAATATATAATACTAGCTGGACCCGGTCCACTTCGTTGCCCCATATTTCCGATCCCGTCCATTTTTGGAACACTGACGTAGACTGCCAGCAGAACTGCAATGGAACAAACACACAAACAGACAGACAAACAAACGATTTGCCACGCCCACTCTTTGCAAATTTTTTTTTCCAAAACCATCTCAGACCAAATAGCTTTCAAACAAAAGAAAAAAATTTAAAATCGGTCCAGTGGTTTAAGCGTCTATAAAACACATACATACATACAAACATTTTTCCATTTTTATATACATACTAGCTGAGCCCGGTGCGCTTCGCTGCCCATGTCAAAATTCGCGCTGTAGAAACTGTATTTTATATCCGATCAGTACGAAATTCGGCAGAAAGAGGTTTGTTATTACCGGAAGGAATACTGCCAAATTCAGAGAAAATCGGTTCAGATTTAGATATAGTCCCCATATATATGTTACCCCCGATTTGAAATTCAAGCGCTGTAGAAACTGTATTTTATATCCGATCAGTAAGAAATTCGGCAGAAAGAGGTTTCTTATTACATGAAGGAATGCCGCAAAATTCGGAGAAAATCAGTTCAGATTTAGATATAGCCCCCATATATATATGTTACCCCCAATTTGACATGTAAGCGCTGTAGAGACTGTGTTTTATATCCGATCAGTACGAAATTCGACAGAAACAGGTTTCTATTTTACATGAATGAGTATTCTAGGAAAATCGATTCAGATTTATATATAACCTCCATATATATGTTCCTCCAGATTTGGTTACAAAGCGCTATAGAAGTTGTACTTTACTTCCGATCATTACAAAGTTCTCCAGAAAGATTTTTCTCAATTTAGGAACGAATATTGCGTAATTTTGCGATTATCGGTTCAAAATACATTTACCAATTATTCCAAATTATTATCGCAATGACCCTTATCGCATTATTAGGGAGGTGTAGGGTATTATATAGTCGGCCCCGCCCGACTTTCTGCCTTTCCTTACTGGTATTAGTAATAAATTCACTGAATGAAAAAATACCGAATTCAGTGGAAAGTCCAGAAAATAGAAATGTATACTTATAAAATTTCCAAATTCTTGTTTCATTGATATTGCATCACATTATCATATTGCGATTGTATTGGAGTGAGCAGCTGTAATTATCGCATACCGAGCATTTGTGTTCATGTATTTCCTATATAATACTTGCAAGATATATCAAAATATGGGCTGGGCCACGCCCACTGGTCCTATTCCGCCCATTTGAAAGCCAATCACGTAGACTGCTACCAGATACATATACGCAAAATTTCAACACTCTCGCTAACAAAATGAGCAAGATAATTCAATTTCAAAATTTGGCTTATATGGGCGGTGGCCCGCCCATTGGTCAGATCCCGCCAATTTTTGGACCAATCACGTGGACTGTCACCAGATACATATCTACAACATGACAGCACTCTAGATAAAAAATTGTGCAAGTTATATCAATTTCAAAATTTGGCTTATAAGGGCGGGGCCACGCCCATTGGTCCGATCCCGCCCATTTTCTGACCAATTACGTAGAATGCCACCAGATACATATACACAACATTGCAGCACTCCCGATAGCAAATTGTGCAAGATATAAAAATTTCAAAATTTGGTCATTGTGGGCGGGGCCACGCCTATTGGTCCGAACCCGCCCATTTTTGGACCAATCACGTAGATCGCCAACGGATATATATACACAAAATTCCAGGTCTCTCGCTAACAAATTGTGCAAGATATCACATTTTTTAAATTTGGCTTATATGGGCGGTGCCACGCCCATTGGTTCGATCCCGCCCGTTTTTGGATCAATCACGTAGACTGCCACCGTTTACATATACACAAAATTCCAGCACTCTCGCTAACAAATTGTGCAAAATATCTCAATTTCAAAATTTGGCTTATATGGGCGGGGCCACGCCCATTGGTCCGGTCCCGCCCATTTTTTCACCAATTACGTAGAATGCCACCAGATACATATACGCAACATTGCAGCACTCCCGCTAGCAAATTGTGCAAGATATCAAAATTTTGTCTATGTGGGCGGGGCCACGCCCATTGGTCCGATCCCGCCCATTCTTGGACCAATCACGTAGACTGCCACCGTTTACATATACACAAAATTCCAGCACTCTCGCTAACAAATTGTGCAAAATATCTCAATTTCAAAATTTGGCTTATATGGGCGGGGCCACGCCCATTGGTCCGATTCCGCCCATTTTTGGAAAATTCACATAATCTGCCATTAAATGTATACAAACAAAATTTCAGCACTATACCTATAATAGGAGCAGAAATATCGGATTTTTAACCTGCGATTTGTATGGGAGGTACCACGCCCCTTTGTCCAATTAATTTTTTTTTCTATATAAACCATCTCGTGAAAATTTAGAATCGAATAAAAAAAAATCATCCAAATCGCTCCAGCCGTTCTGACGTGATGCCATTACACAGATGGACCGTTTCATTTTTATATATATAGATATAGATAGATTTCAAAATTTGTGTTCCAAATATATTTTCTTTCGATTAAAACATATCAAAAAAGGCGATTTTGCTCCGTGTAAGAGTAGGGGAAAATAATTACTAGTTAACTCTGTATGCATGGAATTACTTTCCTCCAATATCATGCCCATGTAAAAATCTGAAGGGGGGCTAAACCGTAAGTCATTATTTCTTTCGAATTTGACTTACCGCCCACGTTACCTAAGTATACCAATAACGACTTACCGATAAGTCAACCAATAATGACTTACTAATATCGACAAAAATAACAATCCGGATTGTAAAATTTTTATTTTATTTTACTCTGAACCCAACCTGAGTATAATGGCAAAATTAGATCGGCCAATCTATTGGCTCCAGTAGCCTTTATGAAATATTCCAGTTCGCTACTGCTGCATGTCTTATCGCTGTACTTTGGATCATATTCCCCTTTGAATCTGTTAGTCGAGGATAGACCTTTTTTACAAAGTAATGTCATGAAAAATATAATAAACATTAGTAGTTGTGCGGTTGACACTTCAAACTCGGAGTTTTGTTCTTTAGTGCTCTACTTTCTAGCTGGAGGTGTATCGGGGTATTTGAATTCGGTGAGTTTTACTAAACATTCGAAAAAGTCCAACTAAACTATATGTAGACATATCTCATTTTCTACAGTCTCTTTTGCCCGATATATTTCAAACTCATCCGGCCAGTTGTTCTACGAATCAATATACCCATGTGTTACAACTTCATGCCTCGGGACGTTTTGAACCCATATACTATACAATCGAGGAGAATTTAAAGCTTTATCAGGCCGCCACACCTCCCAGCTATAAACTGTCTAATATTAAGACCCGTCTACCTTTGCATTTATACTATAGCAATTTTAATCAATTATGTTCTAAACGCGATGTTGAACATTTGACCAGTAATTTGGGTAATAGAGCCGTGCAGCATTTTATTGATCTACCACAATTTGCCCATGTTGATTTTCAGTGGGCCTATGTAAGGCAACAAAGTAAAGCGCTATATTTTTTTATAAATATTATTGTTCAAAAGCAAAAAATGTCGGAAATAACATAAAATTTTAGAAACAGTTTAGATTTGTTCGAATTGGCCACCTTTGGCACGAATTATGGCCTTCAAACGGCCGACAAAGTCATCACACGCTGCACGAAAGTGGCTCTGCGGTCTGCGGCCGAAATGTTTGTCCGCCCAGGGCTTCAATACTGTCTTTAGGACATTTTCCCGATAATATTCGGCATTTATTTTGACCCCATGGTCGACGAATACGAGCGGGGAGCGACCATCGGCCGTTACGGCGGCCCACACCATTACCATCGGCGGCGCTTGAGTTCTGGTGGCCAATCGAAGGTGTAAATTTTCAGCTGACCTCTTTGGCAAGTAAAACCGATCATTTTGTTTGTTCACAAACTGCTCAATTTGGAATGGCTTCTCATCGGAGAAAACCAAATTCGGTAACTGGCCACTTTCGTGCAAGCGAAGCAACTCCTTGGCTCTTTCCAGTCTAACTTTTTTGTGCATCGGTGAGCTCTTACACTTTTTGGAACTTCAATGGCTTTAGTCCAAGCTCTTTTTTAATATGTGTTGTATCCGTTCTCGCGATATGTTCAGCTCACGAGCAATTCTTCTACGGCGTGGATTTCGATCAAATCTGGCCTTCACTTTTCGGATCATTTCTGGTGTTGTTACCGTTTTTTTGTCCACTTTTTGGACGCGATGCAACACTGCCAGTATCACGGTAACGAGCAATGGTACGAGAAACAAAAAAATTTATTCACATTTAAATGCTGGAGGGCTCTAACGATAGCCACTTGTGTTTTTCCACCCAAATATAAAGCAATCACACTATCACGCTTGAATTCCATCAAGAATAACTTTTTTTCTGAATGCAATAGATCAAAATGCTTTTGTAAGCTTGTAAACAATAAAATGAACTGTCACTGAAATAAATCTGTCAGCTATCAGACTAGCGGTTTAGAAATGATAGCATCCTGAAGTTGGTTGCAATACATATCAGCCACCCTGTAATTGTTATTAGCTAATTTGTAAAGTCTATAAAGCCCAATAACACTGAATTTATAGAATTTTGAAAACTTTTTAGTTTGCATAAAAATCGACAAATGGACGGCGTGACGGATGGCATAAAAAAAAGGATTCTTCTTGAGGTTTGATTTGAAAACTTCATCGAAACTTATATAAATAATATTTAACTTTATGCTTGCATATACTAGAGGCAATGCTTCTTAAGTATGCATTTACTATTTTCTCTAAAAATTATTTTTCTTTTAAATGAATTCTTTATTTATTTTTTAGTGATTTGAATATGTTAATTTATGTTTTGAATATGGAAATATATTATTTTTTAAACGAAAATATAATTATTTTTGAATTTTTTTATTCTATTACAAAGATCTTACTTGTAATGGGTTACGAAAATCATTATAATAACTACTTATGCGTAGTATTTTCGGTAAGGTGTTATTCAACCCCTTATTAGTACACATTATTAAACGTCCAATAATAACTTATTCGTAAGCATGGGGGAAGTAGTTATTTGTTAACTCTTTGTATGCTTGTATGGAAGTACTTTCCTCCAATATCATGCCTATGTAAAAATAATCCGAAGGTGGCTATATGGCAAGTACTTATTTTTTCAAATTTGACTTACCCGCCGGGTTACCTGGTAATGAGAGTTTTTGCTGGGATGCTGTAGAAATAAAAGTCAGAGCAAAATTTGAATTTGATTTTCTTTATTAGTAGTTAAGTATAATAAGTATAGTATAAATTGTAATATGTTGTTTTTTGTTGTTACCCAAAACACTTGGGGTTTTCTTCTCTTGTATAATATTTTTATACTTAAGACTATTTTCAATATAATTAATCATGTTTTGCAATATGCAAAATACTTCTTGAAGTCTATTGTATAACAAAATTATTACAAATATATAAACATTTACAAAATTATATAGAAAATGTATATAAAGATATTTATTTAGAAAAAAGATTTTTAAATACATTAAAAACCCTAAGTAAATCATGTAAAAATATTGCTTATGGAGTTGTGCAGATGATAGGATATACAGGACATTAATCAAGCCCAAGATGATGCAGAAAGTATTTTTTGTATCGTTAAAGTTTTATGCTATTTCAGTCTGTCCAATGCTGTTATGAGTTTGCAAAAAAGTAAATACATCAAATAATAAATATGCCTTAAACGCATAATATTACCAGAACTTGAATAGAGCACTCTCACAATTATTTTCCAAAAATTTAAATGGAATCTAATTTAAATCAAAGTTGTAAATCTTTCGTTTACAAAATGTATAATTGATTCATTTATTTATTTGATTTCTTAATATTCATGCATTAGAAAAATCTAATATAAAACAAATGTATTACTAATATTTTTGATCTTCAAATGCTACATAATTTCGTAATTTTTTCTGTTTTAACAATTGCAACAATTCTCTTCAAAGAGTTCATTCTAATTATCTTAGCAACTAAGAACAATTATATAATTTTAATTGTTTTAATAATATAAAAAAATATATATACAAGTATATATATTTTTATGAAAACCAATACTATAATTTATTTTTTTGAAAGCTAATTATAACACTTATTTTATATGAGTCTATGTTTAATTTTGAATTTGGAAGAACTTTACAGTTTCATATAATTTTATCATTATTCAAAAAAATATATACGAGTATATTATTCGATGAGTTTGGGTGAGAAATTGTGTATGCGCGTATTTATGTAGTAGATATAAACGAGTATGTATTTAGCATAGTGGGTTAAGGGTGAACTACAATGCAATGCTAAATTTGGTTTTGGATTTATAACGCAATTTTAAATTATTAAACTTATCTCCGATTAAAAACTGAATGCGCATTACATCTACATTTCAACTTCAATAAACTAAAATATCGATACCTCAGATACAAAGAATGCTTAGTCAAAAATGATAGTTCTTCACGAAAAGTTGTTTTTAATTTACTGGAATCTTATGGGGTCTACTTTTGGAGAAAAACTTTTGATTGGGTTGGACTGAGCATAAATTGGAATAATTAAAATATAACCACAATTTTAATAACTGATATATATAACAATATTAAAATTGAGGCATTGAATATCATGACTTCCACTAACGTGTATAAATAACACAGTTAGTGATGTCAAACGGGAAATCCCGATCCCAAAAAATCCCGAATCGCGGGATTTTTTAAAATGAATCCCGGGATTTTTAAATAATAATATATGAAGCTATCTCGTATAAATTATTAAGAGAAAGATAGATAATCTCTGTCGAAAATGTAAACTAATAAAGCAAATTGTCAACATCAAAAAACATTGTCATAATCCAGTGAAAAAATTAGAAATTTGGAGAAGAATTACAAAATATATCATAAATGTAATTATAAATAAGTAAACTTAAAACAAGAACACAAATAAAGTTTGTTTCCCAAAAAACGAAGATCATTGTATTCTACTCTTTCAAATTTATGAAAAAAACCTAATATAGGGTGATCCATTTCGAGGTTCCCTACTTTTTTAAAGAAAAAAACACAGAAAATTCAAATTGAATGGGTTGGTTCCCTACTTTTTTAAAGAAAAAACACAGAAAATTCAAATTGAATGGGGAATGTTTATTATCATTTGAAAAAACATTCTTTGGCATTTAGTTTTTGAAGATTATGTTTATCAAATGTTGGCCGCGGCTACGTCTCAGATGGTCCATCCGTTGAGTCCAATATTCGATGACTCGTTCGAGCATTTCTACTGGTAACTGGCGAATGACACGCGTGATGTTTTGCTCCAAGGCCTGAATCGAAGCGGATTTGTCCGCGTAAACTTTAGACTTTACATATCCCCACAGGAAAAAGTCTAACGGCGTGATATCACACGATCTTGGTGGCCAATCAACCGGCCCAAAACGTGAAATTATCTGCTCACCGAAGTGTTCTTTCTCTCAATAAATCCATTGATTGATGCGATGTGAGGGAAGTGGCGCTGTCTTGTTGCAACCAAATGTCGCCGAGATCACGAGCTTCAATTTCAGGCATCAAATAGTCGGCTATCATGGCACGATAACGGTCGCCATTGACGGTTACGTTCTCACCGGCATCATTTTTGAAGAAATATAGACCGTTGATTCCGGTTCGTCGGATCGGGAATCGGTCAATGGCAAAACGATAGCTCTTAACGAGAGGTAAAATATTGCTCATGGGTGTTAAGGTCGTGGGTCGACTGTAAAGTGTCTTTTTTGGATTTAAAAAAAACGTACTTAGCGCAATTGGCGAACGATTATTTTGATAATAAAACTGAATAATTTGTAAACGTTGTTCAGGCGTAAGTCTTTCCATGATGAAATGCCAAACAATACTTAACAAAAATAACATGACAGCATGACACGACTCACACGTGATCTGTCAAAAAAAGGCTATTGAAAAAAGTATCTCTACTTAGATCACCCATTATTTAGTATACGACACAATGCAAACTAGTTTTCAGATTTTTCCTTAGAAATCATCGAATTCATTGGAGAGGACAGTTCGAATTTCTAAGTAAATAATATCACCGTCCGACAATGTTTAAAAAAAGTCGTTACACTTGAACGAGATGATATACGTCGGAAACTATAGGCAAAATGCAGTTAGTTGGCATTTTCAGTTTTTCATTTCCTGGTCCTGTTGCCCTTTAAAAGGACTTCACATTTTCAAAGGATAACATTTTTAAAAAAATATTTTAAATAGTTAAAGAGGAGAATTTTGCTATTTCTAGTATTTTTTATACATACCATTCCAGGATAAAAAGGACTCCAAAAATGTCCTTGAAAAATTAAATCCTTTAATATCCTTTGAAAATCTCCAACAATGTATTCCAAAAAAATATATGTTAATAACCTATATACATATAATGTAATACTCCACAAAATTTCAACATTCTAGCATTATTAGTAAATATTTAATAAATGTTTACATAAAACTCTTCCATAAAAAAGTACTAACTAAATGTAACATAGTATAAGAAATTTGAATCACAAGTCGTAACACTTGAACCGGACGATATACGTCTGAAACTACTGGCAAAATGGAATTAATTGGCGTTTTCAGTTTTTCATTTCCTGGTCCTGTTCCCCTTCAAAAGGACTTCACATTTTCAAAGGATAACATTTGTAAAAAAAATATTTTAAATACTTATGCGTGCCCTACGTTATCGATATTGGTGTCAAATTAAAGAGAATTTTAAGGAGGATGAAAAGGACTTCAAAGTTAAACCCTATAAAATCCTCTGAAAATCTCCAACATAAAACTTTTCCAGCAAAAAAAATACTTAACTAAATATACAAACACAATATTTTTAAAAAGGCGTTGATATACAAATGAAACAATGAGGCAGGCGACTAAAATGACATTTTAAGTTTTTTATTTCCTTATCCGGTTGCCCCTTAAAAGGACTACATATCTTAAAAGGATAACATTATTCATACATGAATAGAATAATAGATGAAAGGTACTTAAAAAAAGTGAATACATTTGCTTTGTCGTTTGTAAATACCGTCAGTGTCACGACAAATTGACCAACAGTAATGTGATAACATATGAGCCGAATTTTTTCCTCGGAACCGATTCTCTTGATGAAATCGTTCACCGTGTTCATCACTGAAATCACCTACATTGTCAGGGAAAAAGTCCAGATATCTGTCCAGAAAATGTATTTTCAGGGACATATTAACTCCCATATTTCCAAAACATTCTTCTAGGTGTTGAACTATACTTTTGTAGTTTTCAGATTTGCTGTTGCCCAAAAAGTTATTAATTACATCATTCAAACAATTCCAAGCTTCCGTTTGTACCGGTGTTAATACGTTTTTAAACTCCTTACATTTCATCAATTTTTTTAATTGTGGTCCATTGAATACGCCCTAAAAAAATAATATGATATAATTAACAAAACCTTTCAATATAAATATCAATAAATCAATATATACCGGCGTAAATCTTTGCATCACTAAGTTTTGGAAAAACTTTCTTCAAATGTGTCATTGCTGCACTTTGAGAGCCAAGTGCCCGAACGAAATTTCGTATCAAACCGAGTTTAATATGCAGTGGAGGAAGGATTATTTTAGATGATGGAACATATTTGCTACACTATCAGTTCTAATCTGGTGACTTTTTCGATATTGCCATATGTAATGTAGTTCCTTCCGTCGACCTTCCCAAAGACAAAGAAAATACTGGTGTTTGGCATAACCTTTTTTTAGCCCCATGAGAATGGCTAACATTTTGAGGTCGCAGCAAATTACCCATCGATGAATGTCATAATTTATTAACTTTAGAATTGTTTCATATTGCCGTAGTTCTCTTTGAGGTCGGTTCCATAAACAATAGGAACAGATGGGTATACATTGTCATTATGAAGCAACACTCCTTTAAGGCTTTTAACTGAGCCATCCATAAAAAGTCGCCATTCATCAGGATTATATGAGATGCCTATTGTTTCAAAAAGCTGTGCTATATCGGTTGCATATGTTATACCAGTTCCATCGTCTATCTCAAAACATTGATCGAATGAGCGCACCTTCGAACGTTTTCGGAAAGATGTAATACGAAATCTAATGAAATCAATTTCCATTCCTGCAAACGAGACGCCAGAAGTTCTGATTTTTCTTTTGATATTCCTAAATCCCGCACAAGGTCATCAAAGTCACTCTGCGATATAAATGTTCTGTACAACCAAACTAATGTTCTAAGGTTCAAATTCCGAAATATTTTCATAACAATTGGATTGAAGTTCCAATTCATACTGATCTGCATCTTGTGGCGGTCCTTCAGATGGAGCAAATAGGTTTGATGCTGAACGCAATACAGCAGGCTTTACAGACGAACAGCAATAGTAATTTAATTGTTCTCTGTTACAATATTTAAAGTTCACAATATTAGGCCATGACTTACAAAAGTAGCAAGACTCTGCTGAATGTTCACTACGGCGTAAACATACTACTGGATAGATATATTTTATCGAATTATGGGTTCCGTTAGTATTTCTTGACCGTAGGACGCCTCTGTAACAATAATCACACACAACTTCGGGCACGTACCATGACCAGAGTATGAAGCCGCCGAGCCGAGCCGCCGATCTTTTTTCACAAGCCGTAGCCGCCGCCGATCTTTGCGGCTATAATCGGCTGAAACACAGCCGCCGTTCCATAGGAAAACTTTAGAATATGGATAGATACAATTTACATTTTTGATAAGCAAATAGCTATATAGCAGATATATCGTCCCCTTAATAGAAGAATAATGTCTGTTTGAAATTGTTCATTAATAAATAATAATATCGAGTTTCAATTTCACAAAAACTTCAAATATGATTTTCTCGAAACGACAAATAAATTATACACTATTCATTTATTGGGTGGACGATATGGAAGTGAGTGATTTTCGTTTTGATTCGTTTATTGTCACAAGCGGGAGCTTAACATGTCTTAAAAATCATAATATTGATAGAAATAGAAAAATAATTATAAAAATTCTTGTTTAAAGGAAAAAATAAGATTTATTATTAGATTATGTACATATAGAGATAAAAATATATTTTCCATATTTTCGGAGAAAAATCAATGGAGTATTAAAGAATAATATAACATATAAATTAATACCTCCATTCTAAAGAATCTATCAAGTTAAGCTGAAAACAGTAGAGGTCATTCTATTTAAACTAGAAGGTAATCCACACAAATTCAAAATTTCACTAAAACGATTCGCCTCTCCTGGAAACAACCTGTTTCGACTTAAGCTATATATAGATGAATGGCGGAAAAATGCAACCCTGTGAACGTACAACCGTGTGAACATACAATTTTTGTCTTGCAACGTTGGCAGAAAAGCCATTGTGAGATAATTAGCAGATTGTATTATCTGCGAAGTTTATGCATGTGACAACGGCGCCAATATTTTATTCGCCACTGTCTATAAAATATTTTTATTTGCAATCCTGCATATAAATATTTACAAAATATATTTTAAATATATGAAATTGTAAGGTGTAGCGTGACTTATAATGCAGAGTATAAACATGTCGATGTGACCAGCATAAACATTGAGGCACCATACTGTATAAAAGGGTTTCCTATTACTTTCCATTTCAACTCACTCATACACAACATATAGCCAAGTATTGCAGGTGACTACAGGTTCAGATTACTGACCCATTTCGTTCACACGATCGTGGCGTCACTATGTAAGTGTCTGCGGCCTTTCATTTCAAGGGCACAATATTGCAGCACGAGTAAACTTGAATGCATGGGCTCGACATAACGGTGCAATATGAGTGATTGAATTTGAACCATTGACTGAATGGCTAAACGTCGTTGATGACAAAGTGCCACAACGACAATGCATGGTTCCCACAGTATGAGTGTTTGATCGTATCGACTGCGCTTCAAAGCGCTTAGCTCCTCTCTGCTCTCTATAGTTCTTAAGGAATATTTAGAACATAAGCAGAACCTAGGCGTAAGTGAAATTATGTATAAATAGAATGAATTTTCAATAAAGAGGGCAGTTCTAATCAGAACACAACATTAAACACAATTGGCGTCTTTTATTATAAAGGGTTTCTTGCAATCGTCTTCACCTTTGCCTAAAAATCTGTCATTATCCGTACATTTGCGACACTTTAACAGGGTTGATAAAGTTGTCCGATCTGACAAACGTCTAAACATAGCGTTAGCATACTTTGAAAATAGAGTGTATCATAGAGCCTAGCGGTATGGAATCGATGATTTTTTCACCTCACAAAATCTTACAATTAACTTAAAAACATCTATTATTTAAGAAAAAATACCAGAGCTTAACTTTTCAACAATTATTTTAAATGTCCATCATAGAGCCGTCGTATGTCAATTTTATGTCGGCTTAGTCGCCTAGCCGCCGCCGCCGATCTATAATTTTCAATGGCAGCCGGCGCCGCCAATTTTGGCTCGGCTTCATTCTCTGACCATGACTTAACTAGGTTTAATAAATAGTATGATTCATAACAATTTACGAACCCTTCAGTTAAATTACGTTTTTTATTACACGGTATAAAAAAACCACAAACAAAATTTGTTCAGTTTTGGGCACTCCATAATCACGTTCACTTTCTTCTAAGCACTTTTTCGCTCTACGAAACATCGCAAAGAACAAAAATAATTAACGCCTACTACGGAAATAAATAAATTATTTCAATAAATTTATTCGACAATGAGAACAATTATTTATTTTTCTTTTTTTTTAAAATGTTATCCTCTTAAAATGTAAGTCCTTTTAAAGGAGAACAGGACCAGGAAACGAAAAACTGAAAACGCCAATTAATTCAATTTTGTCTGTAGTTTCAGACGTATATCCTCCGGTTCAAGTGTTACGACTTGTGATTCAAATTTTTTTATACAATGTCACATTTAGTTAGTACTTTTTTATGGAAGAGTTTTATGTAAACATTTATTAAAAATTAACTAATAATGCCAGAATGTTGAAATTTTGTGGAGTATTACATTATATATAGGTTATTAACATAGATTTTTTGGAATAAATTGTTGGAGACTTTCAAAGGATTTAATTTTTCAAGGACATTTTTGAAGTCCTTTTTATCCTGGAATGGTATGTATAAAAAATACTAGAAATAACAAAAATTCTCCTCTTTAATTTGACACCAATATGGATATCGTAGGACGCGAATAACTATTTAAAATATTTTTTAAATGTCATCCTTTGAAAATGTGAAGTCCTTTTAAAGGGCAACAGGACCAGAAAATGAAAAACTGAAAATGTCCACTAACTGCATTTTGCCTATAGTTTCAGACCTGTATCATCCGGTTCAAGTGTAATATTGACTGTCGGACGGTGTATTAAATCTTAATTTTGTATCCTCTTAGAACACATGCACCCCACTGTGCCGTACATTCTCGCAGATAATTCTCAACAAATCTACCCCTTGAGGCATGCTGGGTGTACCGTTCGTCGTATGAGTGATGCTCAGAATTGTTAGATTAAGTATAGGACACAATGCGAACTTGTTTTTCAAATTTTTCCTTACAAATCATCGAATTTGTTGGAAAGGGCAGTTCGAATTTCTAAGTGAATAATATAAAATTTTAATTTGGTATCTTCATAGAACACATGGCCCCCTCTGTGCCGTACATACTCGTTTATCTTAGGTATATCCTATTTATTTTATTGATGATTTATCTATTTATATATTGGAAAAGAGGGTGTATTTATGCTATTATAGCTCAGCTTTAGTGTAAGTTTGTTTAATAGACTATCATTGATCAGATCAGATTGTATATGTGAAGGAAATGATTGCGAAGGACCAAATGTCCTATTTATGTGATGAGACAGGAACCATATTTGTTTTTCTTTGGAGAATAAGCTACTTTAATGGGGGGGAAAATATGTCATTTATATTAAATAAATTCTAGGTATATCTTTATATATATATATATGTATGTATATTCTATCAAAGTCTTTATTGTTTTGTATATATGTAATTTAGAATATGTATCTAATGCTAAAGAGAATAGTCGCATTTCCGATCTCAATACGAGTAATAATATTTCTTCTATGTATTACTAATTATAATAATAATGATTGGGGAAATTGTATATAAATTGGAAAGGATATAACATTTTAAATGCTTTAGGTTTTCATCCACAAACTTATTTTTTACAAGCCAGATTGTGCGTACACTAATTAATAAGACTTTTCGTCATCTCTTAAATGTAATCAATCATTCATTGCATTTTGTTATTAATAAGTAGGATAAACGAACTGGGTAAATCCAAGACGCTATATATATGTATAACATAACATTAGCTTTAATTAAATCTCTAGATTTGAATTTTTAACATTTTTTCTACTCTGAGATAATGATGTTCATTAAATCAAATAAAAAGTTCCAAATGAATGTTTCTATATTTTCCAGCCAAAGAAACTTTTCTTTTAAAAAATGCACTGAAAAAATAATGCCGGAAAACTAAAGACAACACCATTTCTAAATCAATAAATCTTTATTTCAATACAATTTTCAACGAAATATTTTTTGATTCAAAGAAATTATTTTTGTAATTTTTGCTTAGTTGTACATGATATTGTGTTCATGTTGACTTTGAAGATACAGGGTTTTCCAATATGAGTGATATGATTTCTTTGAAAAAACCACACTTATTGTTAAGGAAATTCAAATGTTTTTTATTTAATGTGAAGTAAAGGTGTTATTTTGAATCACCCGGTATTTCGGCAACTGTCACTTTTGAAGCTTTTATTCTTTGACATTTGACAAGTAGAAACTACGCCATTACTAAAAATGGAACGATACACGATTCAACAACGCATTGAAATTATTAAAATTCACTTTTTCGAAAATGAGGTTGGATCAACAGTTACGGTGAATGGATTGCGCTATCGAGAGTTGGTCGGAGTTGGATGGTATTGATCTGGACAACGTTTACTTTCAACAAGACGGCGCTACGTGCCACACAAGCAACGAATCCATTACTCTGTTACGGGAAAAGTTTCCGGACCGTGTTATCTCTCGAAGAGGTGATCACAATTGGCCACCGAGATCTTGTGATTGAACACCTTGCGACTTCTTCTTTTGGGGCCACGTGAAAGATAAGGTCTACGCCAACAGCCCAGCGTCGATTGAAGACCTCAAAGATAGAATTCGTGAGGCTATCGAGGACATAGGGCAGCCACATTGCCATTTGATTATGGAAAATTTCATGAAAAGGATATGGTCCTGTAAGCGTGGTCGTGGTGCTCATTTGGCTGATGTTGTTTTTCGTTATTAGCGGCATACCTCTTTATTACGAAATAAACATCCGATCATTTATCTCAAAAAATTGCATTTTTCTTAGAAATACCAAAATAACACCTCTTGTTGGAAAAGCCAGTACAATCGATACAATTAAGTTCTAAATAAAACGTCATTCAAATGACCTCTACGACTTCTTTTGCAGGAACGAATTCGATGAACCCAATTTTCGAGCGCTTTTTCCACTAAATCAAGTCGTATGTCATGAATGGCACGTTCAATATTGACTTGTAAAGCTTGAAAAGAGTCTGGTTTATTTCGAAAGACCAATGACTTCAAATAACTCCACAAGAAATAGTCTAATGGTGTTAAATCACAACTTCTTGGAGGCCATTCAATATCACAATTTCTTGAAATAATCGAATCTCCAAACTTTTCTCGTAACAATTCATTTGTTTCATTTGCTTTGTGGCATGTAGCCACACTCGGTCAATGGCAAAAAGATAGCTTTTAACGAGAGCTAAAATATTGCTCATGGGTGTCAAGGCCGTAGGTCGACTGAAAAGTGTTTTTTGGCTTTAAAAAAAAATTGACTTAGCATCATTTCCAAATGTGAACGGAAAGTTTATTTTTGCTCTAGCTCCTTAACAGTACATCGGATCGGGAATCGATTAATAGCAAAAATATAGCTCTTAGCAATAGCTAAAATATTGCTCATGGGTGTCAAGGTCGTAGGTCGACCGGAAAGTGTTTTTTCTTTTATTTAAAAAAATTGACTTAGCGCACGAAAAGTTGCATTTGGAGAACCATTATTTTGATAATAAAACTGAATAATTTGTAAACGTTGTTCTTGCATATATCTCTCCATGATGGAATTGTAAACACTACTGAATACAATGAAAAACAAATGACAGATCATGACATATTACAAATGGCCGAAACTTCACTTTAAAATCATATCATCCGTATTGGAAAACCCGTTATTTCTTTGAGTTATTGATAATAAATTTGATCTAAGGACAAATATTTTTAATTTAAGTAAACATTTTAACAATTTTAAAGAAATGTTACTTGGAATTATATATATTTTCATGTCATACTTTTAAAGTCCAAATGCCATTAATTTTTGGTACGATATTTTCATATCATTGAATTTAAAACTATACTCGTATTGTATTAGAAAGAATTCCATTATCGTTCATAAACTTATAGACAATTTTTTGTTTTTGTCTGAACTGTCCGATAGTCATACAATGATCCTGGATAAACTCGTACAAAATATCACTTTTCTATCTCTTGAAGAAGCTTCTGTTGAAAATCACGTGGCGGAAAATCGGAAATCTTAGTAGCCTATGATATTTTCCACATATTGATACAGTTGTACACCAAGTTTTAAGAAAATCTGTAAACGCCGTATAGGCATCAACATTTTTCAGTAAAGCGCGGTACTGACTTGACCTGAAAAGCTGTTGAACTCCTATTAAAAATAACGTAAGCTCCTCGTATAGCTATTTCACGGTTGCTACTCCAATAATTCAGCGAGGTTTAGCTGTGATTATTCCGTCAAAACTCCAGCTCTAAGAGGCATAGCTTCTTCCAAACGAATAAGAATTATTACCTCACTTCTGTTATTTCAACACGAACAAATCATGTCAAGTATTTTTTTGGAATAATCACAGCTAAACCTCGGTGAATGATCGGGGTAGCATCCGTGAAATAGCTATACGAGGAGCTGAGTGTCAAGTAATTGTATTTGCTTCACAGTTTTTAAAAAAACTTTGCATTCTATAATACAGGGTTTTTCAACAAGAGGTGTTATTTTAAATCACCCGGTTTTTCGGTAGCTGTCACTTTTGAAGCTTTTATTCTTTGACGTTTGACAAGTAGAAACTACGTCATTACAAAAAATGGAACGATATACGAATCAACAACGCATTGACATTATTAAAATTCGAAAATCATCGAAAAATCATCTTGACTGATGAGGCACATTTCCACCTCGGTGGCTACGTCAACAAGCAAAATTGTCGCATCTGGGGCTCGGAAAACCCAAGAGTTATTGTTGAGAAGCCTCTCCATCCTCAACGTGTAACTGTTTGGTACGGTTTATGGTCCGGCGGGGTCATTGGACCTTACTTTTTCGAAAATAAGGTTGGATCAACAGTTACGGTGAATGAATTGCGCTATCGAGAGATGATTAATGATTTTTTATGGTCGGAGTTGGATTGCGTTGATCTGGACAACGTTTACTTTCAACAAGACGGCGCTACGTGCCACACAAGCAACGAAACCATTGCTCTGTTACGGGAAAAGTTTCCGGACCGTGTAATCTCTCGAAGAAGTGGTCACAATTGGCCCCCGAGATCTTGTGATTTAACACCTTGCGACTTCTTCTTTTGGGGCCACGTGAAAGATAAGGTCTACGCCAACAGCCCAGCGTCGATTCAAGACCTCAAAGATAGAATTCGTGAGTCTATCGAGGACATAGGACAACCACTTTGCGATTTGGTTATCGGAAATTTCATGAAAAGGATATGGTCCTGTAAGCGTGGTCGTGGTGGCCATTTGGCTGATGTTGTTTTTCATTATTAACGGCATACCTTCCTCTTTATTATGAAATAAACATCCCATCATTTATCTCAAAAAATGGCATTTTTTTGAATACCAAAATAACACCTCTTTTTGGAAAACCCTTTATACTCGTATAATAGAGGCAAATATGGTCTAGAGCCAGGAGAATATTCTAGTGACAAATCAATAACATTTTATGTTATTTTATTTATTTTTATGAAGCATGAAATTTTAAAATTTTTATTATTTTTTTTGAAAATTGTTAATTTTTTGGAATAATTTCTAGAGGTATGCCAATTATTCAAAAGTTTATGAATTCAACAAAAATTAAGAAAAAAGGGGGCGAAATTTAGATCAAATGGTCGCGTCTTCATAACAAGTAAAAAACAGTTAGGAAGGGCTAAAGTCGGGCAGAGTAGACTATATGATTTTAGTCAAATTTTATTAAATCGAATCAATTAGTGATTCTACGTCGATCAGTTCTTTTAGGCGATACACTAAATGGTAAATACAACATGTACTAGACATAATAACAACATGTAATGGATGCAAGGGCGTTTCATGTCTTTAATTTAAGTACAAGATGAAATTGATTTAAAGTCGTTTCATGACTTTACTTGAAGTGCAAGACGTAATTAATTTAAAGTCGTTTCATGTATTTTATTTAAGTATAAGATGTACTTATTTTAATGATCTGGATATTATTTTAATGATCATACAAGTTTGGATAACTTCATTGAGTTTCAGTACGCTTTTTTCAGTATAGGAGGTCTCTATATTGAGAACTATAACACCGGTCGACACGATTAAAATATTTTTCATCAAATTTTTTTTGCTGAAATGAGAGCAAATTTTCGAATTTCATGCAAATGTGACGGTTTTTCTCGCCAACACTTTTTAATTTATGCATCGATTTTCCTCGGAATGTGCTTATTTTATTCATGACCGATCAGACTTTACGATACAATTATAGGGTTAGAATATTTAATATCGACCTATGTAGTTTATTTTTGGCTAATATGTTTATAAGCAGTTACAAATAGGTAAAATAATATCTCGCTATAATTATACCCTACACCACACTGTGGTACAGGGTATTATAAGTTTGTTTCACGGCAGATGTTTGTAACACCTGCAAATAACACAGCTAGACCCACCTTAAAGTATACCGATCGACTCAGAATCACTAGCTGAGTCGATTTAACGATGTCTGTCCGTCCGTCCGTCCGTCTGTCCATGTAAAGTTGTTCGTCGACTACAGGTCGCAATTTCACTCCGATCGTTCTGAAATTTTGCAGTTTAGAGTATTTCGCGGCTGTTAAGATCACTATTGAATTTGGTTGAAAACGGTTCAGATTTAGATATAGCTCCCACATATATAACTTTCGTCCGATTTGGCCCTTTATTCCTATAGAAGCTGTATTTTACATCCGATCGTTTTGAAATTTAGAATGGTAGAGTTTCTTGATCCATGAACCAACATTACCGAATTTGAAGAAAATCGGTTAAGATTTAGCTATAGCTCCCATATATATGTTTGGTCCGATTTTGCTCTTTAGTCCTGTAAAAGCTGTATTTTACATCCAATCATTTTGAAATTTAGAATGGTAGAGTTTCTTGATCCATGAACCAACACTACCGAATTTGAAGAAAATCGGTTAAGATTTAGCTATAGCTCCCATATATATGTTTCGTCCGATTTTGCTCTTTAGTCCTGAAGAAGCTGTATTTTACATCCAATCATCTTGAAATTTAGAATGGTAGAGTTTCTTGATCCATGAACCAACACTACCGAATTTGAAGAAAATCGGTTAAGATTTAGCTATAGCTCCCATATATAGGTTAGGTTAGGTTGAAAGGGACGCCCGTCAGAATACAACTGACGAGTTCACTCGGGGCCGACAATTCGGTCCATTGTGTTTCCCATTGGTAGAAAGGAAGGATAGAAGAAATAATTGAAGGTTGACAGATTAGGAAGATGGAGGAAAGGTTTCGGAAGAGGGAGGGGCGATTTAGGAAGGGGAAGAAGAAGATCTGATTATTCTCGTTTGTCCTCGTGGCTTTACTAAACCAGAGGGATTTACTGATGAATTTGAGAAGGGATTTGAGCGGTGCATCTGCTAGATCGTCTAGGTTTACGAAGAGCCTGTGCCCTAAAAAGGCCAAACGGTACTCTTGCAGTCCTTTGCATGAACATAGCAGGTGCTGTACTGACTCCTCCTCTTCTTCATCTAAGCAACTTCTACAGAAATCTTCAGATTTAGATATAGCTCCCATATATATGTTTCGTCCGATTTGGCCCTTTAGTTCTATAGAAGCTATATTTTACATCCAATCGTTTTGAAATTTAGAATGGTAGAGTTTATTGATACATGAACCATCACTACCGAATTTGAAGAAAATCGGCTAAGATTTAGCTATAGCTCCCATATACATGTGTCGTCCGATTTGGCCCTTTAGTCCTGTAGAAGCTGTATTTTACATCCAATCATTTTGAAATTTAGAATGGTAGAGTTTCTTGATCCATGAACCAACACTGCCGAATTTGAAGAAAATCGGTTAAGATTTAGCTATAGCTCCCATATATATGTTTCGTCCGATTTGGCCCTTTAGTTCTATAGAAGCTATATTTTACATCCAATTGTTTTGAAATTTAGAATGGTTTCTTGATTCATGAACCAACATTGCCGAATTTGAAGAAAATCGGTAAAGATTTAGCTATAGCTCCCATATATATGTTTCATCCGATTTGGCTCTAGATCTAATCGTTTTTATACCCTACACCACACTGTGGTACAGGGTATTATTTAAGTATAAAATGTCCCAAAAGTAAATTTATGTAAACAATTTATACATGAATTACAAAATTTATATATCAGAGTTATTCAATATTACGAGAGTGGTGTAGGGTATTATATAGTCGACACCGCCCGACTTTAGCCTTTCCTTACTGGTTTTTTTTATATAATGTTGTGGGGATTTTAATTTTTGAAAAAATTAAAAAATGAGTTTTTGTGTTTTACGAAATTTGTAATTGCTCTCGAACGGCCGAACTTTATTTTAAAGAGGACACATTTTTTTTTAAAAAATATTAACTACATTTTTTTAGAAAGAAACCTATAGACTATTTTTACTATTGGGTAGAGCCCGACCGAACGTTCGGCTTCGGCTACGGCTTCGGCCAAAATGGGATAATCGGCCAAAGTTTGGCATTCGACAAAAAAATTAATGTAAATCTTCATAAGAGCAGCGAAGTGTACGGAAGTGAAAAATGCTACAAATTAATTAATTGTAGAAAGGACATAAAAGGAAGGAAGGACAAGGAAAAATATAACTCAGTTCCTCACCTAAAAGCTATCGAACTCGTGCATGCATTCTTGTACTAGTTGTAAGAATAGATAATAAGGAGCCATTGTGTCCAAGAATCAATAATATTTTTTAATACTGTAACTCGAGACGTTTCAAAAATTTGGAAAGGGTGGCAGAAAAGTACTTGTACCCAAGTGTGCTAGAGATAACCGATCTTTATTCTGCGGAGCACCTGTATTCAAGTTAAAGAAATGGTATACAAGGTATCAATTCGGAAAAAATATTTTCTTTGTCATTAAAGTTTTTAATTTTATGTGCTAAGTAAATAAATACGTAAGCAGTAGACATAAACTGATTAAAAAAAAAATTGTTGGTGCAAAGTAAACAAATCTTCGGCTTCGGCTACGGCTTCGGCCGAAGTTTGTAAATTTAGCCGAAGTTCGGCTGCGGCTTCGGCCTTAAAATCCGACTTCGGTCGGGCTCTACTATTGGGCATATCGAACCAATGCTTTTTCGTCATATAGGAAATTTTATTGTCCATCCAGACATGTTGATACGGATGAAATCGGTGCATATTGTGCTCCGATATTGAAATTTTCAATTGCAGATATCTCGGTAACTATACGAGATCCCAGTTCCAGATTCCCAGATCCCCAGTTAGTAGAATACACGCAAAAAGAAATTTTATAAATCGGAAGAGAAACACGAGTTACACGAACTTGAACATTTTCTTCGCCCGATGTGGTCAACTTTGAGGCCCTCTAGCTCCCCCTGTCTGACATAGGGGGCCCAAATATAAAACTCAACTTCTCTAACAACTCGCAAAGTTTGGTCGCATGCAATGTTTGGTCGCTTTCGGTTGTTTGGTTAAGAAACGGTCGAATTATTTCCCCTTTTTGAATTCGTACCACTGTGCAGTGTTTTGCAAAAATAGACGAAAATGTTCAGATTAGTCTTGGTATTTCGTCCATAACTTTTACAAATATTGAGTCTGTTCTGGATTTGTGAGAGTGCGACGAATATTCTGTGAATTTTTCAATATTTTATGAGGATTTTATTTACAAATTATTAAAATTTTCTCATAAAATATAATTTTTTGCAATATTTTATAAGACATCGTCCAAACCGCTGAACGGCTACATAATTTTTAATCCTTTAACGCTTTCCTGAACCAATCGGTTAAATGGCACTCGAGTTATGCCAAAATATGTGGTTCAACCGGGTCTAGCGTCAAATCGTCCAATGTTATATCGTCCAAAAAGCGACATATCGCCTAAAGTGGTAATCTGGAAATGTCATATAGCCCAAACGCAATGTCATTAAGCCCAAAGTTTTTTTTGGGGCGATATTACATTTTAATAAATACAAAATGCTACAAAGCATAGCGTAACAAAAGAACTGTAATAATACCCTTCATCATGTAGCGGTGACACATACTGATTTGTCTCATCTCATTGGAGGGTTTGATTGTCTCACCCCTTTGGTTGGAGGTGATTTTAGGACATACGCGGACTACATATGCGCGGCCAGCCTTCGGCCGAAATTATGGTTTTTTCCTCTGGGGTATGTCTAAAGATGTCGATTGTCTAAAATGTCATATGGCCAAACACAACGTCATAAAGCCCAAATATTTTTTGGGGAAATATGACATTTTAATAAAAAAACAAACAAAACTGCAATCGCCGGTGTTAGGTTTTCACCCTTTGATAAGAAACTTTGGCCCGCATAGAAATATTTAAACATACACAAGAGGAGAAAATCTTTAACACCGACTGAATGCCGGCCACACAAGAACACTTTGGTCCGCGTAGTCCTCTTTGGACATACCCCAGAGGAGATAGTCGATAACCGCGACCGAAGGCCGGCCACACAGTAAAACTTTGGTCCGGTTAGCCATCTTTGGACATACCCCAGAGGAGAAAATCTTTAACCCCGGCCGTCCCCCTGATTTATTTTGGTCCGCGTAGCCCACTTTGAACATACCCCAGAGAAGAAAATCTTTAACAGCGGCCCAAGACCGCCCACCCAAAGACACTTTGGTCCGCGTAGCCGTCTTTTGACATTTCGATAATCCGACATTTGTCTTCAATAACCACTTACAGAATTTTTATTTTTTTATAATTCTATAGTAAAGCCTGATCTTTCTTGAATAAAATGAGTACATTCCAAAGAAAATCGATGATATAGTAATAAGAAACTTGTCGTATATAAATACTCGTGTATACAGAATAATCTACTTATATACAAAATATTTAATTATACTTGAATATTTCTTAGATTTAATGAACACATACCCCTTTCCGTGTAGTATCCGTTCGTTTATCCTTTTTTTCTTGTCTACCCCTTTCTTCGTCAACATCCTCTACCGCTAGTTAATTGTGTGCGTGTGAATTTTGTAATTAATAAATATCACTAACTTGTCTCTTGGTTTTACTTTTCTCTCCCTCTCTGCATGTACCCTAAACTACCCTTGACTAAATTTTTTTAACGCCTTTATGGCCAGGCAAAATTAATCCCCGTCATTTGATAAAATTTATTATTAAATGGCCTATAAAAATCTCGCAGTCTTTCGATGGCCGCCGTCTCAATATGAGGATGATTGCGACCCTTTGTCTTACCCAAACAATGAGGTGTGGAGCGTGCCTCAGATTTAAAGAGGCACGGAAATCCTTTGGTGGCATTAAAGTAAAAATGCTTTTCGGTTACGACTCGTTTCAGGCCCAAAAAGTCCTGAACACGACCAATTTCATAGGCTGGATCCATTATGAGGCGTTCACCACTTATAAAGAGTAGTTGGGACAATTGGAAATAGTGCAGCCATTTCTCAAGGTAACGAGCGTAGACCCCGATTTTTACTGGTCCCCAATTGGTATCCACAACGGCATAGGAACCGTTGACGAAAGCCAACTCTTCGAATCGTTTCATATCGGCTTTTTTACTCGCCGCCTGTGTGTAGTCGGATATGGCTCGTGTAACCGGATCTCGCACCACCACCAGAAGTCTGAAAGAAAGGTCGTTTTAGTTTAAATTATATACAATGTTATAATACAATCTTAAGACAGATTTTAGATTTTTTTTAACAAATAAGGTTTTATTTTTTTTTTTGCAGATTTTGAAAGTTAAAATCGATATTGAAATTATGCATTAATTTTTTCCACATATAAACAGAATATGAAAATATTTAGATGATTGCTACAGAAGTTATGGGGAAACTGTGTTCGAATTAATCTGTCAATTTAAGTGGGGGTACCAGAAGGGACTTTGCACTAAACAATAACTACTTCGAGTCTTAAGTGTTATAATTCACTGATATTAAATTTATGAGATAATCAATTTTAATACAATTTGTCCATTTCACAGAACATCACATGATTTTTGAACTCAATTCTGAGAATTGGACGTAAAAGTAGCCCCAAAAATAAGAATTCGAGAAAAAATGCGAAGAAACCTACCCGGAAAAATCAATAACTGGATTACAATTCCACAATATACAATACCGTAGGGACGTTTCGTCGATTTTCTATAGAAAGTGGTATAATGAAAATGCAGAACATTGAAACACAGGTACATAATTTGCTCTTCTTGTTCCTTTATGATACCTAATCCGCTCACAGTCAATTAAGTCAGTCAATTCAAAGGCAAAAAATTGGGTGAATTGCTTGCGGATGTTTGTTGGTGGAGTTCTAAAATTACGCAGTTTGAAGACGAAAGCACCGAAGATGAAGATGACGCTGAATTTGGTGGACACACTGAACAAAACATGCCCTTGAATATTATGTCTAACTCGGATGATGATGCAGATTCAGAACATAATATGAACAACCCCGAAGAAAACAAGTAAAAAAGTTGCAGTCGGTTAATACGACCCTCACTTTGTGAGTAATGTAATATTACTCGAATCTGGCAATTTGTGTGGGAGGTACCAGAAGGGGTTTAACCAATACACCTATGTTTTCTGTAAACTCTAGATTCTTTAAATACATTGCACTGTGCCGAATTATAGGCGTTTATGTGCACTGGTATATTAACGTTTTGAGCTATTCAATTTTGTTATTATTTGATCATTTGTGGGAGGTACAAAAGAGGAGTGGAGATAACGCCAATTTTTTTACAGGGCTATAGGTACTTTAAAAACGTTACACTGTGCAACATTTTTGTAGTATTTTCGTGCATTGGTACTCACGCTATGAGATGTGAAATTTGTGTACAAAATGGTCCCTTTGTGTGAGAGGTACCAAAAGGGGCGGGGAATTCACGCCAATCTTTCACTGAACTGTAGGCACTATAACAGTATTACACTGCACAAAATTTCAAGTATTTGTATGCACTGGTATTAAAGTTGTAAGCCGTTAACTTTTGGTTAAAACGGTCCATTTGTGTGGGAGGTACCAAAAGGGGCTGTACAATAAAGCCCATTTTCTTACCGGACTATAGGCGCTACAAATACATTAAATACTGTATATAATTTCAAGAATTTTTATGCACATTAAAATTATAAGCAGTTCAATTTTGATGCAAAATGGTCCATTTGTGTGGTAGGTACCAAAAGGGGCTAATAAAATAGTACAATGTGCGGAATTTCAGAAGATTCTAAAAAGTAGTATAGTACCTCCACTAAATGTTAACCCTTTGTGTGGAGGTACCAGAAGGAGTGGACCAATATGACCCATCTTGGAACTTTGCCAGAAATAGAAAAAATATTACCGTATAGCAAATTTGAAGTCAATCGGTTCCTCGGACAGACAGACGGACAAACATTTCTCATTCGACTTAAAATGACCCAAAACGAATATCCGCCTAACATACTTAGGGTCTTAGATCTCTCCTTCGATGTGTTACACTTTTGGACCGTAGCAAAATAAAGGGTTTTCCAACAATAGGTGTTATTTTGGTATTCAAAGAAAAATGCCATTTTTTAAGATAAATGATCGGATGTTTATTTCATAATAAAGAGGAAGGTATGCCGTTAATAATGAAAAAAAACATCAGCCAAATGGCCACCACGACCACGCTTACAGGACCATATCCTTTTCATGAAATTTTCCATAACCAAATCGCAAAGTGGCTGCCCTATGTCCTCGATAGCCTCACGAATTCTATCTTTGAGGTCTGGAATCGACGCTGGGCTGTTGGCGTAGAACTTATATTTTACGTGGCCCCAAAAGAAGAAGTCGCAAGGTGTTAAATCACAATATCTCGGTGGCCAATTGTGATCACCTCTTCGAGAGATAACACCGTCCGGAAATGGTGTCGTTGCTTGTGTTGCACGTAGCGCCGTCTTGTTGAAAGTACACGTTGTCCAGATCAATACCATCCAACTCCGACATCAGTAATCATCTCTCGATAGCGCAACCCATTCACCGTAACTGTTTATCCAACCTCATTTTCGAAAAAGTAAGGTCCAATGACCCGCACCAAACAGTCACACGTTGAGAATGGAGAGGCTTCTCAACAATAACTCTTTGTTTTCCGAGCATCAGATGCGACAATTTTGCTTGTTGACGTAGCCACCGAGGTGGAAATGGGCCTCATCAGTCAAGATGATTTTCGAATTTTAATAATTTTCTACTTGTCAAATGTGAAAGAATAAAGGTTCAAAAGTGACAGCTACCGAAATATCGGGTGATTCAAAATAACACCTCTTGTTGGAAAACTTTCGTATTACTAAAGTGAAAGTATAACAAGTAAAAAGTTCAGTCGTGTAAACCGACTAAAGAATCCCCTCACCATGAGTCTCAAAAAAATATTGAAAATTTATTTGTTTTTTTTGTTTTATTCATATTATTATCAATTTAAATTGCATTTAATAACGTTAAAGTATGTACTGGTATTAAAGTTCAAAGATGTTTACTTTTGGTAAAAAATGGTCCATTTGTGTGGGAGGTACCAAAAGGCGCGTTCCAATAACGGTCACTTTTCTCTGGACTCTAGGTACTATAAAAGCATTACACTGTACAAAATTTCAAGTATTTATACGCATTGGTATTAAAGTTATAAGCTGTTAACTTTTGGTGTTTGGTTTGTGTGGGAGTTAACAAAAGGGGCGTGCCAACTACGACCACTTTTCTCGAGACTTTAAGTGCTGTAAAAGCATTGCACTGTACGAAATTTCAAGTATTGGTATGCACTGGTATTAAAATTAAAAACTGTTAACTTTTGGTACAAAAAGGTCAATTTGTGTGGGAGGTACCAAAAGGGGCGGGCCAATAACGCCCATTTTTCTCTGGACTCTTGGTACTATAAAAGCATTACACTGTACAAAATTGGAAGTATTTGTATGCACAGGTATTAATGTTATAAGCTGGTAACTTTTGGTACAAAATGGTCCATTTGTGTGGGAGGTACAAAAAGGAGCGTGGCAATAATGTCCATTTTTCACTGTATTTTAGGTACTATTAAACCATTACACTGCAGAAAATGTCAAGTCTTTGTATGCACTGGTAGTTATAAGCCTTTAACTTTTGATTCAAAAATGTCCATTTGTGTGGGAGGTATCAAAAGGGGCAAGGCAACTTCGGCCATTTTTCTCGAGGTAATAGTGACTAATAAACTAATACTATGTGTAGAATTTCAGAGGATTCAAATAAGTAGTAGAGAAGTTATTAAATATTCAATATTTCACAAAATGTTAACCCTTTGTGGGGGAGCTACTAGAAGCAGACGATCTTCGAACTTAGCCGGAGATAGACGAAAATATTACCACATACCAAATTGGAAGTCAATCGGTTACTCCTTTCCAGAGTTATCGTGCGCACCAGACAGACAGACAGACAGGCAGACGGACGGACATCATTCGACTTAAAATGACGCAAAATGGATATTCGCTGAACATACTTAGGGTCTTAGGTCACTACTTCGATGTGTCACACTTTTGGCTCGTAGCAAATGATATATACCCTCCTCTCTAAGATGAGGGGATAAAGAGAAATGAAAGACATAGAGATTCAGTTTTAGTGAGAATTCAGTTCAGTTTATTCAGTGTCAGTTTAGGGTACTCAAGGAATTCAGCACCACAGTAATTGGAATATAAACTAAGATGGAAACTCTTATCCAATGAGTAACAGCTTTTCAGTACGAGCTATCATTGGATAAAGAGTTGCCATATACTACAGTCTAATTAAAACTAGATGGGAACTGAAAGAAAAGTTTAGTAGATACCGTTAATTCAGATGGTCGTTTAGAATGCGAGCATGTATTCAGTAATTCAGTACGTACAACAAAATAGGGACTTACAAACTAGCGTTAAACAGGGTTTAACACAGCGGTTATATCGATCGCGAATCGCTTCTAATTGGGCAACCGCAGAAACAAAATATTTTGGTTAAATATGCATAAAACTAGAGATGTCAAACGGGTTTGGTTTTCACAAATCCCAGGATTCGGGATTTTTAAATTGCAAAGGATTTTCGGGGTTATCGGGATAAAACGTGAATTTGTCATTCTTAATAATATAACATTATTAAGAATGACAAATTCACTTTTTGGAATACGAATATTTTAGTTCAGTTTTAATTCATTTTTGAATAAGGATAAAAACATCTAAAGCATAAATTTACCTTTGTTAAAAAATACTAACTTTTATTAAATTAGCTCACAACATCTTAGCTGTGGAAAAATTTTGGTCCAATTTCAGTTCGTCGTCTGTATTATTATTGACGTTATACGTAATTTTCTATCATTAAACCACGAAATATTTTTTTGACTAGAGAAATCAGTTTGAATAATTCCGTTTTTATGAGAACCACATCGATGTGTCGATCCAAATCAGATTATTATAATTAAATGTATGATATATTTTGTAATTCTTTTCCAAATTTCGAATTTTTTCACCGTATTATGTCAATTTTTTTGATGTTAACATTTTGCTTCATTAGTTTACATTTTCGACAGAGTGTACCTGTCTATACGAGACAGCTTCATACATTATTATTAAAATATCGACAAACACGGTATAAGATTAGGAATTGAGTCGAATTACTTCTGTAGAAGCTATGGGGATGACGAAGAAGTGGAGAGCATCGTGCACCTGCATTGTTAATGTCTCGCATTTAGTAAATGACGTCTGGATATATTGGGGTCGGCCTTTCTAAGAAGTCTGACAGACCTTGCCGGCACCGATGTTCATATTATTGATAACTTTGTGTGTCAAACGAGTTGCTTACGACGAGGGCCAACTGGGCCCGCTATAGCAATATTGACCTCAATTGGTCTATGTAAGCTGGTAGCTACGGTTGCCACCACCCTAACCTAGTCCGTCCCTGCACTGTGGAGAAATTTCGTACAAAAACGGGACATAAGTCTATTTTTTCTTAAACAGTCAACCGATTGTTATATCATTTGGCAAACTTACTTAAGGGTCGTGATTATGATTAGAGGCAAATTTATGCCTACGGTCAGCGAGATCACGAATTGTCACTAAAACGATTATCACATTGGGCAACAGAAAATGGGCTTGGAGTTAACCCAGCGAAGACAGAACTAGTTCTCTTTACAAGAAGATACAAAATTTTGAAGTATAAACTCCTAAAACTACAGGGAAAGGTACTTCAACTTTCGAAAGAAGCTAAGTACTTAGGCATCACCAGGTAATGAAGCCGACAAAAATTATCGGCGGTGGCGGCGCATGGAAAAATATCGATGGGAGGAGGCGCCTGATCCGATCAAATTTCAACAATCGGCTGAGCCGATAAAGTTCGAACAATCGATGGCGCACGAATGAAATTTACAATTAGAAGAAAAAACTTAAAATGAACACAAAAATGTAAGAAAATTTATGGAAGAAAAATGTTTTAAATCGGTTCAATAAATCGTCCATAAATTTGTTTGACACGGGCGTCTAATGAATAGACCTTCTTCATGTATTTTAGCCCAATCAAAAGGTATCACTTTTTTAGATTTTGGAGGCTCAATATTTGAAAAAGTTATGGTCGAAATACTGAAATTAAAAATGGTACATTTGTTTAAAAACAATGTCTACACAAAAAGTCCCATTGTGATCTCTTTAAAAGGATAAAAATCGGTTCGGCCGTTCGGGAGCTATTGCAATTTTCGTAAATCCCAAAAAGGCATTTTAAAATTTCAAAGCCACATCATTTTGAATTTTTTTTTAATATAAATGATAGCGATCTTATATTATTTAGAAACTCTTTACACAAAAATTAACAACATACGTCTATATTAAAAATTCTGACCCTATTGTATAATTTAGTAGTCACTATCAAAATGTTCATGGTTGCATAAAATAAATATTTTTGAGTTAATACACTTCGGCGGCCGATGTAAGCCGCTAAATTCGGCGGCGGCGTCGATTGGACGAAAATGGCCGCTGATTTGCGCCGCGTCGGCTTCATAGCCTGGGCGTCACCCTAGAATCCAATCTGTCCTGGAAAAGGAATTTGGAGGAAAGGGAAAAGATAGCGCTATGCGCCTTCTATGCCTGCAAGGAATCGTTTGGACGCAAATGGGGTTTGCAACCAAACATGACCGATACTCACTTACGGATCAGTGTCATCTGGTCAAAATGCAGAGACTGATTTGCGTCGGGATAACTGGTGCCCTCAGATCTGCTCCTCAAATGGCACTAAAGGCGATGCTGAACCTTCAAATCATGGATTGCATTCATATAATGGGTTTTCCAATAAGAGTGATATGATTTCTTTGAAAAAACACACTTATAGTTAGGGAAATTCAAAAGTTTTTTATTTAATATGAAGTACAATCGACACAATTAAGTTTTAAATAAAACGTCATTCAAATGGCCTTCACGACTTCTTCTGCAATGGCACGTTCAATATTGACTTGTAAAGCTTGAAGAGAGTCTGGTTTATTTCGAAAGACCAATGACTTCAAATAACCCCACAAGAAATAGTCTAATGGTGTTAAATCACAACTTCTGGGAGGCCATTCAATATCACAATTTCTTGAAATAATCGAATCTCCAAACTTTTCTCGTAACAATTCAATTGTTTCATTTGCTGTGTGGCACGTAGCCCCAATCGGTCAATGGTAAAAAGATAGATCTTAACGAGAGCTAAAATATTGCTCATGGGGGTAGGTTGACTGTTTTTTTGGATTAAAAAAAATTTCTCATTTTCAAATGAGAACGAAACGTTTATTTTTGCTCTAGCTCCTTAACGGTACGTCGGATCGGGAATCGGCCAATGGGCAAAAGGTAGCTCTTAACGAGAGCTAAAATATTGCTCATGGGTGTCAAGGTCGTAGGTCGAAGGGTTTTTTCGATTTTAAAAAATGGACTTAGCGCAATTGGAGAACGATTGTTTTGATAATAAAACTGAATAATTTGTAAACGTTGTTCTTGCGTATATCTCTCCATGATGAAATTGTAAATACTACTGAATACAATAAAAAACCGATTACAGATCATGACATATTACAAATGGTCGAAACGTCACTTCAAAATCATATCATCCCTATTAGAAAACCCGTTATAAGATTTGATCCGGCCGGACATACTACCGTTCGTACTTCTTACATACTCAATATTTGTTGTAATTTAAACTGATATAGAAAATATAGCGCAATAACTGATAATCCCAGTTTTGGGGATTTTTTTTAACATTTCTGAAATTTGCGGCATTGTATGTCCACTTTTTCATACCCTTTCTTTAGTGGAGAAGGGTATGTATATATTTATAATTTGTTACGGGCCAAAAGTGTAACAGGTCTAGGAAGTGACCTAAGCCCACAAGTAAGTTTGGCAGAAATCTGTTTAAAGACATTTTAAGACACAAATTCATACTCTCGCTTACCAACCCGCTGAAAATGATACAGTGTTGTTTGCTGGGTGCACATCTACGACTAACTTAGACTAACTTATTATAGATTTTAGACTACTTACTTCGTATTTGCATTCATGTGATGTACCCTCTGCGGCACCTCCTTGGTAACAAAATAACTCGGAGTCTTCTCCATAGTTATCTGTCCCTCAATGGTGTAGGGCATGTGATGGCGATACCAGTGCAAACCCTTCTGATAATGACGATCAAAGAAATGCACCTCACAGCCGGCGGCACGAACATCCGGATGCAAGCGAATAAATTCCAAGAGAGCACGAGTCCCAGACTTCTTGACGCCAATGATTAAGGTGTCGGGCAAATGACGAGAAGGTCGGGATCCCTGCTGCCGCAATAAACGATACTTCGGTGAACCATCTAAAATGCGAGTGGCCGCTGAAGACGATGTGGAGTTGTTTGGAGATTTTTTGCTCACATTATACTGTGGCAGATGGACAGAATTTGTGCTTGTATTGTTGTTGCTGCTGCCGGTAAAATTGGTGGTATTATTTAATGCCAGAGCCGTAGAATTTGCGGTCTCCGTGTTCGTCCACAACGAAGTGGAGATAAAGAACTGTTTGAGAGGATTCTGCAAGGGAAGTTGGTTTTTTTCGTTTTAAACACAATTTTTTGATTTAAATGATAGGGAGTTTTTTCTTCCTTCATATCGTACATACCTTATTTAAGGTGCGTCCCAGACTTGTTATCAGACATGAATTAAAGGTATAGGATACGTATATAAGGGATATGCAAATCAATATTGTAATCACTAAACTGCGATTACTTAAATTGTTAAACCAATTAATAAACATGTTTTCTGTTTCACTTTTTGTCTGCGGCTACTGCTGCTGCTGCACAATAACTTCCGTTGCCTAAACTCTGATTTCGAAGTAATAAAAACCTCTACTTCACCTAATTTAGTTCACAAAAATATGCGTTTTTGTAAATGTTGCCCGAGGAAAAACTACATTTTCTTTTCTTTTTGTTTTGTTTGTCTATTAATTAATTTAGCACTTTTTCTTGCACTTTTAACACTCCCTAATTTTGCCTCTGCATTGTTCCAAAGTCAAGAAGAATACAAAAAAGGGGCCACCAACGAACGTTGCCGTCGGTCGTGTGTCGTTGCTATCGTTGTCCTTTGTCGTTCTGCCACACCGGGCCGAAGAGTTGAAGAGACGGAAAACAACAGAGTCAGGGATAAAACACTAACGGGAAACAGCAACAAATGCCGTTAGGCAAAAGTTCCCGCTAGAATATGGCAACGGATGGAGACAAAGGCGGTAGCGGCATGTTTATGCCACCTTCTACCGCTCTCACAACAACAACACCACCAACAATAGTGGGGAAATCGGCAACACTTCGTTCCAATGTACGAAGCCATATAGGCAACACACTAAGGAACGAACACATACGTTAACATTCATCGCTAGGAAGTTGTTTTGCCAGAGGATGTAGCAAAACAAAGAAACAGGACGAACTCAACACTCAAACAACGGATGTTTTTGATTATCTCGCATCCTCTCGCTGAAACCGGGAGAGGAAACATGCGCACGCTTGGCATTCTGGCTCAGTGCTCTGAAGCTCTTGTTTGGTTTTTGTTCAATTTTTTTTTTGAAGGGGGGGACAATGGGATATATTTCTAAAGACGGGTCTTTTGGAGCCTTGAGGATGAGGTAGACGAACGCGAAAGAGAAGGACATTGAAGGGTTGCAAAAGTAAAATTCATTCATAAATCACTTTACGCCTTACTACGCCGACATTGTATACCGTGGTCTAGATGGTCCTATATAATGACGTATGTAGATCTATATCTGATAATTGTTTTGTATCCTCTTTACCCAAAAGAAAATAAAGAATGAAATTTGGCTACTTAACCATTTTACCCATTTTACCTCAAAATCTACGAAGTTCGATTTCGTTGGTTACACTATGCAACAAGACTTAACAACTTTTTTTGTATAGATTGAGGCGGAACTGCTCAAATGGGGGGGCCGTAGCGGTACATCAGGGGAGCCGTGACGTCTTGATGGAAATTATCCTCATTATATTTTTAAATTGGAATCAAAGTCTGGAAACAACACCAGTAAGGAAAGGCTAAAGTCGGGCGGTGCCGACTATATGATTCCCTACACCACTCTAGTAAGATGGAATAATAATGAAATAACCAGGGTATACTACAACTAAAATTTGTTTACACAATTTACATTTGCTACGTCTCCTCTGCATCTGTAGCCAAATCGGACGACACATCACATATACATATAGGTGAGCTGTAACATAATCTGAACCGATTTTCTTCAAACTCGGCAAAGTTGGTCCAGCTTTTGCAGCTTTTATACGGCAAAAGGGTCAAATCGGACGAAATATATCGATCGATCGATCGGTATACTTTAAGGTGGGTCAAGCTATAGTATTTTCAGGTGTTACAAACATCTGCCATGAATTTTCTGCCATTTTCTGTCGTATCGGCATTGTATAAGCCCACTGATATAATTTAGCGTTTATTCTAATTTGGTTAATGACACTATGCAACAAAAAGTTTGTCCAAGGGATGTGGATAACAGTTTCTGGTGTAATTTAGTGTCACAAACACGAAAAAAAAATAAAAAAAAATTTATGGTAAATTTGTTTTTAAAAATCCAACTTTCATGGAAAGTACATTTAGTATTTGGATAACTTTTCAAGTGTAAGCCTGATTGAGCCTTGTTGTGCGTTAAATTAAAGGGAATTATGAGGGCTACATATGCTGCAACTATCACTTTCACGAAGAATCTTTGGTTTAGTAACAGTTGCCAAAAATATGAGAAAAAAATTTTTTTTTAAAAACCCTTTTTCCTGGTACAAAAAAACCATAAATAATAGAAAAAGAGTCTAAAAAATTATTTTTATTTAAAAACATTTTTAAAAAGCCAGCATGCTAACTATGAAAACACTGTCTATTTGAAAAAATCTATGGATAGATGTAAAAGTTATGAGCCATTTTGAAAATGTTAGGGAAATTCAAAAAAATCTTGTTTCATATTTTTCCGTTTTTAAATGAATGCTTATATTGAATTCGCCATATGTGAGAGAGTCATATAAGAGACACTGCACTTGCATTTTATTTTATGAGGATTGATGTCAGACATTATAAAATTATAGAGATTATATCGCGACCAAAGAGTGTAAAGGCGCTAAGTCCAATATTTCAAATTGTACAGAAGAGGCAAAATACTTACTGTATATGAATGTTTTATAAAGGTTATATGGAAATTCACAACCTCCGGTTAGAGCTAACTCAAAGTTAAAAAAATAAAAATTTCATACCATTTGACAGCTATAACTGTAGGATAACCGGAGATTGTGGAATTGGCCGTCAAAAACTATTACACGAGGTTAAAAAAGGGCATTTTAATTTGTATATTTTGTTTTTTGTTCATAAATATAATTTTGTCCTTCTTTGATCCATTTTACGATAGCAAGCCAAAAGACCTCTATATTCGTCCAAAAAACAAACAAAACTACGAAAAGGCTCATAATGTCAATAGAAAAATAAATGTTTCCATTGACATTATCTTCACATTTTGTAGATGCTGGTTGAAAATAATTCGTATAAAATCAAAAATTTTTTTTTAATAATATCTAATGGTTATTGATATAATTTTCAAAATTTGTGGTTATGCACGGAGCCTTCATTTTTTTTGAAGAATATGCTTGATAAAGCCGTGATACCATTTAAATGAAAGGAAATTATGAGAGCTTCAAATACTCGTGGAAGCTGGCGTTTAGTAACTGTAGTTAAAACATTAGACAAATTAGATTTCTTTTTGTTTTAAAAAAATCATTTTTTGTTGGCACGAAAAACATCATAAACCAGTAAGGAAAGGCTAAAGTCGGGCGGTGCCGACTATTTAATACCCTACACCACTCTCGTAATATTGAATAACTCTGATATATAAATTTTGTAATTCATGTATAAATTGTTTACATAAATTTACTTTTGGGACATTTTATACTTAAATAATACCGTGTACCACAGTGTGGAGTAGGGTATAAAAACGATTGGATCTAAAGAGCCAAATCGGATGAAACATATATATGGGAGCTATAGCTAAATCTTTACCGATTTTCTTTAAATTCGGCAATGTTGGTTCATGGATCAAGAAACTCTACCAGTCTAAATTTCAAAACGATCGGATGTAAAATACAGCTTCTATAGGACTAAAGGGCCAAATCGGACGAAACATATATATGGGAGCTATAGCTAAATCTTAACCGATTTTCTTAAAATTTGGCAATGTTGGTTCATGGATCAAGAAACTCTACCATTCTAAATTTCAAAACGATCGGATGTAAAATACAGCTTCTATAGGACTAAAGGACCAAATCGGCCGAAAGATATATATGGGAGCTATATCTAAATCTGAACCGATTTTCTTCAAATTCGGCAATGTTGGTTCATGGATCAAGAAACTCTACCATTCTAAATTTCAAAACGATCGGAAGTAAAATACAGCTTCTATAGGACTAAAGGGCCAAATCGGACGAAACATATATATGGGAGCTATAGCTAAATCTGAACCGATTTCAACCAAATTCAATAGCGATCTTAACAGCCGCGAAATACTCTAAACTGCAACATTTCAGAACGATCGGAGTGAAATTGCGACCTGTAGTCGACGAACAACTTTACATGGACGGACGGACGGACATCGTTAAATCGACTCAGCTAGTGATTCTGAGTCGATCGGTATACTTTAAGGTGGGTCTAGCTGTGTTATTTTAAGGTGTTACAAACATCTGCCGTGAAACAAACTTATAATATCCTGTACCACAGTGTGGTGTAGGGTATAAAAATATAAAAAAAATTCGCTAAAAAATTGTTTGTTACATTCTTGAAAGCTAGCATCCTAACGAAGAAAACAATGCCTATTTGCAAAAACTCTATGGATAAATATATAAATTATGACCCATTTTGTAAAAATAAGGAAATTTAAATTGAAATTTTTTTTATGAGTTTTTTTTGTTGAAATAAATCATTTCTTCTCATTACTTTAACGATAGTAACTAAATTTCTGTTTCTCCGAGAAAGTGGCATAACTAGGCAGCGGAATTTTATGCAATCTCTATTTATTATCCGAGGGAGTTCATATTTTAGGATTAGGTATATTTTTGGATTCTAAATTCGATACAATCTGCATATTCGACATATGCATTTTATATGCAAAAATTATGCAAGGGAATATGCACAACGTATGCAAAATATAATGTGCATATGTTGAATGAAAAATGCATATGCAAATTAAAAATTGCATATGCAACTAAAAATATTAATAATGCAAATTTTAGAAAATTAACCAATTTTTGTATAACGACAAGAACTACCCTCGCACCTAATTTTAAGGTTAAAGCTTCAGCCGTTTGTCTTTTACGCCCTTTCAGAATTAAGATAACAATGTACAGATTTTAATGCCGAAAATATTTTTGTAACGTTTTTTTGGTTTTTTTTATTTTATTTTTTGAATGTAGAACCTCTTAATAATATTGTGTGAAATCAACTTTTATACTATAATATATCATTGATTTTAATCAAAAGACTTGAACTGTGTCGTCACAAAAATGTGCCTTTTTTGCACGAATTAAGGTTACTCCAAACTTAATTTAAAGTTCATCTCGGTTTTATCGAGCATATACTTCAAAAAATATGGTCCACATACTAAAGGCAACTTCCAAGAAAATGGGAATTTTATAGAAAATTTAAAAAAAATGTAGTATAAAATTTTTTGGTGTTTAGGACACCATATTACACAAGAAAATGTTTTGCACAGCCCCTCGACAAAATGTTGTTGCACAGCGTAATTTAATATGTCTCAAGATTATACTACCGATGTATTAGCTCTATCGCCGCTGTGTGTTTCAATCCATAGGTCAACCAAAGTAGATAAGATATTTTAGAAGTCATTCTTGAATTAATGCAAAAATTTAAAAATGCGCAAATAATTTGCAATATATTTGTATTGTTTCTTAAAGAACACAAAATAAGCTTTGAAATATGAAAGTTTGGAACATGAGTTTCGCGGAGAAAATTAGTTGTGCTCTTTTGTTCACGCTGGAGTGCATTTTAAATACAGGCATGTCACAGAGTACAAAATCGCACAAGAATTTACGTTTTTGAAATCGAAAACGTTTTATTCTTCTACAGAAAATGTAAACCGAAAAATAAATTTCGGTTTAAAACGTTCACAATATCTGATTTAGTATATTTAAGTTTTCCCAACATTTTTTGAGTGCAAAATTTCTATCACATAAATGGTACATTTTGCATAATCCATGTCGGAGTCGACCATAATTTTTCGACTCCGGGCAATTTTCATCGACTCCGACTCCACAGCCCGGGCAAAAAGACTGTCTGATTACTATAGTGTATTTAGGCAGAAATCTTATTATATACTATTAGAGAGGTAGCAGAATGGATAAAAATTAATGACCTAAATGATGAATCAGGAAACTGTATTCCCGAATACAAAAACTGCGAGATGGCTGAACAGTTTAATATTCACCTGTTTTGGGTGGCGGGACTCAGGAATCTACCCGGAAACTACAGAGCAGATGAAATTACAAGATTAGGAACTACCTTACATGCTCCTGGGGAACTGGATGTTCGCTCCTGGCATGTGGCCATGCCTCTAGCGAACGGCAAGCTCTTCGCGAGAGATAGCGCCCTTAAGGCAACAAATGACAGGTGTTCACTAGTCAGGAACTGCAAATTTAAAACCTGTAAAATTTGACTATAAATGCAGGGACAGTTTTGAAAATTTGCATGGCGGATAGGGTCAGTACGGGTACTTTCATATACTTATACAGGAGAAGGTACTTCATTGTTATTTGGCCAAGTTATTGTAAGGGGAATATAAATCATCCTATACACATCAGGCCCGCCCTGACTCAACATAAATGTAGTCTACGTTTCCCCACGTACTTCATTAAGATATTTTTATACCCTCCACCATAGGATGGGGGGTATATTCATTTTGTCACTCCGTTTGTAACACCTCTAAATATTGATCTGAGACCCCATAAAGTATAAATTTTCTTAATCGTCTTAAAATTCTAAGACGATTTAACCATGTCCGTCTGTCCGACCGTCCGTCCGTCTGTTGTAATCACGCTACAATCTATAATACTTGAGCTAGGTGGCTGAAATTTGGTATAGATAATTCTTAAAGCTGCAGGTAACTTGGGATTGAAAATGGGCGATATCGGTCCATATAGCTCCCATATATACACGCTGAAAAAAAATCGCTCCTGTAGTATATTGTCCCAAACATATTCGGCTTGAAACATATAAATGTTTAGGGTACACTCTAAATATATAATATTTGGGTACAAACAAAGGTTATATATTTGGGAAGATGTTGTTCTAAACAAATCTTTTTTTACTCCAATTTTTTTTTGTTTGGGACTATTATTTTTCGAAACAAATTAAAAATTTGCACTTAAGTATTCAGAAAGTACCTAAATAGCGTTATATTGTTCAGTAATTCAAAATAATTTTTTTAGAAATTTTTAATGTTCGTAAAAATAATAAATTATAACTGAAATTCTATAATTTTGGATCAAAATAAATTTTTCGGTGGATTGACAACTAATGATGGCTTGGAATACTTAAATTTAAAATGTTTGATTTGAAACAAAAGTCAATGCTGCATAAGGTATCATAACTGGGAGGTACAATTAGGAACCAAGAAAAAATTAAAAAAAAAAATAAAAAAAAGTCAGCACAAGATTTGAAATTATTTTTTAAATAAAATGTATTTGGAGAAATTCCTAAAGAATAATTTTATTTGTACTTAAACATATACTTTATTTGAGAAATTTAGTTTGCAAATATATTTTGTTGTAATATATTAATATATTCGTTCCAAATATATTTTATTGTTTTCAAATAGAATTTATTTGCTCAGAAATATATAATATTTAAAAATTTGTGTTCCAAATATATTTTCTTTCGATTCAAACATATCAAAAAAGGCGATTTTGCCCCGTGTAGCATCTAACTTGTTGTGATTCCAAATGTTCTCATCTACTACATCTGGAGTGCAAACAATTACAAACATTTTGCAAAAATAGGAACAAACTTTTTTTGCTAATATTTTTTTCTATATTTACACTCTGAAAAAAAAAATTGCTTCTGTAGTATATTGTTCCAAACATATTCGGCTTGAAACATCTAAACATATAATATTGGGTACACCCAAAGAAAATATATTTGGGAAAATGATATTCTAAACAAATCTTTGTTTGCATCCCAATATGTTTTTATTTGGGACTATTATTTCCGAAACAACCATTTATTTGCACTTAATAATTCAGAAAATACGTTAATTGTGTAAAATTCTAACTAATTCAAAGTTATTTAAATAAAATATATGTTCGTAAATATAATAATAATTGAAATCGTATAATCTTGGATCAAAATAAATGACTTAAAGGATTGACAAGAAATGATGACTTGGAATACTAAATCAGAAATTTGAAATGATTTATTTAAACAGAAGGTAATGCAACATATGTAACTGGGAGGTACAATTCGTAACTATGGGAAAATTTAAACTAAAATTCTAAAAAATCAGCAAAAATTTAAAAAATATTCTTTAAACAAAATATATTTGGATAAATTCGTAAACAATAATTTTATTTGTATTCAAACACATATTTTCTTTAAGAAATTTAGTTTGCAAATATATTTTGTTGTAATATTTTTCAAATAAAATTTATTTTCTCAGAAATATAAAATACTAGCTGGACCCGGTCCACTTCGTTGCCCCAGATTGATATTTCCGATCCCGCCCATTATTGAAGAAACAAACACACATTCTTCTTTATATATCGTCACCTGAAATCCAAAATCACGTAACCCAAATGATACCAGGAGAAGCAAAAAACAAAGTAAAGTAATTTGAAGCTTTTGACCAAATTTAGGAATTTCAGACTATTAAGACTAAATCAAATAACAAATCTAGCGTAATTAGTTGTAGCGTACATTCTGAATTAAATAAAATAAAATTTTATTAATATTTCGGCTATTTTAATGACATTGTTTGCTGTAACGTCATTATGAATATCGCTCGTAAAATGGTCAATTTTTGATATTGAACTCCAAAATAGACTATAATCAATCATAAAATTAATTTTGATTTTTTTGATGTTACGTGATTTTGGATTTCAGATGACGATACATAGATTTAAAAATTTGTGTTACAAATATATTTCCCTTCCATTCAAACATATCAAAAAAGGCGATTTGGCCCCGTGTATGTTTTTTTTCGTGGCAGCAAAAAACGATTTTTTGTCTTTACAAACATTTGTATTCCTCATAAATTAAAGTATATCCGGTTTTTATCGAGCACATAAATGGTCCGCCAAATAACTTTTTTTTTTGAAAATGCTATAAAAAAAACTACTGAATATTTTCTTAAATTTCTTTTTTTATTTGAAAGTACAACCCTTCCGGTTAATAATGGAAAATAATTTCATTCAAATGGCTGCCTCGGCTGGCCATGCAGTAGCCTACAAGATCGGTCCAATTTTTAAGCACATTATCGATTGTGTGCAGCTGTATTTCACCAATGGCTTCACGAATATTGTCCTTTAAAGCGTCAATTGTCTCCGGCTTGTCGGCGTAACACTTATCTTTGAGAGCACCCCACAAATAATAGTCCAACGGTGTCAAATCGCAGCTCCGAGGTGGCCAAACGACATCAGCTCTGCGGCTGATAATGCGATCTTCAAAAACAGGTCGCAAAACATCGAGTGTAGCTTCGGCTGTGTGGCACGTAGCGCCGTCCTGTTGAAACCAAATGTTGCCAATATCCTCCTCTTCAATTTTTGTGAACAAAAATTCGTTCAACATGTCCCGATAACGATCGCCATTGACTGTAACGGCCACTCCTTGCTCATTTTCGAAGAAAAATGGCCCAATTATGCCTCTGGACCAAAATCCGCACCAAACAGTGACTCGTTTTGGGTGTATCGGCTTTTCAATGTATGCGTGAGGGTTTTCTGTGCCCCAAATGCGACAATTTTGCTTGTTTACATACCCGCCAAGATCAAAATGAGCTTCATCTGAAAAGATGATTTTTTTGGCATTCTGCAACATTACCATGATTTTCAAAGTAATGTCGCAATATTTCCCAGCGTTGTTCAAGCGTATACACAAGAGCGTTGCCAGATATTTTTTGAAAAAAACTTAAAATTTTCAAAGAAAAAACTTATTTTGCAACAAAAAAACTTATTATATCTATTTTATTAAAAAAATTGAAAAATAGTAGCAATTCAATCTTAATTTAAATTGGAAGGCTTCTTTTTTTGAAACCCTTAATATACATTAGGGCGGGTCGATTTAAAAATCGCCCATTGCTCAGTGAAAATCGTATTCTAGGGATCAAAATAAGAAACTTTGCCGAAGGAACCATACCTCTAAAACGAATTCTGATGTCCCGGAAAAAATCCCACTTTGACCCATTTAGAGTACTCCAATCGAGTCCAAATGTATGACCGACCCCCACTCAGTGAAGTGCTCAGTGAAAATCGTATTCTAGGGATCAAAATAAGAAACTTTGCCGAAGGAACCATACCTCTAAAACGAATTCTGATGTCCCGGAAAAAATCCCACTTTGACCCATTTAGAGTGCTCCAATCGAGTCCAAATGTATGGGACCCCCAGGGGGTTCCAGGGGGTGTGCCACTGGCATGGGTGGGTCGGGCCTCCAAAGTTAGTGGGGGTCGGTCATACATTTGGACTCGATTGGAGCACTCTAAATGGGTCAAAGTGGGATTTTTCAAAATTTGCCTCTACCCAAAAGTTCGACCCAAATTCCGGGACATCAGAATTCGTTTTAGAGGTATGGTTCCTTCGGCAAATGTTTCTTATTTTGATCCCTAGAATACGATTTTCACTGAGCAATGGCGACTTTTTTTTGCCTTCCCACAAATCGACCCGGCCTAATATACATAGATAAGGTTTTAAATGGTAGTTAGATAAATAGTACAAGAAATTTAAATGAAATAAATTTAAATGAAAAATTTTCCTGCAACTTCATGGTGCATTTTGACCTTGGAAATGTTTTATGTTTTTCTAAGATAATAATATAATATTAAATATTTACAGAATTTAAAAAAACTTATTTTTAGAAGAAAAAACTTAAAAGTACTATTTTTCACTAGAAAAACTTGAAAAATAAGTTTAAACTTATCATCTGGTAACACTGATACACAACCATATTCGTTCAGCGGAAGGATAAAACTAATTATCTGTCAAAACAGACATGAGCTAAGTGTTACCATACACGAAATAAGCACTAGTTGAAAAAAAACGTTAGATGGCGGCCTTGTACTTCAAAAAAATATGGTCCAAATACAGGGTTTTTCAATAAGAGGTGTTATTTTGAATCATCCGGTATTTCGGTAGCTGTCACTTTTAAAGCATTTATTCTTTGACATTTGACAAGTAGAAACTACGCCATTACTATAAATTGAACGATACACGATTCAACAACGCATTGAAATTATTAAAATACACCACAAAAATGGTGAAAATCTTGCAGTCACAGCTCGCAAAACTAAAGCATTTTTGGGTCGTCGTGAAGCACCTTGTAGGACCGTAATACAGAAATTGGTGGAAAAATTCGAGCTGTTGCGACAAGTTAGTGATGTGATGAATAAAACCCGCGCACGTCGCTCAAAAACAACTGATAATATTGCTGCTGTATCCCAAAGTGTTTAAGAAAACCCAGGTTTGTCCATTTTTCGTCATTCTTTGGAATTGGGCATTCCACAAACGTCATTACACCGTATCTTGCATAAAGACTTGGGTCTTAAGGCTTATAAAGTTCAGTTAACACAGGAACTCAAGCCGGCCGATCATCAATAAGGTCGTGTCTTTGCTGATTGGGTCCTTGAAATGCTTCATGCATTGCATGCATGCAATGATCCGGAATTCCACCGAAAAATCAACTTGACTGATGATGCCCATTTCCACCTCGGTGGCTATGTCAACAAGCTAAATTGTCGCATCTTGGGCTCGGAAAACCCAAGAGTTATTGTTGAGAAGCCTCTCCATCCTTAACGTGTGACTGTTTGGTGCGGTTTATGGTCGGGCGAGGTCATTGGACCTTACTTTTTCGAAAATGAGGTTGGATCAACAGTTACGGTGAATGGATTGCGCTATCGAAAGATGATTAATGATTTTTTATGGTCGAAGTTGGATGGTATTGATCTGGACAACGTTTACTTTCAACAAGACGGCGCCACGTGCCACACAAGCAACGAAACAATTGCGCTGTTACGGAAAGTTTCCGGACCGTGTTATCACTCGAAGAGGTGATCACAATTGGCCACCGAGATCTTGTGATTTAACACCTTGTAACTTCTTCCTTTGGGGCGAAGTGAAAGATAAGGCCTACGCCAACAGCCCAGCGTCGGTTCAAGACGTCAAAGATAGAATTTGTGAGGCTATCGAGGACATAGGGCAGCCACTTTGCGATTTGGTTATGGAAAATTTCATGAAAAGGATAAAGTTCTGTAAGCGTGGTCGTGGTGGCCATTTGGCTGATGTTGTTTTTCATTATTAACGGCATACCTTCCTCTTGTCATATTTCTTTAAATACCAAAATAACACCTCTTGTTGGAAAACCCTTTACTAAAGACAACTTCCAAAAAAATGAGAATTAAAACAAAATTAAAAAAAGTACCATAATTTTTTTTTCATATTTACACCAGAAACGACAAAATTATTGTTTCATAGTGTTCTTAGACAGGGGAATATATGCAATTGGATATTTTTTGGAAGGTTGTATGGTAAAACCGACAACACACAAACTTGTTTCGTCAAAAAATAATCTAATATGTACCTATTTATTTGTGCATATTTTATGCGAACTGCATATTTACATATATTGTGCATATGCAAACATATTTATGTTTAAAATTCACCGCAAATTCGATTATTTGCTGCTGTTCAATTTTTTACCGACTATTATTTGTCTAAAAAAGATTTTCGGCATTTTTCTTTAATTTTTAGATGTCAGTCTGTGCCGCCCTAAATCTGTACATGGTCACCTTAATTCTGAAAGGGCGTGACAGACAAATGGCTGAAGCTTTTAATTTGGTGCGAGTGTAGTTCTTGTCGTTATATAAAATTATCTTTCAAAAATTAGTTAATTTTCTCCAATTTGCCGATGCATATTTTTTGCATATGCGATTTTTTATTTGCATATGCATTTTTCATTTAACAAAGGCATATTATATTTTGCATATTCCCTTGCATAATTTATTGCATACAAAATGCATATATCGGAAACCCGAATAAAAAACAAACAAATTTTTTGACTAGACTTATGGGATTTTTGCAATACCTATAAATCCATCATTTGCAACTATAGCCCACGAAATTTATTAAAAAAACTTAGGCGCATTTGACAGTTTTCGACCAGAATAAACCGAAAACTCAATTATGACAAAAATCAAGATACGACCTTTTTATATTAAGCCATCGATATGGAATATGCAGATTGCATCGAATTTGGAATCCAAAAATATACTTAATCCCAAAATAAGAGCTTTTGTGGATGACTAATAGAGATTGCATAAAATTCCGCTATCTACTTATTATTTAAAAAAAATCATTATTATTTCATATCTTTTAGAAGATATCATAAATTGATCCTTTTATATACAAATTAATTATAGCCGGCATGTACCACTGTGCTCAACCACATATTGAAATATTTGGACATGCGCTCTTAAATGTCATATACTCCTTGAGAGAACTCGGTAAAGATAAATGCGAATTAAACGAATCAAAACAAACGACCTAATAAACAAGATAAATGAGAAATTCTCACATGAAGCGATAAATCCTATTCACAGATGCTATTAAATGCAAGTAATCTGCAGAGCAACATTAAGGCTGACAATATGTATAGCATCACAGAAGTATATATACAATACAAAAAGATGTCAAAATTAAAAAAAATTGTAAAAACGTATCCCACATATTTGCGAACTAGATATGCTGGAAATCAAAATATTTTGTTAGTTCAGTGACGAAATGGCGCAAAAATCTATATAATAACTTTTCATATTTGAGTATGAAATTGAGAGGACAAACACATTATGTTTTAACTAGGGTCATTTTTGTCAAATATATTCGAAAATGTCCACTATTTTTTTACATGCTACATAAACAATTTTTTTGTGACCGAGACCTAAAATCATTTTTTGTGAAAAAAAAAAACATTTTTGTTCTAAATGTTTTAACGACAGTTACTAAACTTCTGTTTCCAAGTGAAAGTGTCATTACTAACATTTGTAGTCCCCATAATATGCTTTAATTTAGATTTTAATCGGCATTAACGAGCTTATACTTGAAAATATGTACCAAATACTAAAGGCACCTTCCAAGAAAATGGGAATTTTAAAGAATAATTTAAAAAAAAAATATATCATTAAAATTTTTTTAATATTTTTTTTGGTGTTTATGACACCATACTAGCTGACCCGGTGCGCTTCGCTGCCCTCAAAGTGAGTTTCAGTGAAATAGAACCATATAATATGTTGACACTCTTGATATTACGGCAGTGTTTTCGGGTCATCCATATTGCACTTAAATGCACAAATTTCGTTTCAAAACTGTCCTGCAATGATATTGGAAATTTTTCAAAATCACATCTCGGGTAAGGCGCCCTTATCACTCTCTTTTGCAAAAATATCGCCGCAATACTATTTCAAATATTGCGTTCTACATTTTTTATTTATATGGGGTACCAAGGCCAGACAGCCAATCTTCGAAACCATGGCAGATATAGTGATCGAAATATTGAATTTTGAAATTTCAGGTACTCAAATAGTACTCAAAATATAGTATTTGTAAATTTCAGGTTGTGTAGGCGGTGCCACACCCACTATAACTGTCACACCAGTTTATCGTTCCATCACGTATACTGGTACCAATGTCACATATACCAAATTTGGAGATTTTTACCGCAATAATACTCGTAATATAGCATTTTTAAATTTCAGGTTGGGTGGGCGATTTCACGCCAACTAACACTATCACCCTAGTTTTCAGCTACATAAAGCGTACTGGCACCAAGGTCACACATACCCAATTTTGAGAATTTTGCTACTATAGTATTCGAAATATTTCATCTTTGAATTTTAAGTTGTGTGGGCGGTGGGTGCCACGCCCACTTTCACTGTTTCCCCGTTTTTAGTCCTGTGACGCGTACTGGTACCAAGGTCACACATACAAAATTTCGAGAATTTTACTGGAATAGTACTCGAAATATTTCATATTTGAATTTTAGGTTGTGTGGGCGGTGCCACGCCCACTGTCACTGTCAAACCGGCTTTTAGCCCCATGATGTGTACTGGTACCAAGATCTCACATACCAAATTTCGAGAAATTTTCTCCAATAGTACCCGAGATATTCCACTATTAAATTGCACTTTGTATGGGCGGTGCCACGCCCCTTTGTCCAATCATAACCGAATATAGCTACGAACCTTCCACACACCAAATGATATACTCATGCAAAAATTCAACAAAATCTGTTCAGCCATTTTCGCGTCCATCGCGTACCAACGAACACCATTTCATTTTTATATATATAGATTACAGCAGAAAATGTTATGTACTCGTACATCCCTTCGATAAAAATGTTGTTGCATAGTGTATTTAATGGTGTTCTTTTAGGAGTATGGAGAGGAGCTTGAGGCTCGAGCCATTTAAGGAAAATAAAGGGCTGCTGCAGCAACCGAACGGTTAATACACTACGTGACAGTTTTTTTGGCCAAATGTATCTGACACCTAATGTAAAATTGTCCGTTGAATCCGAATATGAAGTCAGAATGGTCAAAAGTAGAACAGTTATCGAGGTATTCCAAAATAACCGTTATTTGTGTTTTTAAAAAAGGCGATGCCACTAAATGTAAATATCTTCAAAACAAGTAAAAAATTTTCAGTCCGGTCACTTTTTGAGCAATGAAAATAATCACTGGTTTATGACCGGGTGTGGCCATAAACCCCATTTTAACATGACTGTAGGAATTTTAAAAACTATACACTGTGCAAAAAATGTGAATATATATGCTTTGATATTCATGATGTAAGCTTAGGCCAAAGCCAAAAGGGGCGTGATTATAACGCCCATTTTTTGACATACTGTAGGTACTATAAAAACATTACACTGTACAAAAACATTACACTGGGCTCATTCGACTTAAAATTACCTAAAACGGATTTCCGCCGAACATACTTGGGGTCTTAGGTCACTCCTTCGATGTGTTACACTTTTTTCCGTAGCAAATGATGCATACCCTCGTATTACTAAAGTGAGGGTATAAATATACTAATTGAGTCAGAATATTTAATATCGACCTATGTAGTTTATTTTTGGCCAAAATGTTCATAAGCAGTTACAAATAGCTAAAATAAGATCTCGGTATAATTTTTTTTTTTAAAAATTTTTTTTTGGGAAAAATTTTATGGTCATATTCATTTTTAAAAAATTAAAAAAATTAATTTTTGTATTTTACGAAATGTGTAATTAGTCTCGAACGGCTGAACCGATATTTGCAAAGATTACATTGTTTTAAAGGGGACACAATGCGTAATTTTTTTAAAAAAATTTTACAAAATTTTTTTTTTGAAAAAAGCTTTTTAGAAAAAAATTCTCCCCCTCGATTTTCTTCATTCTCACAAATCCAGAACAGTAAAAAATTTTTGGGATACTCAATATTTGTATAAGTTATGGACGAAATACCAAGACTAGTCTGACAATTTTCGTCTGTTTTTGCAAAACACTGCACAGTGATACGAATTCAAAAAGAGGAAATAATTCGTTTCTTTACCAAACAAACGATTGCGACCAAACTTGGCACGGGAGATGAAGAGGTATTGTCACACAGGGGCGGAGCTAGAGGGCCTCAAATTTGGCCACCTCCGGCGAAGAAAATGTTCAATAGAGTGTAACTCTATTGAAATTTTCCGGCAAAAATGTTCGTAGAATATTTTAATCCTTTAATGTCCTTTTTGAAAGGACTTTTTTTAATTTTTTCGAAAAAAGGGCCAAATTGACCCATTAAAAGGGGAGCTAGAGGGTTAAGATCTTCCACAAAAATTATCCTCATAAAATTCAACTATGTAACTCTGACAATGAGAAATCAGTCAGACATTAACTTACATTATTTTTTTCATTTAGTATAATGCTACCTTCGAGCAAAAAATTAAAACTTTGACACACTGTAAAGAAAAACTCAGACCAGCTGGACCATAAGTTTATTCTACAAAAATGGTCTACTCAACATGCCCTTTCAGAATTATAGGGTCGCTATTCTGTTCCAATCAAAAAGTCTTAATTTGTTGGACAGTGTTATTATTCTCTCTCAGGCTAGGGACTATGTTAGTCCACTCCTTCGAGTACCTCCCCCACGAAGGTTCAAAATTTGGTGAAATAGTGATTATCCCGTAACTTATATGCTACTACCCAGAATCTTTCACAATTCCATAGTATTAGTTTATTAATCGCAATCGCCTTTAGAAAAATGTCCAAAATTGCCGCGCCCCTTTTGGCACTTGCCATGCAAATGTACCATTTTGGACAAAACGTTAACGGTTTATAACTTTGATTCCAGTACATAGAAATACTTTAAATTTTGTAAAGTGAAATTGAACAAATTCAGGAGCTGCTTCTGTGAAGTGGACTGTAAGTTATTCGAGATATTGAACTCCAAGAAAATCTAACAGGTGAAAATAAACAGAAAAGAAAAAGGCACAGTTTCAGATTATTAGTATTACAGGTTGGTTTATTGAGTAGGATTCTCCGCTGCTTACCGCTTGTAGTGACGCTGCAAAAGTGAATTTGCGGTGCAAAAACAAGAAGTGTGAGACAGAGAACTGAAATGTGGAGGTTTATTAAGGTACTGAACAGATTGGGGACAGATTGGTTTTAACAGTGAGGAAGTATACATAGTTTTACTAACGGACGGAATCAGTGTCCCGTTTTGTGTGCGTATTTCGGACATTTGTGTCTTTACCCTTGAAACCCTTAATAACCCTACCTAGGCACCACTCACTAGGTGGAAGATTATCTTCTTTAAAAATAACAAAATCGTTTTCAGTTAGATTTTGTTGAACAGATTTCCACTTATACCGTCGCTGTAATTCGCACACGTATTCGTTTTTCCAACGCTTAGCAAAATGAATCTGAAGAGTTTTCAACCGTTGCCAGCGGTTGATCAAAGACAGATTATCCGAATATTCTTCGGGAAGGGCAATGATTGCGGCGCCTCTTAACAAATGACCAGGAGTGAGCGGGGTCAAAACAGTGGGGTCCTCACTAATAGGAGACAGCGGCCTGGAGTTCAGTATACTTTCAATCCGAATTAACATAGTTGAAAACGCTTCGAAGATGAATTTTACGTCGGACGCAACTTTTCGCAAGTGGGTTTTCATGCTTTTGACAGCTGCCTCCCATAAACCACCCATGTGGGGAGCAAGTGGCGGAATGAAATGCCTGGAAAAATCGTGTAAGCTGTATTTGTCAACAATACATTTTTCAGCGGATTTCAAAAATTTGCGATAGTCTTGAGCGAGCGCTTTGCCATTGTCGGAATACACTTTGTTTGGGAAACCTCTTCGGCCCACAAAGCGGTTAAAGGCTGCCAGGAACGCTTCGGTGGTGAGATCGGAACAAACTTCCAGATGTATAGCTTGGGTAGACAGGCAAACGAAAACTGTGGCATATCCTTTCTGACAGTACCAACCTGTTCACTATTTAATAAATTCCACGTACCTGTTCTCCATCATAAGAATTAAAGAGCTATGTATATTAAAAAAGCGGTGGACGTGATCCCAAATAATTATAACTTCTTACAGTTCCTTTGAGGGCTCGAATGGACCATAAAGAAGTAGGTAGGTCACTGGTTCATATCCGGTTTGAAGGTCCATGAACAAATTCAGGAGCTGCTTCTGTGAAGTGGACTGTAAGTTATTCGAGATTTTGAACTCCAAGAAAATGTAACAGGTTAAAATAAACAGAAAATAAAAGGAAACAAATATTAATTTATGGAATTCATTGAACTTAAACTAATGGTTGAAACCGGGTTCAACAGTAATGCTTCAGTTTCTACATGAAAGTTATGTTTTCAGCATATTTAGCCCTCATAATTTCCTTTAAGTTAGCTGATATCTCGGCGGTATCGAACTTTTACTTTAAAAAATATGGTTCAAATAATAAAGGTACATTCCAAGAAAATTGTAATTTTAGAAAAAAACTATTTTACCATAAAAAAAAAATTATTTTTGGTTTCATAAAATAGTATAGTAAAATTTAATTTTTGTTTTGGCAACTTTGTGTGGCAGGTACCAAAAGGGGCGTGGTGATAGTTGCTATAGGTACTTTAAAATCATTACACTGTGCAAAATGTTGTAGTATTTTCGTGCTTTGGCACTCATGCCATAAGCAGTAAACTTTTTGTACAAAATGGTACCTTTGTTTGGGAGGTACCAAAAGGGGCGTTGCAATAACGTTCACTGTTCAAAATTTCAAGTATTTGTATGTAGTGGTATTAAAATTATAAACTGTTAACTTTTGGTGCACAATGGTCTATTTGTGTGGGAGGTACCAAAAGGTGCGTGGCAAATTCGTCCGTTTTCTCATTGTGGTAGCGGCTAATAAACTAATACTATGTGTGGAATTTCAGAAGACTAGAATAGTTTTCCGCCGAATATACTCGCACAAATAGACCATCGGTTACTCCTTCGATGTGTTACACTTTTGTCCCGTAGAAAATGGTATACATATACCCTTGTTGTGAAACCCGAATTTTTAGTTTTGCATTTTTTTGTGATTTTTAAATTTGAGAAAAAAATGTTTTATAGTAAGTCAGCTAAGTGGGCATATAGTTTTTGAGATATTATATGCAAATATATATTTGCAAAATATATATTTTGTATTTAAATGTGTAAAACCCCTATATCTCCAAAACTATATGACAGACTCTAGATCAAATAGCAGATTCGTGATCACCACACAACAAATTATTAAATAGCTGTATTTGGAAATTTTTTGTTAAATTTTTAAATTAGAACATTGTACAAAGCGTGCATCTAGCGGTAGAAAGTTGACCCAGATTGACGCCAAAACGGCTAATGAAATTTTGTTCAGAATTATCCCCTCAATTCGACCACGAAGAGATCAACATCGAATCTGCTTCCTTTCGGAGAGTAATCGCGGAAAGAGTATTTTTACCCAAGAAAACAAACTTAATTCATTGTTTTGTAAAGAAAATCGCAGAAATTTAGAACTGTAGCATAATTTATTTTAAATATGAAAATTTGTAAGATATTTTGTTGTGTCCGCGATATTTGCATTATTATTATATTCCATACTTCTTTGAGGACTTCTCCTAGGGCTGACCGTACGCCTTATAATCCTATTAATATTATAAAATTGTTTTCGTTATCTCACGTCGTGGCGATGTTAATTGGCCGCCACGATCATGTGATTTGACACGGTTGGGCTTCTTTCTTTGGGGATATTTAAATGAAAAAGTGTACATCAATAAGCCAAGAACAATTCAAGAGCTAAGTGATGAGATAATTTGGAACATTGACGCCACTGAACCTCACTTATGTCTCAGAGTCATTGAAAATATGGATCATCGGATAGTGGCATTAGGGTGTCCAAAACCGGGACCGGTTATCCGGTTAACCGGTTTTGCAACCCAAACCCGAAACCGGTTTCTTAAAAAATGTAATTTTCGGTTAACCGAGAAAGCCGGTTTTTTTCATGTCGGTTAACCGGTTTTTTTATTTATTGTTTAAAACAAAAATTAAAGTATTGATCTATTTTTTCTACTTGTGGATACCATTAATACAAGATGTAACAAATAACAACGATGAGGTGGATAATTCTGACAGTTGTTCTGAATATTCTGAATGTGAATATGAATTCACTGATCTTGAAAATGATTTAGGCTTCATTCCTGATATCCATGATGTAATAAATAAAGTCAGGAAGTACATAAGGCACAGAACACTTCAAGCATACGTTCAAGAACGGAAAGACAAATAGCTTCGACTTTTTTGCGATGTTAAATCCCGACAGAACAGCCAGATACCTCTGATCCGGTTTGATGTATAAGTTGTTATATTGATGAGTCAAATCATTTAATTTTGGATTTATGTCACACACCGAATCGAAAAACGAAAGGCAAGTAACATTGTATGATGACTTTGCTTTTTTTTGAAAAGTTTCAGAAGAAAACAGAGAGGCTGTGTTACTTATACAATGCTTTAATGCCTATCGGACTAATATTGACTACATCAACGTTTGTGAGCTTTTTCAACGTCAAGTTACATAAAAAATTAAAAAAAATCGTTTAAACATAATCATTTAAATTGTATTCTATTTTTAAGATATTATTATGGAAAAAAAAACATTCTAAATGTCTTTTTATTATTTTTTTAAGGCGATTACAGAAATATAATACTTTCTATTTAAAATAAACCAAAAAATTAAAACTGTAATAAACGAAATAATAATCTATTTTTGTTTACTAATTTTTACTACAAATGATTGTTAGTTGTTTTTTTGTTTTACAATAAACATTTAATGACATTTTAATCACTTTCGTATATTATTTAAAAACCGGCCTAAAAACCGGTTAACCGGTTTCGACAAAAAATAATAACCGAAAACCGGGTTTTAAAAAAAGTAATATTTCGGTTAAACCGGAAACCGTTTTTTCGAAATAACCAGTTTTTTGGACACCCTAAGTGGCATGCCCCCGAAGCCGTGGCGAGCATTTGGCCGATATTTTATTTCACACATATTTGTCATAGATCCTTCTATAATAGTAAAAAATATTGTTGTTGTTGTAGCAGCTTGGAGACGCTGAGTTGATAATCCTTAGGTCCATTTCTATTACAGACTTCGTTCCGGCATTTATCCGATTATCGCGGGAACCTATGTTATTTCATCTACTCATCATTTTTAGGTGCAGAAGCTCGAATTATGATGAAAACATGAAATGTTGATGATGTTAAATGTTGCCAGTGCCCTGGCTGGGAATTGAACCCAGCACCTTCGGGGTCCAAGTCTAATGCACTAACCACTGAGCTACCGAAGGCCACGGTAAAAAATATTAAGATAATTCTCTGAAAACTTTTTGTTTTATTTAAAATTAAGATCATGCGTTTTGGTTTGACCACCCTATAAATCGTGTGAAAGGTCTAAGTTTCTTCTTCCAAATATGTTAAGAGATTGAAAATCGGTTAATAACCCTGCAGCTAAAATTACTAGGTTGTGTATAGAAATATACTAGAAATATACTAGAAATATACGTTTTTGCTGGCAGATATGCGAATGGGTTTGCAATGTTCACATTGTATCTAGCTTATGACTCGTTCAATACGCAACTAGAAATGATTTTAGCTGCAGGGAATTAACAAAGTTATAGGCGTTTAAGTGCGCAAAGTCGTAAATCCGGATTTTGGGGGTGTCCGGCAAATTTCGCAGAACAAGCGTTGTTTTACTCGACAAGACAGACCAACAAGAAAAATAATATCGCGGTTTTTGGACTATCGCACTTTGTTATTTATTTCAAAAAATGTGTATATGTAAAAATACGATAAAAGTATTTTTTAATTTTAATTTTAAAATTTTCATGAGACAAACATGTTAAGTATTATAATTTTTTTAAATTTATATTGTTGTCCAATCACCATGTTCAATGATGTTTTCTCTGCGGGTTGACATAAAACGTACATTTCAAATGTGCTCCCAACAAACTTAGTGGGCAAATATGTCAAATGCTTCAGTGTATCTAAATAATTCGAAGTAAGTTTATTTCACTGTAAGTGAAATGAGTGACGATTAAATTGTTAAACTACAATATTGCTTTATTTATACATAACTATAACATTTTATCGTATACCATTTTTATTCAACTTAATAATATAAATTTATTGTTAAAATCTCGTTGTATTTTCTTCAATGGCGGGATATTGATAGAAGACACGATTCTTTTCCAAAGCCACACTTACAGCACTTTTTGGAATTTCCATTTGTAAATAGAAATTATTTCTCCACAATCGATTGTCATAGGACTTTACCGGTTGACGGTGTATTCCCAGAAGGCGATTGCGTAGTTCGATTAGACCCACCGATTTAGGTAAATACAGCTGGACTATGGCAATACAAGCCACCGTTAGGCAAATCGTAATCGTACTTATAATCCATAGTCTTGACCAATTATCGTCATTTTTCTCTTCAAATTTCAAAATTTCCATGAGGGCCATTTCCATGGAATAGGCAATACCCAGGGCCATTTCGGTGTATAGAAACGGTGTAGCTTCCACTAACATCTGCAGACCAATACTTGAGTACACACCTATGCTGAGATAATAGAAACACAGGAACAAGAAACAATCCTCGGTATTCACATCCGAATAGACACCCAAGATGGCCGCAGATATGGTGATTTTTATCATTCCAAACATTAGATAAATCAATTTAGGTTTATAGCGAAGCATCAGCAAAGAGCCCAAAGCACAGCCAGATGAATACAATAGATAGGGCAGATACAAATGATCACCTCCCGTATAGCCTTTGGTGGCACTTTGCATCAAATCAAAATATGACCAGGAAAAGAAGCAACAACTTTCCACCAAAACAAGACTGGACAGACCCACCACCAGCCATTGAATATTGTTTTTAAAACAATAGTCGTCACGACCCACAAATAGAGATGTTACAGATTTTCTATCGGCATATATCAGTTTCTCCTCATTCAGGAGATTATAGACCAAATCACAGGAACTTTTATAATCTTGACATTGGCATTGCTGAAGACATTCATTAATTATCACACCCGTGACAAGGAACAGAGATACACCGAATATAGTCCAACCGGCAATTTTCGGCTCCAGTTCATTGAACACAGTGAAGCCAGTTGTGAGTCCAGAGAAGTACATGGTATTACCCAAAGCTATACGGGCTGGACGACAGCCATCAAGTCCAACACGTAATGAAATGTAGTTATAACACGGCAAATAGATAACCACCATGGACATGAAGGTGAAGTAGAAGGATATGTCTGCAAGAGAGAGAAAATTAGATAAATATAAACACTTAGAAAGAAGAGCGAATAGTTTTGACAAACACTAGGGCTTACTCCAGAAATTATGAAACATCGGTAAAACGCTATTTCATCTCAGTTAGATGATACCATATTTCGAACATTTTTTTTTATCGAAAAAAGTACAAATTTCGAAAATCTTATTTTTCTCATTTCGAAAAAAGGCCATAGATCAAAACCATAGCCTATGGCGTCAAAACCGTTTCAGTCAAATCGGACAGGATGTATGGAGACTATAACAAAACATGGACCTACAGCCAGTGTTCGGAAAAAAACACTAGCTTTCTTAGATATAGAGGGGATCGAGACCGGACATCCCACTTATTGTGCCTGTCATGATGTGCCATATTAGACGGCACGCAGAGTGATTGAAGGTTTTGCACAATGACATTTGCAGAAGATGTGGCGATGAAGAGGAGAAGAAATGTCTCTAGAAGGCGGCATACTAACCAAAGCTCTAATTTCTTTGGGGCGTTAGCAAACCAAAATGATTGGATCAATATGGCCCATTTTCGGAACTTAGCATGAGTTAGAAGAAAATATTACCAAATACCAAAATTTAAGTCAATCGGTTACTCCTTTCGAGAGTTATCGTGCACTCCAGCCAGACAGACAAACAAAATATGAAGTCAAGGCGGACAGACAGACAGGCATATTTCACTTCATTTTAACCATTTGTGAGGGAGGTACTTGAAGAAGTGCTTTAATATGTGGCCCATCTTCGAACATAGCCTGATATAGAACAAGTATTATCACATACCAAAATAGAAGTACATCGGCTACTCCTTTCAAGAGTTATAGTGCGCACCATCCAGACAGACAGACGGACGGGCATCACTCAAATTATTTAAATTGTCCTAAAACGAATTTCCGTCGAACATCCACATTTCCGTCTTAAGTCACTCATTCGCTGTGTTACAGTCAGGGCTGCGGAGTCGAGCCAAAACTACTCGACTCCGACTCCCGGAGTCGAATTTTGAAATCATTCGACTCCGACTCCAGCTCCGACTCCGGCAGTTAAAGAACATAAATTTCTGAAATTATATTTCTACTTAGACGTGAGTTCATGTTTTTGAAAATAAGATATAGCTTTGTTAAAAAACAGAAAAAATTGGTATTCAATACCAGTAATTAAATAAAATTGTATTATTTATTCTAACTAGGATATTCTCCCGGCTTCAAGACCATTTTGTTTCTATATTATTATAGAAACAAGTATTTTATACATGGCGGTGTATAAATATGTATTAAAAATTGGCAGCACACATACTGGATCATGATTTCTGAGCCGTGACACTCGTTATAAACAGTTCTGCTGCAATTGCATGGGAAATACGGAGCTCTATATGGTTGACTTCAACACGCAAGCGAATGAGAAATCTTTGTGAAACCACACTTCTCCAAAATCTTCCAAAAACAATTGTTAACCAAAGTTAATACAAAACACCAGCCATGTCCAATGAGAAGCAAATTGATGGAGCAATTTTTTTTGCCATTGACTGATTGTGGCTACGTGCCACACAGCAAATGAAACAATTCAATTGTTGCGAGAAAAGTTTGGAGATTCGATTATTTCAAGAAATTGTGATATTGAATGGCCTCCAAGAAGTTGTGATTTAACACCATTAGACTATTTCTTGTGGGGTTATTTGAAGTCATTGGTCTTTCGAAATCAACCAGACTCTCTTCAAGCTTTACAAGTCAATACTGAACGTGCCATTCATGACATACGACTTGATTTAGTGGAAAAAGTGCTTGAAAATTTGGTTGATCGAATTCGTTCCTGCAGAAGAAGTCGTGAAGGCCATTTGAATGACGCTTTATTTAGAATTTAATTGTATCGATTGTACTTCACATTAAATAAAAAACTTTTGAATATCCTTAACAATAAGTGTGTTTTTTCAAAGAAATCATATCACTCTTATTGCAAAAACCCTGTACTATATGCAGTTAACTTTTGGTGCTAAATGGTCCATTTGTGTGGGAGGTACCAAAAGAGGCGTGGCAACATTTCCCATTTTTCTCGAGGTGATAGCAACTAATAAACTAGTATTATGTGTAGAATTACAATACTTCCCTAAATGTTAACCATTTGGGGGGAGGTACTAGAAGGAGTGGACGAATATGGCGCATCTTGGAGCTTAGCCGAGAGTGGCCATGCGCACCAGCCAGTAGACAGATACACAGAGGGGCGGACTGGCATTTCTCAGATGACTTAAAATTACCCAAAACGGATTTCCGTCGAACATAATGGGTGGTTAAATTGTAAGGGCCGATGCTGAATGTGAACCATACCTAAACGTCAAGTTTTTTCTGTTTTTCGTTTGACATTTCTCAATTTCAGACTAACTCAATTTGAACCATGGAAAGATACACAATCGAGCAACGCGTTAAAGTTTTTTAAGCCTTTTACGAAAATGGGCGTTCAAATAAAAATTCATTTCGTGCACTTCGTGATGTTTTTTTGATCACCAAATCGACCAAATGTGTCCACAGTCGGGAGAATTGTGCGCAAATTTCAGCAAACCGGGTCTGTTGGAGATGTGAAAACATCTGTGCATGCTCGCCCAGTTCTTTTGGTGCGGTTTATGGGCTGGCGACGTCATCGGGCCATACTTCTTCGAAATGAGGCCGGTCGGGCAGTTACTGTGAATGGTGTTCGCTATCGTGGGATGATAACGAACTTTTTTAGGTCCGAATTGGAAGATATGGATGTGGACAATATGTGGTTTCAACAGGACGGTGCCACTTGCCACACAGCTAACGAAACAATGGCTCTTTTGTGCAACAAATTCAATGACCGTGTTATCTCATGTCGTGGCGATGTCAATTGGTCGCCAAGATCATGTGATTTGACACCGTTGGACTTCTTTCTTTGGGGTTATTTGAAAGAAAAGGTGTACGTTGATAAGCCAGCAACAATTCAAGAGCTAAAGGATGAGATAATTCGGCACATTAAGGGCATAGAACCTCAATTAAGCCTCAACGTCATCGAAAATTTGGACCATCGGATGGAAGTGTGTCGCCGTAGTCGAGGCGGCCATTTGGCCGATATTTTGTTCCATACATAATTGAACCATACCAATATTATCATAATAAAAAGAAATTACAATAATTTCCTAAATAATTTGTGTTTTATTAAAAATCAACATCGGCCCTTAAAATTTAACAACCTTTTACTTGGGGTCTTAGATAACTCGTTCGATGTGTTACACATTTGGCTCGTACCATTGGCTCCAAGGTGAGGGGATAAAAATCGCCATTTCAGGGCATAAAACTTCAAATTGATGTTTTACTATTTTTGGCAAATTCCCCCACTGCGGAAAGATTTACATTAGGCCGGGTCGATTTGTGGGGAGGCAAAAAAAGTCGCCATTGCTCGGTAAAAATCGTATTCTAGGGATCAAAATAAGAAACTTTGCCGAAGGAATCATACCTCTAAAACGAATTCTGATGTCCCGGAATTTGGGTCGAACTTTTGGGTAGGGGCAAATTTTGAAAAATCCCACTTTGACCCATTTAGAGTGCTCCAATCGAGTCCAAATGTATGACCGACCCCCACTAACTTTGGAGGCCCGACCCACCCATGCCAGTGGCACACCCCCTGGAAGCCCCGGGGGTTCCATACATTTGGACTCGATTGAGCACTCTAAATGGGTCAAAGTGGGATTTTTTCCGGGACATCAGAATTCGTTTTAGAGGTATGGTTCCTTTGGCAAAGTTTCTTATTTTGATCCCCAGAATACGATTTTCACTGAGCAACGGGCGATTTAAAAAATCGACCCGCCCTAATTTACATATTATAAATTTGTTTTTGAATCTTAAGGTAATATTCCATTATAAATATATCTATATAAATGCAATATCTGCATTTCAATTGAGAAGTTCTGAATTTCAAATGGAATTTCTGAATTTCAATTGATCTTTTCGGAAAGTTAGAAGACTAAATGTAGACTAAAATGTTCTTATTATAGAAGTTGTATTGATCCTGTCTTTACTTACTTTATACTTTTCATTTCTCAAGTGTTAAGCTAATCAGACCTAGTCTTTGAATAAATAAAAATTCATTTTTATTTTCTGGGGATTCGTCTATTTAAATAAAAAACACATCACAATTATTATTAATTTTCTTATGAGAATATTTAAAAAAACTTACAAAATTGAGGAATAATTAAATGTGATCCAAGTAGTGATACTTTTTCCAATAGCCAGATCACGTGTGAGTCACGTGCTGTCATGTTATTTTTGTTAAGTATTGTTTGGCATTTCATCATGGAAAGACTTACGCCTGAACAACGTTTACAAATCGTTAAACTTTATTACGAAAATTCACGTTCTGTGAGGAATGTGTTTCGTGCACTTCGCTCAACTTATGGTCAACATAATCGGCCTACTGAGCGTACTATTCGCAACACCATCACCCATCTTGAGAACCAGCGTTCATATTACGCAGTGAAGAAAATGTAGCGGCCGTAGCTGAGAGTGTACACGAAGATTCGGCGCCGTTCACAGCAACTCGGACTGACGTATGGAACGACTTGGCGCATTTTACATCGAGATCTCAAATTGAAAGCATACAAAATACAGCTTATGCAAGAACTGAAGCCGCCCGACCATCCCAAGCGACATCGCTTCGCTCTATGGGCTTTTGAAAAGTTCCAAGAAGATCCGACGTTTTCGAGACAAATTTTGTTCAGCGATGAGGCCCATTTCTGGCTCAATGGGTATGTAAACAAGCAAAATTGCCGCATTTGGGACGAAGGGCAGCCTGAAGAGATTTAAGAGCTGCCACTTCATCCACACGCTGAAAAAATATCGGTTCTGTAGTGTATTGACTCAAACATATTCTGCTTGAAATATACATATGCTTAGGGTACACCCTAAATATATAATATTTGACACACACAAATTGTATATGTTTGGGAGGATATTGTTCTAAACAAAAATATGTTCCCATGCTAATATTTTTTTTATTTTGAAATAAAGATTATTTTGTGTTTACGTATTTTGGCAATGTACCAGTTCCTTAATTTAAAGACAAGTTTTCTATTTTTCAGAAGTTCAAAGCAAAATTTTTTTTTAATTTTATGTTTGTAAAATTCGGTTAACACTTAAATCGCATAATCATTCGTAACTAATTTATTTGTGTAAAACAAAGCCTATTGCTGCTAAAGAAATTTTTACTACAAAGTTCAACACGAAATCTAGAAAAACTAAAAAATTCAGCAAAGTTTTAAAAAAAATTTAATTAAAATATATTTGGAAAACATCTTAAACAATAACTTTGTTTGTGGGTAAACACATATTTTATTTGTGAAAGTCAGTGCGCAAATATATTTTGTTCTAATATATTAATATATGAGTTCCAAACAAAATTTCATGATTTTTAAATAAAATTTATTTGCTAACAAGTATATAATATTCAAAAAATTCGTTTCCAAATATATTTTCCTTCAATTCAAACATATCAAAAATGGCGATTTTTCTCCGTGCAGAAAAAACAAAGGTTTGGTGTGGTTTGTGGGCCGATGTAATCATCGGTCCATATTTCTTCAAAAATGATGCCGGTGATGCCGTGCCATGATAACCGACTATTTGATGCCTGAAATTGAAGCTCGTGATCTCGGCGACATTTGGTTTCAACAAGACGGCGCCACTTCCCACACATCGTATCAATCAATGGATTTATTGAGAGAACACTTCGGTGAGCAGATAATTTCACGTTTTGGGCCGGTTGATTGGCCACCAAGATCGTGTGATATTACAGCGTTAGACTTTTTCCTGTGGGGATATGTAAAGTCTAAAGTTTAGGACTAACCCGCTTCGATACAGGCCTTGGAGCAAAACATCACGCGTGTCATTCGCCAGTTACCAGTCGAAATGCTCGAACGAGTCATCGAAAATTGGACTCTACGGATGGACCATCTGAGACGTAGCCGGGGCCAACATTTGATAGACATAATCTTCAAAAAATAAATGCCAAAGAATGTTCTTTCAAATGATAATAAACATTCCCCATTCAATTTGAATTTTCTGTGTTTTTTTCTTTAAAAAAGTAGGGAACCTCTAAGTGGATCACGCTATATTACATTAAACTAAATATTTAACAGATACACATAATGACAACAATTAAAACATATATTTAATATCACAGTGTTTGGATCTAAATTACAACTCGATAACTAACGCTAATATTATTCGTATATTTTTTAAGTACATTGTCCTTTCAATTTTCGGTTGATTTCTCAAACTTTCGATAACATATCGTTTCCTGTCTTTTCCTTGTCCAGTATTTTAACGTTATCGAAGTCTGCTTTGTGTCTTAGTTGTAAAGAATATTCTTACAAAGTCAGTGCTACGACACTGTTAAACACTTTGAAAACTGAAGTCTTTCTATACTTAGTGCATTGTTTACACAATTCGCGTATTTACATGAACAACACAAAGACTGCTTCTTCGATATTTATAAATTATAACGCATCAATTCTTCAAAATGAACCATAGCATTCACAGAGAAGAGAAGTACCATGATTTATGATTACATTCCCCAATGTTTCAGAAATATGTTACAATTTTATTTTAATATGTTCGTGGCTTCGATAGGAAACCTTTGAAAAATGAGTTGAAGCACTGGGCAGTGATGGCTCATAAAACTGTGTGGAATAGCGCAACAGTAGGAGCAACTGCAAAGATACTATGGGGTGACCCAAATGAAAAGAAAACAAGAAGTCTTCTGAAACTAAACAAGATCGATATTAGTAAGATGATGAGTGTTCTAACGGGACACTCAAGCTTACAAGCACATCTTCATCGCATAGGACTGGCAGGAAACGACGAATGCAGGGCATGGAGAGAAAACATCGAAACGATGGAACATTTTCTGTGTCACTGCCCGGCTTTCACACATGCAAGATCCCAACATTTCGGGTCCGACATATTACCAGACTTGACTCATCTCAGAGAATATGACTGGAAGATACTGAGAAAATTCGTGTCTAGTACCGATTTTCTGTAACTCGTGAGGTATAAAAAGATCATAAATAAGGAGCGCACAACAGGCCGAACCACTGGCTTAAGTGTATGTCCATGGACATGAGACGTTTAAACGTCTCCTCTCTTCAACCTAACCTAACCTAACCTATTTTAATATGTTACAGTTTTATGAATTTTTTTGGAATGACCTCTGGTCGTGTCTAATTCAAATAGCTATACTCACCCACATTTTCCGTCAGCAAAAACACAGCACTTATAATACTGCAAATCAGTCCATAGAAGATCACATAGTAATTCTCGAAGAGATATTTCCTCTTCTTATATTTTCTCAAACACCAGCCGCCGGCCAAGACTAAAGCCAAAATGATGCCAACCAAGGAAAACCAGTGATTCCAGAGGTTGGAATATATATAGGCATATTTGCAGTAGTAGCCATAATGGAAGCCGCTCACAAATAAACAACCAAAAACTGTAATTACAAAAAACAATAAAAAATTGTTGACTCAAGTTTCCTCCGATCCAATTTTCTTACTTAAAAAATCACAGAAAAAATACATTTTAGTAAGTTTCTTTAACGTATTACAATTATTTGCTAATTTCTACTTTTCACCGTGCTTTGTTAGTGTCACCACATTTATGGTTCAAAAGCTACTGATACTCCAACTCGATATCTTTGAGAAAAATTCTTGTCTATTTTTATTAAAAACCAATATGCGCCTTTGCCTATTGATTGAATCATCTGAATGTGAGATAAAATAGCAAGCAACCGACTCGATTCGTCTTGCAGTTAGTAGTGATGGAGAGAAAAACATTTAAGACAATTGCTCCAAGACGTCTTCGTATTCGTCTTCCTCTTCATCATCATCATCATCTCTTGTGAAGTGTTCTATAGGTTTGTTGATTTCCATAATGATTTTTACGCGATACATTCAAGTCTAGAAATATTTCTCCTAATGAACAGAATCATTTATTTCCGATAAGATATAGTAGCACGCCTAAAGGTATGTATGTATATGGCATACATGGGTATTTCGTTCCAAACATGAGCTGTTATAATTAAAATCAGTTTTAGTATCTAATTACCACAGCAATATATCGTACAGACTATGTTCGAGAGTATACTGCAGAGCTACCAATGTGATTCATTCATTTAGGGTATTCACGTGGAAAAACAAAAACTTTCCATACTCGTACACATACCTACCTACATGCTTAATAATTCTATCACGAATCTCTTTGGGGGACAAGGACCTTTCTCATGATAGCTACCAAAGGTATGCCCAGTAACATGATGAAGAAATACAGCCGCTTAATTTATATATTCTAGGCGAAATTTCAACCTTGCCTCTGTTGATGATAGAAGGGCACACCATCCAGTCAAACGGACTAGCTATCTAAATAAAGGTATATTGGGGATTTAATGTGATTGAGTGAGCGGTGTCTTTTGATCGCGATTTTCGATAGCTTTTTCTTCAATATTTTTTAAAAAAAATCTCAAAAATATATTTTTGTGATTTTTTGAGAAATTAAAACTTGTTTTGACATTGTTGTAAAAACCCATATTTGTCCCCTCTCCTTAGAGAAGAGGGACTATATCAAATGCTACGAGACCAGGGTTACCATACGTCCTCCTTTAGGAGGACACGTCCTCTTTTTTAACTAGTGTCCTCCCTCCTTTTTCAATAATGTTGGTTTTGTCCTCCTTTTGTTACAAATTCGACTTTTTCATAAACAGTAAACCTCCAAATGAATTACACTCGCCATTACTTTTAGTACAAAGTTAGTGAGTTTGACTATTTTAATACTCTGATACTTTTATCCACCTACCACAGGATGGGTTTTATATTCACTCCGTTTTTAACCCCTATAAATATTGATATGAGACCCCGATTTAAGCGTGTCCGTCCGTTCGTCTGATGTAAACACGCCACAATCTACAGTAATCGAGCTAGATGACTGAAATTTGGTACGATACTTCTTATAGCCGCAGGTAACTTGGAATTAATAATGCGGCAACCGGTGGGTTAAACTTAATCGACCACGCTGTATCCAGCGGTGGTGGCCATTTTTCTAGGTAAGCTCTGGTTTTCGAAATATTCGGCCACAAAGATTGCTGAGAAACCTGAGAGATCCGTTATCAAGTTTGAGATTTTGAACATAAAAAGGGAAGCCTTGTATAATTATTTCTCTCTAAACTGTCGTCCACTTTATCACCAAAAAATTACTATCAAATCGCCGACATTTTTTTTTGTATCTGAGAAAAAAATACATCGCGAAAATATTTTCTTGGGTCCCATTTCAACATATTTTTTAAAAATTAACAGTTTTCATAACTTCGTACGTTTTGTCAATGAGTTTTGTATTTCCATAGACACTAACCGAAAAAAAACTAAGTAAAAAACTAATATCAATAAATAAATATTTTCTGCTACGAGTACACGGGGCAAAATCGCCTTTTTTGATATGTTTGAATCGAAAGAAAATATATTTGGAACACAAATTTTTAAATATTTTATATGTCTTAGCAAATAAATTTTATTTGAAAATCAATAAAATATATTTGGAACGCATATATTAATATATTACAACAAATTATATTTGCAAACTAAATTTCTCAAATAAAATATGTGTTTAAATACAAATAAAATTATTATTTAGGAATTTTTCCAAATATATTTTATTTAAAAAAGATCTCCAAAACTTTTGCTGATTTTTTCAAATTTCAGTTTAAATTTTTCCTTGGTTTCGAATTGTACCTCCCAGTTATGATACCATATGCAGCATTACCTTCTGTTTTAAATGAATCATTTAAAATTTCTGAGTATTCCAAGCCATCATTAGTTGTCAATTCTCTAAGTACTTTATATTGACCCAAGATTATATGATTTCAATTATTATTTTTTTTAAGAACATTGAAAATTTCTAAAAACTTAACTTTGAGTTACTGAAAAATTTGACACAATTTATGTATTTTATGAATATTTAAATGCAAATAAATATTTGTTTCACAAATAGCAGTCACATTGGGATGTAAACAAATATTTGTTTAGAACAACATCTTCCCAAATACACAATTTGTGTATGTACCAAATATTACATGCTTAGAGTCTACCCTAAACATATATATGTTTCATGCCGAATATGTTTGGGACAATATACTACAGAAGCGATTTTTTTCAGCGTGTATGAGTTGAAAAATACACAAATTATGTTACAATTTTATTTCTCATAAAAATGTTGAGAAAGGACCCACAGTAGTTTTTGCGAGGAATTTTTTTCTCTAAGACAGCAAATAAAAATATCGACGATTTGTATGACATTTGATACGATTTTATAGCATTTTTTTACGTGTAAGGAGGTGAAAAGCGGGGACAACTGGCTTTAGAGAAATAATTCCCCAAATGTTCCCTTTATTTGTTTCTTTGGACTGAAGCGGATATTCCGAAGACTTCCACTTCAAATTCACCATTGGGATAACTAACCTCACTGATTTCCCAGTAAACTTTGTGGCCGAATATCTCGAAACTTATAAACGAAATTATTTAGCGCTTTGGGACTGAGCGTAGTTGATTTATTTAAGCCACTTGGCGCCTCGCTTGTGGGGCTTTTCAACTAGGACAGTGTTATTGATCATAGGAAAATGTTCCAATTACTGTATTTTTTAAATGTCCTCCGAAAGTTCCAAACTCTCTTTGTAAATGTCACATATGTCCTCCTTTTCTGACACAAAAGTCCTCCTTTCCGAAATGGTAACCCTGCCTAAAACCCCAAGTATGTTTGGTGGAAATTTAATTTGATAAGAAATTGAATAAGTCATTTGAGCAATGTCCGTCCGTCCGTCTGCTGGCTGGTACGCACGATAACTCTCAAAAGGATTCAAATTTGGTACGCCGTAATATTTTGCTCTAGCTCCTGCTAACTTCAAAGATGAGCTATATTGAATCAATATTAAACTGAATGGTAACCCCACAAAGGGTTACCATTCAGTTTAATATTGATTCTATAATATCTTCTATACTACTTACTCGAATCTTCTGAAATTCCACACATAGTATTAGTTTATTAGTCGCTAACACCTCAAGAAAAATGGACGAAGTTGCCACGTCCCTTTTGTTAGCTCCCACACAAAAGGACCATTTTGCATTAAAAGGTAACTGTTTATAGCTTTAATATCAGTTCATAAAAATACTAGATATTTTGTACAGTGTAATGCTTTTATAGTACCTACAGTCCAGAGAAATGTGGGCGTTATTGGAACGCCCCTTTTGGTACCTCCCACACAAATGGACTATTTTGCACCAAAAGTTAATAGTTTATAACTTTAATAACAGTACACCTTTAAAGTTATTAAATTAAATTTAAATTTGAGCGCCCCAGTAGGTGAGTTGGTAGCGAGCTCGCCTATGAATTTGGGGGTCGTGGGTTCGATTCCCACCAGAGGCTCTGGTCTGTCGCAACAAAAATTAACAAGCAACATGGTCTTTGTCACCCTGCTTCTCCCTGGACCTTAAAATTAGAATATAAATTTACTTTGTATTGTAATTCATATAAATAAATAAATAAATTGAAATTTATAATAATTTAACTAAAACAAGAAAATAAATACATTTACGAATATTTTTCTGGGAGTGAAGTCGGTTTACCCGACTGAACTTTCTTACATGTTTTGTTTATTTTTGCTCAAAAGAAAGCTAGGCAATTTTCCTTAAAAGTTCAGTGGTCTATCAGTGTTATGGGACTTGATTATCTATCAAAATAAGGATAAACCTATAAAAAGAACCAATGCGGAAAGACAGAAAGTCGGGCGGGGCCTAACAATGCAAAAAGTGACATTGCGATAATAATTTGGAATAATTGGTTTCTTTTCAAAATGCGCAATATTCTATCATAGATCAAGAATCGGAAGGCAAAAATAGATGTGACTACACGGGGGAAAATCGTCATTTTTGATATGTTTGAATTGAAAGAAAATATACTTGGAAACGATTTTTTTAAATATTATATATTTGTTAACAAATAAATTATATTTGAAAATCAAGAAATTTCGTTTGGAGCACATATGTTAATATATTAGAACATAATTTATTTGCAAACTGACTTTCACAAATAAAATATGTATTTACACACAAACAATGTTATTGTTTAAGAAGTTTTCCAAATATATTTTATTTAAAAAAGATTTTTAAAACTTTGCTGACTTATTCGAATTTTAGTTAGTTTACCCTTGTTTTCGTGTTAAACTCTATAGCTAAAAATGTCTTTTAATTTATAAATATTCCAATTCATCACTTTTTGTCAATGCATTAATGCAATTTATATTTACGAAATATTATACGATTTAAGTTTCAATTTTCAATTTCAGTTTTACAAAAATGTAAAATTTATAAAAAAAAATTGCTCTTTGAACAACTAAAAAACAGAAAACTTGTCTCTATATTAAGACTATGATACATTGCCAAAAAATTTAAAGACAAATTAATCTTTGTGTCAGAAAAACTAGTTCCAAATAAAAAAATATTACAATGTGAACATATTTTGGTTTAAAACCTCCCAAAACATATAATATTTGTGGGTGTCAAATATTATATATTTGGAGTGTACCCTAAACATATGTATACTTCAAGCCGAATATGTTTGGGACAATATACTACAGAAGCGATTTTTTTTTCAGCGTGTATACATAATCTAAACAGATTTTCATCAACTTGTATCAAAAACCTAATTTCTGCCTAATTACATAAAAATCGGACGTAAAATACAGTTTCAATAGCGATAAAATACTAAGTAGGCAGGAACATATATGTGGGACCTATATCTAAATCTGAACTGATTTCCCCCATATTTAGTAGAACTCGTTCCAAAATTTAGAAACTTCTTTCTGCCAATTTTTTAATGATCGGAAGTAAAGTACAAATTCTATAGCGCTTTGATACCAAATCGAGAAGAACGTATATATATGGGGGCTACATCTAAAACAGAACCAATATTCCCCGAATTTGATAGTCTTAATTCAAATAATAAGAAAACTCTTCCTGATGAATTTCGCACTGATCGGATATAAAAAAACAGTTTCTACAGAGCTTACATATCAAATCGAGTGTACCACAGATATGGGGGCTATATCTAAAGATACCATATATCTTAGATACCAAATCGGGGGAACTATATGGGGAATATATCTAAATCTGAACCGATTTTTTCATTTTTGCAACACTGTTTTTGACAGCTCAGCTGTTTTCGGCCAGTTTGGCGGCTATTCGGAACCTTGTGACTAAATTTCACAACAAATTTACATTATCGGACATTAAACCATCAACCCGCATACGTAGAGTGCGGACAGAGGAAAATATCACCGGCGGGATCATTGGACCAGGGCTGTCGAGTCGTGCCAAAACTACTCGACTCCGACTCCCGGAGTCGAATTTTAAAATCATGCGGCTCCGGCAGTTAAATAACATAAATTTCTGAAATTAAATTTCTAAGACGTGAGTTCATGATATTGAAAATATGGTATAGCTTTGTTAAAAAAAAACACAAAAAAGTAGGTATTCAATACCCAATCCCTATACTGCCTCTGTTTTAATATACCGCTATCTTTGGAAATTAAGTTCGCTTCAGGCAACCAGTTTATTCGTTAGTTATAACAATTAGTTAGTTAATTATTACACCGTTAGTTATAATAATTATAAATAATTTTCCTTCTATTTTCCAGCGTTTTAAGGGATATAAGTCTACACCTGTCAATATACGACGGTATACGATGCGTAAATGAAATGGTACGAAGAACAAATTTTATAAACTTTTTTTGAATGCGCTCAATTCTAATGACATGTTTATCATAGAAAGGATTCCAGATGAAACACGCATATTCCAACCTAGATCTAACTAATGAAGAGTAAACCAATTTAACAGTATAGGGATCAGAGAAGTCTTTACAGTTTCTTCTTATAAAAGCAAGCATAGCATATGCTTTAGGGATTATATAATCCATATGACTCGCAAATGTAAATTTGGAATCAAAAATAACGCCCAAATCCTTAACCTCTGTCGAGTTCTGAATATATAGGGAATTTACAAAATAATCATAACAAACAGGAGAATTAGTTTTCCCAAAAGAGACTTTATAACATTTATCAATACAGTTTTCAGCGCACCATTTTGATATATTATTCAAATCATATTGTAGTCTGAACGAATCAGCAATTGCATTTCTACGCAAAAATACTTTCATGTCATCCGCATAAAATAAGACATTAGACCACTTAATACATTCAGAAACATCATTAATGCACAAAGCAAATAATAATCGGTCCAAAATACTTCCCTGAGGAATACCCGATGTCGCTATGTAAACATAAGATACATATGACTCAAGGCCCAGTTAGGCAAACTTAACCGTAACGCCCCCGTAGCGTAACGAATCAGCTGATTCAATCTGTCATATGGAAATCAGTGTAAACGATTAGCCAACGGAAACGAAACGTAAACGGACGGCTGAATCTGTTGAAATCAGAATTGGGCCTTCCGTTTACGTACAATTTGACAACATCTGATACTACATGTTGTATACAATTGTATGTTCACCGAGAAAAGTAAAGAAAATAATTTATTTGTTGTTTAAAAGTGCAAATAAACATGAAAGACGAATATTTGATTTCATTGGTGCAGTCGCACGAGTATTTATACAATAGATTTTGGTTAAAACCTAAACCTTTATACAATAAATATAATCCAGCATATAGGATATCTGAAAAAAAAGCGAGAAGCTTGGAAGCAAATTGGCAAGGAGCTGGGCGTTACAGGTGAGTTTTATGAAGATCGTGGCTGACTCCATTAAAAATTAAATTTATAATCTGCTTCAGGATTCTTTTGACGACAGTAAGAGACAATCATTGCGCCAATCTTCTTCATTGTGGGTTAATTTGACAGCAATATAAGCGTCTCTACAAACGAGGACTTATTTATAGATAGAGATTGGATCTGATTTGGCTGAGGCCCTCTTCAATGGAAATAGACATAAGTAAAGGGTTTTCCATTAAGGACAAAAGAATTTTATATTTTAATAAAACAGAATATTTAAGACATAGAGTTCAAATTTATTCCAGGTTAAGTGCAAATGTTACATTTTAAGAATGAAATTCAATTTCGGTCATATGACCACCACGAGCCCGCCAACAGCGATCTATTATTTGGACCCAATTTTCCACCACTCTTGGACACATTTCGACCGGAACGTTGGCAATTTCGCGTTGGATGTTGTCTCTGAGCTCGTCTAAAGTTGTTGACTTAGACCAAGGATATTCCTCAGGGGAAACGCAGCATCGCCAATAAAAAATGAGGAAAGGCTTCAGAGGATGCTGACGATAATGGTTTACTAGGAGGTACAGGTACTGTTCCTAAAATAACTGATTGGCCAAATGGAGAGTACTGGAATATAGCTGTATTTAATTTAAATTAAGAAATGGAAATTGTTTATAATAAAATAGATTATAAATAAATTGAAGTTTAATGGACATACCCACATCGTGTTGGCTGCCATAACTTCCAACATTAACTGATATGAATGTATAGTTAGCATCGCAGATTCCCACACAATTCGGCATATCCCACATTCGTTGAAAATCATTGGCAATGTGTTTGTACTGCTGTGTAGTTTGTTCACTTAAATAAATCGGCGAAAGCAAGCGCCACAAAACTTCACTGCATTCTTAAATAATATTTCGAATTGTTGTTTTCCCCAGCTTGTGACTCCATGCAATCGATTGTATGGAACAACCGTGACCCAAATATCTACAATTTTAAAGAATAGAATGTTAATATTTCCCAACTTGGAATCATAGGATAGAGCAATATTTGACATACAGTGGTGTAATTGCTAGTCTCTGCCGGTCTAATCCGTTGCTTTGGTGTAGTTAAGTCATATTTTATTAATGTTAATAACAAATTAAAAACTTCCATAGGCATTCTAGTATCCGGCTTTCGCCAGTCATTGTTTATAGGACGTCCACCCCATCTTCTTATCCGACGATATTTTCTTGATTACTTTTATTGTAAATTCTGCATAGATTTAAAACAACACAAATTTATAAACATTCTTTTTAGCTTCATTTTTAATAAACCTAAACAATAAGAAATCGCGACTTTTTTGTTTAGTTATGTGTTGTTGTTGTCAGAACATTGATTCGTTTTCTCAACGTTGGCTAATCGCTTAAACGGGCAACGTTACGACAACGGTAAAGATAAATTACGGTTACGTATACCTAACCCGGCCTTCAATCTGAACAGTACAACATCTGTTCCGTAAATATGAAGTGATCCAATCTAAGATTTAAAGCCTTTATATTTTTTGTGCACGCTGAAAAAATACGCTTCTGTAGTATATTGTCCCAAACATATTCTGCTTGAAATATATAAATGTTAAGGGTACACTCTAAATATTATATATTTGGGAAGATGTTGTTCTAAACAAATCTTCCTATTAGTTTTTATTTGGAACTATTATTTACGAAACAAATATTTATTTGCATTTAAGTATTGAGAAAACATATCAATAAGGGTGGCAATATCTCTGGCACAACGGCCGTTTTTGGACGACCTTCGTCTTTGAGCGAGCGTCGGCCATACAAAGATTTAAGTTCATCGATGCACTCTTGTCGTGATAATCCACGTCGTTAATTCAATTTTTTTGCCAAATTGATTTTTTCAAGTCACTGTAAACAAAACAAATGATGGTCGTACGTCAAAACGTTCTGATTACGTTTATGCTAAAAAAATTTCAAACTTTCCAATGGAAATGTCAGATGGCGCTAGGCAACACTTAGTGTTGCATAGGCCAGAAAAATATATAGCAACCCTCGTACCTTAATTTTATGACATATTTATGTTTTTCAGTAATTTAATTATTTTCTGAAATTTTAAATGTTCTTAAAATTCCTTTATAATTGAAATCGTATAATTTTGCATTATGATACATTACTTCATTCTTGTAATTGCTTCTTTGTTGTCAACCCATCAACAAATGATGACTTGAATTAACCGGAAATTTAAAAAATAACATGTAATTTTAAATTATATAACTCGAAATCAATGAAAAAATGAAATTCGAAAATCTGCAATCTGCAAAAATTGTATTTGTATATAAACACATTTGGGAAAACGAGTTTGTAAATATATTTTTTTGTAATATATTAATATGTGCGTTCCAAATAAATTTTACTGATTTTCAAATAAAATTTACTTTCTCAGAAATAAATATTATTTTTTACAAATATGTGTTCCAAATATCTTTTCTTTCGATTCAAACATATCAAAAAAGTCGATTTTGCCCGGTGTATAAGGACAAGCCCGCAACGGTTGACGCACTGGAAGCCAATATTGAAGAATTTGTTCGAGGGATACCGGCCGATATGAATCATCTTTAAACATTGAATTATATAGACCGTTCTATCGACTCAAATAAAGATTTCATATATTTCTTTAAATTTGATGTGTTTTGTTTTTCTTTAAATCAAATTCGAAAGCTCTAAAAAAATCACCCTATAATAGAAATAGCCAAGAGGAAATGGACTTGGATCGTCCACATTCTGAGAAGACCAAATGATGACATAGCCAAGATAGCTATCGACTGGAACCCCCAAGGAAACAGAAAGTGAGGAAGACCCGCCATCACATGGAGAAGACAAGTATAATCCGAAGCAAGGATGACAGGGATGAGCTGGAAATAAATGGCACACCCAAAAAGGCAATGGAAAAACTTTGTTATGACCCTTTGTTACAACGCGGAACCATATTGGTTGATGTTTCGTAACTATGCAAGTCTTCCAATTTCAAAATACCTGCACCTCTTTTGAATTCTACACAGTTTTTGGGGTTTAGAAACACTGTGTACTGGGTACCGTTGAGATCGAAAAGTGTCCAATATATACAACTAGTAAAAAATAAGATGATAACCAACAAAGTATCGGCAGAAATTATAAATAAAGCAAATGCCCCTGTCGCACATGCACTCCACCTCCTCTGACCACAATTCAATTGGAGAAAACTTTAACCGTGAGTAATGTGGTTTGGAAATATCGTTCAACTCAAATAGACTGATATACAAATCATTCGGAGCTTCTGAATAGTCGATGTCCCCGTTTTTTATAGAGAACTCACTCAAAAGTAGAGCGATCGGGGGTGGTCGGGTTGTCCGGGTCGGTTACCGGCGCAACGGAGTCAGTAAATATATTTTATCTTATCGGTTGTTGAAACGAAGTGTACGAAAAATACGTTACTTTATCTGGTGGAAAAAAGCCACCATCCGAACATGCGACCACAACAGAAACAGCAACAAACCGTATGTATCAGTGGGGAGTAGGCAGAGACAGTCATATCAAAAGTCTGCTCTCAAAAAAACCCCATTCGGTCGGGCAAAATTCTTTTGACAGAATTCCAGACAAAAGCATTTGTTTAAACAAATACCCAGTTGAACGACGAGCGGAGTAGAGACCAAAACGAAATTGAAGTGAAGTGAAACGGATAAGAAATTTTGAACGAAATTACGAACTTAAATTGCGCAAAAACTGTAGAAATCGGTTTAGAAAAATCTCCGAAAAAAGTTATGTTATAAAACAAAATTTAAACTTCGCCCAAACAAAGCATCGAAATGGCAAACATAGCCAGTCTTTGGGAAAAATTTGTTTATAAATTCTTCAAATATGCTCCCAGTATAGTAGGTGCGTTGGATAGATCACCTCGTGTAAAATGGTTAAACTACACTGAAAAAATGTGTTTTTGTGGTGCAATCAAAGAAAAATATCATCAAACAAAGAAATAATTATTTATATCAAACAAATTTTTCTTTATTCTAATGAACATGTTCTTTATTACAAAAAAAAAATGTTTTATTCTAATAAAAAAAATCGTTGTTCAATCCAATGAAATCCCTTTTCAATTCAAAGAAAAATTTCTTGAAAATAAAGAAAAATTACTTTGGAATAAAGAGTTTTTCTATGGATTTAAGAAAAAATTATGTTGCTGAAAAGCAGTATAGTGTTACTTTGAATCACGTTGCTTTGAATCAATGTGTTACAAGAATTTAACTACTTTGAATGTGTGAACATTTCTTAAAAATAAAAAATAAATACCTAGTTTGGAATAAAGAATTGTTTCTTTGGATTAAAGAAAATTTTCTTTGGCAGAAAAACAGAGTAACGTTGCTTTGAATCAAAGAAGTTTTTCTTTGTTTTAATGCACAACGTTTTTTTCAGTGTACGTCTTAGCTTCCCTCAATGTGCAATTAATTAGTTTGACTGTGTGTTTTTCTAATTTTGAATTGTATTTTTATTTTTTTTTTTTTTTTTGAAAAAAGTCTGCATTAGTTTCTTGCCATGTGGTCTGGTGTTTGGCTACACGATTTCCTCTTTTGTGGCTGAGCGTAATGTCGAGGTCGGCGTCATCGTCTATGGTCCCCTGATCTTGGGCGCCTGTTGGGGTTTTGTAGCGGCTCTGATAATGTTTCTGCTGAAATTTTTCCGTTCCCGCATTGTGTTTTGGCATATGAATATTTTGTTGACGGCGGGTGTATTTCACGTCATCTCGAGTTGCTTCTATTTTGCTGATGACTTAGGTAAGTGCAGAAAAAATATATGAAATAAAAACAAAACAACGTTTCGAAAACAACCTAATCTATGGCAAAACAAACAGAGAAGACCAAATACGGGCACAAAAGACAAAGAAACAAATATAAATAAAAGCTGTTCAGCCCCCGTCAACCGACTTAGATATACCCTCAACTTCTGAGAAAAATACTGTGGAATTTGGATTTCGGCGTCGACAGATTCCAGAAAGGTTGGGTAAATTTTGTTCTTTATTTTGGAGACCAGATAGTAAAAGAAAACGCTCTTTCCACAGGAACGAAATTTTAGACTTCTAAAGGGTGGTCGGGCCATAAATAAAACAAAAAATTTTCCGGGGTTTTTTAGAAGAATTATTTTAATATTTTTATACCCTCCACCGTAGGATGGGGGTATATTCATTTGGTCACTCCGTTTTAACACCACTAACTGTTGATATGAGACTCCATGAAGTATATATGGGCATTTCCGCGGGTCGCGAACTTACGTTCGTACGCTTTAGATGTACAAAAAATAAAAAAAAACAAAATGTTTCCCCGCATTTTTTTTGGTGATTTGATAGCATATTGGTAGCTCTATGCTAGGTGAAAAAGATGGGTTTCATCGAGTTTTAGTTTTCATAATGATAGCAATAAACATGTGGTCACGAACGTGCGCGAAATAGAAGTCAACTTTGGCTGAATCTAGTAACATGCAAAAGGAACGGAATATTCTAAAGCTATTAATTTATTTTAAAAGAGGATTAATGTAGCTTTCTATCGAGTATTTACACAATAAATTATCTCTATTGGTTTTTTTCTAATTGGCTTACGATTTTTCAATCTGTTTTAACCGTTAAATTAATCGTTAATCGAACTTTTTTTTGGTCTCCTTGCATTTTTCTTTTCTTAATTGATTTTAATAGACAAATTTTGTAGTAAGAGAGCAAGCATAATATATGTTTTTATATGTAAAATAATTAAATATAAAATTGTCTGTAAAAGTAGCTTAAAATGGAAAAAATACAATTTTTCAGTTTTTAGGCAAATTTTCTCATGAAAACAACAGGGATATGCTATGAAACCATTATATTTTAAAAATATAGACATTTTGTATTCATTTTTTATAATTATTCACAATAAAATACGATGATTACCAACATTTTATTTTTCGGCCGTGGTTGACCATTCGACGGAAATGCCCATATATTATTAATCGTCGTAAACGTTTAAGACGATTTAGCCATGTCTGTCCCTCTGTTGTAATCACGCTGCAGTCCGTAATAATAGAGCTAGGTTGATACAATTTGGTAGAAATATTTCTTATAGTTGCTCCAAAATACGGTTTTTGATCCACAGATACCACATTTTTAAAGCAATTTAGCAGAAACTTTGCAGTTTGTATTCTGTTTTGACAAATCGGTTCTTATTTTGTTATATTCACCCTATAGAGGTCGATCCAAAATATACGTATTTAAGCCATAAATACCATATTTTCTAAGCATTTTAACTGAATCTTTGCAGTTTGTATTTAATTAAGATAAGAATTCATCGCAGTAAAAAAATTGTAAATCAGTTCATATTTTGTTATAGTCCACCTATACATATCGCTCCCAAAAATGCGAATAAAACTATTTTAAGCCATAAATACCACATTTTTCAGTTGAAGAGTTTGGCTAAATAATTTGCGCCCTAAAAATTGCAGCGCTCTTTTTTTATTAATTAACTTAAACAAAAGTGATCGTTTCATGATTTGCTCCATATTCAAAATTTTTCCAGTAATAAAATTGAATGCAATCCATGGTGGAGGGTATATAAGATTGGGCATGGCCGAACTTAACGCTTTTGCTTGTTATTTTTATGTTCGTCTGTGACCTGAAAAGGAAAATAATCTAGAAAACAATGACCTGGGATTTTTTGCATGTTTTTAATTTTTCATCCGACTGAAATCAAACTTAGATTTAGACTTTTTATCGTTCAAAAATAGAAAATTTTAGTCCATATCGAAAATATCCAAAAAAATATATTTTTGAAAGATAAAACGTCTAAATGCCAAGTTTGGCTTTACTCGCATAAAAAATGAAGAATGTGTAAAAATCCGAGGTCTATTGATCAGGGACCACAAATGCCAAACTTTTTTTAATGTTGGAGTAAAAAAATATTAACAGCCAGTTTCTGTAACTTACAGCCTGTTTCTGTAACTTACAATTTTGCTTTCGTTCGCCTGCCAGACGACAAACAGCTGATTTGGGTTTCACTAACTACCATCACAACGACAAGTCGCACGAAAATGAACTCGTACGAAACGTAATCATTTCAGTGTAAATTTTGGTTTCTCTATCTGTCTTTTCTGTCATCTGGGCGAAAACAAATGTCAGATCGAGTCACTTTATTTTATTTGTCGACTGATAGGAAAAATGACAAAAAACGTTATTAAAAGGTAAACATAAGTAGATATGAATATAAGTATGGTAAAAACAATTAAATAATAATAAAATTGTATACATATGTTTACATATATAAGCATAAAGAAGTCAACATTGGCAGCTCGCTAAGATGGAAAAAAATTATCAGTGCACAATGAGAGAGAGAGAGAAAGAAATGAGTGTTGGATCAGCTCACCTGACCCACCCAGGGTTGATTTGTGGCCACCGCTATTGTAAAGGATACAGAGGTGTATTTTCTAAGGTCGACCATACAAAAATGTGTGCTTTTTTAGACCGGAAGTTGTGAAATTCTTGATCTGGCAATTACATTATTTTCCAATTGGTAAATTGCTAACGTCATTGACGTAAGGCCAGGCGAACGAAAGAACGAACCTTAGAGAAACCAAATTCCTGACGAAAGTGACTGACTGGTTTTCGTTCGCAGAGATTTTCGTTAGAAATACAGAAACAGGCCGTTAAAATTTTGCTTTCGTTCGCTTGCCAGACGACAAACAGCTGATTTGGGTTTCACTAACTACCATCACAACGGCAAGTCGCACGATAATGAACTCGTACGAAAACGTAATAATTTCAGTGTAAATTTTGGTTTCTCTATCTCTCTTTGCTGTCATCTGGGCGAACACAAATGTCAGATCGAGTCACTTTATTTTATTTGTCGACTGATAGGAACAATGACAAAAAAAGTTATTAAAAGTAAAAAATAAGTAGATATAAATATAATTATGGTAAAAACAATTAAATAATAATAAAATTGTATACATATGTTTACATTTTTAAGCATAAAGAAGTCAACATTGGCAGCTCGCTAAGATGGAAATATTCATCAGTGCACAATGAGAGAGACGTGAGAGAGAGAGAAAGAAATGAGAGTGTTGGATCAGCTCAGCTGAACCACCCAGGGTTGATTTTTGGCCACAAATAGTGTAAAGGATACAGAGGTGTATTTTCTAAGGTCGACCATACAAAAAATGTGTGCTTTTTTAGACCGGAAGTTGTGAAATTATTGACCTGGCAATTACATTATTTGCCAATTGGTAAACTTCTAACGTCATTGACGTAAAGCCAGGCGAACGAACGAACTTAGAGAAACCAAATTCCAGACGAAAGTGAGTGATTGGTTTTCGTTCGCAGAGACTTTCGTTAGAAATACAGAAACATGCCGTAAGAACTTTTTGCGAGCACATCAACATCTAATATCACAGAGAATATAGAGATAACAAGTAAGGAAGTTCAGTCAGGTAAACCGAAATATGATCAGGGACCACAAAAGTCAACCTCTTTTTTAATTTTGGAGTAAAGAAATGTTTAAGAACATATCAACGTCTAATATCACAGACGAATATAAAAACAAGTAAGAAAGTTTCAGTCGGGTACACCGACTAAGGTATACCCTCACTTTGTGAGTAATGTAATATTGAATATTACTCGAATTATTCTGTCAATTTGTGTGGGAGGTACCAGAAGGGGTTTATCAAAAACACCTTTTTTTCGCTGAACATTAGATACTTTAAATGCATTGCACTGTGCCGACTTATAAGCATTTATGTACACTGGTATAAACGTTATGAGGCATTAAATTGTGGTATGATTTGGACATTTTGTGTGGGAGGTACAAAAAGGGGCGTGGCAATAACGCCCATTTTTCACAGGGCTATAGACACTATAAAAACATTACACTGTACAAAATTTCAAGTATTTTTATACACTGGTTTTAATATTATAAGCAGTTAACTTTTGGTGCAAAAAGGTACCTTTTTGTGGGAGGTACCAAAAGGGGCGTGGCAAAAACACCCATTTTTCCCTGGACTGTAGGCAATATAAAAGCATAATACTGTACAAAATTTCAAGTATTTTTATACACTGTTATTAATGTTATAAGCTGTTAACTTTTGTTGCAAAATGGTGCATTTGTATGGGAGGTACCAAAAGGGACGTGGTGACTTCGCCATTTTTTCTCGAGTTGATATCGACTAATAAGCTAATACTATGTGTGGAATTTCAAATGATTCGAATAAGTAGTATAGCAGTTATTAAAGAATCAATATTTCACAACATTTTAACCCTTTGTGGGGGAGGTACTAGAAGGAGTGGACCAATATGGCCCATCTTCGAACTTAGCCAGAGATAGAAAAAAATATTACCACATACCAAATTTGAGGTCAATCAGTTACTCCTTTCGAGTGTTATCGTGCGCACCAGCCAGCAGACAGACAGACGGACGGACATTGATCATTCGACTTAAAATGACCCAAAACGGATTTCCTCCGAACATACTTGGGGGTTAGGTCACTCCTTCGACGTGTTACACTTTTTCCGTAGCAAATGATATATACCCTCGTCACACTAAAGTGAGGGTATAATAACAAGTAAGAAATTTCGGTCGGGTAAACTGGCTTACGAAATTTCAAGTATTGGCATGCACTGGTATTAAAGTTATATGCTGTTAACTTTTGGTGAAAATAGTCCATTTGTGTTGCAAATACCAATGGGGGCGCACATTTTTCTAATAATAAATTAAAATATGTGTGGAATTTCAGAAGATTCAAGTAGTATATAAATTATTAAAGAATCAATATTTCACTAAATGTTAACCATTTGTGGGGATGTTACTTGAAGGAGTGGACCATATGGCCGATCTTCGAACTTAGCCGGAGATAGAGCAAAATATTATTGCATACCAAATTTGATTCCAATCGGTTAATCCTTCCGAGAGTTATCGTGGGCTCTAGCCGGCAGACACACAGGCGGACGAACGGACGGTTATTGCTCAAATGACTTAAAATGATCCAAATTACTCACTATTATATTTCATAGAAATAAGGGAAAGGTGCTGCGGGTATTTGTTAGTAATTCTCGTGACTTTTTGTAATAAGTATGAGTGATAAGCTATGAAGTTCGCAACAATTAAACTGTTATAGACGTATATAAGAGGAATTTTTGATAAGCTTTAGTTAATGTAATCATAAATGAATAAGTAAAATTATCAACTCAACCATATTCGTCTACACTGAAAAAATAAATGTCGCAAAACAAAAGACAACACCATCTCTAAAAATTTTCAAGAAAATCGGTAAAAGCTGTACAATTATGAAAATTTTCAGTTAAGCCTGGTACGAAAAAACTGTGGAACTGTACCTAAGAACAAGTAAGAAAGTTCAGTCGGGTAAACCGGCTTACGAATCCCCCCACCTTCAGTCCCAAAAAATATACGTATATTTATTTTTTTGTTTTAATTAAATTATTATCAATTTAAATTGAATTTAATAATGTTAAAGCATGAGCTGGTATTAAAGTTATAAACTATTAACTTGTGGTGAAAAATAGTTCTTTTTGCGGGAGGTACCAAAATGGCCGCGTTAATAACGCCCACTTTTCACTCGACTGTAGGTACTATAAAAGTATTACACTGTACAAAATTTCAAGTATTTGTGTGCACTGGTCCCTTTTGGTCCATTTATATTAAATGTGTAAGCAGTTAATTTTTTGTACAAAAATCGTCCTTTTATGTGGGGGGTGTTAAAAGGGGTGGCAACACTTCGCCCGTTATTCTCAAGGTGATAGCGACGGACTAACTATTACTATGTGAGTAATAACAGATGATTCGGATAAATAATTTGAAAGTTATTAGAGAATCAATATTTAACTAAATGTTAACCCTTTGTGAGGGTACTAGAAGGAATGGACCAATATGACCCATCTTCGAACTTAGCCTGGATAGAAAAAATATTATCGCATACCAAATTTGAAGTCAAACCGTTACTTCTTTCGAGAGTAATCGTGCACTCCAGCAAGACAGACGGACAGACAGATTGGCAGACAGATTGGCAGACGGACGGACATTGCTCAAATTACTTAAAATGCCCTAAAACGAATTTCCGCCGAACATACTTGTCTTAAGTCACTCCTTTGATGTGTAACACTCTTGGCTCGTAGCAATTGATATATACCCTCCACCCGGTAAGGTGAGGGTATAATAATAAAAGCAATATGCAATATGATGGGTTCTATTAAGAGTTTGTAAAATTAATTTATAATTTTTATTTCACGATCTCAACAGTTTTATGACTAACCATAAATTACATCTAACGATTAATAGAGGGTGGTCCAACCATAATGCAAGTCAAGTTTTTCGCCCAACTTAATTTAAAATTTTTATGTTTCAGTGTTTGACAGATTCAACCATGGAGAGATACATAATTTAACAGCGCGTTAAGATTGTTGAAGCCTTTTACGAAAATGGACGTCCAAATCAAAATGCATTTCGAGCACTTCGTGATTTTGTTGGTCAGCATAATCGACCAAATGTGTCCACAATCGGGAGAATTGTGCGCAAATTTCAGTAAACCATGTCTGTAGGAGATGTGACCAGTTCGTTTTATACGGTTTATGGGCTGCCGGCGTCATCGGGCCGTACTTCTTCGAAAATTAGGTCGGCCAAACAGTTACAGACAATGGTGTTCGCTATCGCGAGATGATAACAGATTTCTTGTGGCCAGAAATTGAGGATGTGGATCTGGACGATATGTGGTTCCAACAGGATGGTGTCATTTGTCACACAGCTAACAAAACAATGGCTTTTGTGCGCGAGAAATTCAATGGTTATCTCACGTCGTGGCTACGTTAATTGGCCGCTACGATAATGTGATTTGACACCCTTGGACTTCTTTCTTTTGTGATATTAAAAAGAAAAAGAGTACGTCAATAAGTCAATTCAAGAGCTAAAGGATGAGACAATTTGGCATATAACCGACATTGAACCTCAATTATGTCTCTGAGTCCTTGAAAATATGGACCATCGGATAGTGGTATGCCACCGTAGCCGTGGCGAGCATTTGGCCGATATTTTATTTCACACATAATTGTCATAGATCCTTCTACATTATAAAAAATATTAAGATTATCTCAAAACTTTTTGTTTTATTTACAATTAACATTGTGCGTTTTGGTTGGAACACCCTTATTAAAACAGAATAAGCGCAAACCCGCAATTTCCTTCCTGGATTTTCGTTGAAAATTAGAAGTATTTATTCGTGGGCCAAGATATTTCTGTACCAAATTTCATATTTATCGGAGATGGGTCAAATAACATCTACTTTCCCATTTTCATAATGATCGGATTTTAATTCAACATGAGCTTTATTTATGTATATCACGAACTTAGTTGAAGGACAACATGTACTTGATTTTATTACAACATGTAATTAATTTAAAGATGTTTTATGTCTTTATTTAAAGTACAAATCATAAAAGCTAGCATAAATTCACTAATTATCCCCTCACCCTAGAGAGGAGGGTATATATCATTTGCTACGAGCCAAAGTGTAACTCATCGAAGGAGTGACCTACGACCCTAAGTATGTTCGGCGCATATCCTTTTTGGGTCATTTTAAGTCGAATGAGCAATGTCCGTCTGTCTGTCTGCTGGCTGGTGCGCACGATAACTCTCGAAAGGAATAACCGATTCCGATAAGTTCGAGTGTGGGCCATATTGGTCCACTCCTTCTAGTACCTCCCCCACTAACGGTTAACATTTAGTGAAATATTGATTATTTAATAACCTCTATACTACTTATTTGGATCCTCTGAAATTCTACACATAGTATTAGTTTATTAGTCACTACTACCTCGAGAAAAATGGGCATATATGCCACGCCCCTTTTGGCACCTCCCACACAAATGGACAATTTTGAACCAAAAGTTAATAGCTTATAACTTTATTACCAGTGCATACAAAGACCTGAAAATTTTTACAGTGTAATGGTTTAATAGTACCAACAGCACAGGGGAAAATGGGCATTGTTGCCATGCTACTTTTGGTACCTCCCACACAAATGGATCATTTTGTACCAAAAATTACCAGGTTTTAACTTTATTACCAGTGCGTACAAAGACCTGAAAATTTGTACAGTGTAATGGTTTAATAGTGCCAACAGCACAGGTAAAATGGATCATTTACCTCCCACACAAATGGATCATTTTGTACCAAAAGTTAACAGCTTATGGGCCTTATTCATAAAAAGTTAATGAAGGTTTGAAGAACACTTTAACACTGCTAAAACGTTCTTCAAACCTTCATTAACTTTTTGTGAATAAGGGCCTAAAACTTTAATAAAAGTGCATACAATAGACACCACTCTATCATCTTCAGAATTCAAAGCACTAAAGAATGTCTTTAACTTAAATCAGCTAAAGTACTTATGGAAGTAGTAAATTGAAAGTAACAAAAACTACTAACCAAACCCATATTTTGACGAACTAAGACAACATACTAAAACTCTCATGCCAATACATTTTTGTTTTTTGCTTGGGTTCGTCTCGCGAGCCACGAAAATAAATGCAGTTTTGTCAACGGCTAATGCCGACGTCGTCGTACCTCAAGTGTTTGTATGTGTTTTTATACCCTCCACCATAGGATGCGGGGTATATTCATTTTGTCACTCCGTTTGTAACACCTCTAAATATTGATCTGAGACCCCATAAAGTAGTATATATAATCGTCGTAAAATTCTAAGACGATTTAGCCATGTCCGTCCGTCCGTCTGTTGTAATCACGCTACAGTCCTTAATAATAGAGCTAGGTTGATCAAATTTGGTATAAATATTTCTTGTAGTTGCAGGTTGTTTGGAATTGCAAATGGCCCATATCGGACAATGTTTTATATAGCCCCCATATAGCATCTAACTTGTTGTGATTCATACTGTTCTCATCTACTATAGTTTTTTGTGTTTTTCGGTGTTATTTATATACCTCCTTATGGGGGTATATTAATTTTGTCACTTCGTTTGTAACACCTCTAAATATTGATCTGAGACCCCATAAAGTATATATATTCTTAATCGTCGTAAAATTCTAAGACGATTTATCCATGTCCGTCTGTCCGTCCGTCCATCTGTTGTAATCACGCTACAGTCCGTAATAATAGAGCTAGGTGGCTGAAATTTGGTATAGCTGCAGGTAACTTGGTATAGCTGCAGGTAACTTCTTATAGCTGCAGGTAACTTGGGATTGAAAATGGGCGATTTCGGTCCATATTTAGATATAGCTCCCATATATAGCATCTAACTTGTTGTGATTCCTACTGTTCTCATCTTTTTTGTGTGTTTTCGGTGTTATTTTCTTTAGGTTTGAGTTATTTTGTGTGGTCACATGCTATCCATGGTGCAGGGTATATAAGATTCGGCATGGCCGAACTTAACGCTTTTACTTGTTGTTATTTACTGTTGGTCTGTGCTATTCTGTCAGAATTTCAAAAAATTAATAGAAACAAATACAAAATTGGTAGTGTTTTAATTGCTTGGCAGAATTTACTACAGTTTCGATAGACACCACTCTATCATCTTCAGAATCCAATAGCTCTAAAGAATATCTTTAACTTAAATCAGCTGAGAAACTTATGGAAGTAGTAAATTGAATGTAACAAAAACTACTAACCAAGCCCGTATTTTGCTCAACTTTAAAAAAAAAAATTCTTTAAAATTCCCATTTAGTATTTGGGTCATATTTTTTGAAGTATACGTCGGGATACGCTTTTAAATTAAAGGGAATTATGAGGACTTCAAATGTTAGTACTGACGCTTTCGAGTGAAATGAGCAGTTTTGTAGCTTTTATCTTTATTGTTTTTTGCTTGCACGAAAAAATATCAAAAATAGGAAAAAATGCAAAAAAAAAATTTTGTTCCAATTTTTGAAAGAAAACTTCCTAACGAAGAAAACAATGCTTATTTGAAGAAAGTCTATGGATAAATGTAGAAAATATAGCCATTTTGGTAGAAATAAGATAATTTCAATATAATCCGGTTTTTATACCCGCACTATTGTGAACTAGGGTATATATCAGATGCTGTTGGCCAAAAGTGTAACACTTCGATGGAGTGACCCAAGAGATCCCAAGAATATTTGGCGGAAATCTGATTTGGGCCATTATAAGTCATTTTAGCAATGTCCGTCAGCCTGACCGTTTGTCTGTCTGGTTGGTGCGCACGATAATTTTCGATAGGATTAACCGATTGACTTCCAGTTTGGTATGAGTCAATATTTTTTTCTATGTCCAGGATAAGGTCAAAGATGGACACTCCTTCGAGTACCTCCCCAACGAAGGGTCAACATTTAGTGAAATATTGATTATCTCATAACTTCTATACTACTACCCAGAATCGTTCACAATTCCACAAGTAGTATCAGTTTCTTGGTCGCTATCATTTTTAGAAAAAGGGACGCAGTTGTCACGCCCCTTTTGGTAACTCCCGTACAAATGGATATGCATAACAAGTTAACGGCTTATAACTTTCATTCCAGCTCATACAAATATTTGACATTTTGTGAAGTGTGCACATAAAGTGTGGTCCAATCAAAACGCACGATTATAATTGTTAACAAAACAAAAAGTTTTCAGAGAATTATCTTAATATTTTTTATTATGATTGAAAAGGATCTATGACCATTATGTGTGAAACAAAATATCGGACAAATGCTCGCCGCGGCTTCGGTGCCATACCTATATACGTTGGTGCATATTTTCAATGACTCTGAGACATAACTGAAGTTCAATGCCTTTAATGTTTCGAATTATCTTATCCTTTAGCTCTTGTATTGTTCTTCGCTTATTGACGTACACTTTTTCTTTTAAATATCCCCAAAGAAAGAAGTCTAACGTCGTCAAATCACATGATTGTTCCGGCCAATTAACATAGCCACGATGTGAGATCCATTCTGTTGTAATCACACATCGTCCAGGTCCATATCCTCAATTTCTGGCCACAAGAAGTCCGTTATCATATCGCGATAGCGAACACTATTCGAGGTAACTGCTTGGCCGGCCTCATTTTCAAAAAAGTACGGCCCGATGACGCCGCTTGCCCATAAACCGCATTAAACAATCAGTCATTGTGGATGCATCGGCTTTTCAACAATCACTCGTGGATTCTCATTTGCCCAAATGCGGCAATTCTGCTTGTTAACGAATCTACTGAGGCGAAAGTGTGCCTCGTCGCTGAAGATGATGCATTGTGATTTGAATGCCCATTTTCGTAACGCGCTGCACAATTGTGTACCTCTCCATGGTTGAATTTGTCAAACACTCAAACAAAGAAATGTCAAATTATGTTGGGCAATGTCAATTATATGTTGAACCACCCTTTACAAACACTTAAAATTTTGTACAGTGTAATGTTTTTATAGTATATTAATAAAATGGGTGTTATTGCCACGCCCTTTTTGGTACTTGCCAAACAAAAAATGACAAAATAAAAAATATGAAAAAATATTTTTTAAATTTCCCTATTTATACCCTCACTTTAGTTATACGAGGGTATACGCAGTATGTTCAAAAAAAATTGTATTTTTTCAAAAAGTAGTTATTTATTCATGAATATCTATTCTGTCCCATTCAAAGCAATTCCCCTCGGATATAATACACTTCTGCCAACGTTTTTTCCAATCCTCGAAGCACTTCAAATAATCATTTTTTGTGATCTTGTTCAGCTCCTCCTTCGATGCCGTCTTTTTCTCCTCAATCGTTGCGTAGCGTCGTCCTTTCATGGGCTTTTTAGTCACAGGGGGCTATGTCAGGGGAATACGGGGGCTGCGGCACCATTACAGTGATGTTTTTGGCCAAATATTCGCTCACAAGCAACGTTGTGTGCAAGCAACATGGTGCAAAAGCCAGTTTTTGTTCTTCCACAAATCCGGGCGTTTTTGGCGGATTGCTTCGCGCAATTTGCGTATAATTTGCAGGTAATATTCTTTATTGACCGTACTACCCTGTGGCAAGAACTCGTAATGCACCACGCCCCTGCAATCAAAGAAACTGTGAGCAAAACCTTTGCGTTCCACCGAACTTGGCCCGCTTTTTTCGGTCTTGCTTCATGCGGCAGCTTCCATTGGGATGATTGAGCTTTAGTTTCCACGTCGTAACCGTCGTCACCAGTTATGACCCTCTGGAGCAAATTTGGGTCGTCACGGACCGAGTTCAACATCTCCTGAGCAATGTTAACGCTATGCTGTTTTTGGTCCAAATTGAGCAATTTTGGCACGAATTTAGCGGCGACCCGACTCATGCCCAAATCATTGGTAAAAATCGAATGGCACGAGCCAATCGATATGTTTAGGTCCTCTGCAACTTCTCTAATGGTAATTCGTCGATTGGCCAATATTATTTTATTCACTTTATCAATGTTTTCGTCTGTTGTTGACGTGCTCGGGCGTCCGGCACGCTGTTCTTCCTTCGCATCTTCTCGGCCCTCTAAGAACATTTTGTACCACCGATAAACGTTGCTTTGGTCCAAGGTAGCTTCACCATATGCCACAGTCAACATTCGGAATGCGTCAGCGCACTTTATTTTGTTTTTCACACAAAATTTGATGCAGATAGATAAAAATCGAAGACGAGTTAAAACACATCCAAGCTCAACAGCTGTCAAAAATTAACTAAACATTCATAATGGCCGACCTTGTCTGCATAAGTAAGGGACATGAGTACCAACATAACGCTACAAAAATATCAAAAATCAAATGCACGTAACCCGCGGAAATTAAAAATTTCCGATATTTTTTGAACATACCTCGTATATCATATGCTACGGACCAAAAGTGTAACACATCGAAGGAGTGACCTAAGACCCTAAGTATGTTCGGCGGATATCCGTTTTGGGTCATTTTAAGTCGAATGAGCAATGTCTGTCCATCTGTCTGTCTGGCTGGAGCGCACGATAACTCTCGAAAGGAGTAACGGATTGAATTAAAATTTGGTATGTGATAATATTTTTTCTATCTCAGGCTATGTTCGAAGATGGGCCATATTGTCCACTCCTTTTAGTACCTCCCTCACAATGGGTTAAAGTTTAGTGAAATATTGATTCTTTAATAACTTCTATACCATTTATCCTAATCTTCTATAATTCCACTCATAGTAATTGTTATCATTATCACCTTGATAAAAATGGGCAATGTAGCCTCACCCATTTTGGAACCTCCCACGCAAAGGGACCATTTTAGGACAAAAAATTAACTGCTAATAACTTGAATACCAGTGCAAATAAATTTTGATCAGTGTAATGCCTGTAAAAAATAAGCATTATTGCTACGACCATTTGGTACCTCTCATAATGCTTTTATAGTGCCTATAATCCAGTAAAAAATGACGGTTATTGCCACGCCCCTTTTGGCACCTCCCACACAAATGTACCATTTTGTGCAAAAGGTTAATAGCTTCTAGTGTGAGTACCAATGCACGAAAATACTACACATTTCTTTTTTGCAATTGTGAATATGTGCTAAGGATTTTTTCGTGCCAATATTTTATACGAGACAGCTTCATATTATTATAAAAATATCCCGGTATTCATTTTAAAAAATCCTGGGATTCGGTATCGGGATCATAATTGTAATTGTAATATTCCTTCTGGTTGACAAAACAACAGTTTAATGTGTAAATTTCCCGCAAAAAAAGAACAACATGAGTCATCAATGGAACAATACGTCAACAATAGCCATCAATCTATATCTTATCGCAGATAAATTGTCATTGGGTAACCCATTCTGCTAAAGCAGTGATTGCTCAAAAAACCCTAATCACTTCGTCTAGTGACCACTCGTTTTACTATTAGATATCATAGAGAGCAATTGGTTTGTTCCAGTTTCTTTGCAAATTATAAATTATCCACTCGAGTGGCAAAAGCCACAATAGTCCATGAATATTTATGACACTTTTTTTTGCTAAGTGTCTTTCTCTTTATGACTATAATAAGGCATATCAAAAAGTTATATGAAGTGTCTAAATACTTATAAAATTTCCTCGTCCTGTCGCCTACCTCGCCGCTTTTATTTGGCGATAGCACAATCAACTAACTTCCGTATTATAAATACTCGGGAGGTATCCAAATATTTATACAAATATGTACTTATACGTACATATTTAATATCAAACATGAAAATATAAGAACTGAAGTTTAATTCGATTTGACAACAAACCCAAAAAGTAGTTAAGATAACAAATGTTGGTTTTTTTTTGTACGGTTGAATCACTACAACGCCAGGTCCAAGAACCGACACCAATACCAACAAAACCACACATACACACACACATGTATACTTTTTCAAATAATTATTGAAATCAATCGTTAGACCACTTCATAAATGATAGTACCACTTAAGTACTTAGTACATATGGCTAAAACTGAAACGAATGAATGAGTGAGCGAGTGTCGCCGCAGCATACGAGTACGTCCTAGATTAATGGAAATGATAATGGCGAAATAATTTATTGAAAGGTAGACAATGACGCACAGTGGATGGTATTTGGAAAGTGCGGAGCAAAAATGAAACGCCCATTAGGCTATACAAAAACAGACAAAGAAAGCATGGATGGTATTGATCTGGACAACGTTTACTTTCAACAAGACGACGCTACGTGCCACACAAGCAACGAAACCATTGCTCTGTTACGGGAAAAGTTTCCGGACCGTGTTATCTCTCGAAGATGTGATCACAGTTGGCCACCGAGATCTTGTGATTTAACACCTTGCGACTTCTTCCTTTGGGGCCACGTCTTGAATCGGCGCCAACAGCCCAGCGTCGATTCAAGACCTCAAAGATAGAATTCGTGTGGCTACCGAGGAAATAGGGCAGCCACTTTGCGATTTGGTTATGTAAAATTTCATGAAAAGGATATGGTCCTGTAAGCGTGGTCAGAAAAACAGATTCACTTATGGTGATTTCGATTCTGAAAAAAGTGTTGCCCCGTCGATGCGAAATTCTGAAAATATTTGCCCTTTTTAGGTGAAGCTGATGTAGTCCCTCGAATTAAACTTAGCTCCTATTTCGAAATTGCAAAATGTGGTGTAAAAGTCCTGTTATCGGGAAAAGGGCAACGGAAATTTTGCACTTTATTGCAGAAAAGAAATCACCATTAACACAGGGACATAAGAGAAAATACAAGTTATCCCTACTCCTCCCGTTGAACCAATTTAATTGCTTTAAAAGCTCAAAAGTTGACAGATTCCAACATCAACCAAGTTAGCTAACTCCTTAAAGAAATAAGAGCCTAAGGTTGCATGCCGGCTTCTAGAGAGAGCAGGGCACATACACAGCAGGTGTTCTATTGATTCATCATTCTCTTCGTCTCCACAGCTTCTGAAAGTCATTTTGCAAGAACTTCAATCTGTCTGCGTGCCGTCCAATAAGACAGTGACCCGTCATGACAGACACGATAAGTGAGACTTCCGATCTCATCTTTGATCCTAGGCCGGGCCGCAGCAGCCTGAAGTGTATTTAGTTCTTGACTAGTTACAACATTTCTTTTTTGCCGCCAGCGCACTATCTCTCAAGAAGATCCCACATATACCTGTTCCCCTGGACCGTGTAAGGTAGTTCCTAGTCTTGCAAGTTCATCTGCCCTGCGGTTCCCTGATACATCCCTGTGGCCCGACACCCATATCAGGTGAATATTGAACAGTTCAGCCATCTCGTTAAGAGATCTGCGACATTGAGGATTGTTTTTTTTAATATTTTTGAATTATCTTATTATAATGACTTTACCACATTGAATGGAATCTTATTGAAATTCTTTGTATAAATACTTTTATTGTCAATCTATTTGTAACGTTTAATAAAATAAGTTTTCCGAATATATACATATTTTGTTCAAATAAAGGGTTTTCCAACAAGAGGTGTTATTTTGGTATTCAAAGAAAAATTCCATTTTTTGAGATAAATGATCGGATGTTTATTTCATAATAAAGAGGAAGGTATGCCGTTAATAATGAAAAACAACATCAGCCAAATGGCCACCACGACCACGCTTACAGGACCATATCCTTTTCATGAAATTTTCCATAACCAAATCGCAAAGTGGCTGCCCTATGTCCTCGATTGCCTCACGAATTCTATCTGTGAGGTCTTGAATCGACGCTGGGCTGTTGGCGTAGACCTTATCTTTCACGTGGCCCCAAATGAAGAAGTCGCAAGGTGTTAAATCACAAGATCTCGAGGTCAATTGTGATCACCTCTTCGAGAGGTAACACGGTCCGGAAACTTTCCCCGTAACAGAGCAATGGTTTCGTTGCTTGTGTGGCACGTAGCGCCGTCTTGTTGAAAGTAAACGTTGTCCAGATCAATACCATCCAACTCCGACTATAAAAAATCATGAATCATCTTCGATAGCGCAATCCATTCACCGTAACTGTTGATCCAACCTCATTTTCGAAAAAGTAAGGTCCAATGACCCCGCCGGACCATAAACCGCACCAAACAATCACACGTTGAGTCACTTCTCAACGATAACTCTTGTGCTTTCCGAGCCCCAGATGCTACTTTTGCTTGTCGACGTAGCCGCCGACGTGGAAATGGGCCACATCAGTCAAGATGATTTTCGATTTTTCGAATTTTAATAATATCAGTGTGTTGTTGAATCGTGTATCGTTCCATTTTTAGTAATGGCGTAGTTTCTACTTGTCAAATTTCAAAGAATAAAAGCTTCAAAAGTGACAGCTACCGAAATACCGGGTGATTCAAAATAACACATATTGTTGGAAAACCCTGTAATTACAAGAGGTTAGTCTGCATTTACATGATACTTTTTTTTAAGTATGAAGTATACTTATCGGCGTTTTGTTGGCGAGAGAGGCAGTCGGAAACGGGGGGAAAAAAGTATGCCGTACTCGTACTCATCGTTTTAGGCGTGTTTTCGTTACACCATAGGTGCTTAATTTGTATGGGGAGCTAAGCCCTTTTAAGCACTATTTGTTCCCGATGAAGTTTGGTGCTTGTGTTCCTGTCTTAATCGAGTATGATGTTGCCAGATTGGGCACCCTATATTTAGCAATGTGGCATCCCATTTTTGGAGAGATTGTTATCAATTATTGTGAATTAACGGGAAGAAGAAGAACAAAAATGGGAAATTATTTTAATATTTGCAAAAAGAGTGTAAACATTTGAACATAGAATAGTAAATATATCTATCTATCTATCTATCTATATATATAAAAATGAAACGGTCCATCTGTGTAATGGCATCACGTCAGAACGGCTGGACCGATTTGGCTCAATTTTTTTTTCAGTTCTTCGTATTTGCCTGGAGAAGGTTGTTACGAAAGAAAATTTTGGGAAAACCCTCCGGAAAAGTCGGAAAATTGGGAAAATCGAAAATTGCTATTTCTTGCGAGATTCCTACTGTTCCTATCTACTACTCTCTTTTTGAATCCAATTTTTTTTATTAATTTTCTATTAAACAAAAAAGTTTTCTATTAAACATATGTACGAGTATGTGCTATTTTTCTTGCTGCAATTCATTCGAGTTTTGCGTATTGTTACACTGATGTCGCGTATCACATCGACAAACGGTACAAGCATTACGATCAATTAAAATTCAACGCGATATTTATCAGTTCGAAAATTTTTTCAGATAATAAGTTTGAGTATAAGAGGTAAGGTTATCTTATTGGATTGCGGGCACTGCAAAATCATAATTTCGGATGAATGCACGATGGCGCATAAACGAGCTCTGGAGGCAGTTGACTGAACGATGAAGGATTTACGACGTGATTTGAGACAATTTGGTGAGTCTATGATATTGCTCTCCGGAGATTTTCGTCAAACGCTTCCCGTCATCCCGAAATCTACTGCCGATGAAATTAATGCATGCCTGAAATCGTGGTCTTTGTGGCGGCATGTCAAGAAGTTGAAATTGACCACGAACATGAGAGTCGCGTTGCAGAACGACCCATCGGCTCTTGAATTCTCGAAACAACTGTTGGCGCTTGGCAATGGCCAAATTACTGTTGATGTTTCCACTGCATTGATATTGTTCCCGGCAAATTTTTGCGAGTTCACATCGTCGAACGAGGAACTCATCACCAAAGTGTTTCCAAATCTCGATTAGATTAGTGAACGGGCAATATTAGCAGCGAAGAATAAGGACGTCGATAGCATGAATTTTATTATTCAAAGTAAAATCGAACTCGCTTGATGTGCCAGGAGCTCCGCCGCATAATTTACAGCTGAAGGTGGAATCGATCATAATCATGTTGCGGAATCTGAATCATCCGAAATTGTGCATAGTTCGCGGTTGTCCATTATGAAACTGATGGACAATGTGATTCAGGCGACGATCATCAAGGGAAAATTCAAAGGAGAGGAAGTCCTTATCCCACGAATTCCGATTATTCCAACTGATCTTTCATTCCAATTCAAGCGGATTCAGTTCCCTGTACGATTGGCTTTTACGATGACAATCAATAAATCTCAAGACAAATCGTAGGAAGTCTGTGGAATTAATCTCGAATTTCCCTGTTTTTCGCACGGTCATATGTACGTTGCCTGTCTTCTGTCTTCGTTGTTTGTTGTTTATCACATCGCTCTCTACTGATATCGATTCCTTTTAAACAAATCGCATTAAAATTTTAACTATCTGTGTTTTATTATCACTCTGGAGTTTATCTGAAGGCGTTAAATTGGGGCGAGGCGAAGTTCGCCGGGTCCGCTAGTGTTTTATAAATACTTTTCACAATTTTTGAAAATCCGCCACTAATTGCGTATGTGTCAGTTAGTGGAAGTCAATTGTTTTCGTTGCAAAGTGCTAAACTAAAATTGCTAGCTTGTAACGAAAACATGCCTAATATCAAATTTGCTCTTTGATCAAGGAACAGAATACCATTCTAAAGAGCAAATCAATTACTACAAGGAAAAAGGCATTCAAGTTGAAAATACGATTGCGTAAACACCCCAGCAAAATGGGATTACCGAGCGGTTCAACAGAACTATAGTTGAAAAGGTTCGTGCAATGTTATTGGAATCTGATGCACCCAATGAAATGTATGGAGAAGCAGCTTTAACGGAACATTTGTTGAATAGAAGTCCAACTAAATGCCTCAAAGAGAATAAAAAACCTGCAGAACTATGGTATGGCTACAACCCAGATGTTAAAAAGATGAGAATTTGGTGTTGTAAAGCCTACGTTTGGATACCTGATCAGAAGAGGAAAAAGCTAGATACAAAGAGTATGATAGGTGTTATGATTGGCTACACCAATAACGGGTACAGAATTTGGAAACAAGGAAGGTGGTGACAGCTTGCGATATCGTGTTCGAGGAAACATCATTTCCATTTCGGAAAGAAGATATGAAAAGACAGCTCAAAATCTCCCCAGTTACAGTTACGAGCAATGTCGAGGGGATGTCGAAAGTGGCATAAATGCAGATTTGGATGATACAAATGATGCTAGAATATTGTATTGACACAGAACAGAACATATCCAAAGATTTATCAGAAGATTCCAATGTACAACAAGATGAAAATCAAATATCTACGGATGAAATTAATATGCCCACATTCAGAAGAAGTGCTCGTGGCCTGATACCAAAAGTTTTTACCAACTATTTTACAGGATATAATGCGGATATCCAGGAAAGAGTTAGTGATAGTTCTCCAAATTCGTATGAAGAAATAGAGCAGAGAAACCATTGTGGTAAATGGATGAGGGCCATAGCAGATGAAATAAAGTAAATGGAAATGAATAATGTTTGGACTATCGTTAAAAAGCCAGATGGTATAAAACCGATAAAGTGGATCTTACGAATAAAGACAGGTGAAAATGGATATATATTGAAATATACGGCAAGACTGGTTGCCAAGGGTTCTTGCAGAAGTACGGTACAGACTATGAGGAAACGTTTGCACCAGTTGCAAAACTCACCACTATCAGAACCGTCCTGACTGCTGGAGTTCGGCAGAAGTATTACTTTCATCAGATGGTGGTAAAAACGGCTTTCCTTCATGGTGACTTAATGGAACATATCTATATGGAAGCACCTGGCATAATAAAACTTAATAGAAATCAGGTATTTAAACTGAATAAATCGTTATATGGTTTAAAGCATCGGGTTCAAGAGATCTAGCCATGACTACTGTTTGTATGTCAGAAGGAGGAAGTCTGATTTCATGTACCTTTTGCTTTACAATCGCAAGTAGCGATTTAAGTGCTATAAATTGTTTAACCCTTTCGGTACATGTTTTTAAATAAAGACCCTAAATATCCAATTTTGTTATTATTTGGCCTTTAATATTTTTAATTATTATATAAATTTTTCAAAAAGTCGACTCAAAAGTGGTTTTGGAGTGATGCCATATGGCATCATTTGCACTTTACTCTGTGAGAAACAGCGTTCAAATGAGTTGACCTCCTTCACAAATGCAAACAAAATCGTTAGTTTCTGTTACGTATTTTACATTCTCCAAATAGAATTGATGCCATATGGCATCATACAGCTTTAAAAAAATACGACGACGCCATTCGTTTTTTTTTTTGATTTAATGATAAAATAAATTTAATGAATGACTCTTTCTGCAGAATTTTGAAAATTCAGATTTATAAATTTATTACACAATTTATTAAAATATTGTGTTTTACAATGAACATTTTTTCCACCTGAAAAATTTATATTTTAGTAATGTTTTCAAATTGTAATATAACTGTCCAGGATAGTAAAAATGTGTATATATATTTGATATATTGCTTTTAAGGCTTCAAAGAACAATATTACATGAAAATAAATAATTTCAGACTAGTCCAATTGAAAGCTGGAGCCTCCCAAAACCCATGACGCCATATGGCATCAAAATACCGAAAGGGTTAAAAACTGATTTGGCTAATCAATTTGAAATGTCTGACTTTGGAAATTTGAAATTCTTTTTGGGTATGAAAATAGATTATAACTACGCTGAAGGAATTATGAAATTATGACAAGAAAATAACATTGAGCATATTTTGAGAAAGTTTGAAATGGATCAATGCAAAGCGGCTACCACGCCTATGGAGACAATTTCACAAATTCAAAAATAGAGAACTTTTGGGAACCCTTATGTATATGATGCTATGTGTGCGACCTGGCATTTGTTTTCACATTGGTTACATGGGACGATTTCAACAAGATCCAACAGAATTTCATTGGAAAATGTTAAAACGAATTTTGAGATATGTGAAAGGAACTAAACATTTTAAATTGTACTTTAAAAGAAACAGCGGATGTAATATTCGGATGCAGATTGGGCATCTGATCTAACAGACCGAAAATCAGTTTTCGGTTTCATATTTCAAGTTTTTGGTAATACAATTTCCTGGACAAGTAAAAAGCAAGCGACAGTTGCCACGTCTTCCTCAGACGCCGAATATATAGCTTTGAGCGCAGCTACATCTGAAGCCATATTGTTAAATGGCATCTTGCAAGATGTGGAAATAATTGACCATAACTATGCTGTAACTCTATTTGAGGATAATCAAGGCTGTATACATATTTATGTCTAAGAATGCCGAACGTAAGAGATCGATATCAAACACCATTTCATTCGCGATCATTTGGCTCAAGGAAACATAGATGTACAATATATTAGAACTACATAACAGATTGCTGATGTTTGTACAAAAGTATTGGGAATTGTTAACTTTCAGATCTTTAGAAGTAAATTGCATTTAGCAGAGTCAGAGAGGGTATTGAAATACTTTATATAAAACACACTTCTAAATTTAATCGTATTAGTCTTATTGATTTTGTATACTTTTATGTATTTGTTTTATTTGTCTCAATACTGAAAATCAAAAATAATGAATAATAAGATATGTCATCCCGGAGCGAGTAAGTTATCAGATACGAACGACTAAAAATTTCAACGAGTAGGACTTCAAAGAGTGAGGTTTTCCGCGGATTTCGGACCGATTTTCCAGAATTTTTGTAATTGTCACAATTAAAAAATTAATATCAATCGATTAGTGCAAAAACAATTGAAATTACCTTCGCGGAAAAGTGTTTTTTCGCGTGTGACATTTCATTCCTATTCGTTCGTAACTGATAGATTTTGACAGTTCTCGGGATGACTTATCTTCATAATTTATAATTTTTGCTGAAAATTGTCATTCTATTTGTAACGTTATATAAAATAACTTTCCGAATACATACATATTTTGTTCAAATAATTACAAGAAATCTAATTAGAATTATACTTTTAAATTTATGCATGAGACGTTATTTAAACGTTGCGACTTGTCCCAGGTACTTTTTTGAATTTTCTTTTGAAATCCCTACGTAAAATCGTGCTCGTTTAGATGGTGAATCCTTATTTTCAGCAACCAGGGGACCAATTTACAAATGTGTTTTATTCGTTCACTCACATTTATTTTATTGACTTTGTTTTCCGTATTCGAGCAACTTCCTCTACCTCGGAAGCCTCTCTACCCTTTTCGTCTACAAACTCGTGTCGCAAGCCTCATGTCGCAGGCATTCCCGCTTTTGGACCAAAGACTGCTGGTCACTTTAGGTATACTTTAAACCGCTCAGACATCTCCTTACGATAACTCCGGCCGCGGCACGGCTGTTTGTGAATTTAGGGATGTAGCCCTCAGAGATTTAATCGGTACTAGCCGGTGATATTCTTCCTTGTTTCCATATTTTTTTTTAAATTATTGAATCTAAAATCTCATTTGTTTCTAAATTTCTTTTCTAATTTTATTCCACATCCTTTCTTTCATTCCAGATAACATTGGTGCTTTCATCTCATACCTGGGCCACAGTCTGACATTTTTGGCCGGTCTCAGCTTCCTGCACTCAATATTGGGTAAGGGGAGTCGGGCCGTCTTCATGTCCATCAGTTTTAGTTTTTACATTCTTGGAATGGCGGCCGCAGTCAGCCTGATTGGAACTTCTTATACGAAGAATACGCTGGAGAACAGCAATGCCACAGCTGAAGAGCTGACTCATGGGATTTATGTGGATTTTGCTGGGGTCTATCTGTCCATGGCGATTGTTACGCTAGCTTTGCTCATAGGCATTGCAGTGCTCAACTATTTCGGCACCACCGATTGCGAGAACAGTATGGACAATGATTTGCGTATAGCGAATTCGAATGGTTCCATATTCGATAAGCGTCAAGAAATAATCAAACGGATTGAATTCTTTTATGTGACCAAAAATCAACAGTGGAATGTCACCTTATTGTTGATCTTCACTGAGGCAATACATTATTCGCTGTTTATCTATTTCGCATTTTGGTTCTCACTGAACTCGGCCATTCGGGTGACCGATATTATGAATATCGACTTAATGTTTTGGGTTGTGTATGCCGGCAGTGTTCTGGTCACAGTGGCCCTTATCTTCTGTTCGGTGAAGATTACATTTGTGGCCAACCAGTTGTGCCTGATCATCTTGACCATTTTGAGTATGATCATTTGCAGTTCAGTGAAGACAACTGTTCCCTTTTGGCTGATACTATTCTTCTTTGGCATGTCGTATTCGAATTTGCAAATTCTCTTGGTAGAAGTGGCCCATTTCCGTTATTTGGAACTGTTGATATACTTTTCGTATCTTTTGAAATTATTGTCAACTGCGGTGATTTATTATTATTTTGTGGCAAATGCTAAGAATTCCTACTTTTATTCAACCGATATTAGTACACTGATGTCTCAGGGATTTGTCTTTGTTATAATCGGCTCCTTGCTGGCTTTGGTGGTGGGCATGAAAGTGCCTCGCACCCATCGTACTTCCCTGTTTGAGATTCAATATGGTCTATTGGGGATTATTTTCCAAAAACATCAAATTGAACAGTTGAATGTCAGGTGCCTGAATGACGGTACCATACCCACGATTAGTAGGCCGGCAGAGTATTAGTGGGAACTCGTTCGTAGTGCCTCAAATGTCGATGTTATTATTTTTCCTAATTTAAGTATTTATTAAAAACTTTTTATGGTATTATTAAACGATTTGAATAAAAATGAAATCATAACGAAAAAATATTTCTTAGAAATAGAATGCGGACGAAATGATTTTATGAACTTGGATCCCATTGAATTCGCAATACATATTACTATTATTTTAAACCAGCGTTCAGAAGAAACACTAAGGAACGGTTCGTTAGCGTTCTGTACGGCATATGCGCAAATATATGCGCCTACATCAGATAAAAGTGATGAAGAGATAGAAACATTCTACAATGAAGTGGAGGGACTTCTTAAAATAACAAAACGACATGAATTAACTATAATTCAAGGCGATTTCAACGAGAAAATAGGAAGAAATGAAGTTACTGGAGTTACAGGCACATATGGTCTAGGGGACAGAAATGAGAGAGGAGAAAGACTTATTCAGTTCTGCCAAGAATTTAAAATGAAAATTACCAATACACTGTTCAGTCTGCCTCCAAGAAGACTATATACGTGGAAATCCCCCCAAGATAGGATTGGCAATGTTATAAGGAACCAAATAGACTTCATACTCTAAAACAGACTATATTGCTCATCTACCACAACATATCCGAGCGCAGACGTGCCATCTGATGGCAAAAATATACATTAAGCTAACATCTCAACTTAAAAAAATACAACATCGAAAAATTGACATTGGATGTTTCATCACAAATAAATACAGAACTATATAAAATCGATAGGGAAGATGTAGAAAATATATGGAATAGTGTGTAGTGGCCTATATGTGGACATGGTATTTCACTACCTTATTTGTGGATTATTTAAGACGTAGTTAGAAAGTACGAACTTTGTCAACCATGTAAACTTATCATTCTTGTTCTTCTCTCTTTTTGCGCAGTCATCGTATTGCATCTAAGATTTTACGATTTCATCATCATTTCATGTATATTATTAGAATTAGTTAAATAAAGTGTTTATTATATTAAACATTATATAGCCGGTTTATTCATTCCTTAAACTAACCACGAACGGCTATAGTGGTGACCCCGACGTGATCGTAATACACACATGAGATGAACGAAGAGACAGGCACCGAGAAGACAAGCACATCCGTGGGAGCAGGCTAGGCTCCGGACACTGCTGGACAAGGAGTGGCGACGTCCCCGATGTACGGAAATTTTGTAAGCAGAGTTTCAGTGAAAGTACCGCCGTTTTGGTCTGATCACCCTGAAATCTGGTTCGCACAAATAGAGGCTCAGTTCGCCGTTTCAGGCATTGTGGCTGACGAAACGAAATACAGCACCGTCATAGCAGCGATTGAATCACAGGTGTTCTTGCAGATTTCATACGCTGTCCTCAAGCCGCCTGCAACAGGAAAATACGAATTTTTGAAATAATGCATCATCGAACGCTTCTGTGAAAGCGAACAAAAGAAAATACAGAAATTGCTGTCCGACATGCACCTTTGCGACAGGCGACCTACACAATTATTGAATGAGCTCCGTAAGTGATGACTTCCTGGCATCATTGTGGCTTCAACGATTACCACAGAATGTTCGTGCCATTCTCCAAGCCTCCAACGCGGAGCTGTCCGAATTGGCGAAACTGGCGGATAAGATTTTGGAGGTGAGTGATTATCGACAACTCGCCGCTGTGTCCACATCCACGACACCGAACGAAGCCACCTTATTGCAAAGAATTGCGGTTTTGGAAGAACGTTTGGAGAAATTAGGACGCTCTCGTTTATCCAGTCGCTCATCGAATCGTAAGAGCCAACGTAATGCCACACCATCGGCGCAGAAATTTTGTTGGTACCACTGGAAGTTCGGCGAGGCCGCTACGAAGTGCCGCCACCCTTCGAATTCCAGTCAATGCCAAAAAACTAGATACCGTGGCTGGTGCATTGTCCAGCGCACCACGCCGAATTACAGTGGCACGTCTTACATTGCTGGACAACGATACAAAGGTGAAGTTCTTGATCGATACGGGGGCTGACGTTTCCGTTTTGCCACCGCGTTCATGTGACAGAAACGTCACATCGAATTCAGTAACATTATTTGCAGCTAATGGCACCCGTATTAAAACATATGGCGAACGTCGTCTTAAGTTATCTCTTTCATTAAGGAGAGTCTTCGAATGGAATTTTCTCGTGGCAGATGTTTCAACAGCCATAACCGTTCCAACCGAGATCGAGAGTCATTGCAGACGGACGTTACACACCACATCGTTACTGGTGGCCCAGCGGTGTCTGCCCGACCATGAAGGCTGCCACCTGGGAAATTCGCTGCTGCCAAAAAAAGAGTTGGAGTTTTTGGTGGAGCAAGGTATTTGCAAGCCATCCAAAAGTAATTGGGCAAGCCCCCTTCATATGCTAAAAAGACGAACGGGGAGTGGCGGCCGTGCGGTGATTACCGTGCGCTTAATGCGCAAACTTTACCAGATCGCTACCCTATTCCATTTTTGCATGATTGTACTCACATGCTCCATGGCAAGTATATATTTTCTGTGCTAGATTTGCAAAAGGCGTACCATCAAATACCCATAGAATCCTCCGACATACCCAAGACGGCGATAACAACACCCTTTGGGTTGTTCGAGTTCAACTGCATACATGACATTTGGATTGCTGAATGTTGCACAAACTTTTCAGCGCCACATCAATTCTGTTTTGCACGGCATCGATTTTACATTCGCTTACATCGATGACATTCTCATTGCATCATCTAGTGCGGACGAGCACGAGAAACACCTGAGGATTGTTTTCTATCGGCTACGTAAATCTGGTTTGGCAGTAAACGGCAGCAAATGTGTTTTGGGCAAGTCCGAAGTTAAATTTTTGGGCCACACTATAACACCGAACGGCATTAAACCACTATAAGAGAGAGTGACAGCAATACGTGATTACCACAAACCTAAAGTGGCGAAAGAACTTAAGCGGTTTCTGAGGATGATTAATTTTTACCGCACCTTTCTCAGGAATGCAACGCGCAATCAAGGAAAATTGCAGGCTCTCATTTCGGGCAACGTCAAAAACGACACGACGCCAGTTGTTTGGGACGATGAAGCCGCAAACACATTATAGGCCTGTAAGGAGGAATTAGCAAACGCCACCATGCTTTGTCACCTGTCGCCCAACGCAAAATTGTCTTTGTATACAGGAAAATGGCGTTGCCGATTTTTTGTCCCGAATAAGTTCGATAGACAGCCCGGATTTTGAGGCCTTGGCGAGAGAGCAATGTCGCGATTCGGAATTGAAGCAAATTATAGAAACCGATAGTTCGACGCTAAAACTGAAAAAGGTCGCTGTTCTGAATTCGACCGAGACGCTGTATTGCGATACCACTAACGACAAAATTCGACCATTCGTACCACGAACTTTTCGTCGTCAGGTAATTGCGAAATTACATGACCTGTCCCACCCTGGACGAAAGGGAACGCAACGAATAGTTGGAGAAAGGTATGTATGGCCTGGTATGATGAAGGATATAGCATGTTTCGTCAGAGAATGCATACCGTGTCAGCGAAGCAAAATTTATAGACACACGAAAACACCTATTGGAAATTATGAGCCAGTCGAGGCCCGTTTTGATCATATCAACGTGGATATTATTGGACCACTTCCAGTCTCCAGGAACCAACGATATTGCCTCACGATCATTCACAGATCATTGACAGATTCTCGCTATTTCCAGTTGCCGTACCAATTACTGACATAACTGCAGAGACTGTTGCTAGCGCTCTGATCTTGGGACGACAATTTATATCATCCGTTTTTTCCGAATTGACAAATATTTTGAGAGTGCAGCATCTGAAGACCACTGCTTATCATCCGCAAGCCAATGGCATGATCGAGCGATTCCACCGTATGTTGAAGGCTGCCATCAAGTGCTACAACACAGACGACAGCGTTGCCATTGGTTATGCTTCGCCTACGCACTACTGTGAAAGAGGACATAAATGCGAGCCCAGCGGAGATGTTGTATGGTTCCCAACTACGAATTCCTGGGGAATTTGTACAAACCTTCGTAGGCACATGTCATCGTTGTGTTAGTATTCAACTTCACATCATGGCGAACCTAATGTGCACATCGATCGCAATTAGCAAAACTGTAAGTTTTTTTTGTACGCATTGATAGAGTTCGAACGCCTTTGGAAGCGCCATACGAGCAGGGTTACCATAACCTTTTTTCGGAAAGGAGGACTTTTGTGTCAGAAAAGGAGGACATTTGTAACATTTACAAAGAGAGTTTGAAACTTTCGGAGGACATTTAAAAAATACAATTTCCTATGATAATGATTTGTACAACAATTTGTATTTTGTAGCGCTTAGATGCCAAATCGGAGGACAATATCTAAATCTGAACAAATTTTCTTCAAATTCGGCAAGGTTTGTTCTTGGGTGCTACATTTAAATCTGTTCAGATTTACACCAAATTCGGCAATGTGGGCCCTTGGATCAAGAAACTCCATCCTGCTTAATTTCAAAGTGATTGGATATGAAAAAGCTTCTGTGGCTATAAAAGGCCAAATCGGAAAGAAAATTTATATAGCGCCTATATCTTAATCTGAAACGACTTTGACCAATTTCTTCCCAGTTATGAAATAGCCCTTATTGTCAAATTTCAGCAAGATCGGAATGAAAGTGCGACCTGTACTTAAGGAACAATTTTAAATAGTCAGACAGACAATCGGTGTACTTTAAAATGGGTCTAGCTCCAGTATTTTTAGGTGTTAATTATAATAAATTAGTGAAGCGGCGTTAAGATCTGATAAGCCGATTTTTGCATACCCTACACCATAGATTGCATGTCAACTGCTTATGGATTCTTTGCAATTTGTTGCGTTAAGAAGTAAAATATTGAGGTACCTTCGTGTGGACCTATATTAAAACATGGACCTATAACGACCATTGTTCGTCTGAAGGATTCTGGATATACATACTCCGCAATTACCAATTTTGACCAGTTGAAATTTGCAGTCTATATGGCGTTAATAAGTCAAATCGGACAGATGCTAAAAATTCATCGATATTGCTAATTTTCAATCCCAAGTTACCTGCATCTATAAGAAGTATCTGTACCAAATTTCACTCATCGAGCTCAATTATTGTAGTACCAACTTTGTACTAAAAGTAGTTGCGAGTATAATTCATGTGGAGGTTTACTATTTGTGAGAAATTTTAATTTGTAACTAAAGGAGGACAAATCCATCATTTTTGAAAATGGAGGGATGACGGGAGGACACTGGTTAAAAAGGAGGACATGTCCTTCCAAAGGAGGACGTATGGTAACCCTGCATACGAGGGCCCCTTCGGGATATTGAAGAGGGGTGATAAATTTTGTAAAATCAGATTGGGACAACGGAATGTGAACGTATCTAATGACCGTCTCAAACCAGCATTTATCGATTTTAACGACACAACTCTACCTGCTTCTGGGAACCCGGCCACTGAGGAAACGACAGTCCTAATATGTCGAATGGTCAGCCGTTTTTCAACACGAACCCCAACCAACACCCGAGGCCCGACTAACGAGAACTGGCCGGTACGTTCGATTTCCGGCAAGGTATCTCTAGAGGGGGAGCCCTGTAGTGGCCTATATGTGGACATGGTATTTCACTACCTTATTCGTGGATTATTTAAGACGTAGTTAGAAGGTACGAACTTTGTCAACCATGTAAACTTATCATTCTTGTTCTTCTCTCTTTTTGCGCAGTCATCGTATTGCATCTAAGATTTCACGATTTCATCATCATTTCATGTACATATATTATTAGAATTAGTTAAATAAAGTGTTTATTATATTAAACATTATATAGCCGGTTTATTCATTCCTTAAACTAACCACGAACGGCTACAAGTGTAAAAACCACAATAAATTCTGTCGCCCGCAGCACCCTTGGAAACGAAGTCAAACCAGTAAATCAAAATTGGATAACTGAAGAAATGCTAGAACTCATGAACGAACGTCGAAAATATAAAAATAAAAACTATGAGATGTATTGGGTAATAAATAGAGGAATCCAAATGAAAGTACACACTGCAAAAAATAAGCAACTGATCAGTCATCGCCAAGAAATTGAAAGACTGATGAGCCTTCACGACGACTTTCACCTACACAACAAATTAAAAGAAGCATGCGGCTTATATCGAAGTACAAACCCAAAAGTCCTACAACAGTTACAACAACTACAATGAGCCCGTTTTTGAAACTGCTGAAAAAAAAACATTTGGAAAGAATACATTCAAAATTTATTTAAAGATGCCAGTAGATAAGATTACGACTACCAGATGTCACAGCAAATGACGGGAGAAATAATCACAGTCAATGAAGTGGAATATGCAAAGAATTCCCTCCGAGAACGGAAAGCTACAGGTCCTGATGAAATCCCTAGCGAAATGCTAAAAATGATAAATAGTAACAACATTGATCTGTTAACAAAGTTATTCAACAACATTTATGACACAGGCAAATACCCTCAAGATTGGCTGAAATCCACATTTATAACCATCCTAAAAAAACCCACGCTAAAAAATGCACCAGGCTTATAAGCTTAATGAGCCATGCCCTTAAAATTTTTCTCAAAATTATACAGAAGCGGATATATGAAAAATACGAAAAAGAAATGGGAGAAACCCAATTTGGGTTTAAAGAAGGAAAAGGAACACTCGAAGCACTATTCTGCGTACAAATTTTAATACAAAAACGTAGGAACGTTCACAAAGACATTTTTATGTGCTTCATAGGCTATGAGAAGGCATTTGACACCGTACAACATGATAAACTCATAGAAACTTTAGTGTCGATTGGAAAAGACGAAAAAGAAATTAGATGCATTACAAGTCTATACTGGCATCAAACCGCACATGTCAATATCAACAGAGAAATGAAGGAGGAAATTATTATATCCAGAGGAGTAAGACAAGGCCGCATACTATCTCCACGATTATTTAATATTTACTCCGAAAAAATCTTCCAAGAAGCAATAAGAAACATCCAAGAAGGTATACAAATAACTAATGTGTATATACGTTAATAGCCGACAGTATATCTGGTCTCCAAAACCTTGTCACAAGACTAACCGAGTGTACTGAAACATACGGACTAAATATGTATAAACACGCTGAAAACTAAATTTATGATAATTAGCACGATGAATTTTTAAATTGTTTTTTTTTGTAATTTTATTTCAATTACTTTTATTTTATTAAAAATTAATGTATTCAAGGCACAACAGTAATTTATAACTGTAATAAATACATATCTTCATGCATTTTTCAAATAAGTATGATTTAAATAAGTTTAACCTTAATTACACTGAAACTACTGAAAGTATCGAGTACTCAATTAAAAAGTATCGAGTAGTACCGAGTAGTCAAAAATAGCCATATTTTACAACACTATTTGTAATATGGTCGCTTACATTCGAAAGTCGAATACGCAATAAAGAAGAAGAAGGGACGATCCCTATTTAAAATGTACTTCAATTATTTTTTTTTTTAAGTTTTTTATTCCGGGTGGAGAGCGGGAATTTGCTTTTTTTCCACTGCAGGCTGTGGTGGCACTGTTGGTCGAAGAGTGTGCGTGGCTTATAGTGGCTGACGGGAGATTTGTATTCGTCTGCCTTTCAGTTGCCATCATGCAACTGCGAGGTCATTTTGTGTTGAAGAGTATTTTTCAAATGCGCCTCCGATCATTGCAGTGTAGCGTGCTTTTCGTTTACGATTCGGTGTTCCCCCACACGGACGTGTTCATGACATTTGCCAGATATACTATTTAAAACCATGTAATTTAAAAATTCCCTTACTGTTTAACATAATTAAAAAATAAAATAAATTTTTCTAAGGTTCATAACTTTTTTATTTCATTCCCAAATAAGCAAATTACCGCGCTCCACCCTGTACAATAAAATTTCTAAAAAATAACCTTGAATTGCTCAAAAAGTTAACAGAATTAAGGTATCAATATATATTTTGTGAATATTTAAATGCAAATAAATCTTTGTTTCGGAAATAATAGTCCAAAATAAAAAAATATTAGTATGGAAACAAAGTTTTGTTTAGAACAACATCTTCCCAAATATATAATTTATGTGTTTACCAAATATTATATATTTAGAGCGTACCCTTAAGATATGTATGTATGTTTCAAGCCGAATATGTTGGGACAATATACTACAGAAGCGATTTCTTTCAGCGTGTAGCTAATCTCGTTCAAATTGTGTTTCATAATATAGCTTGATCCATTTCGAGGTTCCCTACTTTTTAAAGAAACAAACACAGAAAATTCAAATTTAATGGGGAATGTTTATTATCATTTAAAAGAACATTCTTTGGCAATTATTTTTTGAAGATAGACATAATCTTCAAAAAATCAAATGGCGAATGACACGCGTGATGTTTTGCTCCAAGGCCTGAATCGAAGCGGGTTTGTCCGCATAAACTTTAGACTTTACATATCCCTACAGGAAAAAGTCTAACGGTGTGATATCACACGATCTTGGTGGCCAATCGACCGGCCCAAAACGTGAAATTATCTGCTCATCGAAGTGTTCTCTCAATAAATCCATTGATTGATGCGATGTGTGGGAAGTGGCGCCGTCTTGTTGAAACCAAATGAAGCAATATGGACCAATGATTCCACCGGCCCACAAACCACACCAAACCGTTGTTTTTCTGGATGAAGTGGCAGCTCTTGAATCTCTTCAGGTTGCTCTTCGTCCCAAATGTAACAATTTTGCTTGTTTACATACCCATTGAGCCAGAAATAGGCCTCATCGCTGAAAAAAATTTGGCTCGATAACGTCTTGGAACTTTTGAAGAGCCCATAGAGCGAAGCGATGACGGTCAGGCGGCTTCAGTTCTTTTACAATTTGTATTTTGTATGCTTTCAATTTAAGAACTCGACGTAAAATGCGCCAAGTCGTTCCATACGTCAGTCTGAGTTGCTGCGAACGCCGCCGAATCGACTCTCCACGGTCTTCGTGTACAGTCTCAGCTACGGCCGCTACATTTTCTTCACTGCGTGCTGGACGTGATCTATTCGGTCGAATATTATCCAGTAATAGTACGCTCAGTAGGCCGATTATGTTGACCATAAGTCGAGTGAAGTGCACAAAACACATTCCTCCCAGGACGTGCATTTTCGTAATAAAGTTGAACGATTTGTAAACGTTGTTCAGGCGTAAGTCTTTCCATGATGAAATGCCAAACAATACTTAACAAAAATAACATGACACGACTCACACGTGATCTGTCAAAAAAAGGCTATTGAAAAAAGTATCTCTACTTGGATCACCCGTTACTGCCCAATAGGCCTAAACATGGTGCAAGGCCCATCCCGATCAGAAGATATCGGGTTCAAAAATGTACTCACTTGACATGAAATCCCCCAAACCAACAGCCCAGTGTCGATTCAAGACCTCAAAGATAGAATTCCTGAGGCTATCGAGGACATAGGGCAGCCACTTTGCGATTTGGTTATGGAAAATTTCATGAAAAGGATATGGTCCTGTAAGCGTGGTCGTGGTGGCCACTTGGCTTCTGTTGTTTTTCATTTTTAACGGCATACCTTCCTCTTTATTATGAAATAAACATCCGCTCATTAATCTCAAAAAGACGACTTAGCATGTTTTTAGGGAGATTGCATTTTTAATATTCCAAATTATATTCAGTCAAAATTTGGTGATTATCCGTCAAACCAATCAAAAGTTATTCACAAAACGGTACAGGTCTATCGATTTTCCTTATAAAGGAATTCCATACAAATTTAAAAAATACATTAAACTTTGATCGCCTCTCCTGAAAAACTACCTTTTTGCACTTAGCATAGTTTAGAATGGAGGTACCGATTTATAAATAGATATATGTATATGAATCTGATTCGATTTCCTTCAAATTTGGCATGGAAGTATCGATGTCAAATAGTACTTGAAATACACGGAAATGGATTTTTCCAAATGTACTTCAATTCTCAGGCCACTCCTTCTGAGTTTCTACTAAACTTTTGATCCATAGCAAATAATTATTCGTTGAAAATTTGATAGCGTATTAAAAAAATGTATGTCCACATAGGCCTTAATAGTAAACCATAGCTCTTAAAACAAGTTGTTTGCGAGGAGGGTATTTCCTTTGATAATTAAATTCCTTAAAAAAATTGGAGTTTATTTTTTTTAATTAGTCGTCTTAATTTCCATTGACGTAATAACGTATTTGAATGCCTAAACTAACTACAATAAAAGTTCTCTCTATTACCTTATTTTTTCCTTAGAATGAAATCCTCCTCTTTCCAAGATGAGATTTTTATCGAGAACGAAACCCATATAAATTTCATTGACGCTTTTTGAAACTTGTTGTTCAATTTCGTCTTAGAAACTAATTGGACAATACATATAAAAATTTGCTTATATTACAGAAAACATTTGTGTGTTTAAGGCATTACCGTTTTATTGAAATGACAGTAAAGGTAATATGTTATCTGGTTATTTTCAGAATTTTCACGGGTGTGCTACGATCCCAATACAAATAACTTTTTTCCAAAGGCACTACATCTTCTTCAGTTACTATGAAATTTAAAGAATCTAAAAGACAAGAAAATTTAAAACTGTACAACATAAATCCAAAAATAACCACATACCCAACTTTTTGAGAAAACCTTTCAATGTATGTTCATTTCTCACCGTTGCCGCCAAATACATTTCCACTCGATCGTCCTTCAGTTTAAAAGCATAATCTATGGCAAATGATAAATCCTCGAAGCAGCTATCATCATATGTCACATCGGCTGCTAGCAAGATGTCGGGTTTCATCGCGGTAACCTCCTGAATTTCATTGATACTGTCCCAAGGTATTACCGAGCACTGTAATAATTTCTCATTCCAAGAATATTTGCCAGACTCCTCTTCCTCAGCAGCGTTGTGGAAATTTCTCTTTACACTTTCACACATTAACTCAACGCATTGGGGGCTGCCATCACTTAGCAACATTTGGAGGGGCTGACACATTTTGAAGAGAATAAAACCACATAACCCTGTTCCAGCTCCTAATTCTAAAATCGATTTGTTTCGTATTAACTCCTTATGATGAAGTATAAAATCTGCCAAGGCCAACGAGGCTTGCCAACTGCATAGCCCAGTGGTGCCTTCAGCCACGAAACTCTTGGACTCTCTGAGGGTAAAGTAGACATCATCGTTGAGTACGTAATGTTTAAAGGCGTATTTCTGGGTGCTATCTTGGGCCACACATTGTTGCACCCGGCAGTAACTTTCGTAGACGACATCATGAACTTCCGAGGTATTTTGTTCCAAAAATGCTATAAGTTTCTTGAGGAAATTTAGTTGATAGGCAACTTTAACGGGCAGTTGTTGGTTTAAGGGCGAGTTGTAGGTGAAATCCAGCAGTTCCTTTTGTTGATTCCATGTTAGGTCTTTGGGAAAATTCTAAAAGAAAGACAGATTAATAAATGATTCACTGATGATGCCAAATATACACATACACACCTGCCATTCAATACAATGCAGAGGATAACAACATAAATATTGTTTTTGTATTTTTATTAGAAACTCATTGAAACAATCTGAAGTATCTGAAGGCATAATAATAACATAGAAATTGAAAGTGGCCAAGCTATTAATTTTTGCTATTTTTGTAGCCAAGCTAAATGACAATCGAAGTGTAAACAAAAACAGCTGTTCACATGTTTCGTTGGAAGTGTTCAGAGAAAAATTCTTGAGCGTGTTTACACTACACATTCACAATAATCATATGGTAAGACACTACGGTTATTTCAAATTTAAAATATATATATGGGCATTTCCGCCGAATGGTCAAACAGGGCCGAAAAATAAAATGTTGGTAATCATCGTATTTTATTGTGAATAATTATAAAAAAATGAATACAGATAGTCTAAATTTTTAAAATATAATGGTTTCATAGCATATCTCAGTTGTTTTCATGAGAAAATTTGCCTAAAAACTGAAAAATTGTATTTTTTCCATTTTAAGCTACTTTTACAGACAATTTTATATTTAATTAGTTTACATATAAAAAAATATGTTATGCTTGCACTCTCTCTACAAAATTTCTCTATTACAATCAATTAAGAAGAGAAAAATGCAAGGAGACCAAAAAAAAAGTTTGATTAACGATTAATTTAACGGTTAAACAGATGGACAAATCGTACGTTCGCGACCGGCACCTAAGTCAATTAGAAAAAAACCAATAGAGATAATTTATTGTGTAAATACTCTATAGAAAGCTACATTAATCCTCTTTTAAAATAAATTAATAGCTTTAGAATATTCTGTTCCTTTTCGCAGATTTTTGCATGTTACTAGATTCAGCCAAAGTTGACTTCTATTTCGTGTACGTTCGTGACCACATGTTTATTGCTATCATTATGAAAACTAAAACTCGTGACCTAACATAGAGCTACCAATATGCGATCAAATCACCAAAAAAATGCGGGAAAAATTTTTGTTTTCTATATTTTTTGTACATCAAAAGCGTACGAACGTACGTTCGTGACCTGCGGAAATGCCCATATACAAATTTGAATATTGGCTCAAAATATTTAATATCAACCGAACATTTTATGCGCATTTTAATTTTTTAAAAAATTAAAAAAATGAGTTTTTGTGCTTTACGAAATTTGTAATTGCACTCGAACGGCTGAACCGATTTTTGCAAAGTTTACTTTTAAAGAGGACACAATGTTTTGCAAAATTAGACGAAAATTGTCAGACTAGTGTTGGTATTTCGGCCATAACTTTTACAAATATTGAGTCTCCCAAATATTTTTACTGTCCTTTTTTGTGAAAATTTTAAGAAAATCGAGGGGAAGCAATTTTTTCTACATAGGTTTTTTCAAAACAACTTTCGTAAAAAATGCTCTTTAAAAAAAGTGCTGCATTGTTAAAGTGCTGCCAATATACGGACAATGGCAGATTGTTAGGCAAGGGTGAATTGACAGTTCAGACGATTGCAAGAAAACCTTACAATTACATATATTTAAAGGGTTTTCCAACAAGATGTGTTATTTTGGTATTCAAAGAAAAATTCAATTTTTTGAGATAAATGATCGGATGTTTATTTCATAATAAAGAGGAAGGCATGCCGTTAATAATGAAAAACAACATCAACCAAATGGCCACCACGACCACGCTTACAGGACCATATCATTTTCATGAAATTTTCCATAACCAAATCGCAAAGTGGCTGCCCTATGTCCTCGATAGCCTCACGAATTCTATTTTCGAGGTCTGGAATCGACGCTGGGCTGTTGGCGTAGACCTTATCTTTCACGTGGCCCCAAAGAAAGAAGTCGCAAGGTGTTAAATCACAAGATCTCGGTGGCCAATTGTGATCACCTCTTCGAGAGATAACACGGTTCGGCACGTAGCGCCGTCTTGTTGAAAGTAAACGTTGTCCAGATCAATACCATCCAACTCCGACCATAAAAAATCATTAATCATTAATCATCTCTCGATAGTTACGGTGAATGGATTCACCGTAACTGTTGATCCAACCTCATTTTCGAAAAAGTAAGGTCCAATGACCCCGCAGGACCATAAACCGCATCAAACAGTCACACGTTGAGGATGGGGAGGCTTCTCAACGGTAACTCTTGAGTTTTCCGAGAACCAGATGCGACAATTTAGCTTATTGACGTAGCCACCGAGGTGGAAATGGAAATCATCAGTCAAGATGATTTTTCGATGGAATTCCGGATCATTTTCGGATCTCATCGGCCGGCTTGAGTTCTTGTGTTAACTGAACTTTTTAAGCCTTAAGACCCAAGTCTTTATGCAAGATACACCGTATCTGACGTTTGTGGAATGCCCAATTACAAAGAACGACGAAGAATGGACAAACCTGGGTTTCTTAAACACTTTGGGCTACAGTAGCAATATTCTCAGTTGTTCTTGAGCGACGTGCACGGGTTTTATTCTTCACATCACTAACTTGTCCCAACAGCTCGAATTTTTCCACCAATTTCTGTATTGCGGTCCGACAAGGTGCTTCACGACGACCCAAAAATACTTTAGTTTTGCGAACTGTGACTGCAAGATTGTCACCATTTTTGTAGTGAATTTTAATAATTTCAATGCGTTGTTGAATCGTGTATCGTTCCATTTTTAGTAATGGCGTAGTTTCTACTTGTCAAATGTCAAAGAATAAAAGCTTCAAAAGTGACAGCTACCGAAATACCGGGTGATTCAAAATAACACCTTTTGTTGGAAAACCCTGTAGAATATATTTTGTAAATATTTCTGTTGATTCCAGAAACGTCATGGGATTTTTTCAATCACATTATTCTTTTCACTCCACAGCCCACAGAATCATCCACAATTTCGAACTGGTTATTAAATTCTACTTCTTCGTCGTTCATTATTATTTCTTACGTCTTTATTAATAACAAACTACGTCGTCGTTTCTTCTTCTAGGAACAGACAATAACAAATCCAATGAACAATACAAAGTTGTGGCAAGTCACAACGTACAGGGACAAAATGACCATGGACGTTATGACACTTTCGAAAGTGTCACAATGTCCACGGACCTTATGACACTTTGGTCCGTGTAGCCGGCTTTGAACATACATCAGGTGATAAAATATTTAATCCTGGCCGAAGTCTTCCATTTCAATTCATTTTGGTCCGCGTAGCCTTCTTTGGACATACCCTAGAGGAGAAAATCGTTAATCCCGGCCAAGCAGAAACACTTTTATGCGCGTAGCCGCCTTTCGATAACTCGAATGTTGTCTTCAATGACATCTTACAGACTAAATAGTCCACTATAACCATGGACGTAATGACATCGCTTTTGTGGTCATTGTGACACTTTTGAAAGTGTCAAAGTCCGTGGACAATGTACTTTATGGCACTTTTCAAAATCATCAACCTAACGGCGACAACACACAATGTAACGCCAATAAAAAGATCAGCCCCGTTTCAGTGATAATTGACTAACGAATCGGGCACGATTTTTCATGCATGTTACTGGGATAAATTGTCCCCAAACTACATTGGTTTTGTAACGTCTTTTTCCTCAGTGTCATAACTTCCAGGGCGTCATGACACTATAAAAAATGTCATAAGGTTCATGGACATAATGACACTTTAAAAAGTGTCGTAATGTCTACAAATGCGGTGTCACTACGTCAATGTGGACATGAAACAGACCATTTAGTCGATAAGTGACCATTGAAGAACAATTTCTAATTATCGAAAGTTCCAAAAGCGGATACGCGCCTCAAAGCGTTTCTGCTTGGTCGGGCTTTGGCCAGTGTAAAAGATTTTCTCCTCTGTGTTTGCTTGGCCGACCTTCGGCAAGGATTAAAATTATTCTCCTCTCGGATGTGTCCAAATCCGGCTACGCGGACCAAAGTGACATAAATTGCATGGACATTGTGACACTTTTAAAAATGTACAAGTAATAATGTTCATGGATCTTATGCCACTTTTTATAGTCCATGAAAATTAGAGGCACCTTTCATGAAAATTTGAATTTTTAAACATTTAAAAAAAATCCACAAATCCCAAAAAATCAAGTTTTTCGGGTTTAGGATTCCAAATTACACCAGAAAATGCCATGTTCAATGCCTTTCGACAAAAATTTAGTAAACAAGTGTTATTTGGTCAGAATTTTGAATTTTGTGAATAAAACTTAAAATGGCTATAATTCCTTAAATATACACCTTGCAGCGAAAATTTTGTTATCACCTAAAGCTAAGTATACACGATTGCCAGATCGGACAACGTTATCAACCCTGTTAAAGTGCTGCAAATGTACGTACGGAGGCAATGGTGAATTGACAGTTCAGAGGATTGCAAGAAAACCTCACAATTACATATATTTAAAATATTTTTTTGTAAATATATATTTATATGCAGGATAGCCAATAAAAAGACAGATTAAGACAGCGTTGCCAATAAATTGTTTTTCTGACAATGGCGCCGTTGTCACATGCATAAACTTCGCACATCTAATAATCTTCAAATTATCTCGCAATGGCTTTTCTGCTAACGTTGAAAAACAAAAATTTTATGTTCACACGGTTGTAAATTCACAGGGTTGCATTTTTCCGCCATTTTTCTGCCTATATTGCCCGATCTGCAAATCGTGTGTACTGATCTTAAGTAATTTTGACAAAAATATCCTCAGAAAGAAAATAGTCAATTAATTATTTGAATTTATTTTGTAGCCTTGTCACTGCTCCCATCTTTGGGATAATACGTGATTTTTCAAAATGTCCTTGAAATGTCCTCCATTGTACTGGGCTGCAAGTGTTTGTGTGTACTGGCATTAAAGTTATACGCTACTAATTTTTGGTACAAATCATCCATTATGGGAGCAAGGCTTGCAAATTCTTGAAACATGCAAATAATAATTATGAAATTGTACAAATAATTACACGTAATTCTTGTTAATTGGCCATCAAGATCGTGTGATTTTTCCCCATGCGATTAATTATTAAAAGTCAGTCGCCTATGCCGTTTAAATAAAGACAATTGAAAACCTGGAAATCAACATTCGCCGAGTTATTGGCGAAATACGACCGAAAATGCTGCAAAAAATGTGTGTAAATTGGAGTTCCAGATTGCGCCATGTACGAGCCAGCCGTGACGGCCACTTGGCCCAAATTATATTTAAACATTAATGGCATAAAATTATTTATCCAATTAAATGATATTAAAAAAAAATTTCGCTATATTTTAATTTTAAGTTCTGTAAAACATTAAAAAAGCCATCTATACTTACATATATAAATTAAAGAACATTTTGCTAAGTAGAGCGTTTTTTTATCCCCGATAGAAGTTGTAGTGGCAAAAAATAACACAAAGAATTAAGTTTTAATAACAAAAATAAGATTTGAAAATGATTTCGGACACATGGTCACCGCTGCTGCTCGTCATTTAGAGCGATGAGACCAACACTATTTCCCAAAGAAAGGATGTTTAATGAAGGTGCTGCTAAGTATATTCTATTAAAAGGCGATGTATTCCTTTTGCACCGTATATGAGTCAGTCCATGCCAAACGGGACGATTTTTGACATTACTATTTTTTTTTGCTTCGAAATTTTGTGTACGTATTATTTTCTTAAAAATATCTTATACGTAGTTCAAAAAAAAAGTCAAAAAAATTGTTTAAAGAGATTTAATGTTAACGAAATTACGTTTTTTTCTAATAGGTGTGTACATTCTTTAGCTTTGTGGCAGCACCAAGACCGTCGTGTTCGAATGACAAACAATCTGGCAAGGTTGTAACGAACCAGAGGAGGAGAAAGCAACAGCTGATTCCTAGAGAAGTCTTCGCCGTCAGCGGTAGCATTTTTAATAATACTTCGTAAGATTTTGTGAATTATTTTTAGTAATAAGAAATAGAATTATATAGTTGTTAAATGTAAATACGAGCGTCTTATTACTACATCGGCAACTATAGCTTGTATCTCCTGAAATACGTGACCGATTTTAATATGCAAAATTTATGTTTCACATTTGTATGGCATGTTATGTATTGATTAATGATCTCTCTTTTAAATCTCGATTTTTATTTAAAGAATACAAGAAAAATAATTTTTGTTGTGAAAATAAATATATTGAATATATTAACAAGTAAAAGCGTTAAGTTCGGCCATGCTGAATCTTATATACCCTCCACCATGGATAGCATGTGACCTCACAAAATAACTCAAACCTAAGGAAAATAATACCGAATGCATATACTTTATGGGGTCTCAAATCAATATTTAGAGGTGTTACAAACGGAGTGACAAAATGAATATACCCCCCATCCTATGGTGGAGGGTATAAAAAAATAACTGCTTAATATTTTTGAATTAAATAAAAACCATCCAAAACCAACTTTAGCTATTATAAGTTTCGCCCTTTGTCAAAATGAAATAATGTTTTGGCGTATGTTTTTATACCCTCCACCATAGGATGGGGGTATATTCATTTTGTCACTCCGTTTGTAACACCTCTAAATATTGATCTGAGACCCCATAAAGTATATATATTCGTAACCGTCGTAAAATTCTAAGACGATTTAGCCATGTCCGTCCGTCCGTCTGTGGTAATCACGCTACAGTCCGCAATAATAGAGCTAGGTTGATAAAATTTGGTATAAATATTTCTTATAGTTGCAGGTTGTTTGGGATTGCAAATGGGCCATATCGGTCAATGTTTTGATATAGCCCCCATATATAGCATCTAACTTGCTGTGATTCCTACTGTTCTCATCTACTATATGTTTCCTACTGTTCTCATCTACTATATTTTTTGTTTTCGGTGTTATTTTCTTTAGGTTTGAGTTATTTTGAGAGGTCACATGCTATCCATGGTGGAGGGTATATAAGATACGGTATGGCAGAACTTAACGCTTTTACTTGTTTCACTTTGAATGCGTACGAATGCATTTTAATTCAGATTTTATTTTATTTTCCTTAAGTGCGAACTCCACATCTTTTTGTTGAACTCCAAAAAATTATTATCGTTTTTTGGCAAAATTCTGCATAAATCTATTAATCTTTCTTAACATTTAAACTTACCACAGAAAGCATTTGCTAATGATATTATTTTTCATTGATATTTTTATTTCAGACTTTAAACATAGGTTCACCAATATGAAAAATTAATCGAAGTTAAGTCAGTTTAAACTATCCATAATAGGTACAAACATTGGGAATAACCTTTAGTGTATAATTTTGTATATTCGACCTGTGCTTTTAATTCTGTATAATATTTTTCCAAATATAATGAGCTCGAGGTCAATGTTAGTTTGTATGTAAAATTTTTTTATTATTTATTTTCAATATTTCGTCTTTCATCGAAAGACATCACCAGTATAGGAAAATTACTAAGAAAAACTTAAAATTATCCGCAGCAACTGAGTATGGACTCCCTTCGTTGTTTTCTGTTGTCAGTGTATGATAATATTTATTCATTTATTTGTTCATTTATTTATTATATTACGTAGTATCTCATTAAAAATTAACTTATGTATTTCTAAATTATTTTCTTAACAGCTGCATTTATTTCCATGTCATATAAACATTTTCATAGATATCAACTATCCATATAATCCACATTTAATATCTCCAATTGACTGACTTAACAATCTATCTCTGTATGTTTCTGGATTAATTATATTTATAATGCAGAAATATGCTTTCGAATGGTTTGTGTAATTTTCAAAATATATCCTGAAATGAAGAAAAAACAATATGTACTTTCAAAAACTTACAGGAATATGTATAATTTAAACGGTAAAACTAAATTTCAAAAAAATCAAAAAATTTTAAAAATTCGGTAAAACTAAATTTCAAAAAAATCAATAATTTTTAAAAACTATAGTTCGAATTGGCCCAATCGAAAAAATGCACAATCAATATATTTTTATTATTTTCTCGTAATGTCTGATCGGTCATTAATGAAATGAGTTCATTCCAAATAAAATCGGTACATAGTTTAATAAGTTGTGGCTTATTAAAGCGCCATCTACCGGTTAGAATCATACATACAAACTATTATTAAGGCAGTCCACACATACATTTGAAATTTCAGTCAAATCGCTCTGGAAATGCGAATTTTGCAAATAACTTGACCACTCCGCAATTTATTGCGGTGAAAATAATTCTAAAACACAAATGACCCCAAACTAAACGTACAAAGGATTTTATATATACACCCCGGAAAATAATTGGTTGGAATTCGATTGTAACAAAAAAAAATTGTACTAGCAACAAAAAGTATATTGCCTACACCGTGTGTCGGTTGTATTTATTTATAAATAGTTGAAACAACAATAATAACATGGATACGATCGAATGAAACTGCTTGCAACTACATCGATGGTCGTATCAATCGAATTCAGATTGTTTTTTCATTGACACTCAGTTAATTGTGGTAATCAATTTTAAACTTTCATTATAGTATCATATAATGGATTTTTGGTTGTGAAAACCAATGTTTTATTCTTAAAAAATTATTATTGCAACGAATAATTGGTTACTACAACAGAAACAATATTAATAAATAATCGTTTTTTGGTTATCCCAATAATTTCCCAAATTTTTGAAAGATTGGTTGCTGTTCTTTTGCTGAGACGTGACAAACAAAAAATAAAATTACTCGATATAAATAAATGTAGTCAAAATTAATCTCATGTGGATAATAATGTGTGCAATGCAGAATATGTGTTACATAAATAAAAACCAGTAAAGAAAGGCAGAAAGTCGGGCGGTGCCGACTCTATAATACCCTACCCCTCCCTAACAATGCGATAAGGCTCATTGCGATAATAATTTGGAATAATTGGTAAATGGGTAGGAACATATTATCTAATTCTGAAACGATAATCGCTAAATTAAGCAATATTCGTTACTAAATTGAGAAATATCTTTCAGGAAAATTTTAATGATCGGAAGTAAAGTACAAATTCTATAGCGCTTTGATACCAAATCAGGAGGAACATATATATGGATGTTATATATATTAGGCCGGGTCGATTTGTGGGGAGGCAAAAAAAGTCGCCATTGCTCAGTGAAAATCGTATCAGAATTCGTTTTAGAGGTATGGTTCCTTCGGCAAAGTTTCTTATTTTGATCCCTAGAATACGATTATCACTGAGCACTTCACTGAGTGGAGGTCGGTCATACATTTGGACTCGATTGGAGCACTCTAAATGGGTCAAAGTGGGATTTTTTCCGGGACATCAGAATTCGTTTTAGAGGTATGGTTCCTTCGGCAAAGTTTCTTATTTTGATCCCTAGAATACGATTTTCACTGAGCAATGGGCGATTTTTAAATCGATCCGCCCTATTATATATAAATCTGAACCGATCCCTGAATACTCATTCATGTAAAAATACCTCTTTCTGTCGAATTTCGTACTGATCGGATATAAAATACAGTCTCTACAGCGCTTCCATGTCAAATCGGGGGTAACATATACATATGTATATTCGCCAGTAACAAAGACGCTTGAGGCGTTAATCCTCCCGAGCCTTATTGGACATTTTCCAATTGCTAATCATCAGCACGGATCCCGAAACCAGCATAGTACGACTACTGCTTTACACGCCATTTCCACGCATGTGAGCCGCGGTCTTAACCAGAACAAGCCCGGTGACAGGACCGTCCTCGTGGTGCTAGACCTATCGAAGGCCTTCGATACCATCAACCACGCCACACTTTTTGAGGACATAGCCAACACGTCCCTCCCGAATAGTTTGAAACGTTGGACCGCCAATTACATGTGTGGACGCCAGTCGTATGTGGAATTCAGAAACAGGAAGTCGTATCGTATGCTGATGAATGTACGATTCTGGCGTCGGGCCCTTTAATCGATGACATATGTGGAAGGCTGAATATCTACCTCACTGAGATTGCCAATTTCTTCGCTGCGAGGAACCTAAAAATATCCACCACCAAATCATCGTCCACACTGTATACTGTATGGACGGCACAAGTGAAGGAGCAACTCAATGAGATAGTCGATGGCACAAGAATTCCGACCACCAACTACCCTAAGGTTATTGGTGTCACATTTGATAGCCTCTTCAGGTGTAACGCGCATGCCACAGCTATCTGCAATAAGATGAGAAGTAGGAACAAGGTCCTCATGTAGCTAGCCGGCAGCACTTGGGGCACAGATAAAGAAACCTTGTTGACCTCTTACAAAGCGATAGGTCGGTCTGTGGTAAACTATGCAGCACCAGTGGGGTCACCGAATGTGAGCGAGACGCAGTGGAAGAATATACAGACCTGCCAAATTCCGCCCTGAGAACTGCGACAGGGTGCCTCCTCATGTCTTCTGTGGACCACTTACATGAGGAGACGAAGATCATAACCGTGCGACGACACAATTTGTTGCTGTCGAAGGAGTATCTGCTTGGTTGCTACCGTCCCAGCCATCCCAATCACCATCTAGTGGATAGGCGCCCACCTCCCAGGCAGATCAGGAAAGACCTTCATGATCTAGAGCGCGAGGTCCAACGCTACAAGAGAGAACCTCTAGATCAAAGAGCTTTCAAGGCAGGTATGGCTGACATACACTTTGACGCAGTCGCTGAAGCCGTGAATAATTACAGAGTCAATGTCGTACTAGGAGACCACCCTCCATCAGTGGCCTCAGAGGAAGAGGAATTACCACGACAGACAAGAGTACTTTTGGCCCAATTAAAATCTGGCTGGTGTAGCCGCCTCAATTCATACTGGGCAAGGATTGATGGCACCACGTCGAACATATGTCCCGCCTGTAACCAGGGACCACACGACACACTACACCTCTTTAACTGCCCTGCCAAACCTACTCAACTTGTTCCCAGGTCTCTTTGGAACCAACCAGTGGAAGCAGCCATCTTCCTCGGCCTGGAAAGCAATACAGCAGAACCCACTATACAAGGCGAATGAAAACAACTAATGGATAACAAACACATATACTGCTACAACAACAACAACATATATGGGGGCTATATCTAAATCTGAACCGATTTCTTCCAAATTTAACAGTATTCATTCATATAATAAGAAACCTCTTTCTGCCGAATTTTATACTTATCGGAAATAAAATAAAGTTTTTACAGCGCTTATATGTCAAATCGGGGCTAACATATATATGGGGGCTACATCTAAATCTGAACCGATTTTAACCAAATTCAATAGGGATCGTCCTTGGGCCAAAAAAAAGATATGTGTAACGTCGAGATCGGACCATAATTGCGACCTGTACTTTGATTACAAGAATTCATGCACAGACAGACGGACATAGCTAAATCAACTCAGAAAGTGATTCTAAGTCGATCGGTATAATAAACGATGGGTATATTTCTTCTCCTTTTGGGTGTTACAAACAAATGCACAAAGTTATAATACCATGTACAACAGTGTGGTGTAGGGTATAAATAGAAGCAACAATAATGAAATTAAAAGCGCAGTGTTAAGGGATAATTGCATAAAAGTTTTGAGTTTTTTTTTCGTGTACTAAAATTTGTGTCAACTATTTCCACATCTCTTTATAGTGATGAATTTGTAATATGGGATTTTTCATTTTGTTATGAATTGTTTGGTTTTTTGTTCAATAAATAAAATAAACATTAATGAAAACGGTTTTGAATTAATTGTCGGTAGTATATGACTGACAAATTGTCAGAACAAAAATTTTTTTAAAACAGTTGGTTGTGGCAACATTAAACAGATAATTTTAGCCACCATTTTCAAAGTTGGCGCAGCCAAATATGATTGTTGTCAACGTGGAAGCAGAAGGATACCACAACCAAAATGTTGGTTGTCCTGATGGGATCGCATTATAGTAGGCAGAACTACCAACATTCGGTTGGCAAATAATTCGGTTGAGGCAACCAAACTGTAGTCTGTGTGTAAGTATATAAAGAAGATTTGAGAAGAGCTTTTTGATCAAAAGGAATTGTGCTAACTATGAATTGCAATTTGTGTGCTTTTTTTCAGCGGTGTCACTGAGGTATACGGTATCGTATGTTCGAGTATAAGTATATTCGAGTATGTTGTCCGACCCTCCTTTTTTTTGGAATGGGTTTTTTCGTATCGGCAAAAAAAGATTTAAAAAATTATCTATTTCTAATTTTTTAACGACGACTTACTAAACCACTGTTTCTACCTGATATAAATATTTCCAATAGATATTTCGCGCGACAGGATTAACCGATTGACTTCAAATTTGGTATGTGTCAACATTTTTTTTTTACCTCAGGTTAAGGTCAAAGATGGAATTTGTTGGTCCACTCCTTCGAGTACCTCCCCCACAAAGGGTCAAAATTGTGTAAAATATTGATTATCTCATAACTTCTATAATATACTACTCAGAATCTTTCACAATTACACACATGGCATTCGATTCTTGGTCGCTATCATCTTGAGAAAAGTGGGCGAAGTTGCCACGACACTTTTGGTACCTCCCATTTTAACACAAATTTAACGGCTTATAACTTCCTACACATTCAAACACTTATAGTACCCATAGTAAAGGGTGATCCATTGAGGGTGATTTCCATTTTTTTAAAGAAAAAAAAAAACAGAAAATTCAATTGAAAGGGGAATGTTTATTATCATTTGAAAGAACATTCTTTGGCATTTATTTTTTGAGGATTATGTCTATCAAACGTTGGCCGCGGCTACGTCTCAGGTGGTCCACCCGTTGAGTCAAATTTTCGATGACTCGTTCGAGCATTTCGACTGGTAACTGGCGAATGACACGCGTGATGTTTTGATCCAAGGCCTGAATCGAAGAGGGATTTTCCGCATACACTTTAGACTTTACATATCCCCACAGGAAAAAGTCTAACGGCGTGATATCACACGATCTTGGTGGCCAATCGACCGGCCCAAAACGTGAATTGCTGGTTACGTGATTGATGCGATGTGTGGGAAATGGCGTCGTCTTGTTGAAACCAAAAGTCGCCGAGATCACGAGCTTCAATTCAATTTCAGGCATCAAATAGTCGGTTATCATGGCACGATAACGGTCGCCATTGACGGTTACGTTCTAACCGACATCATTTTTGAAGAAATATGGACCGATGATTCTGTCACGTCGGATCGGGACTCGGTCAATGGTAAAAAGATAGCTCCTAACGAGAGCTAAAATATTGCTCATGGGTGTCAAGGTCGAGGGCCGACTGGGAAGTGTTTTTTTGAATTTAAAAAAAAAAATGACTTAGCGCAATTGGCCAGCGATTATTTTGATAATAAAACTGAATAATTTGTAAAAGTTGTTCAGGCGTAAGTCTTTCCATGATGAAATGCTAAACAATACTTAACAAAAATAACATGACAGCATGACACAACTCACACGTGATCTGTCAAAAAAGGCTATTGAAAAAAGTATCTATACTTAGATCACCCTATATATTAAAAAAGTAAAGACGGCCATGCCGAATCTTATATACCCTCCATCATGGATCGCATGTGAATGGTTACGGGTACTAATAAACTCATTTCACCGAATTTCAGCCCAATTCGTTTAAATTTGAAGGTTTTGTGGCGTTACGAAATCAAATCTAGAGGAACCTTTGTATGGGGGCTATCTCATGGACCTATGACTACCGTTGTTCGTGTGAAAGATACCGGGTATAAATAAACCCCAGTTACCAATTTTCAGCCCGATCAGTTGACATTAGTTGTCTCTATGACGTTAAGAGGTCAAATCGGGGAGATTCTGTATATGAGGGCTATATCCAAAAATGGACCGATTTTCAATCCCAAAATACCTGCAGATATAAGAAGTTTATGTGCCAAATTTCAGCCACCTAGCTTAAGTATTATAGATTGTAGCGTGATTACAACAGCCGGACGAACATGGCTAAATCGTCTTAGAATTTTACGACAAATAATAATACATATACTTTATGGGGTCTCAGATCAATATTTAGTGGTGTTACAAACGGAGGGACAAAGTGAATATGGTATCCTATGGTTTTTGGTTTTTTGGTCACCGATCATCGACCCGAACGGATTAAACGGATCGATGAGTCTTTTAAAGGACGATGACCCCAGATTAGTGCCCACTTGGCGGATTAAAGGTCGTTGACTTTATTAAAGCCAACGAAGGAAATTATCTGGACAAATTAAATTTCGAAGAAATTTTAAAGAAACATTTTGTAGAAAAGTATGCATTTTGACATAATTTTCTAGAAAAAGTAATGGTGTTTTCTTTTGTGCCAAAAAATTATAAATTTGTTCTGCCTTTCGCCCTAAAAACGCCTTATTGTTTTCGTTTGTGAAAAAAATCCTGTATTGCGAAAGGGTTTAGTTTTTATACCATACACCACACTGTGGTACAGGGTATTATGACTTTGTGCATTTGTTTGTAACACCTAAAAGGAGAAGAGATAGACCCATTGTTTATTATACCGATCGACTCAGAATCACTTTCTGAGTCGATTTAGCCATGTCCGTCTGTCTGTCCATGTATTTTTGTAATCAAAGTGCAGGTCGTATTTATGGTCCGATTGTGACGAAATTTAGCATAGTGCTCTTTTTTGGCCCAAGGACGATCCCTATTGAAATTGGTTAAAATCGGTTCAGATTTGGATATAGTCCCCATATATATGTTTCACCCAATTTAACATGTAAGCGCTGTAGAAACCACATTTTACATCCGATCTTTATGAAATTCGGCAGAGAGAGAGTTTTATTATAAACACTACCAAATTCGGAGAAAATCCGTTCAGATTTAGATATAGCCCCCATATATATGTTTCACCCGATTTGACATGTAAGCGCTGTAGGAACTGTATTTTAAATCAGATCAGTACGAAATTTTGCAGAGAGAGTTCTCTTATTACATGAATAAACACTGCCAAATTCGGGGAAAATCGGTTCAGATTTAGATATAGCCCCCATATATATGTTTCACCCGATTTGACATGTAAGCACTGTAGAAACCGTGTTTTATATCCGATCAGTACGAAAATCGGCAGAGAGAGTTTGCTTATTACATATATGAACACTACCAAATTCTTATCGCAATGCCCATTTTCGCTTTGTTGGTAGGTAGGTGTAGGGTATTATATAGTCGGCCCCGCCCGACTTTCTGTCTTTCCTTACTGGTTTTGTATAAAAAGTGTCGCAATCGCACTGTACAAAATGCTACATTTTCAGCCCTGTGTTAAATCAAAGAGGGAGCTCCGCACTACAAAACAGATGTTTTTTCAGCGTCAAATGTGTGTATTTGTGTGGTTTCAACTTTGACTTTGTGCATTTGTTTGTAACACCTAAAAGGAGAAGAGATAGACCCATTGGTTATTATACCGATCGACTCCGAATCACTTTCTGAGTCGATTTAGCCATGTCCGTCTGTCTGTCTGTTTGTCCGTCTGTCTGTCCGTCTGTCAATGTATTCTTGTAATCAAAGTGCAGGTCGTATTTATGGTCCGATTGTGATGAAATTTAGCATAGTGCTCTTTTTTGGCCCAAGGACGATCCCTATTGAAATTGGTTAAAATCGGTTCAGATTTGGATATAGTCCCCATATATATGTTTCACCCGATTTTACATGTAAGCGCTTTAGAAACCACATTTTATATCCGATCTTTATGAATTTCGGCAGAAAGAGTTTTATTATTACGTGAATGAACACTACCAAATTCGGAGAAAATCCGTTCAGATTTAGATATAGCCCCCATATATATGTTTCACCCGGTTTGACATGTAAGCGCTGTAGGAACTGTATTTTAAATCAGATCAGTACGAAATTTGGCAGATATAGTTTTCTTATTACCTGAATAAACACTGCCAAATTCGGGGAAAATCGGTTCAGATTTAGATATAGTCCCCATATATATGTTTCACCCGATTTGGCATGTAAGCGCTGTATTTTACATCCGACCTGTACGAAATTCGGCAGAGAAAGTTCTCTTATTACATGAATAAACACTGCCAAATTCGGGGAAAATCGGTTCAGATTTAGATATAGCCCCCATATATATGTTTCACCCGATTTAACATTTAAGCGCTGTAGAAATCGTGTTTTATATCCGATCAGTACGAAATTTAACAGAGAGAGTTTTTTTATTACATGTATGAACACTGCCAAATTCTTATCGCAATGCCCATTATCGTATCGGTAGGTAGGTGTAGGGTATTATATAGTAGGCCCCGCCCGACTTTCTGTCTTTCCTTACTGGTTTTATGATGAAGATGTTTTATTTGGACGACGCATTGAAGATTGTTTATATTGAGGTAAAAGGTTGCCTTTTTGCAATTTTGTTTTCGATTCTGACCATTAAAAATGCACCAATAAAAGAGAGTGTAGGCGACAGTTTTTAAATGCTGATCTCTGACAGGACAACGTCGGTTTTTAGAAAATAAAACCCATGTTTTTAATAATAATGTATTTTCAACAACATTTTCAAAAAAAAAAAAAAAATTACGAAATTTTCCAGAAAAATTTTATATTAAAGGAATTTTAGTAAAAAATTTAATTTTCAAAAACCTTTTTTAGAAAAAATCATTTTTTTAAAATACAATATATTAAATTTGACAAAATCTATATATATAAAAATGAAACGGTCCATCTGTGTAATGGCATCACGTCAGAACGGCTGGAGCGATTTGGATGATTTTTTTTTATTCGATTCTAAATTTTCACGAGATGGTTTATATAGGAAACAAAAATTAATTGGACAAAGGGGCGTGGTACCTCCCATACAAATCGCAGGTTAAAAATCCGATATTTCTGCTCCTATTATAGGTATAGTGCTGAAATTTTGTTTGTATGCATTTAATGGCAGATTATGTGAATTTTCCAAAAATGGGCGGAATCGGACCAATGGGCGTGGCCCCGCCCATATAAGCCAAATTTTGAAATTGAGATATTTTGCACAATTTGTTAGCGAGAGTGCTGGAATTTTGTGTATATGTAAACGGTGGCAGTCTACGTGATTGGTCCAAAAATGGGCGGGATCGGACCAATGGGCGTGGCCCCGCCCACATAGACAAAATTTTGATATCTTGCACAATTTGCTAGCGGGAGTGCTGCAATGTTGCGTATATGTATCTGGTGGCATTCTACGTAATTGGTGAAAAAATGGGCGGGACCGGACCAATGGGCGTGGCCCCGCCCATATAAGCCAAATTTTGAAATTGAGATATTTTGCACAATTTGTTAGCGAGAGTGCTGGAATTTTGTGTATATGTAAACGGTGACAGTCTACGTGATTGATCCAAAAACGGGCGGGATCGAACCAATGGGCGTGGCACCGCCCATATAAGCCAAATTTAAAAAATGTGATATCTTGCACAATTTGTTAGCGAGAGACCTGGAATTTTGTGTATATATATCCGTTGGCGATCTACGTGATTGGTCCAAAAATGGGCGGGTTCGGACCAATAGGCGTGGCCCCGCCCACAATGACCAAATTTTGAAACTTTTATATCTTGCACAATTTGCTATCGGGAGTGCTGCAATGTTGTGTATATGTATCTGGTGGCATTCTACGTAATTGGTCAGAAAATGGGCGGGATCGGACCAATGGGCGTGGCCCCGCCCTTATAAGCCAAATTTTGAAATTGATATAACTTGCACAATTTTTTATCTAGAGTGCTGTCATGTTGTAGATATGTATCTGGTGACAGTCCACGTGATTGGTCCAAAAATTGGCGGGATCTGACCAATGGGCGGGCCACCGCCCATATAAGCCAAATTTTGAAATTGAATTATCTTGCTCATTTTGTTAGCGAGAGTGTTGAAATTTTGCGTATATGTATCTGGTAGCAGTCTACGTGATTGGCTTTCAAATGGGCGGAATAGGACCAGTGGGCGTGGCCCAGCCCATATTTTGATATATCTTGCAAGTATTATATAGGAAATACATGAACAAAAATGCTCGGTATGCGATAATTACAGCTGCTCACTCCAATACAATCGCAATATGATAATGTGATGCAATATCAATGAAACAAGAATTTGGAAATTTTATAAGTATACATTTCTATTTTCTGGACTTTCCACTGAATTCGGTATTTTTTCATTCAGTGAATTTATTACTAATACCAGTAAGGAAAGGCAGAAAGTCGGGCGGGGCCGACTATATAATACCCTACACCTCCCTAACAATGCGATAAGGGTCATTGCGATAATAATTTGGAATAATTGGTAAATGTATTTTGAACCGATAATCGCAAAATTAAGCAATATTCGTTCCTAAATTGAGAAAAATCTTTCTGGAGAACTTTGTAATGATCGGAAGTAAAGTACAACTTCTATAGCGCTTTGTAACCAAATCTGGAGGAACATATATATGGAGGTTATATATAAATCTGAATCGATTTTCCTAGAATACTCATTCATGTAAAATAGAAACCTGTTTCTGTCGAATTTCGTACTGATCGGATATAAAACACAGTCTCTACAGCGCTTACATGTCAAATTGGGGGTAACATATATATATGGGGGCTATATATAAATCTGAACTGATTTTCTCCGAATTTTGCGGCATTCCTTCATGTAATAAGAAACCTCTTTCTGCCGAATTTCTTACTGATCGGATATAAAATACAGTTTCTACAGCGCTTGAATTTCAAATCGGGGGTAACATATATATGGGGACTATATCTAAATCTGAACCGATTTTCTCCGAATTTGGCAGTATTCCTTCATGTAATAACAAACCTCTTTCTGCCGAATTTCGTACTGATCGGATATAAAATACAGTTTCTACAGCGCGAATTTTGACATGGGCAGCGAAGCGCACCGGGCTCAGCTAGTTATCTATAAAAATCGACTTCTATTATTTTTTTTATAAAAAATTTATTTAAAAACAAGTTAGAAAGTTCAGTCGGGTAAACCTACTTTTGAATCCCCTCACCTTGAGTCCCAAAAAAATATTCGTGAATTTATTTTTTTTGTTTTAATTAAATTATTATCAGTTTAAATTGCATTTAATAACTTTAAAGTATGTACTGCTATTAAAAGTAAAAGCTGTTTACATTTGGTACAAAATGATCCATTTGTATGGGAGGTACCAAAAGGGGCGTGCTAACAACGGTCACGGACTCTATTACTATAAAAGCATTACACCTTACAAAATGTTAAGTATTTATATTCACTGGTATTAAAGTGAAAATCTGTTAACTTTAGGTTCATTTGTGTGGGAGGTACCAAAAGGGGCGTGCCAATAACGCCCACTTTTCTCTGGACTCTAGGTACTATAAATGTCTGTACAAAATTTGAAGTATTTGTATGTACTGTTATTAAAGCCATAAGCAGTTAACTTTTGGTGCAAAATGGCCCATTTGTGTGGGAGGTACCAAAAAGGGAGTGGCCACTTCGCCCATTTTGACGTGTTAGCAACTAACAAACTAATACTACGTGTGAAATTTCAGAAGATTCGAGTAAGTGGTATAGAAGTTATTAAAGAATCAATATTTCATTAAAAGTTAACCCTTTGTGGGGGAAGTACTAGAAGGAGTGGACCTATATGCCCCATCTTCGAACTTAGGCGGAGATAGAGAAAAATATTATCGCATCCCAAATTTGAAGTGAATCGGTTATCCCTTTCGAGAGTTATCGTGCGCACCAGACAGCAGACAGACGGACGGACGGACGGACATTGCTCAAATGACTTAAAATGGCCCAATACGGATTTCCGCCGAACATACTTAGGGTCTTAGCCACTCCTTCGACGTGTTACACTTTTGGCTCGTAGCAAAAGATATATACCCTACTCTCTAAGGTGAGGGGATAAAAAAAAATAAACTTAAATTTTATTTTAACAATATAAAGGTCCAATTAGCTAACACGAATACATCAGAAAAAAATTCATTTTTCTGAAATTTTCTATACAATTACAATTTTCAAAAAAAAAAAACAAATATCAAAGCAATTTTAAAATTTGAAGAAAAATTAAATTTCAACATTTTGTGGAAAAAATAATTTCAAGAAAGTTTTTAGAGAAATGTCATGTTCACCAAATTTTTTGAGAAATTAAATTTCAACAAAATTTTGCAAAAAATTTAAGAATTTTGAAATTTAAGAATTTTTGTAAAAAAAAAATAATTACCTATAAAATTGCAATTTTCATTAAATTTTCTAATGTAATTTCTTAAAACTATTTAAACTTCAATTCAAAATCAGTAGAGAAATGTAATTTCAACGAAATTTTGCAGAAAAATACAATTTAGAATAAATTTTTAAGAAAAAATTCAATTTAAATGAAATATTTTTTATGGTCATATTATTTTTTTTGGGAGCATTATGGTTGAAGGGGTTGGAAAGCCCTGTTTCGTGTGAATATAAATATGTTATGCTTTATGTAAATATGTAACTTTTTCTATGACTTACGGCCTGTTTCTCTATTTCTAACGTAAGTTTCAGCGAACGAAAACCATTCACTTATTTTCGTCAGGAATTTTGTTTTATCTAGTGTTCGTTTGCCTGTCCATGACGTTAGCAATTTAACAATTGGATAATAATGCAGTTGCCATATCAATAATTTGACAACATCCGGTCTAAAAAAGCACATATTTTTGTATGGTTGCACTTAGCAAATACACCCCTGTACCCTTTACACTAGGGTTGGCCAAAAAATTAACCCTGGGTGGGTCAACTGAGCTGAAACAAAGCTCCCATTTCTTTCTTTCTCTCTCTCACGTCTCTCTCATTGTGCACTGATTATTTTTTTTCCATCTTACATACATATGTATAAAATTTTATTATTATTTAATCTGGTTTACCATAATTATATTGACAGCTGTTTATTTTTGCTTTCAATAAAGTTTTTTTTGTCATTGTTCCCAACAGTCGACAAATAAAACAAAGTGACTCGATCTAACATTTGTGTTCGCCCAGATGAAAGCAGATAGAGAAACCAAAATTTACACTGAAATGATCGTGCGACTTGTCGTTCTGATGTGAGTAAGGGAAACCAAATCAGCTGTTTGTCGTCCGATAGGCGAACGAAAGCAAATTTTCAGGTTACGGAAACAGGCTGTTTTATTTTTTTTTTTCAAAAAATGCAATTCAACAAAATTTTGTAGAAATATTAAGATTTCTGCAAACAGTTTCTCACAAAAAAAAAAAAAAATACAAAAAATTTTGAAAATTCCATTTTCTAAGGACAACATTTTATTTAGGTTTTTGCTTCTCCTGTGCAATATTCAAAAATTATTATTGGCTCCTTTTAATTTCTGGTAACGATACATGTATATAGAGAAGTGTTTACCGATATATCGGAGAATATGACAATTTCTTGAAGTATCAAATCTAAGTAATATGTATCAAAGACAAATAGAATATAACAAGACATTCCTTCAGGCAGAAACATCAAAATCTATCAGTTACGAACGAATAGGAATGAATTGTCACACGCGAAAAAACAGTATTCCGCGAACATTGATTGAACTTTTTTTGCACTTAAGGATTAATATTAATTTTTTAAATGTGACAATTACAAAAAATTCAGGAAAAACGGTCTGAAAATCCGCGAAAAACCTCACTCGTTGGAATCAAATTCCTATTCGTTCGTAACTGACAATTACTCGCTACAGGAAGGAATGTCTTCTTAAATTATATTGTTTTTGATATGTATTTGATTGTAGTTGTATTGATCGCCAACATTCGTATGACGAATATGCACACAAAGAAGAAGACGATATATGTGTATGTAGTATATGTCTTCACGAATTTACTTACCTATCAAACTCTGGATGACACTATTTGCATTATACAAATTTTGGCATTTCTCCTCCTCGACGGCGTACAGTATCACGAATCCATGGATTGAATTTTCGAATATTCGTATATACACCGGGATATCGTGGACGGGCACATCCAATGCCAAAGGAGACAATGCCATATTGGATACGACCCAGAACCAATGGTCCTCCAGAATCTCCTTGACATGCATCCTTTCCCGATGCGGATGCACAGAACATATAATTTGTGATGTCTATACCTTCAACTGCATACTTCTGGCGGCATACATTGCGGCTGAGTTTTTTAATTGTCAACCCTCTCAGACGATCTGGAGCATACCCATCTTCTCTGAGGGTACCCCAACCGCTAACGAAATATCTCCGGGGTAACCCACGATTCTGTCTGGCCAATGGTATAGGTCTTACTCTGCTGTTAATGACAAAACTCTTTTCCAAACGAATCAAAGCAATATCACGATTCGCTGTTTTTGAATTATATCTCCTATTGATGAAGACAGCACGTGCCCATCGAACTTGACCGCCCTGCCGGAAGTATGATGAACCGGCGCGAACAGCAAACCTTCCACCGCCTTGCACGCAATGAGCCGCACTCAACACCCAATCAACACTAATTATGGATCCGCCACATATGATATAGCCATTGCGGTACAGAGCCACTTGCCAGGGCACTAGACCTATATTGATTGGCCGGCCTCCCACTATGCGGGTGATGTTGGCATTATAAATCTCCGGATCGTAGTAGTCCCAGTCATCTATACCCTGTTCTTCTAAGGTTGCATTTCGCAGTTGTGCTCCACAGAGGTTAATTTGTATTACGAGTATAGCAAGAATTGATGCACTGAGTGGCAGTTGGAGAAGCTGTTTGCGGGGCCACATCTTAACGAGATAACGCAACTTTCGAGAATGACTTCACAAATACAAACGTTCAGCAGTCTTCAGCCTCATTTTGTTCCGTTTTTTTTGCAATTTCCCCAATTTTCTTTTCAATTTATTGGAATTCGAACCAAAACAAACCGTGGATGTGCGTAGGCACTAAAACTCATTAATACACATTTAAAAGCAAACATTTTGCATATTTCTAATATTGTATGTATGTAATTATTGACACATTCGGATTTTTTTATATTCTTTCTTCTACTGGAATACAATACAAACGATTTATTTTTAGTAAATTTTGACTGGTTATGTTAATGATACCAATAACAAATTCGGGTCAACTTTTGCATTAGCGCAGAATAGACTGATTCTTATTGTAATTTGAAACGCTTCTTTTGTTCGCTTCGGGCTTCGCATGTGATGGGTCCATCAGTCATTTATCAAAAATTCCATTTTTCAAAGGTATTCGTTAATAAATAACACTATGCTGCAAAAATAAACGTTTTCTGTCTGCTAACTAAAAACTTAGTATAAACGGACATGGCTAAATCGTCTTAGAATTTTACGGCGATTAAGAATATATATACTTTATGGGGTCTCCGATCAATATTTAGAGGTGTTACAAACGGAGTGACAAAATGAATGTACCCCCCATCCTATGGTGGAGGGTATAAAAACATTTGCCAAAATATAATTTCATATTGAAAAAGTCCCAATTGATAGCTCTTGATTAACACTACAATTGGTGCTAAGGTTGATTTTGGCCAATTGTTCGTTTTCAAGATAATTACAAACAAGTAAAGAATGATAAATTTCGGCCATGCCGAATCTTTTATACCCTCCACCCGGGATCGCATGTGAATGGTTTCAGAAACAAATAATCTCATTATGTTAAATTTCAGATCAATTAGTTAAAATTTAGTCGTTATGGAGTCATATCTAGAGGGGTCTACATTAAACTAACAACTGGCCAAAATCAACCTTAGCACCAATTATAGTGCTAATCAAGATCTATAAGTTTCGCATTTTGTCAATATGAAATTATGTTTTGGCATATGTCCACCATCCAATGGTGGAGGGTATAAAATATTTCTTTTAGTTGCTGGTTGTTTGGGATTGCAATTGGACCATATCGGCCAATGTTTTGATATAGCTCCCCTATAGAGTTCGCTATAAAATACGGGTTTTGAGCCATAGATACCACATTTCTAAAGCAATTTAGCAGAAACTTTGCAGTTTGTATTTTATTTTGACAAGAATTTATCATAGCAAACATTTTACAAATCGGTTGATGTTTTGTTATAGCCATGTTTAAGCCATAAATACCATATTTTCTAAGCATTTAACTGAGTCTTTGCTGTAAGACAAGAATTCATTGCAGTAAAATTTTCTAAATCAGTTCATATTTTGCTATTGTCCACCTATAGATGTCGGTCTCAAAAAGGCTTATTTAAATTTAGCTGAAACTTTGCAGCTAGAATTCATATCAATAAAATGTATACAAATACAATTTTAATTTGTTGTAGTCCCCGTGTAAATGTAGCTCCCAAAAAGCTATTTTAAGCCATAAATACCACATTTTTCAGGTGAAGAGTTTGACTAAAGAAAGTGCGGCCTAAAAATTGCAGCGTTCGTTTCTTATACCCTACACCACACTGTGGTACAGGGTATTATAAGTTTGTTTCACGGCAGATGTTTGTAACACCTGAAAATAACACAGCTAGACCCACCTTAAAGTATACCGATCGACTCGTCCGTCCGTCCGTCTATCCATGTAAAGTTGTTCGTCGACTACAGGTCGCAATTTCACTCCGATCGTTCTGAAATTTTGCAGTTTAGAGCATTTCGCGGCTGTTAAGACCGCTATTGAATTTGGTTGAAATCGGTTCAGATTTAGATATAGCTCCCATATATATCTTTCGTCCGATTTGGCCCTTTAGTTCTATAGAAGCTGTATTTTACATCCAATCGTTTTGAAATTTAGAATGGTAGAGTTTCTTGATCCAAGAACCAACATTGCCGAATTTGAAAAAAATAGGTTAAGATTTAGCTATAGCTCTCATATATATGTTTCGTCCGATTTTGCTCTTTAGTCCTGTAGCAGCTGTATTTTACATCCAATCATTTTGAAATTTAGAATGGTAGAGTTTCCTGATCCATGAACCAACATTGCCGAATTTGAAGAAAATCGGTTAAGATTTAGCTATAGCTCCCATATATATGTTTCGTCCGATTTTGCTCTTTAGTCCTGTAGAAGCTGTATTTTACATCCAATCATTTTGAAATTTAGAATGGTAGAGTTTCTTGATCCATGAACCAACACTACCGAATTTGAAGAAAATCGGTTAAGATTTAGCTATAGCTCCCATATATATGTTTCGTCCGATTTGGCCATTTAGTCCTATAAAAGCCGTATTTTACATCCAATCGTTTTGAAAATTAGAGTGGTAGAGTTTCTTGATCCATGAACCAACATTGCCGAATTTGAAGAAAATCGGTTAAGATTTAGCTATAGCTCCCATATATATGTTTCGTCAGATTTGGCCCTTTAGTTCTATAGAAGCTATATTTTACATCCAATCGTTTTGAAATTTAGAATGGTAGAGTTTCTTGATTCATGAACCAACATTGCCGAATTTGAAGAAAATCGGTAAAGATTTAGCTATAGCTCCCATATATATGTTTCGTCCGATTGGGCCCTTTAGTTCTATAGAAGCTATATTTTACATCCAATCGTTTTGAAATTTAGAATGGTAGAGTTTCTTGATCCATGAACCAATATTGCTGAATTTGAAGAAAATCGGTAAAGATTTAGCTATAGCTCCCATATATATGTTTCGTCCGATTTGGCCATTTAGTCCTATAAAAGCTGTATTTTACATCAGATCGTTTTGAAATTTAGAATGGTAGAGTTTCTTGATCCATGAACCAACATTGCCGAATTTGAAGAAAATCGGTTCAGATTTAGATATAGCTTCCATATATATCTTTCGTCCGATTTGGCCCTTTAGTTCTATAGAAGCTGTATTTTACATCCAATCGTTTTGAAATTTAGAATGGTAGAGTTTCTTGATCCAAGAACCAACATTGCCGAATTTGAAAAAAATCGGTTAAGATTTAGCTATAGCTCCCATATATATGTTTCGTCCGATTTTGCTCTTTAGTCCTGTAGCAGCTGTATTTTACATCCAATCATTTTGAAATTTAGAATGGTAGAGTTTCCTGATCCATGAACCAACATTGCCGAATTTGAAGAAAATCGGTTAAGATTTAGCTATAGCTCCCATATATATGTTTCGTCCGATTTTGCTCTTTAGTCCTGTAGAAGCTGTATTTTACATCCAATCATTTTGAAATTTAGAATGGTAGAGTTTCTTGATCCATGAACCAACACTACCGAATTTGAAGAAAATCGGTTAAGATTTAGCTATAGCTCCCATATATATGTTTCGTCCGATTTGGCCATTTAGTCCTATAAAAGCCGTATTTTACATCCAATCGTTTTGAAATTTAGAATGGTAGAGTTTCTTGATTCATGAACCAACATTGCCGAATTTGAAGAAAATCGGTAAAGATTTAGCTATAGCTCCCATATATATGTTTCATCCGATTTGGCTCTTTAGATCCAATCGTTTTTATACCCTACACCACACTGTGGTACAGGGTATTATAAGTTTGTTTCACGGCAGATGTTTGTAACACCTGAAAATAACACAGCCAGACCCACCTTAAAGTATACCGATCGACTCAGAATCACTAGCTGAGTCGATTTAACGATGTCTGTCCGTCCGTCCGTCCGTCTGTCCATGTAAAGTTGTTCGTCGACTACATGTCGCAATTTCACTCCGATCGTTCTGAAATTTTGCAGTTTAGAGTATTTCGCGGCTGTTAAGATCGCTATTGAATTTGGTTGAAATCGGTTTAGATTTAGATATAGCTCCCATATATATCTTTCGTCCGATTTGGCCCTTTAGTCCTATAGAAGATGTATTTTACATCCAATCGTTTTGAAATTTAGACTGGTTGAGTTTCTTGATCCATGAACCAACATTGCCGAATTTGAAGAAAATCGGTTAAGATTTAGCTATAGCTCCCATATATATGTTTCGTCCGATTTGGCTTTTTAGTTCTATAGAAGCTGTATTTTACATCAGATCGTTTTGAAATTTAGAATGGTAGAGTTTCTTGATCCATGAACCAACATTGCCGAATTTGAAGAAAATCGGTTAAGATTTAGTTATAGCTCCAATATATATGTTTCGTCCGATTTTGCTCTTTAGTCCTGTAGAAGCTGTATTTTACATCCAATCATTTTGAAATTTAGAATGGTAGAGTTTCTTGATCCATGAACCAACACTACCGAATTTGAAGAAAATCGGTTAAGATTTAGGTATAGCTCCCATATATATGTTTCGTCCGATTTGGCCATTTAGTCCTATAAAAGCCGTATTTTACATCCTATCGTTTTGAAAATTAGAATGGTAGAGTTTCTCGATCCATGAACCAACATTGCCGAATTTGAAGAAAATCGGTTAAGATTTAGCTATAGCTCCCATATATATGTTTCGTCCGATTTTGCTCTTTAGTCCTGAAGAAGCTGTATTTTACATCCAATCGTTTTGAAATTTAGAATGGTAGAGTTTATTGATCCATGAACCAACACTACCTAATTTGCAGAAAATCGGTTAAGATTTAGCTATAGCTCCCATATATATGTTTCGTCCGATTTGGCCCTTTAGTCCTATAACAGCTGTATTTTACATCCAATCGTTTTGAAATTTAGAACGGTAGAGTTTCTTGATCCATGAACCAACACTACCGAATTTGAAGAAAATCGGTTAAGATTTAGCTATAGCTCCCATATATATGTTTCGTCCGATTTGGCCCTTTAGTTCTATAGAAGCTATATTTTACATCCAATCATTTTGAAATTTAGAATGGTAGAGTTTCTTGATTCATGAACCAACATTGCCGAATTTGAAGAAAATCGGTAAGGATTTAGCTATAGCTCCCATATATATGTTTCATCCGATTTGGCTCTTTAGATCCAATCGTTTTTATACCCTACACCACACTGTGGTACAGTTTATTATTTAAGTATAAAATGTCCCAAAAGTAAATTTATGTAAACAATTTATACATGAATTACAAAATTTATATATCAGAGTTATTCAATATTACGAGAGTGGTGTAGGGAATTATATAGTCGGCACCGCCGACTTTAGCCTTTCCTTACTTGTTTTTTTAATAATTTACTTAAACAAAAAGGATCGTTTCATGATTTGCTCCATATCCAAAAAATTTTCCAGTAATAAAATTTAATGCAATCCATGGTGGATGGTATATAAGATTCGGCATAGCCGATCTTAACGCTTTTACTTGTTTTTCTTAAAACCTTGAAATTTTACTTAGTATGACTATTTATACCCTACACCACCCTGTGGTACAGGGTATTATAAGTTTGTTTCATGGCAGATGTTTGTAACACCTGAAAATAACACAGCTAGACCCACCTTAAAGTATACCGATCGACTCAGAATCACTAGCTGAATCGATTTAAGCATGTCCGTCCGTCCGTCTGTCCATGTAAAGTTGTTCGTCGACTACAGGTCGCAATTTCACTCCGATCGTTCTGAAATTTTGCAGTTTAGAGTATTTTGCAGCTGCTAAGATCGCTATTGAATTTGGTTGAAATCGGTTCAGATTTAGATATAGGTCCCATATATATCTTCCGTCCGATTTGGCCCTTTAGTCCTATAGAAGCTGTATTTTACATCCAATCGTTTTGAAATTTAGAATGGTAGAGTTTCTTGATCCATGAAACAACATTGCTGAATTTGAAGAAAATCGGTAAAGATTTAGCTAGAGCTCCCATATATATGTTTCATCCGATTTGGCTCTTTACATCCAATCGTTTTTATACCCTACACCACACTGTGGTACAGGGTATTATTTAAGTATAAAATGTCCTAAAAGTAAATTTATGTAAACAATTTGTACATGAATTACAAAATTTATATATCAGAGTTATTCAATATTACGAGAGTGGTGTAGGGTATTATATAGTCGGCCCCGCCCGATTTTAGCCTGTCCTTACTGGTTTTGTTTTTTTTTGGGGAATAAGGAGTTTATTAACTAAAAATTAGGACATATTTTTACTTAAATAATATTTCTTGAAACAAGTAAACAAGTAAGCGGTGGACACCCAACATAGACATAAGGAATTTATGAACTAATAAGCATGAGTATTAGGAAATTTTAACTAAAAATAATCAAGAATCCTTTTTATCCCCTCACCTTAGAGAGGAGGGTATATATCATTTGCAAAAGTGTAACACATCGAAGGAGTGACCTAAGACCCTATGTATGTTCGGCGGATATCCGTTTTTGGGTCATTTTAAGTCGAATGAGCAATGTCCGTCCGTCCGTCTGTCTGTCTGCTGGCTGGTGCGCACGATAACTCTCGAAAGGAGTAACCGATTGACTTCAAATTTGGTGTGTGTTAATATTTTCTTCTATCTCCGGCTAAGTTCGAAAATGGGCCATATTGGTCCACTTTTTCTAGTACCTCCCCCACAAAGTGTTAACTATTAGTGAAATATTGATTATTTAATAACTTCTATACTACTTATTTGAATACTCTGAAATTCTACACATAGTATTAGTTTATATGTGACTATTACCTCGAGCGAATGGGCGAAGTTGCCACGCCCCTTTTGGTACCTCCCACAGAAATGGACAATTATGAACCAAAAGTTAATATTTAGCTTATAACATTATTACCGGTGCATGCAAACACTTGGAAGTTTGTACAGTATAATGCTTATATAGTACCTTGAGTCCAGAGAAAAATGGGCGTTATTGGCCCGCGTTATTGTTACCTCCCACACAAATGGGCCTTTTTGTACCAAAAATTTACAGCTTTTAACTTTAATACCAGTGCATAGAAATACTTGAAATTTTGTACAATGTAATGCTTTTATAGTACCTAGAGTCCAGAGAAAAGTGACCGTTATTGGGACGCCCCTTTTGGTACCTCTCACACAAATGGACCATTTTGTACCAAAAGTAAACAGCTTTTAACTTTAATACTAGTAAAGATTTTAAATGCAATTTATATTGATAATAATTTAAATAAAATAAAAAAAAATAAATATATTTACTAATATAAAATGGTCCATTTCTGTGGGAGGTACCAAAAGGGGCGTGCCAATTAAGGCCACTTTTCTCTAGACTCTAGGTACTATAAAAGCATTGTACTGTATGAAATTCCTAGTATTTGTATGCCTGGTGCTAAAGTTAAAAGCTGTTAACTTTTGGTACAAAAAGGTCCATTTGTGTGGGGGATACCAAAAGGAGCTTGCCAATCATGTCCATTTTTCTCTGGCATCTAGGTACTAAAAAAGCATTACACTGTACACAATTTCAAAAAATTCTATGCACTGGTATTAAAGTTATAATCTGGCAACTTTTGGTACATAATGGTCCATTTGTGTGGGAGGTACCAAAAGGAGCGTGGCAACTTCGCCCATTTTTCTCGAGGTATTAGTAACTAGTAAACTAATACTATGTGTAGGCTTTCAGAGGATCCAAATAAGTAGTATAGAAGTTATTAAATGATCAATATTTTCACTAAATGTTAACCCTTTGTGGGGGAGTTACTAGAAAGAGTAGACCAATATGGCCCATCTTCGAACTTAGGCGGAGATAGAAGAAAATATTACGATATACCAAGTTTGATGACAATCGGTTACTCCTTTCGAGAGTTATCGTGCGCACCAGCCAGCAGACAGACAGACAGACGGACGGACATTGCTCAATCTACTTAAAATGACCCAAAACGGATATCCGCCGAACATACTTAGGGTCTTAGGGCACTCCTTCGATGTGTTACACTTTTGCTCGTTGCAAATGATATATACCCCCTCTCTAAGGTGAGGGAATAATAAACTACTTAATATTTTTGAATAAAAAAAACGTTATTAACACTGAAAAAAATTGTCGTAAAATTAAAGAAATGCTCCAAAGACGTCCTTAGTCTTCAAAATAAGTACATTTTGTAATTAAAATTAAGAAAATTTTATGAAAATTAAGTAAGTTACTTAATATTATTGAAATTATCTATATTTCATGTACATAATGTACTTATTTTAAAAACTAATGACGTTTGTGGAGCCATTCTATAATTTTATGACAATTTTTTTTTCAGTGAAGATACATCAATGCATAACATTTTAAAATTAGTCGCATTAAAATATTCCTTCGGGTTTCCCTGAATTCAGTGTTTGATTTGTTTGCTTCGAAAGCGACTTCTGTTTTTATCGCATGTGAATGGCTTGGTTTTTTGTAAAAAAACGAACTATTGGCCAAAGTTTCGCCTTTTGTGAAAATGAAATAATGTGTTGGCATATGTTTTTTCTCACTTTGAATGCGTACGAATATCGCATTCGACATTGGAGAAATGCCCATATGTAAATATTCTTACTCATAAATTAAGGCTTGTTCACATCAAAATTTTGTAATTATCGTATCGTTAAGACATTACGTTAGCAAAACATGCAGATATGCCAAGTCCAGTTTCAAAAATTTTTCAGAAGGTAGAACATTTTTTAACTACTACTATTTTATATAATTTTCTTTCTGCAAATACGCGAATGCTCTTTTATACGTTCCGCATAAATATCAATAATTTTTAATTATAATTATCATAATTACCCGTTCTGTATAAAGACTTCACATGTATTTTTGTGTGAACTTCGAATATTTGCATATCACTGCACAACGAGGGAAACAGCATGTTTGTTTGGTGTTTTATTTTTCTAAATGATGTATGTGATTTTCTAAATGTTCTACATTCTATAAAAAATCTAAATTTTCATAAAATTGGATTTAGCATATTTGGATGTTTAGCTAATGATATTTTATATAGCTTTTTTTAATTTTACGTTTTTGGCCTTATTTCGTTCTTTCTTGAATACATAAATTCGTAAACGCACAAAAAATCCACTACTATAAATGTCCAAAACAGATTTTATGACTCTTTTTGTTATCTATTCGCGTAACTACAACGCATACACTCAAATTTTTTAATCGATCTGTCTCATCGTCGTATGAGGAACCTACTTGGTGGCTGAAATTTGGCACATATACTTCTTATATCTGCAAGTATATTGGGATTGAAAAGGGCAATATCGGTCCAATTTTGGATGTAGCCCCCATATATGGCATCTCCCCGATTTGACTTCTTAACGTCATAGAGACCACAAATGTCAACTGATCGGACTGAAAGTTGGTAACTGGGGTTTATTTATACCCGGCATTCTTCACACGAGCAATGGTAGTCATAGGTCCATGTTCTGATATAGCCCCCATACAAAGGTCCCTCTAGATTTGACTTCTTAATGCCACAAAAACCTCAAATTTCAACGAATTGGGCTGAAATTTGTTATAATGAGGTTATTAGTACCCATTCACGTGCGATCCATGGTGGAGGGTATATATAACGCTTTTACTTGTTTTAGATGGGATACCCACTACCGACAAACAACCGCAGAAATTGAAATTGAAAATTAGAATTAAAAATGTCCAATATGTGTAAATTTCACGACCAAAAAAGAATCTAAATTGTTCTCTCCCAGATAAAAATTAACTCTTAATTTTAAAGATAACTAATCCTTAATTCAACGATACCAAAAAACAGGGCTGAAAATAAAGGGAATATTGTCTTTAAAAACATGACAGGAGAATTTCTAAAGGAAAAAATCTGACAAACTATGTATTAAAATGTATACTCAAGTTAATGACAATTGTACTACAATCAATGATTTTGTCTTTAATTTTATGACGTAACGTTAAAGTCAACATGACATAGTGTTATGGACATCTTATCATAGAAATAAGGAATTTTACTTTAAACGAATGAAAATTTCTTTGAAATCAAGTAAATTTACTCAAATTTAAAGAAATTTGTTCTCCGAACAAAGACAGAATAATTCTTTGATTTAAGGGCAACATTGTTTTCAGTTTCAGGTCAGTATTTTTTCAGTGTGCAATAAGAACAAATATATGCGGAATTTGCATAATTCGCATATGCCTCACTAGAAAGAGTATGGCAATCCCTTCAAATCTCAAAAAAAAAACCAAAAATCTACATATTTAACACCAGTGTTAAATCGATGCTACGGTATGGATGTGAGACATAGAGAGTCACTGCGTCAATCACGCATAACCTGCAGGTATTACTAAACAAGTACATGAGGAGAATACTTAAAGTATTTTGGTCATCACAAACAAGTGTATTGGACACACACAACGTAAAGATAACTCCGACGTTGCTAAAGTGAGCCTCCAATGGAGTCCACAAGGAAGTAGAAATAGAGGACGCCCACGAAAAGCTTAGCGCAGATCGGTGGACGCAGATACCTCTGAAATTGACCCAATAAGAGCGGAAGTAGAGGGTTAAGATATTACATAAATATGATCCTCATAAGATTCCACATATAACTCTGACAATAAGAAATCTCTGAGACATTATCTTACAGCATTTTTATACCCTCCACCATAGGATGGGGGTATATTCATTTTGTCACTCCGTTTGTAAATATTGATCTGAGACCCCATAAAGTATCTTCTATATATCTATATATATAAAAATGAAACGGTCCATCTGTGTAATGGCATCACGTCAGAACGGCTGGAGCGATTTGGATGATTTTTTTTTTATTCGATTCTAAATTTTCACGAGATGGTTTATATAGAAAAAAAAAATTAATTGGACAAAGGGGCGTGGTACCTCCCATACAAATCGCAGGTTAAAAATCCGATATTTCTGCTCCTATTATAGGTATAGTGCTGAAATTTTGTTTGTATGCATTTAATGGCAGATTATGTGAATTTTCCAAAAATGGGCGGAATCGGACCAATGGGCGTGGCCCCGCCCATATAAGCCAAATTTTGAAATTGAGATATTTTGCACAATTTGTTAGCGAGAGTGCTGGAATTTTGTGTATATGTAAACGGTGGCAGTCTACGTGATTGGTCCAAAAATGGGCGGGATCGGACCAATGGGCGTGGCCCCGCCCACAAAGACAAAATTTTGATATCTTGCACAATTTGCTAGCGGGAATGCTGCAATGTTGCGTATATGTACTGGTGGCATTCTACGTAATTGGTGAAAAAATGGGCGGGACCGGACCAATGGGCGTAGCCCCGCCCATATAAGCCAAATTTTGAAATTGAGATATTTTGCACAATTTGTTAGCGAGAGTGCTGGAATTTTGTGTATATGTAAACGGTGGCAGTCTACGTGATTGATCCAAAAACGGGCGGGATCGAACCAATGGGCGTGGCACCGCCCATATAAGCCAAATTTAAAAAATGTGATATCTTGCACAATTTGTTAGCGAGAGACCTGGAATTTTGTGTATATATATCCGTTGGCGATCTACGTGATTGGTCCAAAAATGGGCGGGTTCGGACCAATAGGCGTGGCCCCGCCCACAATGACCAAATTTTGAAATTTTTATATCTTGCACAATTTGCTATCGGGAGTGCTGCAATGTTGTGTATATGAATCTGGTGGCATTCTACGTAATTGGTCAGAAAATGGGCGGGATCGGACCAATGGGCGTGGCCCCGCCCTTATAAGCCAAATTTTGAAATTGATATAACTTGCACAATTTTTTATCTAGAGTGCTGTCATGTTGTTGATATGTATCTGGTGACAGTCCACGTGATTGGTCCAAAAATTGGCGGGATCTGACCAATGGGCGGGCCACCGCCCATATAAGCCAAATTTTGAAATTGAATTATCTTGCTCATTTTGTTTGCGAGAGTGTTGAAATTTTGCGTATATGTATCTGGTAGCAGTCTACGTGATTGGCTTTCAAATGGGCGGAATAGGACCAGTGGGCGTGGCCCAGCCCATATTTTGATATATCTTGCAAGTATTATATAGGAAATACATGAACAAAAATGCTCGGTATGCGATAATTACAGCTGCTCACTCCAATACAATCGCAATATGATAATGTGATGCAATATCAATGAAACAAGAATTTGGAAATTTTATAAGTACACATTTCTATTTTCTGGACTTTCCACTGAATTCGGTATTTTTTCATTCAGTGAATTTATTACTAATACCAGTAAGGAAAGGCAGAAAGTCGGGCGGGGCCGACTATATAATACCCTACACCTCCCTAACAATGCGATAAGGGTCATTGCGATAATAATTTGGAATAATTGGTAAATGTATTTTGAACCGATAATCGCAAAATTAAGCAATATTCGTTCCTAAATTGAGAAAAATCTTTCTGGAGAACTTTGTAATGATCGGAAGTAAAGTACAACTTCTATAGCGCTTTGTAACCAAATCTGGAGGAACATATATATGGAGGTTATATATAAATCTGAATCGATTTTCCTAGAATACTCATTCATGTAAAATAGAAACCTGTTTCTGTCGAATTTCGTACTGATCGGATATAAAACACAGTCTCTACAGCGCTTACATGTCAAATTGGGGGTAACATATATATATGGGGGCTATATCTAAATCTGAACTGATTTTCTCCGAATTTTGCGGCATTCCTTCATGTAATAAGAAACCTCTTTCTGCCGAATTTCTTACTGATCGGATATAAAATACAGTTTCTACAGCGCTTGAATTTCATATATATGGGGACTATATCTAAATCTGAACCGATTTTCTCCGAATTTGGCAGTATTCCTTCATGTAATAACAAACCTCTTTCTGCCGAATTTCGTACTGATCGGATATAAAATACAGTTTCTACAGCGCGAATTTTGACATGGGCAGCGAAGCGCACCGGGCTCAGCTAGTATGTATATAAAAGAAAGTGATGTTAGTTACTACGCTTATAACTCGAGAACGCCTGGACCGATTTCGGTGATTAGCACCAATTCGGACAGGTCTCCGGCCAAATAAGAAGAATACACAAGAAAATTTTGGAAAAAAGTCGGAAAATTGGGAAAATCGAAAATTGCTATTTCTTGCGAGATTCCTACTGTTCCTATCTACTACTCTCTTTTTGAATCCAATTTTTTTATTAATTTTCTATTAAACAAAAAAGTTTTCTATTAAACATATGTACGAGTATGTTCTATTTTTCTTGCTGCAATTCATTCGAGTTTTGCGTATTGTTACACTGATTTCGCGTATCACATCGACAAACGGTACAAGCATTACGATCAATTAAAATTCAACGCGATATTTATCAGTTCGAAAATTTTTTCAGATAATAAGTTTGAGTATAAGAGGTAAGGTTATCTTATTGGATTGCGGGCACTGCAAAATCATAATTTCGGATGAATGCACGATGGCGCATAAACGAGCTCTGGAGGCAGTTGACCGAACGATGAAGGATTTACGACGTGATTTGAGACAATTTGGTGAGTCTATGATATTGCTCTCCGGAGATTTTCGTCAAACGCTTCCTGTCATCCCGAAATCTACTGCCGATGAAATTAATGCATGCCTGAAATCGTGGTCTTTGTGGCGGCATGTCAAGAAGTTGAAATTGACCACGAACATGAGAGTCGCGTTGCAGAACGACTCATCGGCTCTTGAATTCTCGAAACAACTGTTGGCGCTTGGCAATGGCCAAATTACTTTGATGTTTCCACTGCATTGATATTGTTCCCGGCAAATTTTTGCGAGTTCACATCGTCGAACGAGGAACTCATCACCAAAGTGTTTCCAAATCTCGATTAGATTAGTGAACGGGCAATATTAGCAGCGAAGAATAAGGACGTCGATAGCATGAATTGTATTATTCAAAGTAAAATCGAACTCGCTTGATGTGCCAGGAGCTCCGCCGCATAATTTACAGCTGAAGGTGGAATCGATCATAATCATGTTGCGGAATCTGAATCATCCGAAATTGTGCATAGTTCGCGGTTGTCCATTATGAAACTGATGGACAATGTGATTCAGGCGACGATCATCAAGGGAAAATTCAAAGGAGAGGAAGTCCTTATCCCACGAATTCCGATTATTCCAAATGATCTTTCATTCCAATTCAAGCGGATTCAGTTCCCTGTACGATTGGCTTTTACGATGACAATCAATAAATCTCAAGACAAATCGTAGGAAGTCTGTGGAATTAATCTCGAATTTCCCTGTTTTTCGCACGGTCATCTGTACGTTGCCTGTCTTCTGTCTTCGTTGTTTGTTGTTTATCACATCGCTCTCTACTGATTTCGATTCCTTTTAAACAAATCGCATTAAAATTTTAACTATCTGTGTTTTATTATCACTCTGGAGTTTATCTGAAGGCGTTAAATTGGGGCGAGGCGAAGTTCGCCGGGTCCGCTAGTATGTATATAATATTAATCGTCGTAAAATTCTAGGACGATTTAGCAATGTCCGTCTGTTGTAATCACGCTACAATCTATAATACTTGAGCTAGGTGGTACATATACTTATTATTTGGTACATTTACTTCTTATATCTGCAGGTATGTTGGGATTGAAAATGGGCAATATCGGTCAAAATTTGGATATAGCCCCCATATATGGCATCTCCCCGATTTGACTTCTTAACGCTATAGAGACCACAAATGTCAACTGATGGGGCTGAAAGTTGGTAACTGGGGTTTATTTATACCTGGTATCCTTCACACGAGCAACCGTAGTCATAGGTCCACGTTTTGATATAGCCCCCATACAAAGGTCCCTCTAGATATGGTTTCTCACGCACAAAAACCTCAAATGTCAACGAATTGGACTGAAATTTGGTATAATGAGTTTATAAGTACCAGTAAAGTTTGTAAAGGAAAACCACACAATTCCCAAAATAAATTGGAAAAACCCCCAAGATGGATTTTTTAGTTTTTCTCCAAAATCTATTACACTAAAATCCGAACTGAAAATTCCTTTTACAGTTTACCGTATAACACATTTCTACATATCAAAATGTTAAAGGTTTTTATATTCTAGCTTTGCGATTGTCGAAAATGCGGCCAAGTTTTGAAATTTTTGTAAAAAATTATGTAATTTGGAGAAACGTGGCAACACTGTTAATACATATGTTTGTCTCCTTTTTTCTCGAAAACATAATCCAGGAAGTTTCCTTTAATACAAATATGATTATGTTGTACTTTCTTTTTTTATTTTCCTACATATCTCCAAAATACTACATATACATTTTCCCAATAAAATAAAATATTACCTCTTTTTTGTGAAAATTTACATCTGATCGACTTTTTTTACATCGTATAGCAAATTTTGTTGCCAATTCAGAAAATTGATGTGAAACGTATCTGTTAATATTCTGCACTGATATTAACAAAACGCTAGGACAGGTTCAGGAAAAAATTAAAAAAAAACAATTTTCAAATGCAGAAATCTAATAACGCAATAAAATATTTCAAAATGATTATATTTCAATGAAATTTTTTGTAGTATCACAAATCGAAAGTAATTTGCAAATCATTATATTTGAATAAGTCAATCCCACAATTCCTAAAATAATCCTGGAGATCCCAAAAATTTGATTTGATTACTACGAGCCAAAAGTGTAACACATCGAAGAAGTAACCTAAGACCCCAAGTATGTTTGGTGTGGATTCGATTTGGGCCATTTTACGTCATTTGAGCAATGTCCGTCCGTTAACCGATTGACTTCAAATTTGGCATGCGATAATATTTTCCTCTTTCTCCGGCTAAGTTCGAAGATGGGCCATATTGGTCCACTCTTTCTAGTACGTCCCTCACTAAGGGTTAACATTTAATGAAATATTGATCCTTTAAAACATTCTATACTCGTACCACTTACTCAAATCTTATGAAATTTCACACATAGTCTTAGTTTAATAGTCGCTAATACCTCAAGAAAAATAGGCGAAGTTGACACGGCCCATTTGGTACCTCTCACACAAATCGACCAACAGTTAACAGCTTATAACATTAATCCCAGTACATACTTTAAATTTATTTATTAATAATTCAATTTAAAAAAAATAAATTTATGCATTTTGTTAAAGCTTATCTCCTTATCTCCTCCTTCTTAATTTCCACACTGATTTGACAAATAGTTTAGATGTTGTGATAAAATTACCATTTATTTTTTCAATCTGTCCCAATGTGATTCGTTCATTACACACCTTGAATATTCTTCTGGGGACTGGGGACGTATTTGGGCGACGGAAGATGAATAATATCCCGGGACCTTGTGTTTGAGTCATTTTCTCAATTGAAAGTTTCATTGTTTTAGCGTCTTTTCAAATTTGAAACCAATTCCAAAAACAATTCAATTGAATTGTTTGTCAACAAATAATTATAATCATAACAAAAAAACTTCTCGTTACCTACATACATACATACATTTCATTATTCGTTTATTTGCCTTCCTTTCAGCGTTTCCTTATCCGAACCAAATGGATCTGCTCGCGTCATTGTACTCTGAAGAAACGTGATCGATCGTTCAATAATTCACCGACAGACTTTCCGTTTTCGGTAACCAATAAAACGATAAAGATCGATACAAATCCCAAATCAAACCAAACTAAATGAAATCTCAGTAGGGAAAAAAATTAAAAACGCATTTAATTGTGCACCGAAGGAAATGAGAACAAAAACAAACTCAGCAACAATCATAATTTAAATATAATAGCCACCAAGTGAATAAATAAATGCAACGATATGATTACGAGGGCAGTGCAAAAAGGGTGGATGATTTTTACTGCCTTTTTCGTGATACTTGTTTACAGCCACATGGAATACCACTATACCGATTTTTGCAAAGTTTATATTGTTTTACGGAGAACATAATGAGCCATATTTTATAGATTTTTTCATAAAAAATAACTACACATCAAAAAATACATACCTTCATATTTTGTCCAATTCTTCCAACAATTAAAAAAAAATCCTTTTTTCAAGATATATGGAGGAAGGTGGGCGTATCCTTTTAGATAATGCCCTGAAATTTTTTCATAAAATACAACTATACATCAGAAAATACATACTTTCATATTTTGTCCAATTCTGGCAACATTTTCTAGAATATGAAAATGTTTTCTTTCAGGATATATGGGCGTTGGACGTATCCTTTGAGCTAATTTTCTGAAATTCTATGCCAAAAATAAAAATGTAACCAAAATATTTTAAATGTCTAACGTTTATTTCAAAATAAACACAAAAGAGAGCGCCCCAGTAGATGAGTTGGTAGCGTACTCGCCTATGAGTTTGGGGGTCGTGGGTTCGATTCCCACCAGAGGCTCTGGTCTGTCGCTGCAAAATTTAGCCATATGGTCTTTGTAACCCGGCCTTTCCCTGGACCTTTAAATTAGAATATAAATTCACTTTGTATTGTAATTCATATAAATAAATAAACACAAAAGAAATTGAATTTTTTAGACAAATTCGTGTATCTGATATGAAATTTTGACATCGTTTGCAATTTTAGTGTATAAAAGGGCACTGTTGTTTGACTTTAGATATGTACGATCAATTTCAAAAGTATCTTTTGTATCACATCACACTTCGAATAAGTTATCAAGACCCTAAATATTTTTGCGGAAACTCGTTTTAGAACTTTATAAATAAGATTAGGTATTCCCGCAATTATCTTCTAGGAATTAAAACTATCGAACCACTCACATAAATCTGCATATTCTGACTTTTAGATTACTTATCCAATAAACATAGTCCATCTGAAAGTGAGGGTAATTTCAGCCGTTTTTGGTAGCATCGTATCGGTCCAAATCGATGGGTCCAATCGATGGGTCCAAAAAGTCTAAAGCACTTTAATAATAACTTTGGATAATTCCTAAGATATGCATTGAAAGCGTCGTATTTTGTTTTATTTCCACTCATTTATAAATGTTACATTTAAATTCTTGAACCAGCAGCACACAGGTATAGGAGAATCGGAAAAGCTTAACCATTATTTTGTTTCTTCTGCTCAGGCTCCTCCTTTCTTTCTTAATGAATATTCATTTGACTTTCCTATATTGGCAAAAGAAGGAAGAACTTCCGCACTTTTTGGAAAAACTACCGCTGGCATTTAACTTCCTTCGTAGTAGTTTCCAGAGATCTCGCGTATTTCCATTTTAACAAAGTCTGCTTTTCGCCTTTTCAATAAATAATACATTTTCATTTCAAACTATGTATGTATTTTGTTTTGTCAGAAACAAAAGGTAAACAAATTTTGAAATTCAAACTTTAAAATGGCACTTCAACTACTATCGATATGAAAAAAATAGATAGACCACCTGAGATAGACCAATTGAATCATGGAATGAACCTTATACATGTAAAATATTTGTACTTATAAAATTTAAATGTTGTTATTATTGAAATACAGAACCTTATTTTTAATTAAAAATAAATATTTGGATTGAATATATAGTTTAGAGGATATGAAAGCATTATAATGGCTTTATTAATTTCAGCGTTTGCAGAATTCCTTGGAATAACCAGTAAGGAAAGACAGAAAGTCGGGCGGCACCGACTATACATATATTAATACCCTACACCTCGCTAACAATAAAAACGTAGCATTGCGCTAATAACACTATGCAACAAAATTTTTGTCCAAGGAATGTGGAAAAAAAGTTTCTGGTGCAATTAGGTGTAACAAACACAAAAAAATATTAAAAAAATTTGTTATGGTAATTTTTTTTTAAATTCTAGCTTTCATGGAAAGTACATTCAGTATTTGGACCATAAGTATAAGCCGTGTTATGCTTCAAATTAAAGGGAATTATGAGGGCTACATATGCTGCAAATATTGCTTTCACGTAGAATCTTTGGTTTAGTAATAGTCGTCAAAAATATGAGAAAAAATTATTTTTTTTTTTTTAAAAAACTCTTTTTCCTTGAACAAAAAGAACCATAAAAAATAGAAAAATTCGAAATCGAAAAAAATTATTTTATCACATTTTAAAAAAGCCAGCATGCTAACGAAGAAAACACAGTATATTTGAAAATCTATGGGTAGATGTAAAAGTTATGAGCTATTTTGTAAATGTTAGGGAAATTAAAAAGATTTTTCATATTTTTTCGTTTTTAAATGATGTTTCTGCTTATATTGAATTCGCCATATGTGAGAGAGACATATAAGAGACATTGCACTTGCATTTTATTTTATGAGGATTGATGTCAGACATTATAAAATTATAGAGAAGACTAGGTTTTATGGCCGTTCGTAACGCTTCATAAAACATTATATGCAATGAGAGAGTTATATTGGATGAGATCCGCTCAGGGGACCTGCCCCTTTTAGGGGCATGGACATCCCAGTAGTATGTATGTACATACATGTAGTAAAATTATATGTATTGGGTTTCTACGTTCGAAGCAAACTATATGTCAGCTACAGGTACTGCAACTTATATACCTTAAATCCGGAATTTCAGAATGAAATTACTTATTAATAAATTAGTGTAATTCAGCGCCTTAAAGAGCTAAGTCGATTTTCTGAAAAATATTATAAAGTTATATTTCGAAGTATGAGTAAAAGGCAAAAAAACTTTTCAATGTGTAAATGATCCCGACAAATTCTGCTACATCTGCGGAAAATATAAATTGTTTACATAAATTAACTTTTGGGACATTTTATACTTAAATAATTCCCTGTACCACAGTGTGGTGTAGGGTATAAAAACGATTGGATCTAAAGAGCCAAATCGGATGAAACATATATATGGGAGCTATAGCTAAATCTTTACCGATTTTCTTCAAATTCAGCAATGTTGGTTCATGGATCAAGAAACTCTAACATTCTAAATTTCAAAACGATTGGATGTAAAATATAGCTTCTATAGAACTAAAGGGCCAAATCGGACGAAACATATATATGGGAGCTATAGCTAAATCTTAACCGATTTTCTTCAAATTCGGTGGTGTTGGTTCATGGATCAAGAAACTCTATCATTCTAAATTTCAAAATGATTGGATGTAAAATACAGCTTCTACAGGACTAAAGAGCAAAATCGGACGAAACATATATATGGGAGCTATAGCTAAATCTTAACCGATTTTCTTCAAATTCGGTAGTATTGGTTCATGGATCAAGAAACTCTACCATTCTAAATTTCGAAATGATTGGATGTAAAATACAGCTTCTACAGGACTAAAGAGCCAAATCGGACGAAACATATATATGGGAGCTATAGCTAAATCTTAACCGATTTTCTTCAAATTCAGCAATGTTGGTTCATGGATCTAGAAACTCTACCATTCTAAATTTCAAAACGATCGGATGTAAAATACAGCTTCTATAGGAATAAAAGGGCCAAATCGGACGAAACATATATATGGGAGCTATAGCTAAATCTTAACCGATTTTCTTCAAATTCGATAGTGTTGGTTCATGGATCTAGAAACTCTACCATTCTAAATTTCAAAACGATTGGATGTAAAATACAGCTTCTATAGGACTAAAGGACCAAATCGGACGAAAGATATATATGGGAGCTATATCTAAATCTGAACCGATTTCAACCAAATACTCTAAACTACAAAATTTCAGAACGATCGGAGTGAAATTGCGACCCGTTGTCGACGAACAACTTTACATGGACAGAAGGACGGACGGACGGACAGACATCGTTAAATCGACTCAGCTAGTGATTCTGAGTCGATCGGTATACTTTAAGGTGGGTCTAGCTGTGTTATTTTCAGGTGTTACAAACATCTGCCGTGAAACAAACTTATAATAACCTGTATCACAGTGTGGTGTAGGGTATAAAAATCGACGTGAGTTTAGTAAAATTTAGTTTAGTAAAAAAACCGTAGATTCCCGTTGCTCATCACTGCCGTCAACACTAAGGAATCATACGAAACAATTGCTATATTGATAAAATACATAAAATATGAACAACATGACTGGAAAATTTGTTGCGATTTAAAAGTAGTTGGGATGTTATGTGGAATGCAAGGCGGATATACAAAATATTGCTGTTTTTTATACCTCTGGGATAGCCGAGCTAGCGAAGATCATTACAGAAGAAAGAAATGGTCAACAAGAAAAGACATTACATTGGGTGAAAACTACATAAAATACACACCTCTCGTCCAAAAAGAAAACATTATTTTGCCACCACTGCATATTAAGCTGGGGCTCTTTAAAAATTTTGTAAAAGCCTTAAGGAAAGATGGCAATTGACTCTCATATTTAAAAAGTTTATTTAAAAGTCTTTCTTTTCAAAAAATCGAAGAAGGCATTTTTGATGGGCCTAAAATAAGGAAACTGATGAAAGATGTAAATTTCGAATCCTATTCGACGTCGGATGAAATTGCAGCATGTAGGTTGTTTAAGCTTGTAGTTTCAAATTTCCTTTGATCCAATAAAAGCCCGCAATATGAAACAATGATTAATGATTTGTTAAAAAATTATGAAAAAAAATGGTAAGAAATATATTTTTCTATATTTATGTGTATTACACATATGTATGTATTCTTCTAACTTATTTTTCGCTTTATGTATTCCAACAGGTGTAAATATGTCCCTCAAAATTCATTTCTTGCATTCTCATTTAAACTTTTTCCCCGAGAATCTTGGCGATGTAAGTGACGAACATGGCGAAAGGTTTCACCAAGAATTGAAGTCAATCGAGCGGCGTTACCAAGGGCACTGGGATGAAAGAATGATGGGTGATTATATTTGGCTTCTCATTAGAGAAACCGATTCCGACATCTACAAACGTCAACAAAGAACTCACAATTACTTCTAATGAAACTTGTTCATGTAAATAAACTCAAATGTACATAATATAAATAAAAGTAATAAATAAAATTGTTATTTGAACATATATATGGGAGCTATAGCTAAATCTTAACCGATTTTCTTCAAATTCAGCAATGTTGGTTCATGGATCTAGAAACTCTACCATTCTAAATTTCAAAACGATCGGATGTAAAATACAGCTTCTATAGGAATAAAAGGGCCAAATCGGACGAAACATATATATGGGAGCTATAGCTAAATCTTAACCGATTTTCTTCAAATTCGATAGTGTTGGTTCATGGATCTAGAAACTCTACCATTCTAAATTTCAAAACGATTGGATGTAAAATACAGCTTCTATAGGACTAAAGGACCAAATCGGACGAAAGATATATATGGGAGCTATATCTAAATCTGAACCGATTTCAACCAAATACTCTAAACTACAAAATTTCAGAACGATCGGAGTGAAATTGCGACCCGTTGTCGACGAACAACTTTACATGGACAGAAGGACGGACGGACGGACAGACATCGTTAAATCGACTCAGCTAGTGATTCTGAGTCGATCGGTATACTTTAAGGTGGGTCTAGCTGTGTTATTTTCAGGTGTTACAAACATCTGCCGTGAAACAAACTTATAATAACCTGTATCACAGTGTGGTGTAGGGTATAAAAATCGACGTGAGTTTAGTAAAATTTAGTTTAGTAAAAAAACCGTAGATTCCCGTTGCTCATCACTGCCGTCAACACTAAGGAATCATACGAAACAATTGCTATATTGATAAAATACATAAAATATGAACAACATGACTGGAAAATTTGTTGCGATTTAAAAGTAGTTGGGATGTTATGTGGAATGCAAGGCGGATATACAAAATATTGCTGTTTTTTATACCTCTGGGATAGCCGAGCTAGCGAAGATCATTACAGAAGAAAGAAATGGTCAACAAGAAAAGACATTACATTGGGTGAAAACTACATAAAATACACACCTCTCGTCCAAAAAGAAAACATTATTTTGCCACCACTGCATATTAAGCTGGGGCTCTTTAAAAATTTTGTAAAAGCCTTAAGGAAAGATGGCAATTGACTCTCATATTTAAAAAGTTTATTTAAAAGTCTTTCTTTTCAAAAAATCGAAGAAGGCATTTTTGATGGGCCTAAAATAAGGAAACTGATGAAAGATGTAAATTTCGAATCCTATTCGACGTCGGATGAAATTGCAGCATGTAGGTTGTTTAAGCTTGTAGTTTCAAATTTCCTTTGATCCAATAAAAGCCCGCAATATGAAACAATGATTAATGATTTGTTAAAAAATTATGAAAAAAAATGGTAAGAAATATATTTTTCTATATTTATGTGTATTACACATATGTATGTATGTATTCTTCTAACTTATTTTTCGCTTTATGTATTCCAACAGGTGTAAATATGTCCCTCAAAATTCATTTCTTGCATTCTCATTTAAACTTTTTCCCCGAGAATCTTGGCGATGTAAGTGACGAACATGGCGAAAGGTTTCACCAAGAATTGAAGTCAATCGAGCGGCGTTACCAAGGGCACTGGGATGAAAGAATGATGGGTGATTATATTTGGCTTCTCATTAGAGAAACCGATTCCGACATCTACAAACGTCAACAAAGAACTCACAATTACTTCTAATGAAACTTGTTCATGTAAATAAACTCAAATGTACATAATATAAATAAAAGTAATAAATAAAATTGTTATTTGAACAGAAAATAAAATTTTTTTTTTTCAAATTCTCTTACCTTTACCAAAAGGGCTATAATTTCCACATTTATCCATAGATTTTTTTTCAAATATGCATTATTTTCTTTGCTAGGAAAAAGAAGCTATGCAAAATTTTAAAAAATGGAATAAAATATTTTTTTAGATTTTTTTTCTAATTTTTTGGAAATTTGTATTTTTTTTTGAAAAAAATCTACTTTTTCCAATTTGTTTAATGACTGTTAATAAACCACTGTTTTTAAGTGAAAGAGACATTTCCATCATTGGTAGCCCACATTAATAGCTTCAATTTAACGTATAAGTCGACCTGATCGGGCATATACACCAAAAATTATAGTGCAAATACTAAGTTTACCTTCGACGATAACAATATTTTTAATAAAAAGATTTTTTACAAAAAATGTATCCATTAAAAAATTTTTGGTTTTGATTTTATATAACAGTATGCCACAATCTATACAAAAAAATAATTTTTAGCTTTAGGACACAAAAAAAATGTTTTTTGTTGCTTAGTGTAATCAAATACTATATGTGGGATAATCAATATTTCACTAAATGTTGACCCTTTGTAGGGGAGGTACTCGAAGGAGTGGACCAACATTGTCCATTTTTGACTTTAGTCTGAGATAGAAAAAAATATTGACACATACCAAATTTGAAGTCAATCGGTTAATCCTGTCGAAAGTTATCGTGCACACCAACCAGACAGACTGACGGACATTGCTAAAATGCTTAAAATGGTCCAAAATGGATTCCCGCCAAAATATTCTTGGGGCCTCTTAGGTCACTCCATCGAAATGTTACACTTTTGACATGCAGCATCTGATATATACCCTTGTTCACAGTAGTGGTTGTATAAGAACCAGATTATATTGAAATTATCTTATTTCTTCGAAAAGTGCTATAATTTACATATTTATTCATAGATTTTCTTAAAATAGGCATTGTTTTCTTCGATAGAATGCTAGCTTCCAAAAAGAAACCTTTTTTTGCTAATTTTTTTTGTATATTATATGGTTCCTTTTTGCGCCAGCAAAAAAAAAATTTTTTTGAAAAAAAAAAAATAACAATTTTTCTAATTATTTTAAAGACACTTGCTAAACTTCTGTTTTCACGTGGAAGTGTCATTACTAACATTTGTAGGCCTCATAATTTTTTTTTAATTTAGGTATATCCCTGCTATATCATTATGCTGTAGTCCCCGTGTAGATGTAGTTCTCAAAAATGCTATGTGAAGCCATAAGTACCACATTTTTTAAGTGAAAAGTTTGGCTAAAAAATTTGCGGCCTAAAATTTGACTAAAAATTGCGGCGTTCGTTTTTGTAATAATTTGGTTAAATCGTTCATGATTTGCTCCATATCCAAAGATTTTTCCAGTAATAAAAATGAATGCAATACATGGTGGAGGTTGTATTCGGCATGGCCGAACTTAACGTTTTTACTTATTTCGTTTCAATTCCGTATACTTATCACACCAACCTCATAAACTAACATGCATTACCAAATCCACTATGTACGTAATCTCAGACCACCAAAAATGTAATTGAAAAGTTCACCAAAACAATTCCTATGAAATTGTTTGTTTTCGGAGATATATCTGAAGGTCCGTCCAACAGATTTCAATTGTTTTTCAATACCCAACAAATTTCACGGGGGGGGGGGGGGAGGGGAATTGAACTAAACGAATATTTATGAGCGTATCTGGTTAAAAATGCATTTTCGATACAGCGCAGGAAAAACATATAAACAATTTAAAATTGTAGGTTTTTATGTAAACGTACGGACGGACAAGTCGTTTGGTATGGCTTTTCTATTAACGTTAATTAAATGCAATACACACGACAATGGGATATGTGAGATTTTTATTCATCTGTCTCGTGTGTGACTGCTTATGTTTCAAATGAATTTATCAGTTGCAAATGCACAGTGGTTTAAAAACGAGAAAAGTTTATACTCGTATATGATAAACAAAAAATTGTACTAATTTAATTTTGAAACCTTTGAAAAATTGCATCACTTTTAGAGCTGAGCAGAAGATGTTAACAAAACATGAAGGAAATTTCGGGAAGAAATATATATATATTTTCTTTCAATTCAAACTTAAAAAAAGCGGATGAGAGCGACGATTTCGTATTTTCTCTCTCTATCTCTACTTACTATTTGTGATATATTTTTGAGTAAGAAAACATCAACTGTTCCAAACTGGTAATAATGTTAATTCTAGTAATCTATAGTAGGCAGAATGTATCTATGCTTATAACATGTTGTCTTAAAATGATAGCTTCCCTACGAGAGGTAAATTTCTAATTTACCTGAGTCTACGATTTTAGAACTGGTTAATTTGGGACCTACCACTGATCTTATTACATAGGGAATGATTGGCTTCGGTTCAATTTTTGGGTGTGGTATGTAATCATCCGACTGTATCGGATAAATCTAATACTTAGTAGAAGACATCTTCATCGCATAGGACTAGCAGGAAACGACGAATGCAGGGAAAACTTCGAAACGATGGAACATTTTCTGCCTGGCTTTCACACATGCAAGATCCCAACATTTCGGGTCCGACATATTACCAGACTTGACTCATCTCAGAGTTCTAGTACCGAATTTCTGTAACTCGTGAGGTATAAAAAGATCATAAATAAGGAGCACACAACAGGCCGAACCACTGGCTTAAGTGTATTTCCATGGACATGAGACGTTTAAATGTCTCCTCTCTTCAACCTATCCAACCTACCCTAACCTAGTAGAAGACCAGTTGAGTTATCTACTTATTGTTATACTACAAATTGAGTTATCCAGTGCATAGTGAAGGATCAGTTCTGTTATATACTCCGTATTAGAGGTTTATATATTTTAGTTTAGTTTATTACTGCTTTGTAGGCGTCCAGCTGGGTTATTTACTACTTAGTATAATTTCAGTTGCTTTATCTGCTCCTTAGTAGGCGCACAGTTGCGTTATCTACTCTGTAGTATAGGGCCAGTTTGGTTTTTTACTGTTGGGATAACTAGTTGAGTTATCTATTCCTCAGTTGACGACAAATTGGGTTGGTAAAGCTATGTACACACGGTTTTCAGATCTTACAATATAGTCGGGAGAATGGAGAAAAAATGCAACCCTATGCCATTATCTGAGAAACATTTTATTGGCAACACTGTTTATGAAATTTTTGTATTGGCAATTCTGCATATAATAAAAATGTTGTAAATATATGAAATTGTAAGGGTTTCTTGCAATTTTCTGAACTGTCAATTCACCTTTGTCTAAGAATCCGCCGTTGTTCGTACATTGGCAGCACTTTAACAGGGGTGTTAACGTAGCCCGATCTGACAATCTTGTGTCCATAGCTTAAACAAAGAGTTATCAACTCCTTAGTAGGCGTCCAGTTGCGTTATCTACGTCTTAGTAAGCGAAACTACATGGTTATCTACTCCTTAGTAATTAACCTAATGCGTTATCTACTCCTCAGTTGACGACAAATTAGGTTATCTACATGTTAGTTTTCGATAAGTTTGGTTACCTATTTCTTAAGAGAGATACAGTTGCGTGTCTAATTAGCAGACTACCAGTTGGGTTATCTACTCCTCAGATAATTACAAATAGTTTTATCTACTCCCCAATAAACAACGAGTTGGGGTTTCAACTCCTTAGTAGAAGACCGTTGGAATATCTACACCTTAATAGTTTGGTTATCTACGCCTTTTTTGACGACAAGTTGGGTTATTTACTGTTTAGAAGAGGGCCAGTTGGAGTATCTACTTTTTAATAAAATTCGAGTTGATTTATCCACACATTTGTAGGCGGCCAGTTGGGTTCTCTAATCCTTAGTAGAATAGTTGGGTTATCTACTTCATAGTAGACTACAAGTCCGATTGTCTACTTCTTATTAGCGGACCCGTTGGTTTATTTATTCCTTGGTTGAAATTGGCTAATCTATACATTAGTTGATGACAAATTGTGTTATCTACTCCTTATTAGATGCCCATTTCGGGTATCTCCTCCTTAGTTGATCGACAAGTTTGGTTATGTACGCCTCAGTTGATCGACAAGTTGGGTTATCTCCGCCTCAGTTGACCTCAAATTAGGTTATCTACTGCGTAGGTGAACAACAGTTGTGTTATCTAATCCTGGGGTGGGACACAGTTTTGTTATCTTTACTCCTTAGTAAACGAATAGTACGCCTTAGTTGACGACAAATTGGGTTATCTACTCCTTTCTGGTGGACCTGTTAGATTATCTGTTTCTTAGTTGACGACAAATTGGATTATATAGTTGATTATAAATTGGGTTATCTACTTCTTAGTAGACGACAAAATCGGTTACCTACTTAGTTGACGACAAATTGTAGAGTACCATTTGGGTTGTCCACTCCTTAGTAGCTGACAAATTCGGCTATACATATACGCCTTACTTGACAACAAATTGGGTTATCTAATCCTTAGCACAGATACAGTTGTGTTATCTAATCCTCAGTAGATGACCAGTTGGGTTATTTACTTCTTAGTGGCTGGTCAGTTGGCTTATCTACTCCTTAGTTGACCTCAAATTGTGTTATCTACACCATAATAAAGTACGAGTTGGGTTATCTACTCTCTAGTAGAAGACAAGTTCTGTTACCTACTCCTTATTAGATGAACACTTAGGTTATCTTCTCCTTAGTTGGCGACTAATTGGGTTATCTTCTCCTTAGTTGATTACAAATTGGGTTACCTACTCCTTAGAGATACAATTGTGTTATCTTATCAGTAGTAGATTACCGGTTGGGTTCTCTACTCCTTCAGCGATATAATAGTAAAAATTATTTAGTTTTAAATATGAATAATGCTTTCTGACATTGAAGGGTCAGTTACTGTAGGTATTCTTTTAGATCAGTTCGTGGATATGTCAATTTACCACACCCAACAACAAATACATGTTAAACTTACCTGTTATTTCTGCGGATCTAATCTTAATGGACCTATCACGGGTTTGGTATTGTATAGGTCCAATTTCATGTAGGGTTTACACTACAACATAACTTTAGATTTATATTCCAATTTTGTGGTCTAGTATAGATTTTTGCAGCGAACAGACCAGAGCCTCTGGTGGGCACGATACCTACTGGGGTGCTTTTTTAAGAATTTATTTCTTAAAAAATACAAAAATTGAAAAAAAAACTATACATTTGTATATCCTTACTTAAGTAAAAATATGATATTTATTATTTGTTAAGCTCTACTCGTGTAAAGTACCAAACTAGTAACCTTGGACCCTATGTATGTTTGGCGGACATTCTTTGCAGGACAGTAAAAAATCTAACTATGCCCGACCGTGCGTGTCTCTGTCTGCGGCGCTCAATAAAGGAGCGACCGATTGATAATGTGTTCTGCTATCTCAGATTAAATTGGAATATGTAGCGGCATAGCACGTAATATTTATGTTTACTATGATAATTTTTTTCGGATTAATACCACGGTACAACGATGACAATGCCACTTGTGGCAACAAAGACACACGAACACAATCAATGCAACACAATCATCGAAATAGGTTTTAAATGGAAAAAAATGTTTTGTGAAAAAAGACTGTTTATGGCAATTTAGAAGACAAATGGTTAATAGATTGATATGTAATGATAATTGCTAAACAATACGGCTGCCGAATAGTTGCATACGATCGATACGACCTCCGACCAACGATATCATATACGAATGAATACGTATTTATCATTTCGATTGCATCGAAGTAAGTTCGTTGTCGGCAATATGCAATTATTATGAAATTTGATATCGATATCGATGCCGGTGGTGGTTGTACTGGTGTAGGTATTGCTGTCGTTGGCTCGATTTGTTTAAAAATAAATAAATTATACTATTAATTGTTTAGACCAACCGCATTCCCGTATATGTATAGATTTTCAATTATTATTTCAAGGTTTGATACGATAGTTAATTGGAATTGGAAAAAATTCGACAGAATAGGTTTTCGAAAAGGCTTCTGTAGATTTTCGTTTAGATTTTGGAACAATGAACTGTCAACATTTTTAACATATTGACATATTACGAGTAGTCCAATTTTTTTATTACTCTGTGAAGCGTTCTACTGATATTATCATTTCACAGAAAATTAGCAAGGGAAATATTTTTGCTAATTGTGTGGAATCGCCCCAATATAGTTTTAGGTTGAGTCATTCTATTAACACAGGTATTCACAACTAATTTTTCAAATCATTGGTGTCCCACAAACATGTTCGATTCCCAAACAACTTTGCTGCGATCAACAATTAATTAATAGTTTCTTTTAATCACTGCAAATAATTGAACTTCCCCTCGCCCGACTCTTCAGAATTCCCAGGCGTATTGAATGAATAACTTCTCGAATCCGACTACATAGACGCTGAGTAAGTACATAGCTGCAGTAAATGTGACTGACACACCAAAAACTTCAACTCAAACCAATCCCAGCAGTTCGTAAAACCATAATTACAGCCTTTACAAAAGGTAATTAGAATTTGAAGTTGTATAAGGTTTTATCATTCGTTCGTTGATGTCTGACACGAAAACGAACGCTGGAAGAACGTTTCAAAAGTCATGTTCACTCTCGGGCAGAATGAAGAATATTTACGAAAGAAATCAGCTTTAGCCGCAGCTTCAGCTCCAGCCCCAACATGTGTCAGCAATAATTTTTATGGTAATTTCGACATCATCAACAGCACTGGCAGTAGCATTGGTGGTAGCGACAGCAACAGAATTGCTATTGTAAAACGTTTACACCTGAGCTACTGATTACATCGCCTATCACACGTAGTCACATTCACACAAACCTTAGCCCACGTTCTGAAATCCGCAATTAGTGCCCCCTCCGTTCGTAATTGTAAAAAAAACCATAGGATATTTAAAAAAATGTTTCTTTCTTGCTGAATCAATGAAAGGTGTGCCATCTCCAGCACTTCCAAGAATAGTCATCCATCGGTTCATCAAGAAAAATGGTAAAAGGAATGTGTGTCACGCAAACACAGTCATAGTCGTCAAGAGATGTATGTATATAGATACATACATATAGTACTTATGCGGTATAATATTTTGTCCCTGATTATCTAAATCTGTTCATTGCGGGAAATAGTCAAAAGCGTACCAAATTGAAATGCAATTGAAAGAAGCAAGACCATTTCAGTAGAGTACTTTCAATGAAATATAAGATGGAATATGATCCCGGTATTTGAAATTTGTGAATATTTCATTTAGGTTAGGACAGCCAGAGTTACCTGTTCAAATAGACCAATACACGCACGATCTGTCAGACTTCCTAGAAAGAAAGGACCCACACGCAAAGAAAAAATTCCTTACCCCCAAACGAAAAACTGGATAAATGAAATTCGTTGCCGTCTATGTTTGTCCCAAACGATTTACGTTTATCCCAAAACCCAACGATACCTTCATATCAAACGGTTAGTGTACTTACTTTTCGTAAATGCTTTATATTTATTACAAACCCTGTGAAACGTTTGTTGCAAACGGTTAATGCGTTTGACACAAGCAATCTCTTTATACCCTACACCACACTGTGGTACAGGGTATTATGACTTTGTGCATTTGTTTGTAACACCCAAAAGGAGAAGAGATAGATCTATTGTTTATTATACCGATCGACTTGTAATCACTTTCTGAGTCGATTTAGCTATGTCCGTCTGTCTGTCCGTTTGTAGATGTATTCTTGACGAAACTTTACACATATCTTTTTTTGGCCCAAGGACGATCCCTATTTAATTTGGTTAAAATCGGTTCAGATTTGGATATAGCCCCCATATATATGTTAGCTGCGATTTGACATGTAAGCGCTGTAAAAACAGTATTTTATATCCGATCAGTATGAAATTCAGCAGAAAGAGGTCTCTTATTATATGAATGAACACTGTTAAATTTGGAAGAAATCGGTTCAGATTTAGATATAGCCCCCATATATACGTTACCCCCGATTTCACATGCAAGCGCCGTAAAAAAATTTATTTTATAACCGATCAGTGTGAAATTCGGCAGAAAGAGGTATCTTATTACATGAAGGAATACTGTCAAATTCGGAGAAAATCGGTTCAGATTTAGATATAGCCCCCATATATATGCTACCCCCGATTTTACATGTAAGTGCTGTAGAGACTGTATTTTATATCCGGTCAGTACGAAATTTGACAGAAAGAAGTTTCTTTTTACATGAATGAGTATTCAAGGAAAATCCGTTCAGATTTATATATATCCTCCATATATATGTTCCTCCTGATTTGGTACCAAAGCGCTATATAAGTTGTACTTTACTTCCGATCAAAATTTTCCAGAAAGATGTTCCTAATTTTTTTATATAAGCGCTACTTTAGAGACCTGAGGGGCTTCAGCGGAAATGAAAATTAAAAAATTACTTAAACCAATTATTCCAAGGTAGTACCAATTATTCCAAGGTAGTAAGTACCTACCTAACATACCCTGCATATATTACTTATATTGTGTACGACCAAAAATCGGACTATTTATTGTATTAAGGCTAATAATAACCACAGTAAATGCAAATATGTGGAATATTATTATTAGTTAAATTTTTAATTCCACACATTATATTAAACTCCTCTTTGGAATAAGCCTTGACATGGCGGGGGAGCTAAGTACTTTCGTAAAAGAAAGGAAACTAATTATTCCAACTATTCAAAAAGAAATTCTTAATGTGCATTGCCGAGGTGGTGTAGGGTATTATATAGTCGGCCCCGCCCGACTTTAACTTTTCCTTACTGGTTTTATCCTGGAGTTCTGTTGAAACCGTCATAATGTACAGACGCACTACATGTGTCGGTCGTAAATTTAAATTTTCTTAGATTGCTTTGAGCGTTAATCTCTTGTTTACACCATCTATTTATTTATTTATTCAGGCTGTGGTTTACAATCCATACAGATTAGCAATTGAAAATATTCCAAGACTAGCAAGTAAAAATAAGTTAAATCTAAGGTTTCACAAAATTTGTTTAATGAGGATGAAAAATCTAAACTAAATTGTTTGTTAATATTGTCAAACTCTTTTAATGACCTTAAAACAGGTTCAAACGAAGAGTAGTTACTCCTGTAAAAAGGGATATAAAAATAGGCATTATAGCGTAATGATCTAACAGGAATGTTAAAGCCAATAAGACGTTTATAAATAAACAAAACCGAGCATTTAGACCTACGGGTTTAGGCGTTTCTAGATGGATCAGCCTACATCTGGCTTCATAAGAGGGAAGAGGTGATCCAAATGAGACAGATACCAAAGCAAACTTCAAAAATGTCTTTTGCAGACGTTCAATACGACTACCATGCACATCATACAGCGGGTTCCAAATAATGGACCCATATTCCAATTTAGATCTCAAACGTTACATAAAGTAATTAGGTGTATATGGATTAGTAAATTCTTTACTATTTCTCTTGACAAAAGCAATCATAGAATAAGCCTTTGGCATAATGAAGTCGATGTGTAATTGGAAAGTTAGCTTATTGTCGAAAACAACACCAAGATCCAGAATGTTATCCACATTCAGTAGTTGTTGGTTACGAGTTATGTGTTTAAGATGTTCAAACGTCTCCCAAAGGAGATATGAAAACATTTAGAAATATTTAGCGGTAAGTGATTCGAAACACACCAAGAACATAACCGATTTATATCCATTTGTATGAAATGAACGTTACTAATATTATTAACATTCAAAAAATAAATCTTTATATCATCTGCATTTGATGATTCAAAACATGAAACTAATACACTTCCCTGGGGTATACCTGAACTAGCAATATAGGAATTTGATTTTACGTTATTAATATATACAAAGCATTGTCGATTAACTAAATAGGTTTCAAACCATTTTAAAATTGAGGAATGAAATCTTATTTTGGTTAGCTTTAGTAGCAAAACAATGTGAGAAACCTTATCGAATGCTTTACAGAAATCAAAATATATTGTATCAACTTGAGACCCAGTCTCAAAGCTATTTAGACAAAAATTCGTAAAAACGAGTAAACTGGAAATTGCAGAACGATTTTTCATAAATCTATGTTGAGATTCCGATAACAATTTTTATGTAATTGCAGATATTCTATCAAAAAGTAAATGCTCAAAAATTTTTGATACATTGGCAAGATTTGATATCGGCCAATTATCAAAACTGATTAGCCCGAAACCCCGATTTATGTATAGGCTTAATAGAGCTGACTTTCCAGCAATCAAGAAAAATGCCTTCCTTTAAAGAATTATTGAATATATACTGTAAAGGAAAGGTAAGAGAGAACGAACATTTTTTCAAAAATATTGGAGCAAATCCGTCAATATCAAATTAAACTATATTTAATTGATTTGTCTTTTTTATAATATGAACAAAGCTCCCAACTCATCATTGTTAAATACAAAAACGATAAACCTGTTCAGCGACAGAAAACGAAAATGCAGTGTTACTATGGAAAATGACAACAACAAACATTCAAAGAGCAACTAATATGCAGTGTCTGACATTGAAGATGACTTTCAATGCGACGAAACGTCACTAGCTAAATTCAAAGAACATGTGCAAAAATCGAACGTCAACTTTCAAACATCTACATAATAGTGACCCGATCACACAAAAGAATGCTTCTCCTGGTCCATTTGTGTGGAATGTGGCAGTAATGCCCATTTTTCACTGTATTGTAGGTACTATTAAACCATTACACTGTACAAAATTCCAAGTCTTTGTATGTACTGGTAATAAAGTTATAAGCTATTAACTTTTGGTTGAAAGTTGTCCATTTGTGTGGGAGGTACCAAAAGGGGCGTGGCAACTTCGCCTATTTTTCTCGAGTTAATAGTGACTAATAAACTAATACTATGTGTAGAATTTCAGAGGAGCCCATCTTCGAACTTAGCCGGAGATAGAAGAAAATATTACCACATACCAAATTTGAAGTCAATCGGTTACTCCTTTCGAGAGTTATCGTGCCCACAAGCCAGCGGACAGGCGGACAGAAAGACGGACGGACATTGCTCATTCGACATAAAATGACCCAAAACGGATATCCGCCGAACATACTTAGGGTCTGAGGTCACTCCTTCGATGTGTTACACTTTTGGTGCGTAGCAAATGATATATACTCCCTAAACCGGGTTGGCCTCCATATAACAAAAAAAAGTTCCCGAATGCAAGGTGGAATATGATAGCTTACCTCGAGACAATCACAAAAACATTTTTTTCAATTTTTTCGGAGCCTGCGGAATCGGCCCAATATCGTTTTTATACCCTACACCACACTGTGGTACAGGGTATTATAAGTTTGTTTCACGGCAGATGTTTGTAACACCTGAAAATAACACAGCTAGACCCACCTTAAAGTATACCGATCGACTCAGAATCACTAGCTGAGTCGATTTAAGCATGTCTGTCCGTCCGTCCGTCTGTCCATGTAAAGTTGTTCGTCGACTACAGGTCGCAATTTCACTCCCATCATTCTGAAATTTTGCAGTTTAGAGTATTTCGCAGCTGTTAAGATCGCTATTGAATTTGGTTGAAATCGGTTCAGATTTAGATATAACTCCCATATATATATTTCATCCGATTTGGCCCTTTAGTCCTATAGAAGCTGTATTTTACACCCAATCCTTTTGGAATTTAGAATGGTAGAGTTTCTTGATCCATGAACCAACATTGCCGAATTTGAAGAAAATCGGTTAAGATTTAGCTATAGCTCCCATATATATGTTTCGTCCGATTTGGCCCTTTAGTCCTATAGAAGCTGTATTTTACATCCAATCGTTTTGAAATTTAGAATGGTAAAGTTTCTTGATCCATGAACCAACATTGCCAAATTTGAAGAAAATCGGTTAAGATTTAGCTATAGCTCCCATATATATGTTTCGTCCGATTTTGCTCTTTAGTCCTGTAGAAGCTGTAATTTACATCCAATCCTTTTGAAATTTAGAATGGTAGAGTTTCTTGATCCATGAACCAACACTACCGAATTTGAAGAAAATCGGTTAAGATTTAGCTATAGCTCCCATAGATATGTTTCGTCCGATTTTGCTCTTTAGTCCTGAAGAAGCTGTATTTTACATCCAACCATTTTGAAATTTAGAATGGTAGAGTAAATTTATGTAAACAATTTATACATGAATTACAAAATTTATATATCAGAGTTATTCAATATTACGAGAGTGGTGTAGGGTATTATATAGTCGGCCCCGCCCGACTTTAGCCTTTCCTTACTGGTTTTTATTTTATTTATTGAACAAAAAACCAAACAATTCATAACAAAATTAAAAATCCCATATTACAAATTTAATTATCAGCTAAAGAACAGCAACCAATCTTTCGGTTGTAGTTCCCAAAATACATTTAAGTACCTACTTGTTCCTATGTCTCATATTACTAACATTTGAAGTTCTCACAATTTCCTTTAATTTAACGATTTTTTTCTAGAAATCCAATTTTTAAGGTACCTTTAGTATTTGAACCATATTTGTTATACCCTCAGTTTAGTGTGACGAGGGTATATATCATTTGCTACGAACAAAAAGTGGAACACATCGAATGAGTGCCATATGACCCCAAGTATGTTCGGCGGAAATCCTTTTTGGGTAATTTTAAGTCGAATGTGCAATGTCCGCCCGTCCGTCCGTCTGTCTGCTGGCTGGTGCGCACGATAACTCTCGAAAGGAGTATTTGGTATGTAGTAAATTTTTTTTCCATCTCCGGCTAAGTTCGAAGATGGGCCATATTGGTCCACTCCTTCTAGTACTTCCCCCTTCTAATACTTCATACCACAATTTAATATCTCATAACGTTAATATACCAGTGCAAATAAACGCTTATAATTCGGCACAGTGCAATAATGCATAAAGTATCTAGTGTTCAGCAAAAAATAGGTGTATTTGTTAAACCTCTTCTGGCACCTCCCACACAAATTGCAAATAATTCGTGTAATATTCAATATTACATTACTCACAAAAGTGAGGGTATACCTTAGTCGGTTTACCTTAGTCGGTTTACTTTCTTACTTGTTGAGATATAGGCTCGATAAATTTAAATTAAAGGAAATTATTAGGGCTAAAAATGCTGAAAATATTACTTTCATGTAAAAACTGATGTTTAGTAAATGTCGTTAAAATAATTGCTGGCACCAAAAAAACCTTAAAAAATTCCATTAATTTACCGTGTTTTCCTGCATTATCGAGCATATACTTCAAAAAATATAGTCCAAATATTAAAAACACCTTCGAAGAAAATTGGAATTTTACGGAAATATTTAAAAAAAATCAATCATAAACACTTTTTTAAATATTTTTCGTTTTTACGCCTCCATTGTACAACAGAAAATGTTATGCGCAGCCCCTTTTAACATTTCTTTAAGAATCTGTATCAAAAATAATCCCTTATGTTATTTTTAAAATTGCACAGGTTCCAGTAGCATCGGTTTGCATAAGACCTTCATAAGTCATATTTGAACATCTTCAAAAGTCAAAATACCCATAAAAGTTACCAATTACTATATTATAAATATAACATCCACAAAAATAGTCATATTTGTATATTTAAATGTGCACACGGATCCCCCGAAAGATTGCTACGACAAATTTGCGAGCCGCGGTTCCCCGTTTGGGAAGGTCTGCTTAAGGTTTACTGATCTACTTTACAAACATCTGGGCCAAAACAAGCTTATAATGCATTTTCTAATTTGAATTTGCGTTCCCCAACATGGCAACACTTGTGCAACTTGGCGTGAAGATTTGGCATCAGTGACTGAATAATTAACGTCACAGAATGTCAGTCAACACCAACACACCTTAAGTGGAAACCCCTATACCTACGTTATTGATTTATTATTTCTATTGTTTTTTCACAGTACACCATTTTGCGGGGAATAGTAGAAAGCTTTTGTATCGACTTTTGTCTCCTAAATAGTAACCATTATTCCATTAAATAGTTTTAGATATTCACCGAGTAACTGGCTGCTCCTCCCACCCAACATCTATTGTTCTTAGGCTTAAAACTGTACATAGTTGCTTTATTTCCATCATTTGCTTGTTTCTTCTCTTTTTATACGGATTTTGCGTGATTTGCTATAAATTGCGAACAAAAAAATTATACAAAACATAATTGGAACTTGACACAGTTTTATTTTTGAACATCTCCACCTTCGCAGTCTTCTATCCCAATGACGATCAGGAATAGATCGCTTTTATTCGTAAAAACTCACATGTGGAACGAATAGAAAACAATTAACCAACAAATTGAAAAAACAATTATTATACACAATTTGTTGTATATAAATTTGTTATGCTAATTGTTGTGGAGATAGTTGGAGACGGATGGATGGATGAATCAATGGGCACATATGTGAATGACTTATTGAATAGATGCTACAACATCTCTTAAGTGCTATGCTTCAAGCAAAACGCTTGTCCGCCCGAAGTGTTTTCGATGGACGGACGTCAGCGAGTGGGTGTTACCGTGGTAATGTTCACCACTTTTTTGGGTTATTGGCATCGTCCAAAGAAAGACAAACAGCTGCGTTCCCCTTTTTTGGGGCCCATATAAAATGTTTCAGCTAAAAAAAGATCAAGAGAAAAGAAATTATGTACCATTTTTGGAAATGTGTGTCATATGTATATGTCATAATAAAGTTAATACTTTTTATGTTATTTTTTAATAACTGAATTGAACAGTGTTAAATTCGACACGCAGTTTACGAATGACCATCGAAGGAAAGCGTTTGGGAAGGTCAGATTTTTATGAGAACACATTGTTGTTTTGAATTAAAATTTGTTAAATTGTATTACTAACTACGGCGAACAAAAAAAAGTGGGACTCTCAAAGTACTAAAATACAGTAGGTATTTTGGATTTAGGTTAATTCCTGCCGTTAGGCATAACTCCACCGTGTTCTAAACAACCGGGTGAATACATGCCTCGACCGACGCCCCCCCACACATTGTACCAATCTATGGGTCATGGAACCCTGTTGGTTTTCAGCTCCACATTCGGGACAATTCTCTCCCCGCGATTTTGGTTTCAACCACAGCCACCATAATGTCCCCGAAGGGACCCCACCAATAGTCAGACCAGAACCTACGTTGAAGACCGCGAAGCCAAAGATACTACCATAAATAGAGTAAAAGGTAGAAAGTAAAGGGTGATTCAATTTTGGATACCCCATTAATTTATTAAGAAATCCAATAAGGAAAGGCTAAAGTCAGGCGGAGCTGACTATATGATACCCTTAATTGATGTAGATCTGAAACGATAACATTAAAACTCACAGTATTATTTCTCGGGCCCAGAAACCACTCTCTGCCAAATTTCATAAAGACGTGGATTCCGTACAGCTCAGCTGCAAACAATCAATAGCATGTCTACAGCAAGGCCACGTCCCCCGAAACCGCCCTGCCTGATCTAGTCAGCTTTGTTGAAGGATCTCTCTCTGTTAAGAAATATACTATGATAGCTTTCTTAGATATAGAAGGGACTTCAATAACATAAATCCTGCAGCTAAAATGATGGCTGTAGCAACCCCGGGAGGTTGACTCCAGTATACGTAGGTTCATTCATAACCTTCTGATTTAGATTTTTCAGCAGGGGAACCTTCTGATTTAGATTTTTCAGCAGGGGAACGTTCTATCTCCTCTGCTATGGAATCTCTTTACGAACAATAGTCTGCTTTCTTTGGCGGTGGTGGGTGTCAGAGTTGTTGCCTATGCAGATGACTTGGCAATATCTGTTTTGAGATTACTCTTAGACACATCATACAGCAGGTCCTTCAGCAAGATGAGCCTCCGAAATGGTCTTAGTGACCGAACTAGTTTTTTTCACAATAGAAGTTAGTTTTTTTCACAAAAGTCCTTGGGGGTAATGAAGTTCCTATCTCTGAAAGCGCAAAATACTTAGGTATTTGAAAGTTGAACTTCATATATATAAAAGGAAAATGGAAAACGCTGGGGTCTGTATCCATTGTCGTCTGGTGGACAGTTCTGCAGAAATCCACTTTCTGCGCGATACTAAACAAAGTTCAGCGAATGGCTCATATATACATATATCACTGGTGCGGTGAAAACGGCACCAACTGAGGCACTAAATGTTATTACTACATATGGGCAAATCCGAAAAACTGTATACCAAATATGAAAAAAACAAGTAAGAAAGTTCAGTCGGGTAAACCGACTTATGAATTCCCTCACCTTGAGTCCCCAAAAAAAATATTCGTAAATTTATTTCATTTTTTGTTTTAATAAAATTATTATCAATTTAAATTGCATTAAATAACTTTGAAGTATCTACTGATATTAAAGTTAAAAGCTGTTAACTTTGGTTCAAAATGGGCCATTTGTGTGGGAGATACCAAAAGGGGTGTGCCAGTAACGCCCACTTTTCTCTGGACTTTAGGTACTATTAGAGCATTACACTGTACAAAATTCAAGTATTTTTATAAACCGATATTAAAGCTATAAGCAGTTCACTTTTGGTGTAAAATGGTCAATTTGTGTGGGAGGTTCCAAAAGGGGCGTGCCGATAACGCCCACTTTTCTCTGGACTATAGGTTCAATAAAAGCATTAAAGTGTACACAATTTCAGGTATTTTTATGATTTAATATTAAAGCTATACGCTGTTAACTTTTGGTGCGAAATGTTCCTTTTGTGTGGGAGGTACCAAAAGGTTCGTGGCAACTTCGCTCATTTTTCTTGAGATGTTAGCGACTAATAAACTACACACACCTTCGATGTGTTACACTTTTGGCTCGTAGCAAATGGTATATACCCTCCTCTCTATGGTGAGGGGATAATAATGGACGGTGGGAAATAAAATCATTATTTTCCGGTACCTTTTAATGATTTCACCTCATTGAAATGAAACGTTAAGCGGATTCTATAAAATATAAATTATAACATTATATAAAAACTTCCGCAGAATATTGCCGTTTTAACGTGCTGAAATTTGTTGTGCAACGTCCGCAACGTAACATCCGCAACTTACGAATTTCTACGAATTTTTGGATGAACAACGGCGTTTTTTATTCTAAAAAGAGCTATTTTAATATCCTTAAATATTCCTCTTTCTTTGATGTATTTTGATTTTTATACCTCCCGCCATAGGATGTTCATTTTGTCACTCCGTTTGTAACACCACTAAGTATTGATCGGAGACCCCAAAAAATATACACTTATATATTATTAATCGTCGTAAAATCCTAGCCATGTCCGTCCGTCCATCCGTCTGTTGTAATCACGCTACAATCTATCATACTCTAGCTAGGTGGCTGAAATTTGGTACATATACTTCTTATTTCTGAAGGTATGATGGGATTGAAAGGCGGAAATATCGGTCTAATTTTGGATATAACCCCCATATATGACATCTCCCCGATGTGTCTTCTTAACGACATAGAGACCACAAATGTCAACTGATCGGGCTGAAAGATAGTACCTGGGGTTTATTTATACCCGGCATCCTTCACACGAGCAACGGTAGTCATAAGTTCATGTTTTGATATAGCCCCCATACAAAGGTCCCTCTAGATTTGACCTCTTAACGTCACAAAAACCTCAAATTTCAACGAATTGGGCTGAAAGTACCGTTGTGGGGTATCATATTGATAGCGAGTGATAAACTATTACTATGTGTGGAATTACAGAGGTTTCTGATAAGTATTATATAAGTTATTTTATATGAGGAAGGTATTAGAAAGAGTGGACCAATATGGCCCATCTTCAAACTTAGCCTGAGGCAGAAAAAAATATCATCCCATTCCAAATTTGAAGTCAATCCGATGTTCCTTTCGAGAGTTATCGTGCGCTCCAGCCAGCAGACAGAGGGACGGACGGACATTGCTCAAATGACTTAAAATGGCGCAAATCGAAATTCCACCAAACATACTAAGGGTCTTAGGTCACTCCTTCGATGTGTTACACTTTTGGCTCGTTGCAAATGATATGTACCCTCCTCTCTAAGGTGAGGGGATAAAAACACAAATTGTCTATTTGACAAATCAATATCTTCTATACAAGATATGTATTTACTTTTAAAAATTCTCCTTTGAAATGCCAATTGTCATCGTCATTAGTGCAGTATACATTTTACGGCCCTTAACGATAAGATTCCATGACACAGACAATTGGAGTTCATTGTACTCCTCGTTTCCCCCTTTTTGTGCTATAATCAATTAACATTTTCCATTGACTTCCTTATAGCCTATGTATGTCGGAGTGACTGACTTAGGTTTAATTTTAGCAATGAAAAAAGAAAACTCCATAACTATGTTGCATTGACGATAGTTGTTGGCTAAAAGAGCTGTCATCGTCACGCAATTTTCTATTATGCCACACCGTGATTTTCAAATGTGATGTAATCACTATCTGAGTTTTTGTTCATCAAAACTTTACTTTTAGGAAGAAAAGATGAAGAAAGACAAATAAAACCGACTGTGCTTGTGAGCGTGAAAATGCATAAACATGCAACTGACAATAAAATGTGCCATATGAAGGCGGCACAGTGGTCCCCAATTTTCATTAGTTCGAAGTAAAAGTATATCTAAATCCAAGTATGTTTGCCAAGATATATTAAATTATTAATATCGAATCGATTGATATCAGAATTTTTAATAAATTAAAAATGCTGATATCAATCGGTCTAGACATTTCCGATCCGATCTTTTTGCAATCCTATCTAGACATTTGTTGGAGTTATCCGTGCAATTTCAGTGTCACTGCTCAATTTCTATAAACATATACACGCAAACAAAAAATATTTGGAGGTCGTTTATCGCAAACAAAGTTCTTTGTCTCAAACGCTTTACTTTTCCCGTAACAGTTAAGATATTTCCAGTGAATAAAAACGTTTATCGTAAACCTAGTTTCTATTGATGTACACGAATATTTTTTATACTAAAATTTTCATAATTTACGGTTTGCAATAAACGCTTCACAGGGTTTGTAATAAATATAAATCATTTATGATAAGTACACTAACCGTTTGCTATAAACGTTTCTTTGGCGTTTGGGATAAACATAAATCGTTTGCGACAAACATTGACCGTTTGGGAGTAACGAATTTTTCCTTTGTGCGTAGAAACAAAACGGTCTTCAACATATCCTCAGTTCTTGTCTAACTGCGAAAACAGAAAGACGTATTGTGCGGAGTTTCAGTAGTGAAATATTTTTCGTGCCTTCGACCAAAAAAGCAAAAACAATTATATTGAAAACATAAAAAGTTGTTTTGAAACTTGCATTCTAAGCAACAACAATTTGCATCAACAAACTCAAAACCTCAAGTGAGTGCATCAATTGCGTGCACAATTGATGCACTTTGCCCGTGCACATTCGTTTGGACAACAACAACACTCATGATGACCACCGCTACAACAGAAGAAGTCAACCTCAGTGCAGACAGCAATTCAGGCAGCAATGCAGATGGAAGTGATGAAGCAGACTGGCAACAGGTACCCAGCAAGAGAAAGAACTGTGGATCGCCAAATATTTTTAAACAAAAGCGCCCTCATCATGATGACGAACCCAGTACATCAAATCGATTTAGCAGCCTTGCCAATGATGACAGCAGAGGAGATGCAGCCAAAGCAGCAGAGGTTCAACCGAAACCGCCACCAATATTCGTTCCTTATGTAGGTGATATTGATAAAATGATAATTCAGATAAATAAATGTATACAAACATCAGAATTCAATTACAAATCCTTGAGAGATGGCCAGGTTAAGCTAAGCATTAAAACTGTAGATAGTTATAGAAAGGTTGTTAAACTCCTTGAGTCTGAGGGAAAAAGTTACCATACATTTCAACTTAAGCCTGATCGTGCGTTTAGAGTTGTGATTAAGGGACTTCATCACTCAACCAATATTTCTGACATTAAGGCACATTTGTTATCTCTCGGTCATCAAGTACGCAGTGTACGTAATATTATCAGCCGTAATACTAAAATCCCCCTTCCAATGTTCTACGTTGACATTGACCCAAGCCCGAATAACACGGAGATCTTCAATATACGATCATTTGATAACGCCGTAATAAACATTGTGGAACCAAAAAAGTACGACGATATTGTACAATGCTTCAGGTGTCAAGAATTTGGACATACAAAATCGTACTGTAGAAAGCCTTATAGGTGTGTAAAATGCGGTCTTGAACACTCTACAACAGTATGTAATAAACCACCTAGCACCCCCCCTAAATGTGTCCACTGCAACGAGAACCACACATCCAGTTATAAAGGTTGTAAATATTACCAAAGTCTCATTAATAGAAGAACTACACGAATCCCAAGAAATAATGTACCTGTTAATTTTGCCAATAATGATTTTTCTCAAGTAAATTCCACCAATTTACAAAACACAATGTCATATTCACAGGCACTAAAAGGTGATGAAAATATACTTCTCAAAAAAATTGAGGTAATGCTTGAAAAACAGATCGAGTTGACAAACACTTTAATAAACATGATGTCAATGATAATCTCTAAAATATGCAATTAGATGTAATAATTGCAGAATGGAATGCAAATGGCATCTCCAACCATTTAAATGAAATAGAAGTGTTTTTAAATCTCTATCACATAGATATATGTTTGGTTTCTGAAACTCATTTAACATCGAAATCCTTTCTGCGTGTAAAAGGGTATGACGCAATTATATCTAATCATCCGGATGACAGAGCGCATGGTGGAGCTGCAATTCTTATTAAAAGTGGACTGAAATATGAGCCTCTAGATAATGTGTCAGAAAATTTCCTTCAAGCAGCTGGAGTTAAGCTATTAATAGAAAACGGTAGCAGCATAACAATATACTCTGTTTATTTTCCACCCAGATTTAGTATTAACTGTTTAATGTACGAGCATTTTTTCAGTCAGCTCGGTAATAAATTCATTGTTGGAGGTGATTTTAACGCCAAACATATTTGGTGGGGATCTCGGCTAAATAACCCAAAAGGGAAACAACTCTACGAGTGTATCACAAAAAATAACTACAAATCAATATCCACGAGAAGGCCTACGTATTGGCCCACTGACGTTGGTAAAATACCCGATTTGTTAGATTTCTGTGTTTACTTTGGATTACCTCAACATCATCTTAGTATTAGCGACTGTGAAGATTTAAGCTCGGATCACACACCAATTATTCTAAACGTCAAAACTAGACCCAGCAGAGTTAATGTCGAAAAACCTCTATTTTCTCCTAAAACCAATATAAAATGCTATCAAAATTGTATTGATAGACATTTAAACCTTCATATATCCCTCAAAACTGGAGACGAAATTGATGATGCTGTGGAAAATTTTACCAAGTTAATCCATGAAGCTGCATTTTTAGCTACTCCATCAGAAGCAGATAGAAATACTTCTAACATAAGAGTATCAATTGTTATAAGAAGGTCCATTAAAGAAAAGAGAAAACTGCGGAAAGTGTGGCAAAGAACAAGGCTTCCATCAGATAAAACAAATTTAAACCGAGCGGCTCAATATCTCTCTAAACGGTTAAAACAAATGAAAAACGACAGTTTGAGAAGATATCTCTTTGAACTTAGTCCTTCAAAAAACGGCGAACATAATTTATTTAAAGCCACAAAGTATTTAAAACGACCACAAAAAAGGATAATTCCAATCAAAAAAATGGACGGAACATGGTGCAAATCTGACTTTGAAATAGCCCAGGCATATAAGACCTTTTTAGAAGATACTTTTACGCCATTTAACTTTTGTAGCAGCAACGAATATCAAGAAATAATTGACTTCATTGACACACCATGTCAAATGTCTAAACCCATCAAACCTTTTACTTTTCGAGAAGTTCTACAGGAAATTAATAAACTAAAAACGAAGAAATCGCCGGGATATGATAAAATCGATGCTAAAGCTGTGAAGTTTCTGCCTAAAAAAGGAATTGTATTTCTTACCACATTATTCAATTCAGTAATAAGATTGTCTCATTTTCCATCTCAATGGAAGTATGCTAAAATCATCATGGTTAGGAAGCCTAACAAACCTGAACATTTGATGAGCTCTTATCGTCCAATAAGTTTGCTGCCCATATTTTCAAAATTGTTTGAAAGACTGTTTCAAAGAAGACTTCTTCCTATTCTAGATGACATAAATATCATTCCAGATCATCAATTTGGCTTTAGGCATAACCACGGAACTCCTGAACAATGCCATAGAGTTGTGAAATTTATAAGAGAATCGTTGGAAAAGAAGATGTACTGTTCATCTGTATTTTTGGACGTCAAACAAGCTTTTGACCGAGTCTGGCATTATGGTTTGCTGTTTAAACTAAAAAATCTATTACCTACTCCGTATTATTTATTACTGAAAGCATACTTAAACAGCAGAAATTTCTATGTTTCTGTAAATGGTAATGAGTCCGATATAGGAAGTATAAATTCCGGAGTGCCACAAGGAAGCGTTTTGGGTCCAGTGCTTTATACTATATACACATCCAACATACCCGTCAACACGGATATTACAATTGCCACGTACGCCGATGATATGGCCATTTTGGCAGCAAGTGAAGATCCTGTCGAATCATCACATATAGTTCAAAGACAACTTAATGTCCTTCAAAAATGGTTTAATATGTGGAACATAAAAGTCAACCCTGATAAGTCCGTTCAAGTAACATTTACCCTTCGGAAAGAAGACTGTCCACCTCTTACGCTTAATGGCGCAATGATTCCAAAATCGAATTGCGTAAAATATCTTGGACTTAGATTGGATCGCCGTCTTACTTGGAAAGATCATATCTAATCAAAAAGGAAGGAAGTTGATGTTAAAACTAAAAAAATGTATTGGTTAATTGGTCCTAGATCCGAACTCAGCCTAGAAAATAAAGTTGTACTTTATAAAACTATTTTGAAACCAGTTTGGTCCTACGGGATCGAACTTTGGGGAACTGCCAGCAACTCGAACTTAGAAATTCTGCAGAGATATCAGTCCAAGACTCTTGGATTAATAACAAGTGCACCTTGGTTTGTGAAGAACAGCTGTATTCACAACGACCTTGGTATAAGAAATATCAGAGATGAAATAGTAAATTATAGCAGTAAATACCTCACTAGGCTAAGTAATCACACTAATGCACTAGCTATATCCCTTTTAGATGACAGTGATGAAATCAGAAGATTAAAAAGAAACCATGTACTAGATCTTCCCTTTCTAAAATAAATTATCTACATTTTTTGTTAATATATTTTTATTTATAAGTTAACCATGTAATATAACTAACTGCTAAGATCAATGGACTTTAGCAACCCTGTCATAATTTTATATACCAACAAATTTGCTTATTATTTTGTACGTATAAATAGATCGCAAATAAATATATTGAAAAAAAAAAAAAAAAACATATCCAAATGTCGTTCAGAAAAAAAAAATTATATTCCGAATTCGACAATTGAAATTGGAATCAAGAACTCTTCACTTGAATTTAGGAATTTCCAATTGCTATTCCGAAGTCATCAATTGAAAATCAGAATTTTCATTTGAAATACAAATGTTGTCAATGGAATTTAGATTTTCTATAGGAAATTCAAAACTCACCAATAGAAAATCAGAATTTTATTTTGAAATTTGGAACTCATCATTGATATTTCAATTCAATTCTTTATTTTTATAACATTTCGTGGTTTACATTTTTTTTTCTTTTCTTATAAAGAGTTTAGGAAAAAATAGTTCCTTTTCTGCTTAATTTAGATTTGTAGTTTTAGGCATTGTGAGTTATGTATTATTACATTACATTTTAATTTTTGATATGCAAGGAAAAAAGTATATCAAAACCTTTGAAACTTTGATCATTGATATTTAGGATTTCCATTTGAAGTTCGGAATTCATCATTTTAAAAGAGTCAGAATTTTAATTTGAAACCCAGTCAATGTTAACTTCACATTATATACGAATGTTTGTATGTTTTGAAATACAAACATACATATAAATTCAACGAATTTTTCTAAAAAAAATACCGTTTTAAGGAATTTTAAGTTTCTAGAGAAATGCAGTTTCAACGAAATTTTGTAAAATATTACTAAAAATTGAATTTCAAAGGAATTTTATAGAAAAATTAAATTTCTACGAAAAATTATAGAAAATTTAAATTTTGATAAAGTTTTGTTTTCCAAAAAAATGCAATTTCGACGAAATTTTTTAGAAAAATTTAATTAAATTTTCAAGAAATATGCAATTACAACGCAATTTATTCGAAAATGCAATGCCTAAATTTTATTAAATGTATAAAATTTTGTAAAAAATACAATTTCGACGAAATGCAACTTTATAAAAATTTTCTAGCAAAAATCCAATTTCAACGAAATTTGTACAAAAATTGAATTTCAACAAAATTTACTAGAAAAATTCGATTTTGACTTTTGAAAACGTAATATCAACGGTTTTATTTAAAAGAAATTGGTGTGTCTATAATTGGCCGCAATTTTATTAAAAAACTAGTTTTCGAATAAATTTTTTTAAAAATGCAATTTGGAAGGAATTTTCTAAAACAAAATACAATTCCAAAAAATGTTGATGAAAAATGCATTTTATAGAGAGATGCAATTTAAATTTTCTTGCAAAAATCCAATTTCAACAATTTCTATAAAAAAGTAAATTTCAACGAAATTTTTTAGAAAAATTCAATTTCAACAGAATTTTCTAGACAAATACGATTTCAACTTTTGAAAGATAAAGATAGATTTTAATAAAATGTTCTCGAAAAATTAAATTCCAAGGAAATTTTTTAGAAAAATTCAATTACAACGTAATTTTCTAGAGAAATGCATTTTAAACGAATTTTTTTAATATACTAAAAAAATTAATTTAAAAGGAATTTTCCAGGAAAAAACTAAATTTCATAGTAACTTACTAGAGATATGCAGCTCCAAAGAAATTTTGTATAAAAATTTAATTTCAACAATTACAATTTAAAAAAAAATGGGACAATGATGGGAGAATGTAATGTCGTCCCGATTTTGTAGAAAATAATATATTTAGGAAAAAAATTCTAAAAAATTAAATTTTGAAGGATTTTTTAAAAAATCAATTTCAAGAAATTTTCTAAATAAATGAAATTCAACTACTTTTCTAGAAAAATGTAATTACAACGAAATTTTGTAGATAAATGCAATTTCGACAAAATTTCCTAAAAAATGCATTTTTAACGAAATTTTTTTAGAAAAATTTAGTTGTAATGTTAATATGTATTCTATAAAATTTCATTTTCTAGAAATATGTAATTTAAATGCAATTTTGTAGAAAAATTAAATACCAAAACTTTATTAAAAAAATAACATTTTAACAATTTTTTTTAGAAAAATACAATATCGATGAAATGCAATTTTATTAAAAATCCAATTTCAACGATTTCTATAATTAAATGCAATTTCAAAGAAATTTTGTAGAAAAATTTAATTTCACCAAAATTTTTTAGAAAAATACGATGTCGAACTTGAAAAGGCAAATTCAATGGTTTTCAATTGTCCGCAATTATATTAAAAAATAGTTTTCGAAGACATTTTCTAGAAAGAATCAATTTTGAAGGAATTTTCTAAAAAAAAATTACAATATCAAAAAATTTTGTTGAAAATATCATTTTATAGAGCGATGCAATTTTAATTTTCTTGCAAAAATCCAATTTGAACGATTTCTATAAAAAATTAAATTTTAACGAAATTTTGTAGAAAAACTGTATTTCAACAAAATTTTCTATAAAAATACGATTTCGACTTTTGAAAATGCAATTTCAACGTTTTTTTTTACATTTTGTGTGATCTAATTGTCTATAATTGGCCGCAATTTTGTTAAAATAATTGTTTTCGAATACATTTTCTAAAAAGATGCAATTTTGAAGGAGTTTTCTAAAAGATAATGTAATTCCAAAAAATTTTGTTGAAAAATGCATTTTATAGAGAAATGCAATTTCAACAACATTTTTTAGAAAAATACAATTTCGACGAATGCAAGTTTATCAAAATTTTCTAGACAAATTCAATTGCAAAGATTTTTATAAATAAATAAATAATTTTTATAAAAAAATAATTGCAATACCAAAATTGTATAAAAGAAATATAATTTTAACAAAATTTTGTAGAAAAATACAATTTCGATGAAATGCAACTTTATCAATGTTTTCTAGCAAAAATCCAATTTCAATTTGAAAAGGCAATTTCAATAGTTTTCAATTGTCCGCAATTATATTAAAAACTAGTTTTCGAAGAAACTTTCTAGAAAAAATCAATTTTGAAGGAATTTTCTAAAAAAAAGAAGCAATTTAAAAAAATTTTGTTGAAAAATGCATTTTATAGAGAGATGCAATTTCAATTTTCCAGCAAAAATCCAAGTTGAGCGATTTCTATAAAAAAAATTAAATTTCAACGAAATTTTGTAAAAAAAATCTATTTCAACAAAATTTTTTATATAAATACGATTTCGGCTTATTCGAAACATTGTTAAAAAATGTTTTCGAATACATTTTCTAAAAAGATGCAATTTTGAAGGAGTTTTCTAAAATAAAATGCAATTCCAAAAAATTTTGTTGAAAAATGCATTTTATAGAGAAATTCAATTTCAACAAAATTTTTTAGAAAAATACAATTTCGACGAATGCAAGTTTATCACAATTTTCTAGACAAATTCAATTGCAAAGATTTTTATAAAAAAATAATTTGTTTTGATAAATGAAACTTCAACAAAACTTTTTAGAAAAAACGATTTCGACGAAACTAGCAATTTCAACGATTTTTTCTTTATTTATTTTGATACAATTTTCTTAAAAGGCTGCAATTGTAATAAAATGTTCTCGAAAAATTAAATTCCAAAGGAATTTTTTAGAAAAATTCAATTCCAAAGTAATTTTCTAAAGAAATGCATTTGCCACGAAATTTTGTAATATGTATATTGGAAAAAATTTAGTTTCAAAGGAATGTTCCAAGCAAATTCAATGTCTACAAAATTTTCTAGAAAATATAAAATTCGATAAAATTTAGTAGAAAATTACAATTTCCAAAAAAAAAATTGTAACAGTTGAGAACAATTTTGGCGCAATTTTGTAGAAAAAATTTTGCAAACAAAATAAATTTTGGAAAAAAAAATTCCAAAAAATTAAATTTTGAAATATTTGTTAAAAAAATCAATTTCAAGAAATTTTGTGTGGATATGAAATTTTCTAAAAAAATTAAATTCAACTATCTTTCTAGAAAAATGTAATTTCGTGCGTTTCATGCGTTTTCGACAAAATTTTCAAGAAAAATGCAATTTTAAGAAATTTTATATAAAAATTCGATTTCGACAAATCTTTTTGAAGAAATGTAATTTCAAAGAAATTTTTTACAAAAAATTAATTGTAATGAAATCTTCAAAAAAATTTATTTTGTCGTTAAATTTTCTAGAACTAGATGGTGGCCCAAAATGACCGAAGTGGTTTGAATTTATTATAACTTTATTTAGGACATAATTATTATTATACCCTCACTTTAGTGATACGAGGTTATATATCATTTGCTACGGGCCAAAAGTGTAACACATCGAAGGAGTAATCCAACACCCTAAGTATGTTCGGCGGATATTCGTTTTGGGTCAATTTAAGTCGAATGAGAAATGTCCGTCCGTCTGTCTGTTCCTCTGTCTGTCTGTCTGCTGGCTGGTGCGCACGATAACTCTCGAAAGGAGTAACCGATTGACTTCAAATTTGGTATACGGTAATATTTTGTTTCATCTCCGGCTAAGTTCAAAGATGGGCCATATTGGTAAACTCCTTGTGGAACCTCCCACACAAAGGGTTAACATTTAGTGAAATATTGATGTTTTAATAACTTATACACTGCTTATTAGAATCTTCTGAAAATCATACCAAAATTGAATAGTTCATAATGTTACACTCAAAAAAAGTGAACCCTAGAGCAAGTTAAAATGAACTTAACTGTAGGAATATTGAACTTCGTATTTCGCTAAAGCTATTTTTCCTTATATCAAGTTCATACATTTCCTCACAATTATGAAATATTTTTAACTTATTTCTAGTTAACTCGTACTTCCTTTAACTAACTATTAAAATTAAACTAGGGAAAATTAACTCAATACTAGCAAATTCTGACTTGAAATTATGCAAATTCAGCATACTTTTGTCCTTATTGCAAGTAAATTTTTACTCAAATTTAGGAAAATTTAATTAAATTTATGCAAAAATTTATGGACTTTTTGTCCATGATTTTTTGCGATTTTCGATCCTACTTCATCACTTTCCTCCTCCATTTTTTATATGTTGGAATCTCTCTATTACCACTTCCTCTTTGGATTTCTCTATTCTGCTTTTATTTTATTTTAGGAATTGAAATTTATTTTATTAAACATTATGTATATAAAATTTTACCTCCGAATGCGATTCGATCCCAGAACCTTCCGTTTTCTGAGCCACATGTTTAACAATTGAGCTACGTAGACACTTAAATTTTTATGAAAAATTTGTTTTTGTATACAATTACATATCCCAACATTTTCGAAACAATGTACTGTTATGTACACTTGAATTTGATAAAAGGATTGCCATCCTTGAATGATAAATAGAGTTGCCATATACTATATTTATAGGCGAAGAATAAATTTGATTATGAATGACATTTTCATATCAATTCCAAAGGAGTTTCGTAGCTCGATATATAGTGTGTCTGGCTCACAATCATAAGGTTGTCGGTTCGACTCTCGTTCCGGGCGTAACATTTTTAATGTTTCTCCATAAATTTAAGTTTCTGCAAGAACCGATTTGCGAAAAAATAAAAATTGCGGAACGAAAAAGGACAGAATTTTTTGTGTTTTTGGCTCTACAACATAGTCCGAAAATAGTTAATTTTTCCTTGATTTTAGTATGTTTTCCTAATTTTGAGTTCAAATTCATGGACTCGAAATAAGGATTCATGGATTCATTCAAATTTCCCAGTTTTAAGAAAAATTTAACTCAATATGAATAAAAACATTGAAGTATGGATTTTAGTAAAGGAGTATGGATTTTACTAAAATTTAGGAAATACATTTTTTTGAGTGTAATATATCCGTGCACATAAATGCTTGTAGTGTCACACAGTGCAATGTATTTAAAAAATCTACTGTTCGCCGAATAATAGGTGTATGTTAAACCCCTTCTGGTACCTCCCACACAAATTCACAGATAAATAGACCGACTGAAACTTTCTTAATTGTTTTTTTTTAATATTAATGGGGAATATTTTTAATTTAATTATGAAAAATTATATCTCGGAAGTGGTGGTAATTTTCTGCTTCGCATATTCGAGCTCGTTCCATTTTAAATTCTCCAAGTCTTTTTTACAAAAAACTGAAAAGAAATAAAAAAATTATATTAAAATAGCTATAAGGAATTTAAACCCCTTCGGTCATTTTGGACCACCCTGTATATAACTTTAGCACAATTTTGTAGAAAAAGGCAAAATAACATTTTTTTTTAAGGAAATGCCATTTCGACGAAATTTCAGTTTCATCGAAGTTTTCTAGAAAAATTCAATATTGATAACATTTTGTAGAAACAACATGTAATTTCGTAATTTGATAGAGAAACGCGAAACGAAAGAAATTTTCTAGAAAAAACTAAATTTGTAGAGAAACACAATTTCAACAATTTTTTTGTAGAAAAATTAAATTTTGACATAATAAAAGATATGCAATTGTTAACTATTGATATGACATTCAACGAGTTTTCTAGAATAAAAACAATTTCAATAAAACTTTCTAGAAAAATGAATTTTTAAAGAAATTTTCTAAATAACTGCAATTTCAAGAAATTTTGTAGAATATTACAATTTTAACAAAAAATCCTTAAGAATTGCAATATTAACTAATTTTGCAACAACAGATCTGATTTGACTAAATTTTCAAAAAAAAAACAATTTCAACTACATTTTGTAGAAAAATTCAATTTCACGATGCTTCCTAGAAAAATTAATTTTCAACGACATTTTCTAGAAAAATTTAATTTTATAGAAAAGTTGAAATTTTGTAAAAAAAAATATTTTGAAGATTATTTTTGGAAAAATGCAACAAAATTTTCTAGAAAAATTAAATTTTAATGAAATTTAAAAAAACCTTTGGATAAATGCGAACGAAATTGTCTTAAAAAATGCATTTTTATCGAAATTTTTTTTAGATAAATGTATTTGTAATGTAAAATGTATTCTATAAAATTTAATTTGCTAGAAATATGTAAATATGTGTTTCAATGCCATTTTTTGGAAAAATCCAATACCAAAACTTTATTAAAGAAATAACATTTTACCAAAATTTTGCAGAAAAATACAATTTCAAAATTTTCTAGACATATTCAATTTCAAAGATTTTTCATTATAGAGGAATGTAATTTGAAGAAATATAAAAAAATTAAATTTCAACCAAATTTAGTAGAAAAAACAATTTAAACAAAATTATAGAAAAATTAAATTTTAAAGTTTTTTCTAGAAACCGACTGTGTACAAAAATACATGTTTTTGAAATAAATATATAAATTCAGTACCATTTTGAAAAATAAATTTTTTTCTAGAAAAAAAGTAATTTTGGAGGAATTTTCCAAAAAATGCAATTTCAAGAAAATTTGTGGAGCAATGTAAATTTAACAGAATTTTCTAGAAAAACGAAAGCTTGACAAGATTTTCTAGAAAAATGCAATTTCAACAAATCTAAATTTAATTTCGACAATTGTTTTAGAAACGCAATTTCAACATTTTTTTATAGAAATATGCGATTTTGACTTTTTCAAAATGTAATTTCAACGAAAATTTTGAAGAATAATTGAATATCAGCGTAGAAAATTGCAATTGGAAGGTTTTTGTGAGAAAAATTTAATACGTTCAAAATTGTTTTACAAATGCAAAATGTAACAAAGAGTTTCAACAAAATTTGTTTATGATCAAATTTTTCAGGCCTGTGGAGTCAGAGTCGAGTAGTTTTGGCTCGACTCCAAAGCCCTGAAATTTTCTATGAAATTGCAATTTTTATCAAATTTTCTAGAAAAATTTAATTTCAACGAAATTTTCGGAGAAATATGATGTTTTGTAGAAGTACTCTAGAGAAATGTAATTTCAATAGCAAAATAAAATTTTCAAAAACGAAATTTCAACAAAGTTTCTAAAACTTTAAAATTTTAACAAAATTTTCTAGAACTAAATTTAAAGGTTTTCTAAAAACGGCTTTGTAGAAAAAAAATGCAATTTCAACAAAATTTTCAAGAAAAATACAATTTCTTATTTTATGTTATTAATTATATTGAAAAAAAAAATATTTTTGATAATTTTTTGAGGGAGCATGTCGATACAATTGTATTTTTGTATTGTATTGATACAACCTCATTTTCGAAAAAGTAAGGTCCAATGACCCTGCCGGACCATAAACCGCACCAAACAATCACACGTTGTGGATGGAGAGGCTTCACAACAGTAACTCTTGGGTTTTTCGAGCCCCAGATGCGACAATTTTGCTTGTTGACGTAGGCACCGAGGTGGAAATGGGCCTCATCAGTCAAGATGATTTTTGATGGAATTCCGGATCATTTTCATGCATTTCAAGGACCCAATCAGCAAAGACGCGACTTTGTTGATGATCGGCCGGCTTGAGTTCTTGTGTTAACTGAACTTTATAAGCATTAAGACCCACATCAGTAACTTGTCCCAACAGCTCGAATTTGTCCACCAATTTCTGTATTGCGGTCCGACAAAGAGCTTCACGACGACCAAAAAATGCTTTAGTTTTGCGAACTGTGACAGCAAGATTTTCGCCATTTTTGTAGTGAATTTTAATAATTTCAATGCGTTGTTGAATCGTGTATCGTTCCATTTTTAGTAATGGCGTAGATTCTACTTGTCAAATGTCAAAGAATAAAAGCTTCACCCGAAATACTGGGTGATTCAAAATAACACCTCTTGTTGGAAAACCCTGTATTTTTGTTTTTTCCTGAGAAGGTTTCTAACAAATATGAGTTATTTAGTTTTACGTTATGAAAGTTCTTCCATATGAAAGTTCTTCCATATTTAAATGTTAAGCTCTAGAAGGCATATGTTACGTACTTTGTAACTGGTAGGTGTAGAATATGCAACCGCCCGACATAATGTTCAATTAAAACCACTGTACATACTACATTTTAACTTGTTGAAATGTCTAAATAAAAAAAAAGGTAAAATACATATAAAAATATCCGCCCCCTATAAGGAAACTACATACATATGCTTTTTTTGAATATGTTTATTTTTGCTATAACATTATTTCAATGGTAACACATATAAATACAAGTATAGTTATAAACAACATATTTACTAAATATAGTCAAATATTTCATAAATGCATGTTACTCATTTCCAAGCCCCCTTTCTTCAAAAGAAGACCGAACTTGACAACAAACTAAAAAAATACATGTAATGTAACATTTTTATAGGTCTAACAATTGCCTGTAATAAGTTGAGAAAATATGGTTTTGTGGGAATTTTAACATAACTCAAGCGTCGTCACTCGTTTTCTGTGCCACTAACAGCGATGTGTGGGGCCCAAAAGTACTTCCTCAAAGAGTTTGAAGTAAATATGTTTCGATGTGGCAACAATAGTTTGGAGCACAAATTTAATGACGCTAATTTGTAAAATGCACCAATTAACATATACTCCAGTGCATGGAATAACACACACAGTACGGAAGAGTATAACACCTTAAAGCTCCGTACTTTTTGAGCGAGGAATTATTTTGCATAAAAAGATAATTGGAAAATGTTTTTCGGTAGACAATTAAAGCATTAGTGCAAATTGAAACATAGAAACGTTAAAGAGTTTGTTTTTTCAGTAGTGAGTTACGAGTATATCAAGTATATGCAGTAAAGTGTAGCTGTGTGCTTGAAATGCTGCCATAAATTCTAACTCGAACGTGTAGACAGACAAACTTCCTCTTATTCAAAGTGAATCGCAGTAAAAACAAAAGACTTAAGACACAAACTCTTTCTATGCATGCAGCGGGCACACATATACTCGTTTATTCAATTGGGAATATACACGCTGAAAAAAAATCGCTTCTGTAGTATTTTGTTCCAAACATATTCTGCTGGAAACATACACATTTTTAGGGTGCACTCCAAATATGTAATATTTGACACTCACAAATATTATATGTTTGTGAGGATGTTGTTCTAAACAAAATTATGTTTTCATCCCAATATTCTCTCATTTGGAAGTAATATTTCCAAAACAATGATGATTTGTATTTAAGTATTTTGGCAATGTATCGATGTACCTTAATTTAAAGGAAAGTTTTCAGTTTTTTAGAAATTTAAGGTTTAATTTCTTAGAAATTTTATATGTTTGAAAATTTAAATCGTATAATTTTGGTTTACGATAAATAGCATTGATGGATTGACAATTGGACTATTTATAAATAAAAAATTTGTGCTGTAAAACAAAAGAAAATGCTGCTTACAACATTTTTACCTATAAAGTATACCTATAAAGTATAGGAAAAAATAAAATTAAAAATTGCCAAAGTCAACAAAGTTTTAAAATTTTTTTTTAATATAATGTATTTGGATAAATTCTTAAACAATATCTTTGTTTGTTTGTAAACACATATTTTATTTGGGACAGTAAGTTCGCAAATATATTTTGTTGTAATATATTAATATATGCGTTCCAAACAAAATTTATTGATTTTCAAATAAAATATATTTGTTCAAAAATATATAATATTTAAAAATTTACGTTCCAAGTATATTTTCTTTGAATTCAAACATATCAAAAATGGCGATTTTCCTCCGTGTACTACTGCACTTACCATAGAATATGGCGGGCCTAATTCTACTCACAACATAATTATATAGTAATAATTGTGTTTCACAATTTAGCATATAATGGGTGATATTTTGGCAACACTGTTTTTGACAGCTCAGCTGTTTTAGTGTAACATGTTATTGTCAAACATGTTCAGTTTGGTCTATAATTTAACCATGAATCGAACGAACAAAGCTTGAAGTTTAATGAATTTTTATTGAATTTTGAGTTCGTTGAACCGTTTGCATCACGCCGCCTAGATTGTTCGATTTAACGCCTTTAGATTATTTTCTGCGACAAGCCCGCAACGGTTAACGCACCGGAAGACAATATTAAAGAATTTATTCGTGAGATTATTCGTATGCCAAAATTGAACCCATTTGAGGCGCAGCCACGGTCAAAATGTACATGAAATCATCTTTAACTATTGAATTATAAAGACCGATACATCGACTCAAATAAAGATTTCATACATTTCTCTAAATTTTATAATCAATTTCGAAAGCTCTTACAAAATCACTCGTTATTTTGTACTGTAAAGTAGAGCTAAATTTCGATGTTTTTACTTAGTTAGTGAGTGATTCACAAAGAATTGAAGTGGTGTATTTATTTTCCAGCTCTCAAAGCAATTACGAAGCAAACATATTTAACACCGATTCTAGTACGGGAATCTTTTTCATCATACATTATGAGCCAAGTCATCATCATTATTGTGTTTACAGAAAAAATCAAAAATTACACCACTTTTAATTGACAACTATAAATCGGCGTTTTGCATATTTTTCATCCGATTGGAACCAATATTTGCTTTTGGATCGTTCAATTATAGAAAAATTTTAGATCATATCGAAAATATGCAAAAATCAGTAAGGAAAGACAGAACGTCGGGCGGGGCCGAGTTTATGATACCCTACAACTCTCTACCAATGCGAAAAGAGGCTTTGCGGTAATAACGGGTTTTCCAATAGGGATGATATGATTTTGAGGTGACGTTTCGACCATTTGTAATATGTCATGATCTGTCATTTGTTTTTCATTGTATTCAGTAGTGTTTACAATTTCATCATGGACAGTTACAAAATTACGCAAGAACAACGTTTACAAATTATTCAGTTTTTATTTATCAAAATAATCGTTCTCCAATTGCAACTTTTCGTGCGCTAAGTCCATTTTTTTTAAAATCCAAAAAAAAAAAACACTTTCCAGTCGACCTACGACCTTGACACCCATGAGCAATCTTTTAGCTCTCGTTAAGAGCTTTCTTTTTGGCATTGACCGATTGTGGCTACGTGCCACACAGGAAATGAATGAGAAGTTGAAGATATTGATCATAATAAATTATATCCGAAACGATAACCTTAAAATGCGCAATATAGTTTCATATATCAAGAATCGGAAGGAACAAATAGATGGTATTGTACACAATCTAAACAGATTTTCATCAATCTGGTTCAAAAACCTCAATTCTGCCAAATTATACAAAAGATCGGACGTAAAATACAGTTTCAATAGCGCTTAAATGCTAAATAGGCAGGAACATCTATAGTTTTATATATAGCTAAATCTGAACTGATTTTTCCCAAATTAAGCAGACACTTTTTCTGAATAAATTTTGTAATAAACGGAAATAAAGTACAACATCTTTAGCGCTTTGATACCAAACCGGGAGGTATATATATGGGGGCTATATCTAAATCAGAATCGTTTTTTCCGAATATGGCAGTATTCATTCATGTAATAAGAAACTTCTTTCTGCCGAATTTCGTACTGATCGAAATTGATATACAGTTTCTACAGCGTCTGCAGATCGAATTGGAGGCAACATATATATGGGGGCTATATCTAAAACTGAACCGAATTTCCCCAAATTTGGCAGTGTTCATTCATGCAATAAGAAATTTTTTTTGCCGAATTTCGTACTGATCGGATATAAATTACAGTTTCTACAGCGCTTACATGTGAAATCGGGGGTAAGATATATATGGGGGATATATCTAAATCTGAACCGATTTCGCTGTATTCATTCGTGTAATAAGAAACCTCTTTCTGGATCTACAGCATTTAAATATCAAATCGTAGGTAACATATATATGGGGGCTATATCTAAACCTGAACCGATTTCAACAAAATTCAGCAGGAATCGTCCTTGTGCCAAGAGAAAGTTTCGTTAATATCGGACCATAATTGCGACCTGTACTTTGATTACAAGAATATCTGCACAGACGGACAGGCGGACGTAGCTAAATCAACTCAGGAAGTGATTCTAATAATTATTTCGATTCTGAAAAAATATTTCCCAGTCGATGCGAAATTCTGAAATATATTTGCCTTTTTTAGGTGGAACTGATACAGGTCGCAATTATGGTCCGTCCTCCACGAAACTTAGCATATATCTTTAATTTGGCCCAAGGACGATCCCTATTGAATTTGATTAAAATCGGTTCTGATTTATATATAGCTCCCATATATACCTCCGATTTGGCATATATGTTCTGTATAAGCAACATCTTTATATCCTCACTTTAGTGTGACGAGGGTATATATCATTTGCAACGGGCCCCAAGTATGTTCGGCAGAAATCCGTTCCGGTCATTTTAAGTAATTTGAGCAATGTCCGTCCGTCTGTCTGCTGGCTGGTGCGCACTATAACTCTCGAAAGGAGCAACCGATTGACTTCAAATTAAGTATGCGGAAATATTTTTCTCTATCTTCGGCTAAGTCCGAAGCTGGCCAATATTGGTCCACTAATTCTGGTACCTCCCTCACAAAGGGTTTAAATTTAGTGAAATATTAATTCCCTAATAACTTCTATACTACTTACACCAATCTTCTGTAATTCCACACATAGTATTATTTTATTAGTAGATATCACCTTTCGAAAAATGCGACGTGGCCCCGCCCTTTTCGGTACCTCCCACACAAATTGACAATTTGGTACCAAAAGTTAACAGCTTATTACTTGAAATACTTGAAATTTTGTACAGTGTAATGTTTTTATAGTGCCTACGGTCCGGTAAAAAAATGGGCCATATTGTACCGGCCCTTTTGGTAGCTCCCACACAAATGGACCGTTTTGCACCAAAAGTAAACAGCTTATAACATTAATACCAGTGCGTACAAATACATGAAATTTTGTACAGTTTAATGCTATTATAGTGTCTACCGTTCAGTGAAAAAATGGCGTTAATTCCCCGTTCCTTTTGGTACCTCTCACATAAAGGGACCGTTTGGCACCAAAAATTAACAGCTTATAACTTTAACACCAGTACATACAAATACTGGAAATGTTGTACAGTGTAATGCTGTTATAGTACCTACAGTCCTGTGAAAAATGGGCGTTATTGCCACGCCCCTTTTGGTACCTTCCACACAAAGGTACCATTTTGTACAAAAATTTAACATCCTACAGCGTAAGTACCAATGCAGGAAAATACTACAAAATGTTGCACAGTGAAACGCTCTTAAAGTACATATAGCCCTGTGAAAAGTATACGTTATCACCACGCCTCTTTTGTAGCTCCCATAAAAAATGATCAAATAATACCAAAATTGAATAGCTCATAACGTTAATATACCAGTACACACAAACGCTTATAATTCGGCACAGTGCAAAGAATCTAGTATTAAAAGAATCTAGTGTTTAGAGAAAAATAGGTGTACTTGTTAAACCCCTCTATATTACATTACTCACAAAGTGAGGGTATATCTTAGTCGGTTTACCCGACTGAAACATTCTTACTTGTTTAACCGATCTTTAAAAAAAATTGATAGAGAGAAGTCTCTTGATACACTTAGAGAAAATATTAAATTTGAGAAAATCGGTTTAGGTTTAAATATAGCCTCCATACTTATATATATGTCAACCCCGATTTGACATGTAAGCGCTGTAGAAACAGTATTTTATTACCGATCAGTGCGTAATACGTCAGGAAGACGTGTCTTATTACAGAAATTAACAAAGATACTATTTGTTGAATTGTGAAAGATGTTGGGTAGTAGTATAAAATTTATGAGATAAAAAATATTTCACTAAATTACGAAGGAGTGGACCATCATAGTCCACCTTTGATCTTAGCCTAGAAATTCTCTTATTTCTACCAAAAAGCTATAACTTCTACATTTATCCACACATTTTCTTCAAATAGGCATTGTTTTCTTCGTTAAGAAGAAAATTGGAACAAACACATTATTTGCAATTTTTTCCAAAAAGAGGTGTTATTTTGAATCACCCGGTATTTCGGTAGCTGTCACTTTTGAAGCTTTTATTCTTTGGCATTTGACAATTAGAAACTACGCCATTACTAAAAATGGAACGATACACGATTCAACAACACATTGAAATTATTAAAATTCACTACAAAATGGTGAAAATTTGAAATGGTGAAAATCCGGAATTCCATCGAAAAATCATGTTGACTGATGAGGCCCATTTCCAACTCGGTAGCTACGTCAACAAGCAAAATTGTCTCATCTGGGACTCGAAAAACACAAGAGTTATTGTTGAGAAGCCTCTCCATCCTCAACGTGTGACTGTTTGGTGCGGTTTATGGTCCGTCGGGGTCATCGGACCTTACTTTTTCGGAAATGAGGTTGGATCAACAGTTACGGTGAATGAATATCGAGAGATGATTAATGATTTTTTATGGTCGGAGTTGGATGGTATTGATCTGGGCAATGTTTCCTTTCAACAAGACGGCGCTACGTGCAAGCAACGAAGCCATTGCTCTGTTACGGGAAAAGATTCCGGACCGTGTTGTCTCTCGAAGAGGTGATCACAATTGGCCACTGAGATCTTGTGATTTAACACCTTGCGACTTCTTCCTTTGGGGCCACGTGAAAGATAAGGTCCACGCCAACAGCCCAGCGTCGATTCAAGACCTCAAAGATAGAATTCGTGAGGCTATCGAGGACATAGGGCAGTCACTTTGCGATTTGGTTATGGAAAATTTCATGAAAAGGCCACCACGACCTGTAAGCGTGGTCGTGGTGGCCATTTGGCTCATGTTGTTTTTCATTATTAACGGCTTTTATTATGAAATAAACATCCGATCATTTATCTCAAAAAATTGAATTTTTCTTTGAATACCAAAATAACACATCTTGTTGGAAAACCTTTAATATAGACTGTAGCGTGGTTACAACAGACGGACGGTCGGACCGACGGACAGACGAAATGACATTTCCGCCATTTTGTCAAAGTTTTCTCATTCCACAGAAAGTATTTCAAAATGTCAAATTAAGGGGTGGGGCTTAACTAAAGTGCTTTTTCAAAATTTCACTTACGCATTGCGGAAGACGACGAAACCATTTTGTGCGTTTTCCAACTAATTGTACTTACACGTCGTCGCTCCATTAGATAAATAAAATCATTTATTTTCATTAAATACTATCGTTATACAGTCACAAAGACATTGGACAAGCTGTCCGAGGTAGGGGAGACAACAACAAAATTTTTTAAAAAAAATCGCAAAACCAAAATCAGTCTTATATTAGCAATTAAGTGTAACGCCATTAAACTGTCTCCAGTTTAGATTTTAATGGCATTTTCTTCCATATGAAAAGCGAAAGTTTTTCCATTTTTTCCACTGAAGACAACAACAACAACACGTGCTGGATTTAAAACATTTTCCGTCATTTTGCTAACAAGTTAAGAGTACATTACATTTAGTTAAAAAAGTAAAAAAGGAACAAAAATGCGTTACGAAAACCTTGTACGGAAAACATTTTTCCTTAAAGAAATCTAAAAATGAAATCCAGTCCAGGAGGCAGTACACAGACGATTAAGGCAAGACTAGCGCGAGTTTGTTGTTGTGTACGATCGGTTGATCGGGCTTGATCTGCTGTGGTCTGGAGTGGTGTGTCCGTCGTCGGCCGCCTGCCTCTATTGATCATGTGTCATTTAACAAATTTTAAATTTCTTTATTAAGCAACAGATACCGAGCGTCCGCGTCTGTCTGTTGTGTTCATCCCCCGTCTCCTCCTCTGACAGGTCCTCATTGATGCCAACGAAACGCAACATCAACCAACATCACCGGTAATGGCAGTATTATGCGTGTGAGATGTGGTGCACAGTAGGTGGAAATGTAAGTTTGTGTGGGATTGCATTTTTATACCCTCCATCATAGGATGGGGGGTATATTCATTTTGTCACTCCGTTTGTAAAACCTATAAATATTGATCTGAGACCCCATAAAGTATATATATTCTAGGCTCAAGATCGTTTTTGTTGTTTTCAGTATATGAAAACAACTTTGTTAAAAATTAAAGAAGAAGAGCATTTCTATGTTAAGTGATCACAGTATTTTTGGGTCATGTCACGGATTTTGATGAAACTTGGTATAATGGTTGCACTAAGTGCTGTCAACAACCCATGTAAAATATTTTGCATAAAAATAAAAAACAGGCCGGCTATGAAGATTTAAAAATTTTCGAAACTATGCATTTTGAGGAATACTGGGTTTATTAAAAAAATTATATCTTCTTATCGGTAAAAGCTATCAATATGGGACTTTTTTGCAAAATGTTAGGAATTATTTTCACTTTTAATAAAAATTAGAAAATGAATAAACAAAAATTTTTTTTTAATTTTTTTAAAAAATTTATTTTTAAATTTAATTTTAGTATTTTAGGCCAAATTGTCCTCTATAATATATCCAATTTCCACGATGGCCTTTTTTGTCTTTCTCGAGAAATAATTATATCTTTGTGACAGGTTTGTCCCAGTATTGTTTAAAAAGGCCCAATAGGGCGGATCGAAACGCCAAAAATTATCATTAATCAACTTTGAGTAACACACAAAAGTTGTGTCATGACGCCAACAGTTCAGTACCAAATGGAAACAAATCTTAACAATTTCCTTTAGGTCCGGCAAGGACGATCTTTGCAAAAAGTGGAAAAATTTCACTTTTATCATAGTTTTTGTTAAAAGACGTACTTAAAGTTGAAGTTGGGTTTTGTAATTGATGCTGATGCTGCATTAGTCATTAGAGTACATTGTAAATAGGTTTTAGGGTAATAGGTGATGGCCTTCTACATTTTCTGCAACGTTGAATTTGAACATTTTAATGAAAGTAAGAAAACATGCTATTATTTGGTCCATGGCGTCGAAACCAAATTCTTTTTTATTTACCGATAAGCAGAGTTTCAAACTTATCATCCGACATCAAAGTCGCCAAAATCTATAGGCTCTTAAAGATTCTATTTTTCATTAAGAATGGAAATAAATCCTAACATTTTGCAAAAAGTCCCATGTTGATAGTTTTTACCGACAAGAAGATATAATTTTTTTAATAAACCCAGAATTCCTCAAAATTCACAGTTTTTTATTTTTATGCAAAATAATTTGCATGAGTCGTTGACAGCACTTGGTACAACCATTATACCAAGTTTCATCAAAATCCGTGACATGGGCCAAAAATACTGTGATCGCTTAACATGGAAATGCTCAGAGTGATACTGTGATCGCCTAACATGGCAATGCTCAGTAGTGACATGTATTGGGGGTGGTTGTAATGGTTGGATAGACAGATCGTCGTCCGTCTGCCAACGCTACAGTCCGTAATAATAGAGCTAGGTTGATCAAATTTGGTAGAAATATTTCTTATAGTTGCAGGTTGTTTGGGATTGCAAATGGGCCATATCGGTCAATGTTTTGATATAGCTCCCCTATATAGGTTACTCCAAAATACGGGTTTTGAGCCATAGATACAACATTTTTAGAGCAATTTAGCAGAAACTTTGCAGTTTGTATTCTGACAAGAATTCATCGCAGCAAAAACTTTACAAATCGTTTCATATTTTGTTATAGTCAACCTATAGATAGAGGTCGCTCCAGAATATACATTTTTAAGCCATAAATACCTTATTTTCGAAGCATTCTAACCGAATCTTTGCAGTTTGTATTTAATTAAGGCTAGAATTAATCGCAGTAACCATTTTTCTAAATTAGTTCATATTTTGTTATAGTCAACCTATAGATGTCGCTCCCAAAAAAGGATTTTTTAAGCCATAAGCACCACATTTTCTAAGAAATTTAGCTGAAACTTTGCAGTTTGTATTCTATTTTGGCAAGCATTCATCTCAATAAAATGTATACAAATAAAATTTTATTTTGTTGTAGCCCCGTGTAGATGTAGCTCTCAAAAAAGCTATTTTAAACCATGAATACCTCATTTTTCATGTGAAGAGTTTGCCAAAAGAATTTGCGGCTCAGACTTCAGAATATCGTAAAAACATTTAAAATTTTTAGAAATATATGTTATTTTTCCCTTTTTGTCTCATTTAAAGATCTTTCTCTAAGGCTTGCATACTCGTAATATGCAGATTGCCCCCACAGTGTTGCCCAGTCTTGCGTAGACAACAAATGTTGTGGCGCGTTGTTGATGTAGTTTTTTCATTTTGGGAATTTGTTTTTTTATTTTCTTATTATTTTTGGTCCATTTGCAGTAGACCAGTTTCAGTTTTAGGAAAACAAAATTGGTGAGCAATTATTTCAAATACGAGTAATATTGGACGAAAAGGCGAAACCCCGCCAAAAACGTACACTTTTCCAAGAAAACAGCAAAATCGATGGAAAAAAAGGAAAGAAATGTGCGTGTCTGGGCAAAAAGTTGTTAGATGTCAGTTAAGAGTTGGTGTTGCTCCTACATATCGGAACACGTTTACAAAATAAAAACAAAAACCATTGCCGGTGTTGGAGCTGATTTCCTTTCTGAAAATCAAAGAAAAAATGTCGTTCAACTTTCGCTTAAAAACTAACGTATAAATCCATTTAGGTTCAGTCAATTTTTTTTCTGTTATTTGCTACAAATAAGGAAATTGCTTGCTTCACGAAAGATAGAGGGACAGAGGGGGACAGACATAAAAAAGTGGACATGATTTACAGATTTGGCGAAGAAATTTTGATTTGGTTTGAATTTAATTAAGGCGTTGTTTGTTTGTGGCTCAACGAGAGCGAACGGATAATTTACTTTTCAATGAAAATGTAATTACAGTTTTTTGCTGCAAATCTTACCTAAGATGTCATTGCTCCAAAAATGAGCAATTTTATATAGAATAGGGAAGTGAATTACTTCACATGGGAAATTCAGAAGAAAAATTACAATCACCTTTATTAGTTATGTCGAAAGTTCACTGTGTTTTTTTAAGAGCTTGAGAACATAGAATGAAAATAAAAGTCAGACATGTTGTTGGAATGATTTTTGGTGTTACAATCTAGTAGATAATTTCATGGCATTTATTTTTTAAAAGTGATTTCCGGCATATGTCCGCCGTGGCTACGAGTTGCATGGTCCATTCGATTAGTCTAATTTTTGACTACATTTTCCAATAAATCTGGCCGTATGGCGTCAATGGTGGCATGAATATTGACTTCAATTGATTCAAGAGTTGCTGGTTTGTCGGCAATAACCAATGAATTAATAAAGCCCTTTTAAAAAAATCCAGAGGCGTTAATTGAAGGGTAAATCGAACGAGAGACCAGTGAACTGGACTACTTCTTGAAATAAAGTCACTAACTTGATTTTGCAATAAATCGAATGTTAAGCGTGCTGTATGGCAAGTTGTGTCGTCTTGTTGGATCCAAATGTCGTTGATATTTAACTGATTAATTTTTGGAAACAAAATTCCGTCAGCATTGCTCGATTGCTTTCGCCATTTATCGAATTTGTAAAAATTGGTCCGGCCGCTCAAGAGCTGTTGTAATTTCCGTAAAAACCAAAAACGCATTTTTAAATTTCAAATCCCACAATTTTTTTTTTTTTATTTTTTTTTTAAATAAAGGATAGAGAGATCCATTTACAAACTTTTTATAAATTTTGAAGCAAAAATTTACTTCATTAACAATTCTGAGCCTATTGCATTACTTAGTAGTCACTTTCTTAATTTCATGCTTGCATAAAATATATCATTTTGACTCACTAAATAAAGTTTGGCGGCTGAGTTTCAGCCGAAGTGAGCCGCTGAAAGCCGCGCAAATCGCGCCGTGTCGGCTTAAGCCTGATAGTCGCTTTTAATGGATGTATTGGTGAAGCTAAGTATACACGATTGCCAGATCGAACAACGTTATCAACCCTGTTAAAGTGCTCCAAATGTACGGACAAAGACAGATTGTTAGAAAACCTTATTGCAAGAAAACCTTACAATTACATATATTTACAATATAACAGGTGGCGCAAAAGTAACCTTTCGATTTTACGTTAGACGCGATTGGCGGTCAGCAGCTAACAGCTGATGCACCGTCTGGACTTTGTACGGAAACATCTTCAAATCTTGTACCAAAATTCGCTGTAGAGACCGTCGACTGATAACCATTTGCGTGGCAGGTCGTCTGGTCGATGTCGACGGCGCTTCCATGACATCCTCGGCTACAGCAGCAATATTCTCTGCAGAACGGCTACTCCGGGGTCTGCCACGCCTGGCAGCATCTCGTGTTGTGCCAGTCTCTTCGAGGCGAGCGGCTAAACGTCGCAGTGTTTCACCAGTAGGCGTTGGACGGCCAGGAAATCTGTGCCAAAGTCACCGACCGATTATTGGTCAAATAAATAGTCAGCAATATTCCGCATTCTGGAGCAGTGTAGCGTAACATTGTTTATTAACGTGTATTTCGCATGTGTTTACTACACAAATGTCAAAACAGAACTGACATTAGGGGCAAATCGCAAAATTTATAGCATTTTCTGATAGGAGGACTACTTTTGCGCCACCTTGTATTTTGTAAATATTTATATGCAGGATTGTAAATAAAAATATTTTAAAGACAGTGTTGCCAATAAAATGTTTTTCTGACATTGGCGCCGTTGTCATATGCATAATCTTCGCACATATAACAATCTGCAAATTACATCGCAATGACTTTTCTGCTAACGTTGCAAAACAAATAATATATGCAATCCTGTGAATTTACGACCGTATGAACATATCACACGGTTGTAAATTCACAGAGTTGCATTTTTCTGCCATTTTGCTGGCAATATTGTCCGATCTACAAATCGTGTGTACTTAGCTAGACTCATTAATGGCTTAAGGATTGTCTTCGCTCCAAAAATTGCAATTTTGTTTTTTGACGTAGCCATTTAACCAGAAATGAGCTTCATCACTAAAAACAATTCATTGATTTGAACTTCGTGAACAGATGTATTTTATATACTTTGTTTGTAACACCTAAAGAGAAATGAGGTAGAACGATCGACTTAGAATTACATCCTCAGTCGATTCAACGATGTAGGTGTATCGTTGTACTCCAAGTGCTGGCCGTATTTAAGGTCCGATAATAATGAAATTTAGCAAAGTGTTTTTTTTTTGGCCCAGGGACGATCCCTATTTAAATTATTCGAAATCGGTTCAGATTTACCTATAGCTCCCATATATATTTACCTCCGACTTGACACATATGCACTGTATAAGCAAAAATTTTTAATCGATCTGAATAAAAATTGATACAAAGACATCCCTTGGTACACTTACAGAAGATACTAAATTTGAGGATAATCGGTTCAGATTTAGGTATTTTTCCCATATAAATGTTACCCCCGATTTGACATGTAAGCGCTGTAGTAACCGTATTTTATATCCGATAAGTACGAAATTCTGCAGAGAGAGTTTTCTTATTACATGAATGAACACAGCCAAATTCGGGAAAATCGGTTCAGATTTAGATATAGGTCCCATATATATGTTACCTGTATTAAAGCGCTATTGATACTATATTTTACGTCCAATCTTTATATTATTTTGCAGAAATTAGATATTTGATTGAAGTTGATGAAAATCTGTTTAGATTATGTATAAGTATAGTCACATCTAAAGGGTTTTCCAACAAGAGGTGTTATTTTGGTATTCAAAGAAAAATGCCATTTTTTGAGATAAATGATCCGATGTTTATTTCATAATAAAGAGGAGGGTATGCTGTTAATAATGAAAAACAATATCTGCCAAATAGCCACAACGACCACGCTTACAGGACCATATCCTTTTCATGAAATTTCCCATAACCATATCGCAAAGTGGCTGCCCTATGTCCTCGATAGCCTCACGAATTCTATCATTGAGGTCTTGAGTCGACGCTGGGCTGTTGGCGTAGACCTTATCTTTCACGTGGCCCCAAAGAAAGAACTCGCAAGGTGTTAAATCACAAGATCTCGGTGGCCAATTGTGGTCACCTCTTCGAGAGATAACACGATCCGGAAACTTTTCCCGTAAAGGTGGGTACTATGTTTTTTCACCTTGAAAAAATTCCACAAAATATTATTTCAAGTTGAAAAATGGAACGCTTTTTTACTAAAGATGCATTGCATTTTTGAAGTGTGTGTGTTGAAATGTCACTTTTATATGAATGTGTGAGTGTATAAGCATGTGCATTTTTTTCCTTTTTGCTTTTCTTAAAAACAAACACGTTTAGTTTAAATTCTAATCAATAAACAATTAAATGGAATAATGCCGACTTAGAAAATAATTAATTTAAATTGCAGAGAGAAATATTGTTGAAGATCATTGTGCTAATGTTATACATAAATTATTTATTTTGTGTTGATACGATGGCGATGCTTGTGAGGCATCAGAAGCCAGTGGAATACAATGTTACAAATAACAAAATAATTTCCCACTGTTGTACGAATATAAATAAATAAAATGATGTTTTGATGAGCCGAAAAAGATGTTTTATTATTATTTTTAATGGTTTACATTATATTTGACATATATAAATTATACTGCCATCCATAAACGGAATTTCTTCCAACTCCTATGGCTGGCAAGAACTCACTATTTTCTTTATAACCATTTAAAAACGAGATCACAGGCATCATCACTGCTTCGGTAGCGTTAGCCGTCCACAAAGTTTTTCCAGGCTTTTCGTCACGATTGTTCTAAACATACAAACGTAAATGTACATATGTATTTACAAGACAAATTCCACATTATTACATATACATAGTTACATGTCCTTCCAGTGTTTTGCACATTTTTTGCTTTGCTATCTAATTGGAATGTCGTTCTTCTCGTTTATTCCATATACATAATTATTTTCCGTTCCAAAGCTTTGCATTAGTTTTATTTATTTCAGATAATTTAATTTAACTAGTATTCTTTATTAGGAAATTTTATTGCTAATATTTACAACAGTTGAATTTCTCGCGGACAAATATAAATAAATAGGAGTACAATGTTGGCGGCTTCAATTTGTTGCGGCGTTCAATTAATTTGTAGCGGCGCAAAATGTCAATTTCTCACGTTGAAATAAACACAGTACCACAAATGAAAAAATTTCACTCATTTTTTCACAACTTTGGTTTTTGTATGGGATTTCACCGTGAAACGCGAACATAGTACCGTGCTTAACAGAGCAGTGGTTTCGTTGCTTGTGTAGCACGTACCGCCGTCGTGTTGAAAGCGCAAAAATCATTAATCATCTCTCGATAGCGCAATCCATTCACCGTAACTTTAACTGAAAAGAAACCATTTATTTCAAATTATTACCTCAATGGCACTTTCTGCATTGTTGGGGAGGTGTATGATATTATATAGTCGGCCCCTCCCGACTTTCTGTCTTTCCATACTGGTTTAAAAGTAAATTTCCACAATTGATGATGACTTGCCAAACCTTACTGGCTTGACATTATCAGCTGTCAAAACATAATTAACGATATCCAAAGTTCTCATGCACCTAAAAAACATCAAATTTATTGAAGTCCAAGATTTGTATATTTTATACAAATTATTGATATTTATGAACCAAATAGTTCTTATTGATCTACTAGACAATTTTAAACATCAATAAGTAAAAAAAAGCGCCCTAGTTGGTATATGCTACAGAAATATTATTTTTTTAAGATAAATCTGCAAGCTACAAGAAGTGAAATAGAGTATTTCGAAAATTGTTTAGGTCAGCCATACTATGTGGTAATTTCCCTCATGTAGTAATTTCCCAGAGTAAACAAAAACCTTATATCAGCTCAAAGTTGTTATCCTGTAAAAAACACTCGTTACCACTAATAAGTGAAAACGTAAATAAGATGTGCAGGTTTCCAAGATACAAACTAGCAACAGGCTCAAGTATAGTTTTTTGTCAGAGCGGGGCAAATTGCCTCGTATATCGCATCAAAGTGGAGGAGAGTGGGCCAACCTTCTCCCGAATAACTCTCTTTGCTACGGTATTCCAGGGCTTATTTCTCCAAGCGATTAAAAAAGACATCTAACGAATAAGGCGCCATAAACAATTATTATTTCCGTTTCGAAATTTCGGCTTTAAAGTCATGGTTTCCTTCACTTTTTTCTGTCCCGTTTAACAATATTTAATGTATTCCCTTCTGATGACAACAAGTTCTTCTTGATGGTTCTGATCTTTCTTCCATTTACTTAAGTCTGCAGGTCTGTACCAGTGAAGTAAGATTGCTTTTTGTACTTCATCTGTTATGGCTACTGTTTTTAATAACGAGATGGGAACCAAATCTACAGAGAAAAACTTTTGAACAAAGAATAATTATATACTCTTGTATAGAGGAAGACTTCAGAGATGGACTTGGTGGTGGATGACTCTGCTATAGATGGATAGTAATCGATTTAGTCTAGAGGAAGACCTTAGAGGTCGACCCTAGTCTGGACCTTATTGGCCGACAATAGTATAGAGGAAGACCTTAGTGGTTGACTCTAATATGAAAGAATAACTCAGTGATCAAGGGAGATACTTTAGCGTTCGTTTCCACGTGGTATATCAGTCGTCTTTAATCTTTGACACTAGTTTAGAGGATGACCTAATTGATTGACTCTAGTATATGTATAAAAAGTGCTCAGTGACGCCCCTATTATAGATGAAGTCTTTCGTGGTTGACCCTGGAATACCTTAGTGATCGACTCCAGTTTAGAGGAAGACCTCAGTGGTTAATTTAGAATAGAGAAAGGCATTAGTGTATGACTATAGTCTAAAGGAAGAACTTTTGTGGTTGGCTCTAGTCTAAAGGAAGACCTTTGTGGTTGACTCTAGTCCAGAGGAATACTTTAGTGATCGAATCTAGTCTAGAGGAGGACCTTAGTGGTCGACTCTATTATTGAACCAGTAAGGAAAGGCTAAAGTCGGGCGGGGCCGACTATATAATACCCTACACCACTCTCGTAATATTGAATAACTCTGATATATAAATTTTGTAATTCATGTATAAATTGTTTACATAAATTTACTTTTGGGACATTTTATACTTAAATAATACCCTGTACCACAGTGTGGTGTAGGGTATAAAAACGATTGTTTCTAAAGAGCCAAATCGGATGAAACATATGTATATATGGGAGCTATAACTAAATCTTAACCGATTTTCTTCAAATTCGGTAGTGTTGGTTCATGGATCAAGAAACTCTACCATTCTAAATGTCAAAACGATTGGATGTAAAATACAGCTTCTATACAACTAAAAGGCCAAATCGGACGAAACATATATATGGGAGCTATAGCTAAATCTTAACCGATTTTCTTCAAATTCGGTAGTGTTGGTTCATGGATCAAGAAACTCTACCATTCTGAATTTCAAAACGATTGGATGTAAAATACAGCTTCTATAGGCCTAAAGGGCCAAATCGGACGAAAGATATATATGGGAGCTATATCTAAATCTGAACCGATTTCAACCAAATTCAATAGCGATCTTAACAGCTGCGAAATACTCTAAACGGCAAAATTTCAGAACGATCGGAGTGAAATTGCGACCTGTAGTCGACGAACAACTTTACATGGACAGACGGACGGACGGACGGACGGACAGACATCGTTAAATCGACTCAGCTAGTGATTCTGAGTCGATCGGTATACTTTAAGGTGGGTCTAGCTGTGTTATTTTCAGGTGTTACAAACATCTGCCGTGAAACAAACTTATAATACCCTGTACCACAGTGTGGTGTAGGGTATAAAAATACCTCAGTGGTTAATTCTAGAATAGAGAAAGGCACTCGTGTTCCACTCTAGTCTAGGGGAAGACCTTAGTGGTTGACATTAGTCTAGAGGAATCCCTTAGTAGTCAACTCTAGTCTAGAGGAAGACCTAAGTGGTTGACTCTAGTATTGAAAAATATTTAAATTATATAAATATATAAATTCAATACTCTCGGTCCCTTGGCTAGAGTTTAAACGGGGCCGTACGAGCTGCCAAGACGAACACCGTAGTGGTCGACCAATTGTAGTGTCCACGCCAGAAATGGTTAAAAAATCCACAAAATGGTATTGGATGACCGTCGGTTGAAGGTGCGTAAACTAGTTGAAGTCATAGGCATTGCAAAAAATGCTATACATCGCATATTGACGGACAATTTGATGATGAGAAAACTGAGCGCAAGATGGATGCCACGTTTGCACACAGTTGGTCATTTTGGGCCACCCTGTATTTATGATATTTTCCATGTAATGTAATGAATTTTCCATGTAATGTAATGTAATGTAATACTGAAAAGAAATAAAAAAATATTTAAAAAGTTATAAGAAATTCAAACCCCTTCGCTCAGTTTGGGCCACCCTGTATAAAGAGGACTTAGAATTGGACACTACATAGTATAGAGGAAAACCTTAGTGGTCGACTCTGATATGGAAAAATAACTTAGGGGTCATATCAAGTATAGAGGAAGTGGTCCGCCGTAGTATATAAGAATAAGGGTATGCTCGACTCCAGTCTAAAGAAAGAACTTACTCATTGACTATAGTGTATAACCATTGGTGGTCGACTCCAACTAGAGGAATACCTTACAATTCGACTCTATCTATAGGAATATGTCAGTATTCCACTTGGTTCGAGTAGTCGACTCTTATATAGATAAACAAGTAAGAAAGTTCAGTCGGGTAAACCGACATATAAATCCTCTCACCTTGATTCCCCAACAATATACCTAAATTTATTTTTTTTTCTTTTAATTAAATTATTATCAATTTAAATTGCATTTAATAACTTTGAAGTATGTTCTAGTATTAAATTTAAAAGCTGTTTACATTTGGTACAAAATGGTACATTTGTGTGGGAGGTACCAAACTCTAGATGCTATAAAAGCATTACACCGTACAATATTTCAAGTATTTATATTCACTGGTGTTAAAATTAAAATCTGTTAACTTTTGGTACATAAAAGGGACGTGCCAATAACGCCCACTTTCCTGTGGACTCAAGGTACTATAAAAACATTACACTGTACCAAATTTAAAGTATTTATATGCACTGGTAATAAAGTTAAAAGCGGTTAACTTTTGGTACTGAAAGGTCCATTTGTGTGGTAGGCACCAAATGGGTCGACTTTGCCCATTTTTCTTGACGTGTTAGCGACAAATAAACTAATATTATGTGTGGAATTTCCGAAGATTCTATAGAAGTTATTAAAGAATCAATATTTCACTAAATGGTAACCCTTTGTGGGGGAGGTACTAGAAGGAGTGAACGAATACGGCTCATCTTCGAACTTAGCCGGTGATAGAGAAAAATATTACCGCATACCAAATTTGAAGTCAAACGGTTAATCCTTTCGAGAGTTATCGTGCGAACAAGCCAGCAGACAGACAGACGGACGGACATTGCTCAAATGACTTAAAATTACCCAAATCTAATATCCTCCAAATAAAAAGGGGTTTCCAACAAGAGATGTTATTTTGGTATTCAAAGAAAAATGCAATTTTTTGAGATAAATGATAGGATGTTTATTTCATAATAAAGAGGAAGGTATGCCGTTAATAATGAAAAACAACATCAGCCAAGTGACCACCACGACCACGCTTACAGGACCATATCCTTTTCATGAAATTTTCCATAACCAAATCGCAAAGTGGCTGCCCTATGTCCTCGATAGCCTCACGAATTCTATCTTTGAGGTCTTGAATCGACGCTGGGCTGTTGGCGTAGACCTTATCTTTCACGTGGCCCCAAAGGAAGAAGTCGCAAGGTGTTAAATCACAAGATCTCAGTGGCCAATTGTGATACCTCTTCGAGGGATAACACGGTCCGGAAACTTTTCCCGTAACAGAGCAATGGTTTCGTTGCTTGTGTGGCACGTAGCGCCGTCTTGTTGAAAGTAAACGGTGTCCAGATCAATACCATCCAACTCCGACCATGAAAAATCATTAACCATCTCTCAATAGCACAATCCATTCACCGTAACTCTTGATCCAACCTCATTTTCGAAAAAGTAAGTTCCAATGACCCCGCCGGACCATAAACCGCACCAAACAGTCACACGTTGAGGATGGAGAGGCTTCTCAACAATAACTCTTGGGTTTTCCGAGCCCCCAGATGCGACAATTTTGCTTGTTGACGTAGCCACCGAGGTGGAAATGGGCCTCATCAGTCAAGATGATTTTCGAATTTTAATAATTTCAATGCGTTGTTGAATTGTATATCGTTCCATTTTTAGTAATGGCGTAGTTTCTACTTTTTAAATGTCAAAGAATAAAAGCTTCAAAAGTGACAGCTACCGAAATACCGGGTGGTTCAAAATAACACCTCTTGTTGGAAAACCCTGTACTTGGGGTCTTAGGTCACTCCTTCGATGTGTTGCACTTTTAGCTCGTAGCAAATGATATATACCCTCCTCTCTAAGGTGAGGGGATAAAAAATAATTTAGTGTTTGATTTTAGCATAATTAGACCTTAATGGTCGACTCTACTATAGACGAAGACCCCTCTCTGGCCCTTTAAGATTCACCTCAAATATCTGTAAACTAGTGCTACCACAATAACCTTAAAGTATTAACAATAATTGCTAAACGTATTGCACTGTGTTTTCAAACTTCATTAGCTGAATACATTTGAGTAATCCAACAATACTTCAATTTAGCGGTAAATAAATTGTTTTACAACTACTGTTCTCAGTTTAATTTTGTTCTTCCACATATACAATTGATTCAAACGTGATGATAATTGGGCGTATATGCCATTAATTCTTGTTACTTTTTGCGTTTCTCGTTCGCCCCTTTCGATGATAATCCACAAAACGTAATTTATTATTGGGCCTTTTTTGGTCTGAAGTTAATTTAACCTTTCTCCGACAATACCATTGGTCGTTTTTTGGTTATAAAGGTGATGTCGTTAGTGGTTCGATAGTTTGTTGTGATTAAAGACACCTCGTTTAACATTAATGTCATGTTTTATTGTTCATATCCTGTGTGTGTTTTCAAAAGTTGATAGCTCATCATGATTTCGTTGTAAACCAATATTAGTCGATTAATGCAGAAGCAATAATTTGTTTTTTTTTTTAATGTAGAACTTAAACCTTTCTCTTAGGAAACAGATTTTCTGGATAAAGTACACTTTGCGCCACTTGTATAGTACACATGTTTTTTTGGATGCCCAGTATCTTATCTTATGGTTAAGAAAGTCACGACATTGTAAGCTCACGTGGCAATGGTTTTCCAGATATCACACCCAGTGATCTAGTATTGCCTATTTACTCATATTTTTGGATGGTGAATATTTCTGTCGAATATACTCGTACCTAACCCAAATTTGATAACAATTGGTGAAATGGAGACAATGGAGTAATGAGGGCAGGGCAGGGCCACACCCACTTATCAAATGTTGCAGTGAACTACTCCCTCTCATACAAACCACCAAGGCGATTGCTGCAATGGTGTTCCAGATATTATTTTTACCTGTGTTTACGCCCTCTTATCCGACTTACCTAATTAACTAAAACTTTGTATCCCCTCACCTTAGAGAGAGGGGTATATATCATTTGCTACGAGCCAAAAGTGTAACACATCGAAAGAGTGACCTAAGATCATAATCATGTTTGCCGGAAATTCGATTTAGGTCATTTTAAGTCAATTCAGCAATGTCCGTCCGTCCGTCTGTCTATCTTCAAATGGACCATTTTGCACCAAAAGTTAACGGGTTATAACATTAGTAATACATACGTCATAGAAATACTTGAATTTTTTTGTGTGTAATACTTTTATAGTACCCAGAGTTTAGTGAAAAGTGGTCGTTGTTGGTACGCCCCTTTTGGTACCTCCCACACAAATGGACTATTTTGCACCAAAAGAAAACAGGTTATAACTTTAATACCAGTGCATACAAATATGGCAATGACCCTTTTGGTACGTCCTGCACAAAGGTGCCGTTTTGTACCAAAACTTAACAGCTTATAATTTTAATAATAGTGCATACAAATACTTGAAATTCTGTACAGTGTAATGATTTTAAAGAGTCCAGAGAAAATTTTGAATTATTGACACGCACCTTTTCGTACCTCCCTCACAATTCTACCATTTTGCACCAAAAGCTCACAACTTTAATACCAATATATACTTTAAATGCAATTTAAATTGATAATAATTGAATTAAAACAAAAAAAAATTACGAATATTTTTTGGGACTGAAGATGAGGTGATTCTTTAATCGGTTTACCCAACTGAACTTTCTTACTGGTTTTTGATACAATATGCATTTATGTGTTAACTTTTTTAAAAGATCTATTTCTAATTTCTAAATATGCAATTCTTATTTGTTCTTATTTGTTGTTGATTATACGATTTAAATTAGAAAGAACTTTTGGGAACATTAACAATTTCTTAAAAGTGGACTTCGAATTACTGAAAGACTTAAAACAAATAAAGACATTTTACGAACATTTAAAATTTCCAATTAAATTACTGAAAAATATAATACTTGGCATACGATTAATGTATCTAACCATGGTAATTCATTTTTTTTGTACAATTTAAGCTCAACTTTTTTTGTACAAATTAAGTAATTTGAAGTCGACATAACATTTGAGCGGAACATCAGATTTAAATGATACAAGTATCATATAAAATAAATTTTAACCTCCTCTCTAAGAACTATAATTATAGATGTATAGTACAGACGTTATAGGAGTTTCAACATTTCACAAAATTGTTACCATTTATGTGAGAGGTACTAAAAGGGGCGCACATCGTTGTGATTGGCCAAAAATGGAAGGAGTAAATGTAGGTTATTGAAATTTTGTACAAGCAGTTTTTATAAGCAAAATAAGGTAAAACTAAATTTTGGACCAAATCGGGGGTAACATATATATGGGGGCTATATCTAAATCTGCACCGATTATCCCCAGTGGCAGTGTTCATTCATATCATAAGAAACATCATTCAGCCGAATTTCGTACTGATCGGATATCAAATACAGTTTCTACAGCGCTTACATGTCAATTCGGGTGTAATATAAATATGGGGACTATATCTAAATCAGAACCGATATTCCCCAAATTTGGCATTGTTCATTAATATCATAAGCAACATTGTTCAGTCGAATTTCGTACTGATCGGATATAAAATACAGTTTTTACAGCACTTAAATGTCAAATCGGTGGTAACATATATATGGGGGCTATATCTAAATCTGAACTGATTTTCCCCAAAGTTGGCAGTGTTGATCCATGTAATAAGAAATCTCTTTCTGCCGAATTTCGTACTGATCGGATATAAAATAAAATTTTTACAGCACTTACATGTCAAATCGGGGGTAACATATATATGGGGGCTATATCTAAATTTGAACTGATTATCGTAAATTTTAGCAGTAGTCGTTCATGTGATAAGAAATCTCTTTCTGCCGCATTTTGTACTGGTCTGTTATAAAATAAAATTTTTACAGAGCTCACATGTCAAATCTGGGGTAACATATATATGGGGGCTATATCTAAATCTGAACCGATCTTCCACTAATTTGCCAGTTTTCATTAATGTGATAAGAAACCACTTTCTGCCGAATTTCGTACAGGTCGGATATAAAACACGTTTTATTCTGCGATTACATCAAATCGGGGGTAACATATAAGTATTAGTATATATGGGCGGTATATCTAAATCTGAACTGATTTTCCCCAAAGTCCTTTTTATCTACTGTACCATACTTAACCATTTTTCCCCACTGTACCATACTTAACACATTTTTGCCCTACTGTTCCATATTTAACCCATTTTAGTCCATTGTACCATATGTAACCCATTTGGTCCCACATTACCATATTTAACTATTTGTGGCCCACTGCTCACATGTCAAATCTGGGGTAACATATATATGGGGGCTATATCTAAATCTGAACCGATCTTCCACTAATTTGCCAGTTTTCATTAATGTGATAAGAAACCACTTTCTGCCGAATTTCGTATAGGTCGGATATAAAACACGTTTTATTCTGCGATTACATGCCAAATCGGGGGTAACATATAAGTATTAGTATATATGGGCGGTATATCTAAATCTGAACTGATTTTCCCCAAAGTCGGCAGTGTCCATTCTCAGAATTTCATACTGATCGGACCGAAAAATACGATTTCTACAGCGCTTACATATTAAATAGGGGGTAACATATACAAGGTGGCGCAAAAGTAATCCTCCTATCAAAGTAATCCTCCTGTCAGTTCTGTTTTGACATTTGTGTAGTAAATACATGCGAAATACACGTTAATTAACAATGTTACGCTACACTGCTCCAGAACGCGGAATATTGCTGACTATTTATTTGACCAATAATCGGTCTGTGACTTTAGCACAGATTTCCTGGCCGTCCAACGCCTACTGGTGAAACACTGCGACGTTTAGCCGCTCGCCTCGAAGAGACTGGCACAACACGAGATGCTGCCAGGCGTGGCAGACCCCGGAGTAGCCGTTCTGCAGAGAATATTGCTCCTGTAGCCGAGGATGTCATGGAAGCGCCGTCGACATCGACCAGACGACGTGCCACGCAAATGGGTATCAGTCGACGGTCTCTACAGCGAATTTTGGTACAAGATTTGAAGATGTTTCCGTACAAAGTCCAGACGGTGCATCAGCTGTTAGCTGCTGACCGCCAATCGCGTCTAACATAACATCGAAAGGTTACTTTTGCGCCACCTGTTATATCTAAATGAGAACCGATTTTCCTCAAATTTAGTATTATCGCTAAGGGTATCAAGAGACTTCTTTGTGTCAGTTTTTATTCAGATCGTTTAAAAATTTTTGATTATACAGTGCATATGTGACAAATCGGAGGTAAATATGTATGGGAGCGATACATGTTAATCTGATCCTTGAGCCAAAAAAGAGGCATGTGCTAAATTTCATCACAATCAGACCATAAATACGACCTGCACTTTGATTACGACGATACATCTACAGACAGACGGACGGACGTGGTTAAATCGACTCAGGAAGAGATTCCAAGTCGATCGGTATAATAAACGATGGGTCTATCTGTTCTCCTTTTGGGCGTTACAAACAAATGCACAAACTAATTATACTCTGGACCACAGAGTGGTGTAGGGTATAATGATATCCATATTATATATATCTAAACACCCTAAACATATATGTGTTTCAAGCAGAGTATGTTTGGGATAATATATAGATATATTTTTTTTACTTATTTTAAAATTTTAAGGTTATTTGGAACATTAAAAATTTTAAGAAATGTTTTTTTTTTGATTTTGAGGAATTGTTACTGGGTTAACTGGAATGGTTGAATACATTTTTAAAAAAGTTTGCTTCATTTTAAAGAGAAAATTGTTTGTAGAAAGGGAAATGTGCGTCCGTCCGTCTGTCTGCTGGCTGGTGCGCACGATAACTCTTGGAAGGAGTAACCGATTGACTTCAAATTTTGTGTGCGGTAATATTTTTTTCTATCTCCGGCTAAGTTCGAAGATGGGCCATATTGGTCTACTCCTTCTGGTACCTCCCACACAAAGGGTTAACTTTTAGTGAAATATTGATTTCTTAATAACCTCTATACTACTAATTAGAATCTTCTGAAATTTCACACATTGTATTATTTTATTAGCCGCTGTCACCTTTTTGGTACCTACCACACAAATGGACCATTTTGCATCAAAATTGAACTGCTTATAACTTTAATACAAGTGCAAAAAATACTTGAAATTTTGTACAGTATTTTGTTTTTTAACGCATATAGTCCGGTAAAAAATGGGCATTATTGTACAGCCCCTTTTGGTAAAAATGAAGCCGATTTGATTACTTTCATGTGATAAAATACGAACCCGTTTCATTTATTGTTTATGTTCCAAAAGTTATCACTTTCCATGTATCTGTGAATGTATAAAAGCTATTTTTTTGATCATATGTTACCTTCTTTCATGGTACATCTTGGTACAATATAAAACCATGTTTATCCCTCCGTGTCTGAAAAGTTATGAATTTAAAAAGCTCAACTGAATCCCTAGTATATGTTGCAAGTGTCCAATGGTCGCCATTGGAACCAACGCTTTTTGTCCCACTGTACCATATTTAACCCTTTTATGTAGGTCCAGCGAATCATATTTAACAACTTTTTATCTACTGTACCATACTTAACCATTTTCCCCCACTGTACTATACTTAACACATTTTTGCCCTACTGTTCCATATTTAACCCATTTTAGTCCATTGTACCATATGTAACCCATTTTGTCCCACGTTACCATATTTATCTATTTGTGGCCCACTGTACCATCGTTAACCCTGTTTGTCCCACTGTGTCATATTAAACCCTTTTTTCTCCACAGTACCATATTTAACCCTTTTTGATTCACTGTAACATAGTTAACCATTTTTGTCACGTTGTACCATATTTAACCATTTTTGTTCCACTGTACCATAGTTAACATATTTTTGTCCCACTGTTCCATAGTTAACGCCTTTTGCCCCACTGTACCATATTTAACCCATTTTGTACAACGTTACCATAATTTAACTGTGTGTCCCACTGTTCCATATTAACCCTTTTTCCGCCACTGTGCCATATTTACCCCTTTTTGATCCACTGTACCTTAGATAACCATTTTTGTCATATTGTACGATATTTAACCCTTTTTGCCCCATAGTTATTATAGTTAAGACATTTTTCCCCACTGTTCCATAGTTAACGCTTTTTACCACACTGTACTATATTTAACCCATTTTGTCTCACTTTGCCATATAAAACTATTTTGGCCCACTGTATTATTATTAAACCGTTATCGACCCACTGTTCTTCTAAAAGCATAACAACTTTTCATATCTCAAGTTTAAGTTCAAATTTCGCCAGATTGTTCCATTTTTGTCACATGCACCATAATTAACCCGTTTTGTCCCAATATGCCTCTTAAAGTTTGAATTTCTAAAATTCGCTCCCGAACTCTAGATTGTGTTACAAAACATAGTTATTTTTTTTTAAAAAATCTTTTCTTCGGATTTTTCTTTTTAAAACGTTTTAAATTTTGTAAAGATTCAGATGTTCAAGGCCAAAAAAAATTCCATAAAACTCAGTTTTTGTTTATATTTTTTAAAAATTTAATTTGAATAATAAGTGGAAAAAATTATGGCAAGATTTATATATACATTTATATGTACAAATTTAATAATATATTAATATATTAAAAATGATGATCGTTTAAAAATGTTCAATGTTTCTTTTAATTCAAATTTAATTACATCAGGTTTTGATATATTACCACAAAGTATCAAATAAAATGAAATTTTGACATAAATAACTACTGTTATAATCAGTTGTTCACTTCAAAACTTCGTATTCATATTCTTCCCAAACCTTTGAATACGAGTATATAAGTAAATCTCATGATAATTCTCTGCTTTGCTTTCAGCTATCGTTAAGAAACAAATGTCAGCAATATTTTATCTAAACAATAATTACCTTTGAAAATTATTCAAATCTAAATAATACTAAACATTCTACTGCAATTCTCCTCTAACAAACTTCGCATGTTGTGTTTAACAAATGTTTAATTGTTCATTTGCCATTGGATCAATGCAATTTGCCATCAATTCATGAAGTGGTATTTTCTGTGCTGTAAGACTTAAGATTTGTTTTAATTAAAATCGTTTGATTTTTATCGGCTTATTATATATATCAAATTAATCCAGTGACATAATTGTATGATATTTGTTTTATTAATAGACAATGACATTATCACTTACTGCAAGTAGTTGTCGTTTGTAAAAAAAACCGAAAACATTTAATTGTGAATCATAGCGTTCTGTAAATTCTTCCAAGCTATATAAAACAATTTTGTTGTTCTATAGTAGAGTGGTTTTAAAGAGCAATAATTCCGATGAATAATGATTTTGATGACTATTTCAATACATTCATGACTTCTCGTCCACTGACATAACTAGATTTCATGTCATTGTTCTTAAAGCTATTACGCATTTGAATGAATGATGCTTTCGTCTGTTATAGACATAAAGCAAATATTTTGTCACATCATGTCCGCATTAATTACGCCCATTCAAATTTTAGTCTTCTTCACTTCTCCAACGCATAGATAGACTCGTATGCATTCACATAAATTAAAATAATTTCTCTTCTGGGGTTTTTGTTGAAAATTCCAAGTCCGGATATTATGATCGCTATACATCATTTGTTTTTTTTTGTACTATTACTCTTACGCATAAATAATAAAATCATCAGCACTTGAAAGATCAAAGATCTGAGTTTTTTTACTATTCTTTTTTTTACGAGGCAGTCAAGTGACTGACTGACTGCTGAGAGGTGATGATATGGAAGATGACGTTGATGATATTTCACTTTAAAGTTCAATGATCGCATAGTAGTGTTAACGACGGGAGATTGAATAACAAAATGAAATCGGCGGTGTGCTTAACAATAATTATTTAAATTAATCAAGATGAAATGAATTCTTTTTTTTTAGCACCGTCTAAAATGGGCTCATAAGAATAAGGAACAAATCTTTAAATGAGCTCAATTTCAAGATAAATATTGATACTACAAATTGTCCAAAAATAGTTTTTAAATATTTTAAGTACAGATAACTTCGAACAAGTTTTTACCAGTTTCGCATTGTTCTCGTGAGTCGAAAAAAATGCACAAATGTAGAACTTCTATACATTTTTATACCCTCAATTATATTGGCAAGTCCCCGAAACAACTTTCTTTTTATAATTTTATATATATGGAGGATTTCATGTCAAGTGAGTGAATTTTACACTACGCAACAAAAAAATTTTTTTGTGTCCTAGACCTAAACACTATTTTTTTGTATAGATAGATACTGTTATATAAAATCAAAACCAAAAAATTTTTATGGATAAATTTTTTTTAAAAATTTTTTATTAAAAATACTAATATCGTCGAAGGTACCCTTAGTATTTGCACTATACTTTTTGGAGTATATGCCCGACCAGGTCGACTTATACGTTAAATTGAAGCTATTAACGTGGGCTACTAATGTTGGGAATATCTGTTTCACTTAAAAACAGTGGTTTAGTAACAGTCATTAAACAAATTTTTTGTGTCCTAGACCTAAACACTATTTTTTTGTATAGATAGATACTGTTATATAAAATCAAAACCAAAAAATTTTTATGGATAAATTTTTTTTAAAAATTTTTTATTAAAAATACTAATATCGTCGAAGGTACCCTTAGTATTTGCACTATACTTTTTGGAGTATATGCCCGACCAGGTCGACTTATACGTTAAATTGAAGCTATTAACGTGGGCTACTAATGTTGGGAATATCTGTTTCACTTAAAAACAGTGGTTTAGTAACAGTCATTAAACAAATTCACTTAAAAACAGTGGTTTAGTAACAGTCATTAAACAAATTCACTTAAAAACAGTGGTTTAGTAACAGTCATTAAACAAAAAGTAGATTTTTTCAAAAAAAAAAATAAAATTTCCTGAAGAAAAAAAACATCAAAAATAGAAAAAAATCGAAATAAAAAATATTTTATTCCATTTTGTCGAAGAAAATAATGCCCATTTGAAAAAAATCTATAGATAAATGTAGAAATTATAGCCTTTTTGGTAGAGGTAAGAGAATTTCAAAAAATCTTTTTTTTTTAATTTCTGTTTAAATAGCGATTTTATTTGTTACTTTTATTTACATTATGTGCATTTGAGTTTATTTACATGTACAAGTTTCATTAGAAGTAATTGTGAGTTCACAGTGCCCTTGGTAACGCAATGCAGTGAGTTCATCACAGTGCCCTTGGTAACGCAATGCAATGGGAATCGACGGTTTCTGATTTCCGTTGTGCTACTGCTTTCAAACTTTCTTTACTGCCTTCAACAAATAACCGCCATTTTTTGAATTGTATGTTTCATTAAGTTCCTCGAACAATCCGGGAATGTCCTTGCAAAAGCATATGTTACCCACAGTTGAATAAAATTGTTTGTAAGGTATATCACGGACTCTATAATATGATATGTTAACATCTGGGGCCAAAATATTGTACTGTTTCATCTGAGATGCAAATAGTTCCGCCTTATCTTTGGTCAGTTCCAATTCGATCACTAGATCATTGAGTTGAAACTGTGTTAAGAGCGATGACTTCTGACTCAAACTTGAATCGCTCAGAGTTGAAATTGCTGATGTTTCCGTAATTAGGCTGTTAGCTATACTTTGACACTTGGGAATTGGTATTGTCTCCGAATGTGCAACTGGCAAAGTGACAGATTTTACTTCAGCGTAATTCCAGCGAATGCTCCTTCCTAAAGTATAGTACTTACCGCATTCTTCCACTGCTCCATCGAGTAAGATTTACATGGCACGAATTACACAAAATACTAGGTTCCACGGTTCGTTCATATTTTCATCTCGTATACAAAAATATTGCACATATATTTCTTCTATTATTTTACTAAACTCACATCGATTTTTTTAATTACATATTTTCCGCAGATGTAGCAGAAATTGTCTGGATCATTTACATATTAGGCATGTTTTCGTTACAAGCTAGCACTTTTAGTTTAGCACTTTGCAACGAAAACAACTGACTTCCACTAACTGACACATAAGCAATAAGTGGCGGATTTTCACTATCTGGTAGCAATGGTGTCATGAGTTGCGAAGAAAGAACAGTGCGAAACAGACAAAAAATTCGTGAAAAGTGTTTATAAAACATATATTTACTATTCTATGTTCAATTGTTTACACTCTTTTTGCAAATATTAAAATAATTTCCCACTTTTGTTCTTCTTCTTCCCGTTAATTCACAATAATTGATAAAATCTCTCCAAAAATGGGATGCCATATTGCTAAATATAGGGTGCCCAATCTGGCAACATCATACTCGATTAAGACATGAACACAAGCACCAAACTTCATCGGGAACTAATAGTGCTTAAAAGTGCTTAGCTCCCATACAAATTAAGCACTTATGGTGTAACGAAAACACGCTTATTGAAAAGTTATTTGCCTTTTACTCATACTTCGAAATATAACTTTATAATATTTTTCAGAAAATCGACTTATCTCTTTAAGGCGCTGAATTACACTAACTTATTAATTACTTTCATTCATAAATTCCGGATTTAAGGTACATAAGTTGCAGTACCTGTAGCTGACATATAGTTTGCTTCGAACGTAGAAACCCAATACATAAAATTGTACTACCTGTATATACTACTGGGATGTCCATGCCCCTAAACGGCGCAACTGAATGGAAACCTCATAAATAAAAATAATAAAAAAAAACACAAATATTGTTGAATGACCCTCCACCTGAGCGGATCTCATCCAACATAGCTCTCACATTGCATATCATGTTCTATGGAGGGTTACGAACGGCCATAAAACCTCGTCCTCTCTATAATTTTATAATGTCTGGCATCAATCCTCATAAAATACAATGCAAGTGCAATGTCTCTTATATGTCTCTCTCACATATGGCGAATTCAATATAAGCAAAAACATCATTTAAAAACGAAAAAATATGAAAGAAGTTTTTTTTGAATTTCCCTAAAATTTACAAAATGGCTCATAACTTTTACATCTATCCATAGATTAGAAATAGCATCGTTAGCATGCTGGCTTTTTAAAAATGTGATAAAATATTTTTTTCGATTTTTTTTTTCTAGTTTTTATGTTTTTTTTTGTACCAGGAAAAAGTGTTTTTTTAAAAAAAATCTTTTTTTTCTCATATTTTTGACGACTGTTACTAAACCAAAGATTCTACGTGAAAGCAATTAGCATATGTAGCCTTCATAATTCCCTTTAATTTGAGGTTTAACACTGCTCAATCAGGCTTATACTTGAAAAATTATGGTCCAAATACTGAATGTACTTTCCACGAAAGCTGGAATTAAAAAAAAAAAATTAAAAAAAAAAAATTAAAAAAAAATTGACCATGAACAATTTTTTTAATATTTTTTTCGTGTTTGTGACACTTAATTGCACCAGAAACTGTTATCCACATCCCTTGGACAACAATTTTGTTGCATAGTGTTACAGCAGGCAACAAAATGTTTGTCGATGGGCTGTACATAACATTAAAACCAGTAAAGAAAGACAGAAAGTCGGGCCGACTATATAATACCCTACATCTCCCTAACAATGTGAAAAGGGGCATTACGATAATAATTTGGAATAGTTTATTTAGTTTAGTTAAAAAAAAATACTTAGCTCCACCTCCTCATCAAGGCTTATTCCAAGCAGGACTTGAAAATTCTAAAATTCAAATTTATATGTCAAGTCACCTTTTTTATTTGGACTAGATTTTTTGAAATATATGCTCGATTAAGCCGGGATACCATTCAAATTAAAGGAAAGGTCTAGAAATGCTGATAATACACGTTTCACGTAGAGATGGAAGTTTAGCAACTATCGCTAAAACAATTAGAAAAAGTTAGATTTTTTTTAAAAAATCATTTTTTGCTGGCATGAAAAAATCCCAAAAAAAAGAAAAAAATCATAAAAGAATTTTTTGTTACATTTCTTGAAAGCTATCATCCTAACTAAGAAAACAATCCTTATTTGTAAAATATGTATGGACAAATGTATAATTTATGACCCATATTGTAAAAATAGGGAAATTAAAAAAACAAGTAAAAAAGTTCAGTCGGGTAAACCGACTTATGATTCCCCTCACCTTGAGTCCCAAAAAAATATTTGTAAATTAATTTTTTTTGTTTTAATTAAATTACAACTTTAAAGTATGTACTGCTATTAAAATTAAAAGCTGTTTACATTTGGTACAAAATGGTCCATTTGTGTGGGAGGCACCAAAATGGGCGTGCTAATATCGGCCATTTTTCTCTTGACTCTAGATACTATAAAAGCATTACACCGTACAACATTTGAAGTATTTATATGCACTGGTATTAAAGTTATAAGCTGTTAACTTTTGGTGTAAAATAGTCCATTTGTGTGGGAGGTACCAAAAGGGGCGTGCGATTAAGTACCTAGACTATAGGTACTATAAAAGCATTACACTGTACGAAATTTCAAGTATTTGTATGCACTGGTATTAAAGTTAAAAGCGGTTAACTTTTGGTACAAAAAGGTCCATTTGTGTGGGAGGTACAAAAAGGGGCGTGCCAATAACGCCCATTATTCTCTAGACTCTAGGTACTATAAAAGCATTATACTGTACAAAATTTCAAGTATTTGTATGCACTGGTATAAAAGTTATAAGCTGGTAACTTTTGGTACAAAATGGTCCATTTGTGTGGGAGGTACCTAAAAGGGAGTGGCAACTTCGCCCATAATACTATGTGTGAAATTTCAGAAGATTCGAGGAAGTAGTATAGAAGATATTAAAGAATCAATATTTCACTCATATTTAACCCCTTGTGGGGGAGGTACTAGAAGGAGTAGACCAATATGGCCCATCTTCGAACTTAGCTGGAGATAGAGAAAAATATTACCGCATACCAAATTTGAAGTCAATCGGTTACTCCTTTCGAGAGTTATCGTGCGCACCAGCCACTAGACAGACAGACGGACATTGCTCAAATGGCGAATGACACGCGTGATGTTTTGCTCCAAGGCCTGAATCGAAGCGGGTTTGTCCGCATAAACTTTAGACTTTACATATCCCCACAGGAAAAAGTCTAACGTTGTGATATCACACGATCTTGGTGGCCAATCAACCGGCTCAAAACGTGAAATTATCTGCTCACCGAAGTGTTCTCTCAATAAATCCATTGATTTATGCGATGTGTGGGAAGTGGCGCCGTCTTGTTGAAACCAAATGTCGCCGAGATCGCGAGCTTCAATTTCAGGCATCAAATAGTCGGTTATCATGGCATGATAACGGTCGCCATTGACGATTACGTTCTCGCGGGCATCATTTTTGAAGAAATATGGACCGATGATTCCGGTATGTCGGATCGGGAATCGGTCAATGGCAATAAGATAGCTCTTAGAGAGATATTGCTCATGGGTGTCAAGGTCGTGGGTCGACTGGAAAGTGTTTTTTTTGGATTTTAAGAAAAATGGACTTAGCGCAATTGGCGAACGATTATTTTGAAAGTATTTTCAGATCAGTACGAAATTTGGCAGAGGGAGTTGTCTTATTACACGAATGAACACTGCCAAATTCGGGGAAAAATCGGTTCAGATTTAGATATAGTCCCCGTTTATATGTTACACCCGATTTGACATTTAAGCCCTGTAGAAACCGTGTTTTATTTCCGAACAGTACTAAATTCGGCAGAGAGAACTTTTTTATTACATGAATAAACACTACCAAATTCGGAGAAAATCTTTTCAGATTTAGATATAGCCCTCATATATATATATATTTTACCCGATTTGACATGTAAGCGCTGTAGAAAACGTTTTCTTATTATGTGAATGAACACTACCAAATTCGTAGAAAATCTATTCAGATTTAGATATAGCACCCATATATATCCTTACCTGATTTTTAGAAACCGTGTTTTATATCCGATCAGTACGAAATTCGGCAGAGAGAGTATTCTTATTACATGTATGAACACTGCCAAAATCATATCGCAATGCCCATTTTCGCATTGTTAGGGAGGAGTTGGGTATTATATAGTCGGCCCGCCCGACTTTCTGTCTTTCCTTACTAGTTTTCATATTTAAATGTTTGGGAGATACCAAAACGAGCATGGCAATAACGCCTATTTTGTAATATACTGTGTGTACTATTAAAACATTACACTGTACAAAAATCCAGGTAATTGTATGAGCAGGAAACCAAGTTATAAGCCGTTAACTTTTTGTGCAAAATGGTCCATTTGTATGGGAGGTACCAAAAGGGGGATGGTAATATCGCCCATGTTGCACGGGACTATAGGTACTGTAAAGGCATTACACTCCACAAAATTTTAAGTATTTGTATGCACTGGAACAAAAGTTATAAGCCGTTAAGTTTTTGTGCAAAATTGAGGTACAAAGGGACAACTTATGTCGAGCGTCCCTTTAGATAATTTAAGAATTTATACTTTATAATTAACCTAATCGTCCCTAGTAAAAATATGGCACATCGGTTCATGTTTTGGTATAGCCTCCAAAAAAAGTCCCCACCGATATCACTTCTTGACATTGTAGCGAATACATTTTTCAATTGATATGGCTGAAATTTGAGAATTGTTTATACAGGGTTTTCCAATAAGAGTGACATGATTTCATTGAAAAAAACACACTTATTGTTAAGGAAATTCAAAAGTTTTTTATTTAATGTGAAGTACAATCGATACAATTAATTTCTAAATAAAACGTCATTCAAGTGGCCTCCACGACTTCTCCTGCAGGAACAAATTCGATGAACCCAATTTTCGAGCACTTTTTCCACTAAATCAAGTCGTAGGTCACGAATGGCACTTTCAATATTGACTTGTAAAGCTTGAAGAGAGTCTGGTTGATTTCGAAAGACCAATGACTTCAAATAACCCCACAAGAAATAGTCTAATGGTGTTAAATCACAACTTCTTGGAGGCCATTCAATATCTCAATTTCTTGCAATAATCGAATCTCCAAACTTTTCTCGCAACAATTCAATTGTTTCATTTGCTGTGTGGCACGTAGCCACAACCGGTCAATGGCAAAAAATAGCTCTTAACGAGAGCTAATATATTGCTCATGGGTATCAAGGTCGTAGGTCGACTGGAAAGTGTTTTTTTAATACAATGAAAAACAAATGACAGATCATGACATATTACAAATGGCCGAAACGTCACTTCAAACTCATATCATCCGTATTGGAAAGCCCGTTACTACGGCCACATCATCACATTGTATTGTTATGATAAACGACCGAGTGGACTATCTATCGAAAAAAAGTTGAGGCACACCCCCTATGTTTAAAGATTATTCAATGACAACTTTTTGTGCTGTGTCGTCAATTGGCGTCCTATCGAAACGAAACGTATACCATTGTTCATGGCTCCGTTTGTCCTTTGAAGACTTGAGTCCGAAGTCAATTTTGACTCCATATATATTTTACGATACATATTTTATAATAAATTACACTTTTGGCCCACAGCATCTGATATAGTGGGGGTATAAACACCGGATTATGTTGAAATTCCCTTATATCTACCAAAAGTACTATAATTTCTACATTTAACCATAGATTTTCTTCAAATAGGCATTGTTTTCTTCGTTAGTATGCTCTCAACAATTATAACGATAAATTTGTTGGCATATTTCTTTTGTATTTTTTTGATTTTTTCGTGCCTGCAAAAAAACATTTTTTTTTGTTTTTGAAAAAATAAATTTTTTCTAATTATTTTAACATCATTTACTAAACTTCGGTTTCCAAGTTAAACCGTCATTAATAACACTATGCAACAAAATTTTTGTCCAAGGACAAACACGAAAAAATATTTAAAAAAAATTTTATGGTAATTTTTTTTTAAATTCCTGCATTCATGGAAAGTACATTCAGTATTTGGACCATAATTTTTAGTATAAGCCTGATTTAGCCGTGTTATGCCTCACATTAAAGGGAATTATGAGGGCTACACATGCTGCAAATATCGCATTCACGTAGAATATTTGGTTTAGTAACAGTCGTCCAAAACATGAGAAAAAAAAGGTTTTTTTTTTAAATACTTTCCCCTGGTACAAAAAAAAAACCATAACAAATAGAAAAAACGAAAACATTATTTTATCACATTTCTAAAAAGCCAGCATGCTAACGAAGAAAACACTGTCTATTTGAAAAAAATCTATGGATAGATGTAAAAGTTATGAGCCATTATGTAAATGTTAGGGAAATTCAAAAAATCTTCTTTCATATTTTTTCGTTTTTAAATGATATTTCTGCTTATATTGAATTCGCCATATGGGAGAGAGACATATAAGAGACTTGCATTTTATTTTATGAGGATTGATGCCATTATGGTCGTTCGTAACCCTTCATAAAACATGATATACAATGTGAGAGCTGTATTGGATGAGATCCGCTCAGGTAGAGGGTCAGAGGAGTAAATATTTATACACAGGTAGTAAAATTGGTTTGGGTTTCTACGTTCGAAGCAAACTATATGTCAGCTACAGGTACTGCAACTTATGTACCTTAAATCCGGAATTTATGAATGAAATTACTTAGTAATAAATTAGTGTAATTCAGCGCCTTAAAGAGATAAGTCGATTTTCTGAAAAATATTATAAAGTTATATTTCGAAGTATGAGTAAAAGGCAATGTGTAAATGATCCCGACAATTTTTCTACATCTGCGGAAAATATGTAATTTAAAAAATCGACGTGAGTTTAGTAAAATAATAGAAGAAATATATGTGCAATATTTTTGTATATGAGTTGAAAATATGAACGAACCGTGGACACATAGTATTTTGTGTAATTCGGAGACAATTTGGAGACAAACATTCATTCACTATACGGACTGCTATTTTTGTCTAAGTAAACAGATTGGAGTAGGAAGGAGCATTTGCTGGAATTACGCTGAAGTAAAATCTGTCACTTTGCCAGTTGCACGTTCTGAAACAGTACAAATTCCCAAGTTAACAGCCTAATTACGGAAACATCATCAAGTTCAACTGAGTACTGATGAAAGATGTAAATTTCGAATGAAATTGCAGCATGGAGGTTGTTTAAGCTTGTAGTTTCAAATTTCCTTGGATCCAATAAAAGCCCGCAATATGAAACAATGATTTGTTAAAAAATTATGATAAAATTGGTAAGAAATATAATTTTTTTATATTTATGTATATAACACATTTGTATGTTTCTTCTAAATATTTTTCGCTTTATGTATTCCAACAGGTGTAAATATGTCCCTCAAAATGCATTTCTTGCATTCTCATTTAAACTTTTTCCCCGAGAATCTTGGCGACGTAAGCGACGAACATATGGGGAAATGTTTCACCAAGAAATGAAGTCCATCGAGCGGCGTTACCAAGGGCACTGGGATGAAAGAATGATGTGAGATTATATTTGGTTCCTCATTAGAGAAACCGATTCCGAAATCTACAAACGTCGACAAAGAACTCACAATTACTTCTAATGAAACTTGTACATGTAAATAGACTCAAATGCACAGTAATATAAATAAAAGTAACAAATAGAATCGCTATTTAAACAGAAATTAAAAAAACAGATTTTTTGAAATTCTCTTACCTCTACCAAAAAGGTTATAATTTCTACATTTATCCATAGATTTTTTCAAATAGGCATTATTTTCTTCGCTAGGATGCAAACTTTTAAAAAATGGAATAAAATATTTTTTTCGATTTTTTTCTTCTATTTTTTATGTTTTTTTTTGTCCCAGGAAATTTTTATTTTTTTTGAAAAAAATCTACTTTTTCCAATTTGTTTAATGACTGTAACTAAACCACGGTTTGTAAGTGAAAGGTATATTTCTAACATTGGTAGCCCACATTAATATTCAATTAATGTGGGCTACCAAGTACCCCGACTTTTTATTATCAAAAAATATTTTTAAAAACAAAAATTTTACCATAAACATTTTTTTAAATATTTTTTTCGTGTTTAGGACACCATATCGACCATTTCCTTTTCAGTGCTCGGGCGCATAAATCTCTTCACAGATCCATAAATGACATACTGCCAAAATAACTAAGACGCACAATCTCCATTTCTCTCCCTTACACAGTACTGAATTTTTTAGCTCATTGATTTTGAGAATTAGACGTGAAAGACGTGAGAATTAGACGGGTAGGTTTGATCCGTATTTTTTTCATTAAACCGAACGGCTTAGAATCACTTTATGAGTCGGTTTAGCCATGCCCGTCTGTCCATCCATCCGTCCGTCTGTCCATCCGTCCGTCTGTCCATCCATCCGTCCGTCTGTCCATCCATCCGTCCGTCTGTCTGTCCATGTATTCTTGTTATAAAAGTGCAGGTCGTAAATATAATGCAATCTTTACGAAAATTCCCACATAGGCATTTCTTAGACTAGAGACGATACCTATTGAAAATGGGCATATCGGGCCATGTGTTGATATAGCCCCCATATAAAGGCCTCCACCGATGTAATTTCTTGACACTCTAGAGAGCACATTTTTCAATGGATCTGACTTAAATTTAAGAATTCACACTTTACATTGAATCTATTCGTGCCTAGTAAAAATGGGGTACATCGGTCCTTATTTTGGTAGAACCTCCATATAAAGGTTCCCGCCGCAGTACTTGTTTACGCTCTAGAGAACACATTTTTCAAGACATGTCTGGAATTTAAGAATTTATATTGCACTTATTCGTTCATAGTGGAAATGGGAAACATTGGTCCGTATTTTTATATTGCTCCCATACAAAGGTCCCGTGCCTGGAATTTAGAAATGCACTCTATTTAACCTGCAACTGTTTATAGTTATAATGGTTGTCCGTGCATTTGTTGGCAAACAATGGTGGAGGGTATTATACAGGGCCCCGCCCGACTTTAGGCTTTCCTTACTGGTTTTAATTGTTTCAGATATTTATTTTTAATAAGGTTTCCATTTAGCCAAAATAACTGTTATATATTTTCAGTGCATTTTATTTTCAGTGTAATAAAGAAAAGTAAAATATTCGAGTATTTAAATAAATAACACTTTTGTAAGCATATTATACTTACATATTTATAGCAATTTCGTTTTCTCCCAATTCGCGACGTAAAACAACAAGGCAAATGGTTTGGGTTTTACGTTTCTCAATAACAGAGAGAAGCTCTTCTAATATTCGATAACAATTATTGACTCAAACATTAACAAACAACCTTTCATTAATGGGGCATAGCCTCAAAATTATCACTCAAATATCTCTAAAACTATGACATGTCTGCGTCATTGTTTTAATGTATAAAATCCGTAAAGGTACTGAAATATAACTTAAAATAATGCAGATTGTCACAAAAAAATATATTTTGTTTTCATTAATTTAAAGGCGTACATTTAAAGAAGTGCGTACACAAAACTAATCAAATTTAGATAGAAACATGTAAATTTTCATTATTTTAATGAAAATGTGATTGAATTGATGCCGAGGTCGCACACTTACTTTAAGAATGTATCGTCATTAATTTTATTACTATATATTTTTTCATTGTATGCACTCCGCTAATAAGAATTTAATGCTTAAATGCGCCCTCAAAATGCACTCCTTCATTAGGAACTGTGTTGTTTATAAATAGAGAAAGTCTTACAATTTTGGAGGTTCGTATAGGATAGTTAGTCGGATTCCTCGACTAAAACTAACCTTAATGATTTTTCATTTTATTTGAATCATTTTTGGCTTCTCAAGAGAAAAATGTGTTTATATTTTATATCGACATATGTATGTACAGTAATTTTATAACAAAGAAAACTATTATTAATCAATAATCCAATTATTCAACGTTCTCTACTTAATACATCTTCAAATGTAGCAAATGCCTGAAACGACCTTGAGCCTCTTTCAAAGAGGTTTTTCTCGTCTCGGGCATTGTCACCAATAGTACTAAAGAAGCAACGAGAATTAGACCACCTTGTGCTAGAAAGATTGCACTATCAATGCCATCATATGTACAAATGACAATAATGTGAATCAATGCTTCCACCATAACGCAGATCGCTATGAAATAGGGCTTCAATCTAAGGGGGAATGCCTCTCCCATAAAGGCGGATGTGAAGGGTGCAAAACAGCCCGAGAAGAATTGCACCAGTAAGCAAAGCGTTGTCACAATGGACATTAAGTGTGTATCCCCCAAGTTAAGATTACTGCAGCAGATACAACCAATGCCAATCATTAGACCTCCAGTGACAATACTACAAAATAACGAAGGTAATTTGCGACCCACATAATCGATCTGCATTTGGCTTATGACAGAGCCAAAAATTCGCAGACACGCGGCCACAACTGGAGGCCAGGAGAGATAGGTTATGCCTACGCTAATCTCCAGCACCTCATTCAGCGGAAGGGAAAATGTAAATGCCATTATCATGCTGCGGAAGAAAATCATTTTGGCCAATGGCAGAGCTCCCCGTTTCAAATCATCCATTAGCGTCAGGCTTTCCTCGTAACGAACATAGACCTTAAGCTCCTCCAGACGAGCTCTGGTGGCCGGACTAACAGCCTTGGGCAACTCTAGGCGGGACAGACAGGTCCAAGCCACCGACTCTTCACCATTGCACAGTCCATCGACAGGCGACTCTGTGAAAAGGAACTGAGCGGCAGCTGCAGCCAATGCTCCAAATATAATATCCAAAATGCCGTGTAAACGATTGGCCGGGAATACATTCCAAGGTCCCCATTGCGAGGCATATATCATCTGTATTGCCACACCCAAGGTCAGAGCATACTGTTCAATAGCCAGACAAGTGCCACGGTGTTTATTGGCGGCTATCTCACTGGAATGGATTACAAAGGTTATTGTGGCCATACCCACAGCAATGCCATTTAGATATCGACCCGCCAGCAAAGCATCGCTATTGTAAGGGGCTCCAGTAAATATAATACCCTCGGCTAGAATTAAAAAGGAAGAGGCCAGCTGTGGCACAAGAATAATTCTTATTGTTTATTATCAGATTAGAAATGCTCCAAATATAATATACCATACATACCATTATAAATTTTTTGGCTATGAACATTCTTAGCGGTATGGATAAAATAGTCCCGACAATCACTCCAATAAACCAGGAGAAACGAAAATGATTTAGTGGTCCAAAAACGCTATATTGATCCCATCCTAAACCCAATGCCAAGTTCATACCAGCCGATATAAATATAAAGATGCCTGTAAAGTAATTAATGGAAATGAATTAGTAATTAAAATGAAAATTATGAATCCTATGAACGTTACTTTTTTATTTCTGCGGATAGGTTTTGTGTCCGTTTTTATACCCTCACTTTAGTGTGACGAGGGTATATATCATTTGCTACGGAAAAAAGTGTAACACATCGAAGGAGTGATCTAAGACCCTAAGTATGTTCGGAGGAAATCCGTTTTGGGTCATTTTAAGTCGAATGAGCAATGTCCGTCCGTCTGTCTGTCTGTCCGTCTGCCTGTCTGTCTGTCTGTCTGTGTGTCTGCTGGCTGGTGCGCACGATAACTTTCGAAAGGAGTAACCGATTGACCTCAAATTTGGTATGTGGTAATATTTTTTCTATCTCCGGCTAAGTTCGAAGATGGGCCATATTGGTCCACTCCTTCTAGTACCTCCCCCACAAATGGTTAAAATGTTGTGAAATATTGATTCTTTAATAACTGCTATACTACTTATTCGAATCTTCTGAAATTCCACACATAGTATTAGCTTATTAGTCGTTATCAACTCGAGAAAAATGGGCGAAGTCGCCACGTCCCTTTTGGTACCTCCCACACAAATGCACCATTTTGCACCAAAAGTTAACAGCTTATAACAATAATAACAGTGTATAAAAATACTTGAAATTTTGTACAGTATTATGCTTTTATATTGCCTACAGTCCAGGGAAAAATGGGTGTTGTTGTCACGCCCCTTTTGGTACCTCCCACACAAAGGTACCTTTTTGCACCAAAAGTTAACAGCTTATAACATTAAAACCAGTGTATAAAAATACTTGACATTTTGTACAGTGTAATGTTTTTATAGTGTCTATAGCCCTGTGAAAAATGGGCGTTATTGCCACGCCCCTCTTTGTACCTCCCACACAAAATGCCCACATCATACCACAATTTAATGTCTCATAACGTTTATACCAGTGCACATAAATACTTATAAGTCGGCACAGTGCAATGAATTTAAAGTATCTAATGTTCAGCAAAAAAAAGGTGTATTTGATAAACCCCTTCTGGTACCTCCCACACAAATTGACAGAATAATTCGAGTAATATTCAATATTACATTACTCACAAAGTGAGGGTATACCTTAGTCGGTTTACCCGACTGAAACTTTCTTACTTGTTATTGCTAAAAGTACTTATATATTAAAAATGTTGACATTGACTTGGCGCAAAATACAGTAGAACTTTTAATAAATAAGTCAATTTGTACTTACATTTTAGTATACTGGCAGGTGGTTATAGTAGATCTGGCTGATTCAGATGGAAAAATCAGCCCCTCCAATTGGAGGCTGCTAGAGTCAAAGCTACTCAACCTTATGCTATCGGATAGATGGAGCGGCAGTGAGGTGCTCTCTGATGGATCGCAAGGGAAAGGGGCGCCAAGGGGGAGTCTTTGAACTTCCTTCGTTGGCCAATTGAAGCCCCCTGGTCTAAAGTAAAATTAAAAGTGTTCCCACAGACCGCATTACCTCTTCAAACGACGGTGTCATCTGATGTAAATCAGCCGAACCTCCTGAAACTGCTCGCGAAGCAGAATGCCCGGCTCTGCACTGTCTAGTGAATAATCCTTACAAACAAAGACTGTGCTGAGAGTGGTGGGCTGATCGTGAAAGCTACCCGGCAAATGAGTCAGTGCGCAAGCTCAGGCATGATAATCATCGGAAGACAAGGCTGACCCTAGGATGTGACGCAAACGCGCACCGCTCTTTATGGGAAGTACAAATATCAACTATAGAGCTGAGCCACTTTAAGATTTTGTTTTGAAATCCGGGCTAAGGATTTGCCGGATCGTTAAAGTAACGATCCAAGCAGAGATACTTTTTTCAATAGCATTTTTTTGACAGATCGCGTTGTCATTTCATCATGGAAAGACTTACGCCTGAACAACGTTTACAAGTCGTTGAACTTTATTACGAAAATTCACGTTCTGTGAGGAATGTGTTTCGTGCACTTCGCTCAACTAATGGTCAACATAATCGAGTCATCGAAAATTGGGTTAATAGATATAATCTTCAAAAAATAAATGCCAAAGAATGTTTTTTCAAATGATAATAAACATTCCCCATTCAATTTGAATTTTCTGTGTTTTTTTTCTTTAAAAAAGTAGAGAACCTCGAAATGGATCACCCATTATAATGAACTTGTGGATAGGAATCTCCAATCGATGGAAGTTAGTGTCGTCGACACGGGGAAGTTAGAAATAGCAGTGGACAGCAATCCTGTTAGATAGTTTTGAGAAAACATGCCCCTTATATATTCAGGAAAATGTTCACACAAGACCTTCGTAAGTGAAGGCAGACTACCAGGAAATTGTACAACAGGGCTTACATGAACCAAAGCAAATACTGATTGGGATCGCTATAAGGAAGCTTACAACATGTACTAGAGCGATGTCAAGCGGGTGAAACGAGGCTCTTGGGTCAATTTCTGTGAAAGCATAGAAGGGGTAAACGAGTCCTCCAGTTTCGAAGACTGTTATCGAAGGACACCAAGTCGCTTGGTAGCATCAAAAAGGAGGATAAAAGCTGGACTGAGTCTTGGACCTCCTGACTTTGACACACTTCCCTGGTTGTTCGAACCTGGTCCGGGATAACGTTACTTAACTCAGATAATCGCAGTGCGACGATCGCACTCTTTCGATGGTCAAGAGTTTGGTAACCAAGGAGAAGATACTGTGGGCCATTAATTCCTTCAAACCCTTTAAATCAAGTGGACCAGATGGCATATCACTGGCCATGCTACAAAACGCAAGTTCTACAGCGATATGCCTACTTTTGACGATTCTAAGGGAAAGCCTACTGAAGAATTTCATTCCTTCCAGATGGCGTGAATTTAGAGTGGTTTTCATCCCCAAAGCGGGAAAACCAAGTCACTCATTGCCTAAAGTCTACAGACCAATTAGTCTTTCGTCGTTTATACTGAAAACTCTGGAGAGACTGATTGACATTTCGAAACCTCCATTTTAAAATATGCAAAGTCGACTTAGCATGTTTTTAGGGAGATTGGATTGTTAACCTCTAAATATTCCAAATTATATTTAGTCAAAATTTGGTGTTAATCCGTCAACCTAATCAAAAGTTATTTACAAAACAGTACAGGCCATTGGATTTCTATTACAAAGGAATTCCACACAAATTTGAAAAATGCATCGAACATTGATCGCCTCTCCTGAAAAACTACCTTTTTTCACTTAGCATAGTTTAGAATAGAGGTACCGATTTATTTCAGAGATTGTATACACCTGTCCTTAATAAGTAAAAGTCAAAACGCGTACATTAAGCGACGGTCCGTTGACAGTGCTCTTCGTGACGTGGTGGCCTATATTGAGGGTAATCTAGCAATAAACCAGTAAGGAAAGGCAGAAAGTCGGGCGGGGCCGACTATATAATACCCTACACCTCCCTTACAATGCGATAAAGGTCATTGCGAAAATAATTTGGAATAATTGGTAAGTAGGCAGGAACATATTATCTAATTCTGAGCCGATAATCGCTAAATTAAGCAATATTCGTTCCTAAATTGGGAAACATCTTTCCGGAAAATATTAATGATCGAAAGTAAAGTACAACTTCTATAGCGCGTTGATACCAAATCAGGAGGAACATATATATGGAGGTTATATATAAATCTGAGCCGATTTTCCCTGAATACTCTTTCATGTAAAAATACCTCTTTCTGTAGAATTTCGTACTGATCGGATATAAAATACAGTCTCTACAGCGCTTACATGTCAAATCGGGGGTAACATATATATGTGGGCTATATCTAAATCTCAACCGATTTCCCTCAAATTTGGCAGTATTAATTCATGTTATAAGAAACCTCTTTCTGCCGAATTTCGTACTGATCGGATTAAAAAATACACTTTTTACAGCGCTTACATGTAAAATCGGGGGTAACATATATATGGGGGCTATATCTAAATCTGAACCGATTTTCTCCGAATTTGGCAGTATTCCTTCATGTAATAAGAAACCTCTTCCTGCCGAATTTTACACTGATCGGTTATAAAATAAATTTTTTACCGCGCTTACATGTGAAATCGGTGGTAACATATATATGTGGGCTATATCTAAATCTCAACCGATTTCCCTCAAATTTGGCAGTATTAATTCATGTTATAAGAAACCTCTTTCTGCCGAATTTCGTACTAATCGGATTAAAAAATACACTTTTTACAGCGCTTACATGTAAAATCGGGGGTAACAGATATATGGGGGCTATATCTAAATCTGAACCGATTTTCTCTGAATTTGGCAGTATTCCTTCATATAATAAGATACCTCTTTCTGCTGAATTTCATACTGATCGGATATAAAATAAAGTTTTTACAGCGCTTACATATCAAATCGGGGCTAACATATATATGGGGGCTATATCCAAATCTGAACCGATTTTAACCAAGTTAAATAGGGATCGTCTTTGGGCAAAAAAAAAAGATATGTGTAAAGTTTCGTCAAGATCGGGCCATAATTGCGACCTGTACTTTGATTACAAGAATACATCTACAGACAGACGTACAGACAGACGGACATAGCTAAATCGACTCAGAAAGTGATTACAAGTCGATCGGTGTTATAAACAATGGATCCATCTCTTCTCCTTTTGGGTGTTACAAACAAATGCACAAAGTCATAATACCCTGTACCACAGTGTGGTGTAGGGTATAAAAAACAAACTCACACTAGCAACCTTCCTGGATGTAGAAGAAGAATATAGAGTGTTTCTACAAAAATCTGGCAAACCAAAAATGGTCGCGCAGATCTGACTGTAAAAGCACTAGATCTCTCTGGTCAGCCATATTAAGATCTAGGACCAAAGTTTTTCTTAACCGCACAAAGAGGGATATTCGCTTAATGATAGGCACGCTCGCTGGTCACTGAGATGTTAGATAACTAAGATCAAGGTGGCAGCGTGATTCTGTCAACCACTGTTTGGAATTTTCTACATGGTAAAGAATTTAATTTTTCTTATTCCTGCCACTTTGGCTAAACTGTTGATCACACTGTGCAACAGTGAAAAATTATGACAAACAAATGTTTTGCCGACACTTTTTTTGAAAAAGTGAAGAAAAAAATGTTTATTCACCTTTTTCAGCATAGTTTACAGGGATTCCTAATTTTTCACTAACAGTATTTGGTATAATATTATAGCCACTGTAAATCTGAACAACTTTTGTGAAAATATCAGCACAATCTGATCCTAATTTTTCACTAACAGTATTTGGTATAATATTATAGCCACTGTAAATCTGAACAACTTTTGTGAAAATATCAGCACAATCTGAACGTGTTTTGGTACCCTAAATTGCTTACAAGGACCACACTGTGAGTTATTCAAATATGTTACAGCCTGTTTCTGTAAAAATTTGCTTTCGTTCGCCTGCCAGCCGACAAACAGCTGACTTGTATTTCACTAACTACCATCACAACGACTGGTCGTTAGTGGGGGTCGGTCATACATTTGGACTCGATTGGAGCACTCTAAATGGGTCAAAGTGGGATTTTTCAAAATTTGCCCCTACGCAAAAGTTCGACCCAAATTCCGGGACATCAGAATTTGTTTTAGAGGTATGGTTCCTTCGGCAAAGTTTCTTATTTTGATCCCTAGAATACGATTTTCACTGAGCAGTGGGCGATTTTTAAATCGACCCGCCCTAATATGTATACATATTTAAGCATAAAGAAGTCAACATTGGCAGCTCGCTAAGATGGAAAAAAATCATCAGAGAGAGAGAGAAAGAAATGAGTGTCTTGGTTCAGCTCAGCTGATCCACCCAGGGTTGATTTTTGGCCTCCGCTAGTGTAAAAAGTACAGAGGTGTATTTGCTGAGGTCGACCATACAAAAATGTGTGCTTTTTTAAACCGGATGTTGTGAAATTATAGATCTGGGAATTATATTATTTTCGAAATGGTAAATTGCTAACGTCATTAACGAAGGCCAGGCGAACGAACGAACGAACCTTACAGAAACCAAATTCCTGGCGAAAATGAGTGACTGGTTTTAGTTCCCAGAGACTTTCGTTAGAAATACCGAAACAGGCCGTTAGTGAAATCACTATGATGTAACTCCAAAAAAAATATATTTTTAGTTTAGTTTGTAGAATTTATTAAGCCCAATGTTTTTGAGGAACATACAATTTTGTTTTATAGCCCTTTGAAGTTGGGCCGTTTTTAGTCAAATTGCCAGGCAAAAAACACTTTAGCGGGAAGATGTCAAAACAAAGAAAGAAACATTAACATCTCCGAAGTTACACATAAAATGCCAAAAATATGCTCAGTGGCGCAACGGGCACTAGGATCTTGAAAAGAGTCCCAAGACCCACATGTAGGCGATACGGTGCTCAAATGAAAGCAAATGTCCACAAGATTAAAAAAACCAGGTATTAAAATTTGGTATGAATCAATGTTTAAATTTAGAATATTTTAGGCCTTAAATATCCTAATATATCGATTTTTGTATTTTGTGTGGTTTTGGATGTCCCGGGATATTTTGGGAAATCCAAATTTTATAAGTAGACCCCATACGCCATTGGGCTATTTCGAAAGAAGAATATCCTAGAGCATTTCCTTTCAACTTATCTGTGAGCCATGGGTCGTATTTGAGGCCCTTGAGTCCAATGTCATTGGGCCACTGTGCATATTTTTGCATTTTGGGAGTCATTTCGAATGTTGTGGTGTTTTCTTTGTATTGACATGTGCTCGCGAAAGTGGACAGTTGACTATAAATAGCAAAACTTCGAAGGGCTATAAAACAAAAATTCGAGCTAACGTTGCAAAACCCTTTGGGGGTTTTGATATACTAGTTGTGTACTATCATGTCCAATTGGTCTCGTTCGGGAAACTTTTTGGTGTTGCACAGTGTTATTAGCGTAAACCAGTTATTTTTGAAGAATTTTGAAATTTACCTTTAATTGGCCTGGCTTTAAATTACGTTAATAAAATGAAAAAAATTTATTATGTCAGAACACACCAAAGCCCCATATTTATCACAAATACAAAAAAATAATCAAATTGCAGTTAAACCCCTCTGAACTGGCATATATGTACATATGTAATTGTATTACTTCTACCACTGGGTCGTATGAATAACATTGTTGCATTTGGCTGTTTTGTGGGGTTTGTGATAAGTTGTGCGATTTGGTGTGCACTGAAATATATAGTAAAATTTATGGCCAACATTTTTGTAGAATATTTCATACCCGCCCTCCCAATTAGGGCGTGGGTTGTTTTATACGATTTGTTAAAATATGACCAAAAATTATTGTTATGTGGGGGAGCTTGAGGGATAATGTGTTCCAGAAATATTGGGCTTAATATTTTCTAAAAAACTCCAGAACATAACCTACACCAAAAAAAAAAAAATTTTAGTGTTACAACGTAGTGAAGTACTAACATCTTTGAAGTACAATGTAGTCTTTGTGAGCTATGTAGGCTGCCAAGACACGTTTAGAGTGTATTAATATGTTCGCAAAAGTTGTTCAGATTTTTCGTGGGTACAATTTTGGCAATTATTGTTAGTACAACATTTGGAGTTCCTGTAAGTTATGCTGAAAAAAGTGATAAAAAACTATTTTTTCCTTAACTTTTTCAAAAAGGAAGTACAGGCAATATTCTCCAAGTCCCCATTTACATGATACTTTTTGTTAAGTATTAAGTCGGCGTTTTGTGGGCGAGAGAGGCAATATAAAAAGGGGAGGGGAGGTGGAGTATTCGAGTCACTCAAAACGTTATTAAAAGCAAAAAATAAGTAGATATAATTATGGTACGAGTAAAAACAATAAAATAATAATACAATTGTATACATACATAGGTATACATATTTAAGCATAAATAAATAAACATTGGCAGCTCGCTAAGATGGAAAAAAATCATCAGTACACAATGACAGTCTTGGTTCAGCTCAGCTGACTCACCCAGGATTGATTTTTTGCCACTGCTACTGTAAAAAGTACAGAGGTGTATTTGCTAAGGTCGACCGTACACAAATGTGTGCTTTTATAGACCGGAAGTTGTGCAATTATTGATCTGGCCATTACATTATTTTCCTATTGGTACATTGCTAACTTCATTGACGTAAGGCCAGGTAAACGAACCGTAGAGAAACCAAATTCCTGAAGAATGTGAGTGACTGGTTTTCGTTCGCAGAGACTTTCGTTAGAAATACACAAAGTAAGTAAGTATTGAAGAAAAGTACATATGTGAACGTGAAAACAAGTTCAAAAGAGAATAAGTCGAGAAGTTACTTAAAAAAAGTATCGTGTAAATAGGGACTAAATCTCTTAAATGTCAACAAATTCGTTCAATTGTTTATATTTGTACTAAACCAACATTTAACAGATTTAAACAAATTTTAACTGGCACAAATTGTCACATTTTTCTTCAAATGACTAACTGCCAAACAATACATCAAAATGGTCTTGAGTCGGGCCTGTGTCCTAGCGTCACAACATCACAAATTTTTTTTGACAATTTTACTGTTTCATAGAAATATCACTGATTTTTTGTTAATCTTCCGCTAATTTCTCCTAAATACACTGAATAAATCGCACATTGTAAAATCATAAATTACCTGATATCGCTGTTATCGGTGCTCCGTAAATACAGCAAATGGAGTCGTCATCTGGGTCATTTTGGGCTCTTACCGCGCTAGCTCCAATGATAACAGAAGTCGCAGGGTTCATCTATTTCAAATTATTCAATTTAATTTTCTGGCGATTCCTTTGAGTTCGATTCTATTTTTTTTAATTTATATTCCTTTAGGTTTTTTCGTTTTACTAGTTATTCCGTTGTTACTAATGGCCAGAAAGGTATTCGAATGACTGATCTATTTACAAATAATTTATTTATTTTTTGTTTGTTTTCTTTTTGGTTGTGAATCACAGTTACCCTTATCAGAGTGTCCCTCAATTTAATAAAGTACGATAAAATCGTTGACTTCTGTCTGCATTGAGCATTGAACAACCAAGATACAAATTATATATTTGTGAATTTTGCAATAACGACAACGACTCGTAGTTATTCCCTACATTTGGAGTTGAGTTTGAATTGAAATATGATAAGTATTTAGAAGCGAATTTAAAAAAACATTGTCAGTGTAATAAATATTAGTATACCCTACACCACACTGTGGTACAGGGTATTATAACTTTGTGCATTTGTTTGTAACACCCAAAAGGAAAAGAAATAGACCCATCGTTTATTATACCGATCGACTTAGAATCACTTTCTGAGTTGATTTAGCTATGTCCGTCTGTCTGTCTGTCAGTCTGTGCATGTATTCTTGTAATCAAAGTACAGGTCGCAATTATGGTCCGATCTCGATCAAACTTTACACATATCTTTCTTTTGGCCCATCTTTAGATATAGCCCCCATATATATGTTAGCCTCGATTTGACATGTAAGCGCTGTAAAAACTGTATTTTATATCCGATCAGCGCGAAATTCGGCAGAAAGAGGTTTCTTATTACATGAAGGAATACTGCCAAATTCGGTGAAAATCGGTTCGTATTTAGATATAGCCCCCACATATATGTTTCCCCCGATTTCACATGTAAGCGCTGTAAAAACTGTATTTTATATCCGATCAGTATGAAATTCGTCAGAAAGAGGTTTCCTATTATATGAATGAACACTTTTAAATTTGGAAGAAATCGGTTCAGATTAAGATATAGCCCCCATATATACGTTACCCCAGATTTGACATGTGAGCGCTGTAAAAATGTTATTTTATATCCGATCAGTGCGAAAGTCGGCAAAAAGAGGTTTCTTTCTGCATGAAGGAATACTGCCAAATTCGGAGAAACTCGGTTTAGATTTAGATATAACGCCCATATATATGTTACCCCCGATTTGACTTGTAAGCGGAGGTCGGAGAAAATCGGTTCAGATTTAGATATAGCTCCCATATATATGTTACCCCCGATTTGACATGTTAGCGCTGTAGAGACTGTATTTTATATCCAAACAGTACGAAGTTCGACAGAAGGAGGTCTTTTTACATGAATGAGTATTCAGGGAAGATCGGTTCAGATTTATATTAAAGCTTCATATATATGTTCCTCCTGATTTGGTATCAAACCGCTATAGAAGTTGTATTTTACTTCCGATTATTAAAATTTTCCAGAAAGATGTTTCTCAATTTAGGAACGAATATTGCTTAATTTAGCTATTATCGTTTCAGAATTAGATAATATGTTTCTACCCATTTACTAATTATTCCAAATTAGTATGGCAATGACCCTTATCGCATTGTTAGGGAGGTGTAGGGTATTATAAAGTCGGCCCCGCTCGACTTTCTGCCTTTCCTTACTGGTTTTTATTTGATCCAAAAAATATTTGAAGCATATTCCCAAATATATGTATGAAGAAAATATGTATAAGTTGGAAAAAATCGCTTCTGTGTATATGTTTAGGGTCCACCCCAGCAAACATTTTTGATCGCGTAAGATTCATTCGCGAATCGCTTGGAAGGCTTGATAGATCGCCGCGATTGTCATCTGTGCGTCGTCAACGAATCATCGCTGTGAGCAATTGTGTCATCAAAGCGATTCGCCAAGAAGAAACGTAAGCAATGCACGAAGAAGATTCGCTTGCGAGAGACGAATCGCAGGGGCGTTGCCTAAAAGAGTCATAAGGGAATAATTTCCTAATTATCCGCATCGCCGTGGCGAATTGAAAGCGATTCGCCAAGGCAAGTCCATAGCGAGTTTTGTTTATCCGCATCGTTGTGCCGAATTGAAAGCGATTCGCCACAGCGACGATAAGAAAAACGTTCATAAATATTATTGAAATTATTATTTATTGAATTCGATACGAGTACTTCTAATAATAATTAATAATATAAAATTAATTTGTTTGAATTTTTCACGTTTTTTCACAAAACGTTGCTGGATGGCCGAATTGATGTTTGTATCCACTGCAATGGAAATGTTTGGTGATATGCATTTATCGCAAAAAGTAAATATAACACTAATGTAATAGAAGATTAAAATCCTTACCTCTGTTTAGGCAAACGAAAAAAACTTTGTATTGTAGGTTTCTCTTTAGTCCCCTTCCATGAAAATTTTATCGCAGATTTATCTGAAATTATACGTCTATATGCAAAACCCAAAAACTCGGTAAATCATCTCCACCAACTCTTAGAATGGTTTGCTTCTGAAAATGAAGTGATTATTTGTAAATAATTCATATAAAAAAGTATAAACGTACCATTTCTCCAAACATATATTAATTTTTCTTTGGTTCCTTTCGACAGCATTGTTATTATAAAAAAAAACACCCATCACAATTGAGTTGCAAAACTTAAATGACAATTTATCCAACTCACTTCAAAATTGAAAGATTTTATTACCGTTAGTCCTCAACGAAAAAACAAAATAAAAAACAAACACAAATCCTCAAATCACAAAACGCCTGGCATAGAAATGCGTCCATCGTAGAAACATCTCGCGGACGATACATCTACTAAACCACTTACAAATGTTGTTCGAAACATTGTATACATTTTTATCAGATCGATAAACTATTGCTAAGATGATGGTGAAGCGAGTCAACATCAAACAATCGCCAGGAATAATCGAGGACAAATCGCGCGGGCAAATAATTTTCTCAACACCATTCAACTGTGGTTAATAAGATTGCATTAATTTTTAATCGATCGTAAAAAAATTGCTTTAGCTTTTGAGAAGCGAATCATCTTAAAATTATCGCTAGGAACCATCGCAGAATCGTGGTACGGATGACCGGTCTTCTTAACAGCTTCCTACTGTTGTTAGGAAGATTTTGATTTATCTGCCACGGATCGCCATGACGATTCATTCCCTAATAAGCGAATCGTCTTAAAATTATCGCTAGGAACCATCGCAGAATCGTGGTACGGATGACCGATCTCCTTAACAGCTTCCTACTGTTGTTAGGAAGATTTTGATTTATCTGCCATGACGATTCATCCCCTAAGCGTCGTCAGGAAGAGTCGAGAAATTGTCGCGCGGACAATACACTGTTTAACAATCATCCAATTGTTTGCAGGGACTCCAAACCTATCTATATATGTATAAGAGAGTGTGTATGTTTGTTTGTTCCGTATCTTCTTGAAATTTTTACAGAATGTACATGTGTAGGTGGTGCTGAAAATAGGGTACATGCATTTTCGATATATCAAGTGGGCGAAAAGGAATTGATGGACATACGCGAAAATTGAACTCTTCTCAGGGCGATTTTTTCGTCTGTTAAAATATTTTGTGAAGAACAAGACATTCCATACAAGAATCCTAGGATTTCGGCCTGAAGAATATTGTAAGATTTCGACCTATATTCCATACCTAGATTTATTCATCACTAATCTCAAAGATCGCTTTTTGAAACACCGTGTAATTCTCTCCAATTTAATAAATATTCATCAATTTGCCAGACAGTTGATTTGAAGTGTGGATTGCGTCGGCTGACAAATTACTTGCGGTCAACCATGACTGAAAATCGTTTAAATGGATTAGCTTCCCTGAATATTCTTCGAGACATTCCAGTAGAAGTTAACGCAGTATGAGACGAATTTTTTATTTCGTCTCGCGTTGTCATGTTGTTAAAACATTAATACAATTAATATATTGTTTAAATTAATACAAATAATATAATTTTTAAATACAGAAGATGTGTAACTTAACGTACAATTTAAGTTAAACATTAATTTTCGGAAGTATTTTTTTTTCTCAAAAACACTACTACAGACACTACAGTTTTTGTGTTTGAATAATTATTAATGAAAATATAACCAAAGTATTATTGAATGTTAATGTAAATCGATTTTTAATAAAAAAAATTGGGAACCATATGTGAAAATACACCCCCCAACACACAACCCAGCACACGGCCCTGCGGGGAACAATGTCTTTTTTGATGTTTGAATTGAAAGAACATTTATTTCGAAGCAACATTTTTTAGTATTACATATTTTCGAAAAATATGTTTTATTTGAAAATCAATAAAATTTATTTGGAGCGGGTACTGTTTAATATTTCTGAACAAAATATATTTGCGGATTTATTTTTTCTAATAAAATATTTTTTTAAATACAAATTATTTTTTAGGAATTTCTCCAAATATATTTTATTTAAAACATATATTCGAAACTTTTTTTGAATTTTTCGAATTTTAATATTTTTTGGTTTCGCATTGAACCTCCCAGCTATGATACCAAATGTAGCATTAACTTCTGTTTTAAATCAATCATTAAAAATTTCTGGGTATTACAAGCCATCATTAGTTGTCAATCCTCCAATTAATTTATTTCGATCCAAGATTATACGATTTCAATTATTATTATTTATTGTTGGTCTGTGCTTCTGTTTTTCAGTCAGAATTTATTTTGGTTTGAGACCATAAGTTTCAGTTACTTTTTGTCTATTGCAAAAAAGTTATAGAAACAAATACAAAAATTGTTAGAGAGTTTTATTCGTTTATATTACTTTTTTTAAATAGACAAAAAGTTCAGTTACATATGGTCTCAAACCAACATAAATTCTGACTGAATAACAAAAGCACAGACCAACAATAAATAACAACAACACATACAAACACATGAGGTACCATGACGTCGGCATTAGCCGTTGACAAAACTACATTTGTTTTCGAGGTTCGCGATGCGAACCCAACCAAAAAAAAAAATGTATTGGTATGAGAGTTTTAGTATGTTGACTTAGTTCGGCAAAATACGAGTTTGGTTAGCAGTTCTTGTTAAATTCAATTTACTGCTTCCATAAGTATTTCAGCTGATTTATGTTAAAGACATACACTATTGCTACTGAATTCTGAAGATGATAGAGTGGTGTCTATCGAAACTGCAGTCAATTCTACCAAGCAATTAAAACTCTCTACCAATTTTTGTATTTGTTTCTATTACTTTTTTGCAATAGACAAAAGGTAACTGAAACATATGGTCTCAAACCAAAATTATTTATTATTTTACGAACATGAAATATTTCTAAAAAATTAACTTTGAATTACTGAGAAATTTAACACAATTTAGGTATTTTCTGAATACTTAAATGCAAATAAATATTTGTTTCGGAAAAAATAGTCCAAAATAAACACATATTGGGATATAAACAAAGATGTGTTTAGAACACCATCTTCCCAAATACATAATTTTTGTGTGAACCAAATATTATACGTTTAGAGTGTATTCTAAACATAAATATGTTTCAAGCCAAATATTTTGGGGACAATATACTACAGAAGCGATTTTTTTCAGCGCGTATCCAAGATTATACGATTTCTATTGTAAAGTATTGTTACAACATAACAAATTTCTAAAAAAGTATCTTTGAATTTGCTGAAAAACTTAACACAATTAAGGAATCGATATATTTTCTGACTAATTTAAAATTAAAATAAATCCTTATTTCCGAAATAATAGACCCAAATAAACACATACTAGGATAGAAGTAAACATTTGTTTAGAACAACATCTTCCCAAAAATATAATATTTGTACATACAAAGTATTATATATTTGGAGTGTACCATAAACATATATACACGGGCAAAAATAGCAATTTTTGATATGTTTGAATTGAAAGACAATGTATTTGGAAAATCAAATCATTTTTATTTCAAAATAAAGAAATTTTGTTTGGAACGCAGATGGGTCAAAATAGTTAATATCGACCTATGTAAAGGGGTTTCCAACAAGAGGTGTTATTTTGGTATTCAAAGAAAAATTCCAGTTTTTGAGATAAATGATCGGATGTTTATTTCATAATAAAGAGGAAGGTATTCCGTTAATAATGAAAAACAATATCACGAATTCTATCTTTGAGGTCTTGAATCGACGCTGGGCTGTTGGCGTAGACCTTATCTTTCACGTGGCCCCAAAGGAAGAAGTCGCAAGGTGTTAAATCACAAGATGTCGGTGGCAATTGTGATCACCTCTTCGAGAGATAACACGGTCCGGAAACTTTTCCCGTAACAGAGCAATGGTTTCGTTGCTTGTGTGGCACGTAGCGCCATCTTGTTGAAAGTAAACGTTGTCCAGATCAATACCATCCAACTCCGACCATCAAAAATCATTAATCATCTCTCGATAGCGCAATCCATTCACCGTAACTGTTAATTCAACCTCATTTTCGAAAAAGTAAGGTTCAATGACCCCGCCGGACCACAAACCGCACCAAACAGTCCCACGTTGAGGATGGAGAGGCTTCTCAACAATAACTCTTGGGTTTTCCGAGCCCCAGATGCGACAAGTTTGCTTGTTGACGTAGCCACCGAGGTGGAAAAGGGCCTGATTTTGTATCGTTCGTATTGTTTTTTTGTTCGATTGTTTTTGATTGTTTTGTATCGTTCGATGATCGTGTATCGTTCCATTTTTAGTAATAGCGTAGTTTCTACTTGTCAAATGTCAAAGAATAAAAGCTTCAAAAGTGACAGCTACCGAAATACCGGGTGATTCAAAATAACACCTCTTGTTGGAAAACCCTGTAGTTTAGTCTTGGCTAAAATGTTTATAAGCAGTTACGAATAGGTAAAATAAGATCTCGCTATCCAAGACGCTATCTATACCAAGACTAGTCTGCCAATTTTCATCTGATTTTGCAAAACACTGCACAGTGGTACGAATTCAAAAAGGGGAAATAATTCGACTGTTTCTTAACAAAACAACTGATTGCGACCAATCTTGGCATGGCAGATAAAGAGGTGTTAGAGAAGCTAAGTTTTATATTTGGGCCCTCAAAGTTGGCCACATCGGGTGAAGAAAATGTTCGAGCGCGTGTGCCTCGTGTTTCTCTTCCGATTTATAAATTTGTGTGTGTGTTCTGCTAACTGAGGTCTACAAAAAACTTTTTTCCCCTAAGAATTATCTCGTATAGTTACCGAGATATCTGCAATTGAAAATTAAATTTTTCATTTTTTCCCTTACCTTGTGCTAGAATTTTGTAAATATCGGAGGACAATATGCACCGATTTCAGCCGTATCAACATGTCAATAAATAAAATTTCTTATATGACGAAAAAAAAAATTGTTTCGATATACCCAATAGTACAAAAGTTATTTTTTTTCAAAAATTAAAATGCCCACAAAATTTAAAAAAAAAATGATAGCGAGATCTTCTTATACCTATTTTAACTGCTTATAAACATTTTAGCCAAAATAAACTACATATGGCGATATTAAATATATGTAATATATTTGCAAACTGACTTTCATAAATAAACCAGTAAGGAAAGGCAGAAAGTCGGGCGGTTCCGACTATATAATACCCTACACCTCCCTAACAATGCGATAAGGGTTATTGCGATAATAATTTGAAATAATTGGTAAATGGGTAAGAACATATATATGCGGATATATCTAATTCTGAACCGATAATCGCTAAATTAAGCAATATTTGTTCCTAAATTGAGAAACATCTTTCTGGAGAATTTTGTAATGATCGGAAGTAAAGTACAACTTCTATATCGCTTTGTAACCAAATCAGGAGGAACATACATATGGAGCTTATATATAAATCTGAATCGATTTTCCCTGAATACTTATTCATGTAAAATAGAAACCTCTTTCTGTCGAATTTCATACTGATCGGATATAAAATACAGTCTCTACAGCGCTTGAACGTCAAATCGGTGCTAACATATATATGGGGGCTATATCTAAATCTGAACCGATTTTCTCCAAATTTGGCAGTATTCCTTCGTGTAATAAGAAACCTCTTTCTGCCGAATTTCGCTGTGATCGGATACAAAATACATTTCTACAGCTATTGAATTTCAAATCGGGGGTAACATATATATGGGGGCTATATCTAAATCTGAACCGATTTTCTCCGAATTTGGCAGTATTCCTTCATGTAATAAGAAACCTCTTTCTGCCGAATTTCGTACTGATTGGATATAAAATACAGTTTCTACAGCGCTTACATGTCAAATCGGGTGCAACATATATATGGGGGCTATATATAAATCTGAACCGATTTCCCCCAAATTTTGTATTGTATCTAAGTGTATCACGAGACTACTCTCTGTCAATTTTTGTACAAATCGGTTACAAAATGTTGCTTATACAGTGCATATATGCCAAATCGGAGGTACATATATATGGGAGCTATATGTAAATCTGAACCGATTTTAACCAAATTCAATAGGGATCGTCCTTGGGCCTAAAAAAAGATATGTGCACAGTTTCGTTGAGATCGGACCATAATTGCGACCTGTACTTTGATTACAAGAATACGTCTACAGACAGACAGACGGACAGACAGACGGACATAGCTAAATCGACTCAGAAAGTGATTACAAGTCGATCGGTATAATAAACAATGGGTCTATCTCTTCTCCTTTTGGGTGTTACAAACAAATGCACAAAGTCATAATACCCTGTACCACAGTGTGGTGTAGGGTATAAATATGTGTTTACACACGATCAAAGTTATTGTTTTAGAAGTTTTCCCAATATATTTTATTTTTATTTTTTATACCCTACACCAGATTGTGGTACAGGGTATTATAACTTTGTGCATTTGTTTGTAACACCCAAAAGGAGAAGAAATGGACCCATCGTTTATTATACCGATCGACTTAGACTGTTAATTTTGAAAGAAATCGAAAGAATTAGATATAGCCCCCATATATACGTTACCCCCGATTTGACATGTAAGCGCTGTAGAGACTGTATTTTATATCCGATCTGTACGAAATTCGACAGAAAGAGGTCTTTTTACATGAATGAGCATTCAGGGAAAATCGGTTCAGATTTATATATTACCTCCATATATATGTTCCTCCTGATTTAGTATCAAACCGCTATAGAAGTTGTACTTTACTTCCGATTACAAAATTTGGCAGAAAAATGTTTCGCAATTTAGGAATGAATATTGCTTAATTTAGCGACAATCGGTTCAGATTTAGATATGGCAACATATATATGTTCCTGCCTATTAAACAATTATTCCAAATTATTATCGCACTGACCCTTATCGCATGGTTAGGGTGGTGTAGGGTATAATACAGTCGGCCCCTCCCGAGTTTCCGTCTTTCCTTACTGGTTTATTTTGGCAATTTTGTTTGGCAGGTACCAAAAGCATACAAGTTATTAGATAATCAATATTTCACTAAATTGTGACCCTTGGTGGGGGAGGTACTCGAAGGAGAGGACCAACATAGTCCATCTTTAACCTTAGTCTGAGACAGAATAAAATATTGACACAAACCAAATTTGAAATCAATCGGTTAATCCTATCGAAAGTTATCGTGCGCACCAACCAGACAGACAGACGGACATTGCTCAGATGACTTAAAATGACCCAAAACTGATTTTCGCCAAATATTCCTGAGGTTTCTTAGGTCACTCCATCGATATGTTACACTTTTGACTTGCAGCATCTGATAAATACCCTTGTTCACAATTTGTGAATAAAAATAATAAATAAACAAAATGTTGAAATTATGTTAAGTGCTATAATTTCTACCTTTTTCCATAGATTTTCTTCAAATAGGCATTGTTTTCTTCGTTAGAATGCTAGCTTCCAAGAATTGGAACAAATAATTTGTTTGCTATATTTTTTCTACTTTTTATAGTTTTTTCGTGCGAGCAAAAAACGATTTTTTTTTGAAAAAAAAATATTTTTTTTTTATTATTTTGACGACAGTTACTAAACTGCGTCCGCGTGAAAGGGTCATTAATATACGAACGCTTCCTGCTTTCAGTTTATAAAATTCGCCTATATGTATTTGTTTTCCAAACATGTACAATCACATAAGAAGGTACGGGGTCTATTCAATAGAAAAGGTGAATTTTGATTGAATTTGAATTTTTTCATTTGTGTTCAATTGGGCTTTCACGGTCAGTTATATTGAATGCGAATAAAAGATTATTTATTCCATTTTTTCACATCCGACGTTTCGCTGAGATTTTCGAGCATCTTCAGGGATGATGTTTTTATTGAATATTTAATCTTTGGTTCGTTCTATTCGTCATTGCATTCAAATAATTCTATATTTTACGACACACACAGTATAACATAAAACACAGATAAAATATAATTGCAAAAACAATCAGAAACTAATACTAAATATCACAATGTATTGGTCTATCCTATACCACAGTTGAAATTCGACTAATTTTTTTTTAAATTTTTTACACAGAATTTGATAAAAATTCATTCATTGTTTTCCACAGCAGAAAATCGCCGATCAAGCAAAACACATCTAACTGCTATGTCTCTCACAAACAAACGCATCTAAGAACATATGTTCGAGACAAGTGTGCCAACATAAAAAAACGCTAATCGAATGCACGTAACCCGAGAAATCTAAAAATTCCGCTTTTCTACTGAACATACCTCCTATGCACATGTACATGTTTTCCAACATGTTATTTTGAATCACCCGGTATTTCGGTAGCTGTCACTTTTGAAGCTTTTATTCTTTGACATTTGACAAGTAGAAACTACACCATTACTAAAAATGGAACGATACACGATTCAACAACGCATTGAAATTATTAAAATTCACTACAAAAATGGTGAAAATCTTGCAGTCATAGTTCGCAAAACTAAATCATTTTTGGGTCGTCGTGAAGCACCTTATCGGACCGCAATACAGAAATTGGTGGAAAAATTCAAGCTGTTGGGACAAGTTAGTGATGTGAAGAATAAAACCCGTACACCTCAAGAACAACTGAGAATATTGCTGCTGTAGCCCAACGTTTTGAAGAAACCCCAGGTTTGTCCATTCCTCGTCGTTCTTTGTAATTGGGCATTCCACAAAAGTCATTACACCGTATCTTGCATAAAGACTTGGGTCTTAAGGCTTATAAAGTTCAGTTAACACAAGAACTCAAGCCGGCCGATGATCAACAACGTCGTGTCTTTGCTGATTGGGTCCTAGAAATGCATGAAAATGATCCGGAATTCCATCGAAAAATGATCTTGACTGATGAGGCCCATTTTCACCTCGGTGGCTACGTCATCGAGCAAAATTGTCGCATCTGGGGCTCGGAAAACCCAAGAGTTATTGTTGAGAAGCCTCTCCATCCTCAACGTGTGACTGTTTGGTGCGGTTTATGGTCCGGCGGGGTCATTGGACCTTACTTTTTCAAAAATGAGGTTAGATCAGCAGTTACGGTGAATGGATTGCGCTATCGAGAGATGGTTAATGATTTTTTATGGTCGGAGTTGGATGGTATTGATCTGGACGACGTTTACTTTCAACAAGACGGCGCTACGTGCCACACAAGCAACGAAACCATTGCTCTGTTACAGGAAAAGTTTCCGGACCGTGTTATCTCTCGAAGAGGTGATCACAATTGCCACCGAGATCTTGTGATTTATCACCTTGCGACTTCTTCCTTTGGGGCCACGTGAAAGAAAAGGTCTAAGCCAACAGCCCAGCGTCGATTCAAGACCTAAAAGATAGAATTCGTGAGGCTTTCGAGGACATAGGGCAGCCACTTTGCGATTTGGTTATCGAAAATGACATGAAAAGGATATGGCTCATGTTGCTTTTCATTATTAACGGCATTCCTTCCTCTTTATTATGAAATAAATATCCGATCATTTATCTCAAAAACTTGCATTTTTCTTGGATTACAAAAATAACACCTCTTGTTGGAAAACCCTTTAGTTACCACTACTCCCGCTCACTAGTCAGTGAGCCACTAAACATGTTTGATGCAGGCAACCAAACAAACCAAATAATTCTCAACGACTTTATGTTGGCATACGGATAAGTTGTCATGGTTTGGTTGCCTGAAAACATACGTGTATAATTGTAGAGCATATGCATAAATCGAAAAAATTGCCAGAAAGCTAGAGTGACGTCAGGATTGCATTGAACTGAAGCAAAATGTACGACAAATTTATCAATATAATGTTTACATTAATGTTAGAAAAGACTCTATTAACTTAACTTAACAAACTTTTTACAGATACAAATGAGTTTTTATTGTTCAAGCAATCATGGTTTTGATTATTCAAAGACCCATTTGAATGAGTGAAGCGAGCGGTGATTTTTTTCTGAACCGATTTTAAATTTGGCAGTGTTAATTCGTGTAATAAGAAACCTCTTTCTGCCAAATTTCCTACTGATCGGATATAAAATACAGTTTCTACAGAAAAACTAAATGGAAGTCGCTTTATACACTAAAACATATTCATATTGCCGACTTTCTTTATTTATCACATAGAGTAAAAACTTACAAATAAAAAATTCTTTGCCAAAACAAGTTCTGACATTTTAAAAACTCTTTCTCTTTAGTATCAATGTTTATGACGATGCTCTTTTTTATACCCTACACCACACTGTGGTACAGGGTATTATGACTTTGTGCATTTGTTTGTAACACCCAAAAGGAGAAGAGATAGACCCATTGTTTATTATACCGATCGACTTGTAATCACTTTCTGAGTCGATTTAGCTATGTCCGTCTGTCTGTCCGTCTGTCTGTCTGTAGACGTATTCTTGTAATCAAAGTACAGGTCGCAATTATGGTCCGATCTCAACGAAACTGTGCACATATCTTTTTTTAGGCCCAAGGACGATCCCTATTGAATTTGGTTAAAATCGGTTCAGATTTACATATAGCTCCCATATATATGTACCTCCGATTTGGCATATATGCACTGTATAAGCAACATTTTGTAACCGATTTGTACAAAAATTGACAGAGAGTAGTCTCGCGATACACTTAGATACAATACAAAATTTGGGGGAAATCGGTTCAGATTTATATATAGCCCCCATATATATGTTGCACCCGATTTGACATGTAAGCGCTGTAGAAACTGTATTTTATATCCAATCAGTACGAAATTCGGCAGAATGAGGTTTCTTATTACATGAAGGAATACTGCCAAATTCGGAGAAAATCGGTTCAGATTTAGATATAGCCCACATATATATGTTACCCCCGATTTGAAATTCAATAGCTGTAGAAATGTATTTTGTATCCGATCACAGCGAAATTCGGCAGAAAGAGGTTTCTTATTACACGAAGGAATACTGCCAAATTTGGAGAAAATCGGTTCAGATTTAGATATAGCCCCCATATATATGTTAGCACCGATTTGACGTTCAAGCGCTGTAGAGACTGTATTTTATATCCGATCAGTATGAAATTCGACAGAAAGAGGTTTCTATTTTACATGAATAAGTATTCAGGGAAAATCGATTCAGATTTATATATAAGCTCCATATGTATGTTCCTCCTGATTTGGTTACAAAGCGCTATAGAAGTTGTACTTTACTTCCGATCATTACAAAATTCTCCAGAAAGATGTTTCTCAATTTAGGAACAAATATTGCTTAATTTAGCGATTATCGGTTCAGAATTAGATATATCCGCATATATATGTTCTTACCCATTTACCAATTATTTCAAATTATTATCGCAATAACCCTTATCGCATTGTTAGGGAGGTGTAGGGTATTATATAGTCGGCCCGCCCGACTTTCTGCCTTTCCTTACTGGTTTTCATAATAATTATTAGGTCGGTTTTTCTTGATTTTTTTAGTTCCGCCTATTTTTCTGAAATATGTTGATATTCTTTAACTCCATTTGAGAAACATACTTATGCCTTTTATTCCAGAACCAATCAAAACGTTGTAACAATGAATAGGCCGATTTAATATGACCTCACGGGCCTTCATAAAAACTATCTATTTATATTTTCAGTTTATACCGAAATTTCAGGTTTCTATTCCTTTATTTGATATCTGAAATAAAATTTATAAAAAGACGATATTGTTAGATCAATTACAAATTATTTACGGTCTTTGCGTAACGGTTGTGACAAATATTAGAATGCAAATTTTGGCGTAAATATTGTAATAATACTTAAACATTATGATTTACTTTATAACATACTAGCTGGACCCGGTCCGCTTCGTTGCCCCAGACTTCAGATTTTCGATCCCGTTCATTTTTGGAATAATTACGTAGACTGACACCAAATATATATGCACAATTGACCGCTCTAACAAATTGCTCAAGATATATCAAACACAAAATTACAGCACTCTCGCTAACAAATTGTGCAAAATATATCAATTTAAAATATTGACTTATATGGCCGGGGCCACGCCCACTGGTCATATCAGTTGCATATCTACATAAAATGTATTAAATTCAACTTTTTGTATATTTTCCGTATCGGGTGTGACAAACAAAACACTCCATGATACAGAATATTTTCCAAAAGTTACGAGTTTTACACTAAACTACACTTAATGATTTGTACTTTCTTGTAGTCATAAGACAAATTTCATAAAATAAAAAAAAAAAATCGAAAAATAGTTCACATCAGATCAACAGTAACCCAGCAAAATTTCTCATTACCAAATAATCCGACGAGTAAGCAAAGCTCGATAATGGTAAGTACTTATTATTTAGCCACTTTTCTCATTATTTTAACATGGGGATGTCATTGGAGGAAAGTACTTCCCAAAAGCATACAATAAAGTAGCATAATAAGTACTTATTTGTAGCTCGATTTTATGTAATTGAATAATGCATTACCAATAAGTTATAAAATATGTAGTAGATGTGTAGAAATGTAGAAACAAACAATCTCCTCATGCCAGATTCGAATTTCTGGTATTTTCATTCAAATCTGCACGTATTGTTTGAAAACATGTTGAAATATAAATAAATCTTGTACAATAACCCACATACAGCCCATAAGATGTCATTATTTGGTAATGCAGGGAATAATGACAGGTACTTACTAAGATTTTGCTGGGAAAAGTAGTGCAGTACTTGTGCAATAACCTATAGAAACTCATTGGTAGGAAAAATCTATTCCTAAATTTCATCAACTTCATGAATTTCTAAAATTCAATTGTTCGTGATTTCCCTTATGGTATTTATTTTGCAAAAATCTGATTTATTTATTTATGTATGATGGGCTCAGTTTACGTGGAATCATCCATTGGCAAATTGTATCCTTATTATACATACTACCTAAGAACTATAGGACTTTACCCATCCCAGCAAAAAGAGAGCATCCCAAGAAGCAAAATCAATCCCCAACTTATAATCCGGAAGTTGTTCTAATTTGGATTTTCACCAATAAATTTAACAAGGGCTTGTCGCACCGGGCAAGTACTTATTTGTCGCCACTTTTGCACAACTCCTTTGAAAGCACTGTAAGATTTGCTTTTTTGGTGTTGTATTTACTTGATGAATCTACAGGGTGGCTGATGAAAGCTGCTACCAAAAAAAATTTAATAACTTTTTTTCTATTTAATGAATCTGTTTAATTTTTTTTTTTTTTTTGCATATTGATTTTTAGATTTAACAAATATGGATAACTGGGACACTGAAACAAGAATTTGGATTGTCCGCCGCTATTACGCACTGAAGTCCGTAGTTTCAGTTCAAAAAGAGAATAGGGGCACGGCATACCTCCGAGCAGATGGAGACTTTTTAACAATTTTTCCCAGCATGGGACAGCCAACAGAATACCTTACCATCGAAACCCTTCAGTTCGGACGGAGGAAACAATCGCTGCTGTAGCTGATGCCATACAAAACAATCCAAGAGTTTCGACAAGAACCTTATCTGCTCAAATGGGTATAAGCAGACAGTGATTGTAGTCAATTATGCACAAAGATTTGGAGTTATTCCCATATAAAATTGAAATGGCCAACAAAGTGAACTCAGCAGACTTCCCGTTTCAGCAAGATGGTGCAACTCCTCACATAGCCCGGCCTGTTATGACAGAATTGCGGCGAAAATTTCCCGATAAGCTGATATCCAGAAACTCCACATTCCGTTGGCCCCCCAGGTCGCCTGACCTTACTACACCTGACTTTTTCTTGTGGGGTTTTTGCAAACAGGAAGTCTACAACGCAAAACCAACAAATTTGAATGAACTAAACCAATCCATTCGAGAAACAATTGCGGCTATTCCCGTCTCAAATCTCCAAGCAGTAATGAACAACTTGTTGGTAAGATGCCGCACCTGCATCAACGAGCAGGGGGGCATTTAAATTCCATTATTTTTAAAACTAATTAAGCTAAATTTAATTAAATTTAATGAGCTTTAACATGAATAAAAGAAAACTGAATTCCATACACTGAAAAAAAAGTTATTTGAGTTTCTTAATGTAGCAATATTTATCAGCTGTATGTCCTTATTAACATCTTTGGGTGCAGTGCATCAAATGTTGAGCAACCTATAAGTTGAAATGAATAGGATTACATTTCAAAGACTGATATCGAATTCATAACAAAAAGCTGTCCACGTATTATTATAAACCTAACATATGGAAGGGACTGTAAAAATAATTTACTATTGGCCAAAGTGAAAAACGATTCTTAAAGTGAACATAGGAATTAATGAAAAACTATCCAGATAAGCTGTATAAGAATGTATTTAAAGAATCTACTTGAATTCATCGGAAGCTTATACTCTTTTAACGATAATAAAATGTCGATGGTACAGTACTCGATATCAAATGCCGTGATTTGCCCTCAGTTTCAGGACATTTTAAGACGCTGTGTCCGTCTGTGCATTCTTGTAATTAAAGTACAGATCGCAAGTATAGTCCGACCTCAACGAAACTTTGCCAAAAATCGGTTCATATTTATGTCATGATGTCCCTAGAGCAGAGATCGGCAAAACAGCGCCCATGGGCGGCTCTCCTCTCATACATTGAATGAGTATAAAATAATTCATTAAGTTTACATTGAGAGAGAGAGAGAAATGTTTTTGTTGTGCCGATCTCTGCCCTAGAGGAACAAATGGCCGCTCCCATATATATCTACCTCCGATTTGGCATATATGCACTATATATACACAACATGTTTAACCGATCTGTATAAAATTTGCCAGAAAGATGTTCTTGACGTACAGCAGACACCACTAAATTTGAAGAAAATTAGTTTAGATTCAGATATGTTTACATATATATGTACAAGGTATTCCAACAAGAGGTGTTATTTTGAATCACCCGGTATTTCGGTAGCTGTCACTTTTGAAGCTTTTATTCTTTGACATTTGACAAGTAGAAACTACGCCATTACTAACCAGTAAGGAAAGACAGAAAGTCGGGCGGGGCCGACTATATAATACCCTACACCTACCTACCAATGCGAAAATGGGCATTGCGATAAGAATTTGGCAGTGTTCATACATGTAATAAGCAAACTCTCTCCGCCGATTTTCGTACTGAGCGGATATAAAACACGGTTTCTACAGTGCTTACATGTCAAATCGGGTGTAACATATATATTGGGACTATGTTTAAATCTGAACCGATTTTCCCCGAATTTGGCAGTGTTCATACATGTAATAAGAAAACTCTCTCTGTTAAATTTCGTACTGATCTGATATAAAACACGATTTCTACAGCGTTTAAATGTTAAATCGGGTTGAACATAGATATGGGGGCTATATCTAAATCTGAACCGATTTTCCCCGCATTGCGCAGTGTTTTTTCATGTAATAAGAGAACTTTCTCTGCCGAATTTCGTACAGGTCGGATGTAAAATGCGGTTTCTACAGCGTTTAAATGTTAAATCGGGTTGAACATATATATGGGGACTATATCTAAATCTGAACCGATTTTCCCCGAATTTAGCAGTGTTTATTCATGTAATAAGAGAACTCTCTCTGCCAAATTTCGTACTGATCTGATTTAAAATACAGTTCCTACAGCGCTTACATGTCAAATCTGTTGAAACATATATATGGGGGCTATATCTAAATCTGAACGGATTTTCTCCGAATTTGGTAGTGTTCATTCACGTAATAATAAAACTCTCTCTGCCGAATTTCATAAAGATCGAATGTAAAATGTGGTTTCTACAGCGCTTACATGTCAAATCGGGTGAAACATATATATGGGGACTATACCCAAATCTGAAGCGATTTTAACCAATTTCAATAGGGATCGTCCTTGGGCAAAAAAAGAGCACTTTGCTAAATTTCATCACAATCGGACCATAAATACGACCTGCACTTTGATTACAAGAATACATGGACAGACAGACAGACGGACAGACAGACGGACAGACAGACGGACAGACAGACGGACAGACAGACGGACATGGCTAAATCGACTCAGAAAGTGATTCTGAGTCGATCGGTATAATAAACAATGGGTCTATCTCTTCTCCTTTTAGGTGTTACAAACAAATGCACAAAGTCATAATACCCTGTACCACAGTGTGGTGTAGGGTATAAAAATGGAACGATACACGATTCAACAACGCATTGAAATTATTAAAATTCGAAAAATTAAAAATCATTGAAAAATCATCTTGACTGATGATCAGAGAATGAAGCCGAGGCAAAATTAGCGGCGGCGGCTGTCATTGAAAATTATAGATCGGCGGCGGCGGCTTGATGGCTTAGCCGACATAAAATTGACATACGGCGGCTCTGTGATAATCATTTTTACATTTCAAATAATAGTTCCTCTACACGGGGACTACATCAAAATATAAACTGATTTTTATAAATTTCATTGACATGAGTTCTAGCCAAAATATAAGTAGAATACAACCTCAAAAGTTTCAGCAAAATTGCTTTAAATATGTGGTATTTATGACTTAAGCAAGCCTTTTTTGGAACGACATCTATAGGTGGACAACAACGAAATATGAACCGATTTAAAAAAAATTTTACTGTGATGAATTCTTGTCTAAGTAAAATAAAAACTACAAGGATTCAATTAAAATGCTTATAAAATGTGGTATTTTTGGCTTAAATACGTATATTTTGGAGCGGCCTCTATAGGGTGACTATAACAAAATATGAAATATGAAGGTAACATTTTTGTTGTGATGAATTTTTGTCAAAATATAATACAAACTGAAAAGTTTCAGCTAAATTGCTTTAAAAATGTGGTATCTATGGCTCAAAAACCATAATTTGGAGCGACCTCTATAGGGGAGCTATATCAAAACATTGATCAATATGGCCCATTTGCAATTCCAAACGACCTGCAACTATAAGAATAATTTATACCAAATTTGATTAACCTAGCTCTATTATTACGGACTGTACCGTAATTTCAACAGATAGACAGACAGACGGACATGGCTAAATCGTCTTAGAATTTCAAAGTGTTGTAAACAGAATGACAAAGTTAGTATACCCCATCCTATGGTGGCGGGCATAAAAATCATCGATTTCCATGATAAGTCATAAAATTGACGCTAGGCGGCTCTATGATATACTCGATTTTCAAAGTATGCTAAGTCGAAACAGGTTGTTTTCAGGAGAGACGAATCGTCGTTTTAGTGAAATTTTAAATTTGCGTAGAATTACCTTGTAATTTGTTTTGAGCTTAACTTCATTGAATTGATGGATTTGACTGAAGACAATTTAGAATATTTAGAAATGCACTCTCCAGTATAATGTACCAAGTCGACTTAGCATTCTTTACAATGGAGGTATTAATTTATATCGCGACCTAGGAGTGTAAATGCGCTAAGTCCAATATTTAAAATTTACAGTAGAGGCAAAATGCTTACCGTATATTTATGTTTTTACAACTGGTATATGGACTAAGAGCTTTTACGATTCAGATATTAAATATGACAGAGCATGATTTTTTATACTTTTCGTTTCCAAATCGATGTGTATTCAACTCATCTTGCACTTAGTTTAAAAAAATACATTTAGGCAAAAATTGGACTTAGCGCCTTTTCACTCTTAGGTCGCGATACGCAGTATTACAATTCTGTAATACCCCTGCAGAGAAATTGGAAACAGTCTATGAAAAGTCTATGGTCCAAAATGAACTAGATCCAGTCTAGATCAAAAGTAATGCAGCCAGAAACAGTTGAGCGCACGAAAAACAAGAGAATTCAAAGAAATCTGCCTAGGCAGCGCTGCTTTTGTTTGATTTTGTACAGCGTGAATATTTGTTTGTGTTTTTTCGTCTGCATTGAAATAATTCTAAGTGTTTACCGTTAGGAACTTATGGTGGTGCTTGTCATTTCAGTCTTGTGTTCATTGTTAAGTGGAAATTTGAACAAGTAAGACGTTATAATGATAATAATAATAATAACTATTTCAAGTTTCCCTTTTCTATGAATTAAAATAATTTATTTCCGTTTCTAAAATAAAAATATATTTCAATTTAGTTTTTATAAATATTATAAAAATAAAAGCCAATCAATAAATATTTTGTTTTTAATTCTTAAATTTTATAATAAAGGCAAGCTGAAAAGTGGTTGTAGACTGGTCCATAACCAAGAGAGCATGAACATACATTCTCATGGACCAGTGTAGAACTATTTATGAACTGGTCCGCTTCGCTGCAGGGACTCCATTGTTTTTTTTCCCGAAAATATTTGTTTCTCTAAGTGTAAGTAATCTAATAATAAATAAAAAATCGTATTATTTCCTTTAAAAAACATTTTTTATAATAATTTTTCTATTACTATCAATATTCTCATTTTTAATGCATGTTAAGCTCCCTCTTGTGACAATAAACGAATCAAAACGAAAATCAATATCCATATCGTCCCCCAAGAAACGAATAGGGTATAATTTGTTTGTCGTTTCGAGAAAATCATATTTTAAGTTTTTGTGATATTGAAACTCTATATGGGCACGTAGGCTTTTATTAATGAACAATCAATTTCAAACACCCAATTTGTGGAAGTAGAATTTCCCCAAATTTTCACTAGATATACAACCAATTGCGTAGATTATTAAAATGCAATAAAAAATAATAGTGTTTATGTGTATACACTATTCTTCTATTGAGGGGACGATATATCTGTTATATGGTTATTTGCTTATCAAAAATGTAAATTGTATCTATCCATATTTTAAAGTTTTTCTATGGAACGGCGGCTGTGTTTCAGCCGATTTTAGCCGCAAAGATCGGCGGCGGCTTCGGCTGGTGAAAAAAGGTTGGAGGCGGCTCGGCTCGGCGGCTTCATACTCTGCTGATGATGCCCATTTCCACCTCGGTGATTACGTCAACAAACAAAATTGTCGCATCTGGGGCCTCAACGTGTGACTGTTTGGTGCGGTTTATGGTCCGGCGGGGCCATTGGGCCTTACTTTTTCGAAAATGAGGTTGGATCAACAGTTACGGTAAATGGATTGCGCTATCGAGAGATGATTAATGATATTTTATGGTCGGAGTTGGATGGTATTGATCTGGACAACGTTTACTTTCAACAAGACGGCGCTACGTGCCACACAAGCAACGAAACCATTGCTCTGTTACGGGAAAAGTTTCCGGACCGTGTTATCTCTCGAAGAGGTGATCACAATTGGCCACCGAGATCTTGTGATTAAACACCTTGCGACTTCTTCCTTTGCGGGCCACGTGAAAGATAAGGTTTACGCCAACAGCCCAGCGTCGATTCAAGACCTCAAAGATAACGGGTCCGCAATCTAACGTTTTTTATTTTATTTCGTGAATGGCAACACTTAGCTCATGTCTGATTTTAGAGATAATTAGTTTTATCCTTCCGCTGAACGGATATGGTTGGGTATACGCTTGAACAACGCTGGGAAATATTGCGATATTACTATTTTGCCAAAAAAAATCATCTTTTCAGATGAAGCTCATTTTGATCTTGGCGGGTATGTAAACAAGCTAAATTGTCGCATTTGGGGCACAGAAAACCCGCACACATACATTGAAAAGCCGATACACCCAAAACGAGTCACTGTTTGGTGCGGATTTTGGTCCAGAGGCATAATTGGGCCAATTTTCTTCGAAAATGAGCAAGGAGTGGCCGTTACAGTCAATGGCGATCGTTATCGGGCCATGTTGAACGAATTTTTGTTCACAAAAATTGAAGAGGAGGATATTGGCAACATTTGTTTTCAACAGGACGGCGCTACGTGCCACACAGCCGAAGCTACACTCGATGTTTTGCGCCCTGTTTTTGAAGATCGCATTATCAGCCGCAGAGCTGATGTCGTTTGGCCACATCGGAGCTGCGATTTGACACCGTTGGACTATCATTTGTGGGGTGCCCTCAAAGATAAGTGTTACGCCGACAAGTCAGAGACAATTGACGCTTTAAAGGACAATATTCGAGAAGCCATTGGTGAAATACAGCTGCACACAATCGATAATGTGCTTAAAAATTGGACCGATCGTGTATTCTACTGCATGGCCAGCCGAGGCAGCCATTTGAATGAAATTATTTTCCATTATTAACCGGAAGGATTGTACTTTCAAATAAAAAAAGAAATTTGAGAAAATATTCAGTAGTTTTTTCTTTATAGCATTTTCAAAAAGAAAAGTTATTTGGCGGACCCTTTAGAATTCGTGAGGCTATCGAGGACATAGGGCAGCCACTTTGCGATTTTGTTATGGAAAATTTCATGAAAAGGATATGGTCCTGTAAGCGTGGTCGTGGTGGCCATTTGGCTGATGTTTTTTTCATTATTAACGGCATACCTTCGTCTTTATTATGAAATAAACATCCGACCATTTATCTAAAAAAATTGCATTTTTCTTTGAATTCCAAAATAACACCTCTTGTTGGAAAACCCTTTATATATATACCGATTTAGACCTTTAGCACTATAGAAGATGTATTTCACATTTATAGTCTTAATACTCCTAGTCTTAATACTAGGAGGACTTACATTGCCGAATTTTTATGACTTAAGAAGCTTTATTATACATCAATCGTTTTGATTGTTGGATTAATAAATTATAATCCAAAATTACATTTTGGTAAGTTATTTAGGAGAACTTCATTAAACGCCAAAAAAATGTTCATAGCTATGATTTTGAAGTACTTTTAATGCTATTCTTTTGGAAGTACTTCATTTATTTTTAGCTGGGTTGTATAATAAAATGTTTATTTTTTTCAATTACTGTTTTTTTTTTAATTTTAATAAATGTCCTCCAAAGTTTCCAAGGGCTCTTTGTAAATGTCACAAATGTCCTCCTTTTCTGGCTCAAATGCTTTCGCAATCCAGTGGTCCGCTTTGCAGAAAATAAAACAAATGATCTAGAACTCGAAAGTAATGAATATTTTTTTTTAAATTTCGCTGATGATTTATTTTCTGTTTTATGTTTGTGGTTGGCAGATATAAATGTTACATGTGTTTTGGCTGTGCTTGGCGATTTGTTGTTGCTATTTTAAACAAATCATAGCCAGCGCACTCGTCATTGCCTATACATATTTTTTTGGGCAAAAACTATTTGGACATCGCTAGGAAAGCTCAAGGCCATATCAAAAACCGCACATCAGAAGTGCTCCGTGGATTGAAAAAAAACCTCGGCACAAGTGTACTCGCCTTAAATTTGTGAGGGATTTGAAGGGGACAAAGTTACCTTACCTTCTTAACATCCATCGTACATACAATTCTTTTTTGTTTACTCTAACTTATGTTCACCGTCAAATTTGTGTTTTTTTGTTTGCATTGCAACTTAAATAATTATGAAAACAACAAATATGTGTTTGTGCCTTGATAAGAATTCTAATTTTGTATTTTTTTATCTCAGCACACTCTACCATAATGAGTATTATATACTGAGTTTTTTTCTCCCTTTGCTGCTGTAGGTATTAATTATGTTAAAAAGCTGCTATTATATTTTTTGTAAAAAGAGCTTTTATTGTAATTTTTCTAATAACAAACTTTTTTAGTATAATTAGTGGAATTGTAAATAACCATATCTCTTTAAAAAAGCGACGTGAAGCGAAAATGGAATCGGATTTCTTGAAAGATATCTTTGAAAGTTTCAGTCGGGTAAACCGACTAAGGTATACCCTCACTTTGTGAGTACTGTAATATAAAATATAGACAAATTAATCTGTAAATTTGTATGAGAGGTGCCAGAGGGTGTTTAACAAATACTCCTATTTTTCGCTAAACAGTAGATACTTCAAATATATTGCACTGTATCGAATTGTAAGCGTTTATCTGCACTGGTATATTAAAGTTATGATCTATTCAATTTTGGTATGATTTGGCCATTTTGTGTGGGAGGTACCAAAAGGAGCGCATTGATACCGCCCATTTTTCATGGGGCTATATGTACTTTAAAAATATTACATGGTACTTACGTTATAAGCCCCTACTTTTGGTATAAAATGGTACATGTGTGTGGGAGGTACTAAAAGGGGCGTAGCAATAACCCCCGTTCTTCACTGGACTGTAGGCACTATAAAAGCATTACACAGTACAAAATTTCAAGTATTGTTAAGCACTGGTATTAAAGTTATAAGTTGTTAAATTTTAGGTGCAAAATGGTCCATTTGTGTGGGAGGTACCAAAAGGGGCTAGGCAACTTCACCCATTTTCCCCTGGATTGTAGGTACTATGAAACCATTACAAAATTCCAAGTCTTTGTGTCCACAGGTATTCAAGTTATAAGCAGATAGCTTTTGGTGCAAAATTGTACATTTGTGTGGGAGGTACCAAAAGGGGCATGCCATTTACTCTCACTTCTCACTGGACTATGGGTACTATAAAAGCATTACACTGTATAAAATTTCAAGTATTTGCATGAAGTAAAATTACTGTTATAAGCAATTAACTTTTGGAGTAAAATGGTCCATTTGTGTGGTAGGTACCAAAAGGGCACGGTAACTTTGCCCATTTTTGACTAGTGACTAATAAACTAATATTATGTGTATAATTTCAGAGGATTCAAATAAGTAGCATAGAATTTATTACATAATAAATAATTCACTAAATATTAACACTTTGTGGGGGAGGTACAAGAAGGAGTGGACCAATATGGTCCATCTTCGAACTTAGCCGGAGATGGACAAACATATTACCACGTACCAAATTTGAAGTCAATCGGTTACTCCTTTCGAGAGTTATCGTGCGCACCAGCCAGCAGACAGACAGACGGACGGATATTACTCATTCGACTTAAAATGACCCAAAACGGATTTCCGCCGAACATACTTGGGGTCTTAGGTCACTCCTTCGATGTGTTACACACTCCGTTGCTGACCAGTCGTAGTGAACGGACGTGTTTAGCACAGAGCGGATAGTTAAAATCTATTACGCAGTACCTATTACGAATTCGCAGAAACAAAACAAAATCTGTACAAAATCTGAAAGGCCTACATCGTAGTACCTATTACGGGCTAATACAGAAAAAAAAATTTATTGGCGGGGATGCCTTCGCGTTCCGATGGAGCGGGGTTCCCCAATCGTCCTACTGTCCGTCCGTTGGTCTTGGCCAAAGCCGACCACACCAAACATGGTGAAAATTTCCCCCCAGTACTCACAACAGGTGGTACGGTGAGGGAAAAACGTCATGTCCGACCGTCAAAACGGAAACACAATGAGCACCGGATAGCGCTCAGAGTTCTGAGTGAGGATGGATCCATCCTCAAGGACAAATGGAGCCATGTGCAATCAGCCATTATGGCTCATTACCTCAATGTCCGTAGAGAGATGCCGGGCACACCACCCATCTGCAACGATGCAGGATGGCATCAGGGGAGAGTAAAACTCTTATATTTCGGTGATGCCAGATCAGTAGACCTGTATAAGGCTGCTCTGAGTCGAGCGGGTGAGGTGTGGCCGGGTGCCCAGTTGGATATTGTCGAAAAAACAACATCCCTAGTCACCCTAGAGCTATCACCTGGGTTACAGAAGAGCTCTCCAACCCGGCTGACATATTAGAAATAATAAAAGATTCCAATCCTGGTCTGCCCGCCCATAATTGGAGAATCAGCAAGGTGGGTGAGGCGGATGGTAAAAAGCGGCAGGTCAATTTGATCCTTAACTGAATCCACCTCCCATATACAAAGTGCAAGTGCAACCCTACAGTATGGCTTCGAGACTATAGTCTTGAAGGTATACAAGCAGGATATAGCTCCCGCTGCGGAAGGTGAGTCGTCCACCGCGGTTGATACACAGCTTTCTGGAAGTGCGGAGGTATCCACGCCCATTATTTCGGGTGACTCCAACTCTAACAGAAGATCTGTAACGTCCTACTCTGAGGACGAAAGCTCTACTTCTGACACAGAGGGGCTGAGGGGAGTCTCCGGACTCTTTGACGCATCTGGCGGGGACACGCTTCTCGATGATACGGACGAAGAGTTCGATAACACCCTTGTCGGGGTGGAAGTTAATCTGTCTATTACCAATGATGGTAAGAATTTTACAGATTAACCTCCATCACGCTAAAGCAGCCTCAGCGGCTCTATTGCTGCGCCTGGTATTGTGGTATGATTTGGCCATTTTGTGGGGGAGGTACAAAAAGGGATGTAGTGATAACGCCCATTTTTCACATGGCTATAGGCACTCTAACAGAATTACACTGTACAAAATTTCAAGTATTTTTATACCCTACACCACACTGTGGTACAGAGTATTATAAGTTTGTTTCACGGCAGATGTAACACCTGAAAAAAACACAGCTAGACCCACCTTAAAGTATACCGATCGACTCAGAATCACTAGCTGAGTCGTCCGTCCGTCTGTCCATGTAAAGTTGTTCGTCGACTACAGGTCGCAATTTCACTCCGATCGTTCTGATCGTTTAGAGTATTTCGCAGCTGTTAAGATCGCTATTGAATTTGGTTGAAATCGGTTCAGATTTAGATATAGCTCCCATATATATCTTTCGTCCGATTTGGCCCTTTAGTCCTATAGAAGCTGTATTTTACATCCAACCGTTTTGAAATTTAGAATGGTAGAGTTTCTTGATCCATGAACCAACGTTGCCGAATTTGAAGAAAATCGGTTAAGATTTAGCTATAGCTCCCATATATATGTTTCGTCCGATTTTGCTCTTTAGTCCTGAAGAAACTGTATTTTACATCCAATCATTTTGAAATGTAGAATAAACAATTTATACATGAACTACAACATTTATATTTCAGAGTTATTCAATATTACGAGAGTGGTGTAGGGTATTATATAGTCGGCCCCGCCAGACTTTAGCCTTTCCTTACTTGTTTTTACACTGGTATTAATGTAATAAGCTGTTAACTTTTGGTGCAAAATGGTGCTTTTGTGTGGGAGGTACCAAAGACAGCGTGGAAACTTCGCCCATATTTTTCAAGTTGATAGCGCCTAATAAAAATAAACGTTCACAAAAAGTCACTGTTTGGTGTACTCTATGGGCAGAGGGAATCATTGGTCCGTCCATTTTTCTTTAAAAATGAAGCCGGCCATAATGTTACAGTCAGTGGGGAACCCTTTAAAGACATGATTAATGACTTTTTCGTGCCTGATTTGGAGGATGTTGATGTAAACGACCTTTGGTTGATGAATTTTTTGAATTTGTGTGGAATTCCTTTATAACGCAAACCGAATGGCCTGTACTGTTTTGAGAATAACTTTTGATTGAGTTGGATATAAAATACGTTTTCGACACGCATGGACAATCGGGTGAAACATATATATGGGGGCTATATCTAAATCTGAATGGATTTTCCCCGAATTTTGTAGTGTTCATTCAAGTAATAAAAAAATTCTCTCTGCCGAATTACGTTCTGTTGGGATAAAAAATACGGTTTCTAGCGCGTTTTTCTGTCAAATCGGGTGTAACATATACATATATGGGGACTACATCTAAATCTGAACCGATTTTCCACGAATTTGGCAGTGTTCAATCTTGTAGTAAGAGAACTGTCTCTGCTGATCGGGGTAACATGTATATGGTGGCTATATCTAAATCTGAACCGATTTTGACCAATTCCAATAGGTATCGTCCTTGGGCCAAAAAAAAAGCACTGTGCTAAATTTCATCACAATCGGACCATAAATACGGCCTGCACTTTGATCACAAGAATACATGGACAGACAGACATGGCTAAATCGACTCAAAAAGTGATTCTAAGTCGATCGGTATAATAAACTATGGTTCTATTTCTTCTCTTTGTGGGCATTACAAACAAATGCACAAAGTCATAATATCCTGTACCACATTGCAGTGTAGGGTATAAAATTTGGGTACCATATGTGAAAATACGCCCTGACGATGAGGTTCTAATTGCTCCACTTCTGCCTAGACAGCACATACGTTGCATTTTTTGCAAAGGTATTACGTTGCACTTCTTGGTCAATGATGTCCACCATACTACAGAGTCGTAGCGAAGTGCTCTGTCTTTATGTATCAATGTGACAAATATTAAAGGAGTAATTGCAGAATTTTTTGGCTATTTTTGGAACAATCACGTAGACTACCACCAGATATATATGTATAAAGTTACAGCACTCTCGCTAACAAAATTTTCAAGATATCTCAATTTCAAAATTTGACTTATATGGGCGGGGCCACGCCCATTGGTCCGATCCCGACCATTTTTAAATCAATCAGGTAGACTACCACTAGATACATATGTAAAAAATTACAGCTCTCTCGCCAAAAAATTGTGGAATATATCTCAATTCAAAAATTTGATTTATATGGGCGGGGCCACGCCCATTGGCCCGATCCCGTCCATTTTTTACTATCACCAGATACATATACACAGAATTACAACACTCTCGCTAAAAATTTGTGCAAGATATATCAATTTCAAAATTTGGCTTACATGGGCGGGGCCACGCCCATTCGTCCGATTCCGCCCATTTTTGGACCAATCACGTAGACTATCACCAGATACATATGCACAAAATTACAGCACTCACTCTAACAAATTGTGCAAGATATATCAATAACAAAATTTGGCTTATATGGGCGGGGCCACGCCCATTCGTCCGATTCCGCCCATTTTTGGACCAGTCGCAGTCTACGTGACACCAAATACATATACACGAAATTACAGTACTCTCGCTAACAAATTGTGCAAGATATATCATTTTTTAAATTTGGCTTATATTGGCGGTGCCACGCCCTTTGGTCCGATCCCGCCCATTTTTGGACCAATCACGTAGACGGCCACCAGATACATTTGTACAAAATTACAGCACTCTCGCTAACGAATTGTGCAAGATATCTCAAATTTAAAATTTTTCTTATGTGTGCGGGGCCACGCCCACTTGATATATCGAAAATTCAAGTACCCCCTATTCACCACGTCCCACACATGACGTCTATACGGAACAAACAAATATACAAACAAACCCACAAACAGACACTCTCTTTTATATATATAGATAGATATAGTGGGGAGCAAAACCGAGTGCATGTTTGCCACTCTTGTATCATTTATTCAGTAAAAATAGTATTGTTAGGCCAAATGTTATAAAATTGTCACCACTTATTATTTACTTTATTACGGACAAAACAACGTAAATTAAATTTTGAAAAAGTAATCACAACAAATACAAAGAACAGGATTCGAGGCAGTTTCATAAGAAGTAATTGGGAGTTCTTTGTTGACGTTTGTAGATTTCGGAATCGGTTTCAATAATGAGGAACCAAATATAATCTCTTATCATTCTTTCATTCCAGTACCCTTGGTAACGCCGCTCGATGGAAACCTTTCGCCATGTTCGTCGCCAAGATTCTCGGGGAAAAAGTTTAAATGAGAATGCAAGAAATGCATTTTTAGGGACATATTTACACCTGTTGGAATACATAAAACGAGAAATAAGTTGGAAGAATACATATGTGTTATATACATAAATATAGAAAAATATATTTCTTACCAGTTTTTTCATAATTTTTCAAGAAATCATTAATCATTTTTTCATATTGCGGGCTTTTATTGGATCCCAAGAAATTTGAAACCACAAGCTTAAACGACCTCCATTCATCCGACGTCAAATATGATTCGAAATTTACATCTTTCTTCGATTCTTTGAAAATAAAGACTTTTAAGTAAACTTTTTAATTATGAGAGTGACTTGCCATCTTTCCTTAAGGCTTTTACAAAATTTTTAAAGAGCCCCAGCTTAATATGCAGTGGTGGAAAAATAATGTTTTTTTGTTTGGGCGAGAGCTGTGTATTTTATTGAGTACTCAGTTGAATTTGATGATGTTTCCGAATTAGGATGGACACTTGGGAATTGGTATTGTTTCCAAATGTGCAACAGGCAAAGTGACAGATTTTACTTCAGCGTAATTCCAGCGAATGCTCCTACCTACTCCAATCTGTTTACTTAGACAAAAATAGCAGTCCGCATCGTGAATGAATGGTTGTATCCAAATCATTGGCATTCCAAATTGCACGTGATGTCTAAAATTAAAACGCTTTATTCCACAAAACATTGTAATACATTAATTGTAAAGTACTTACCGCATACTTCCACTACTCCATCGAGTAAGATTTGCATGGCACGAATTACACAAAATACTAGGTGTCCACGGTTCTTTCATTTGTTTAACTCGTATGCCAAAATGTTGCACATATATTTCTTCTATTATTTTACTAAACGCACCTCGATTTTTATACCCTACACCACACTGTGGTACAGGTTATTATAAGTTTGTTTCACGGCAGATGTTTGTAACACCTGAAAATAACACAGCTAGACCCACCTTAAAGCATACCGATCGACTCAGAATCACTCAGCTGAGTCGATTTAACCATGTCCGTCCGTCCGTCCATCCGTCCGTCCGTCCGTCTGTCCATGTAAAGTTGTTCGTCGACTACAGGTCGCAATTGCACTCCGATCGTTCTGAAATTTTGCAGTTTAGAGTATTTCGCAGCTGTTAAGATCGCAATTGAATTTGGTTGAAATCGGTTCAGATTTAGATATAGCTCCCATATATATCTTTCGTCCGATTTGGCACTTTAGTCCTATAGAAGCTATATTTTACATCCAATCGTTTTGAAATTTAGAATGGTGGAGTTTCTTGATCCATGAACCAACATTGCCGAATTTGAAGAAAATCGATTAAGATTTAGCTATAGCTCCCATATATATGTTTCGTCCGATTTTGCTCTTTAGTCCTGAAGAAGCTGCATTTTACATCCAATCATTTTGAAATTTAGAATGGTAGAGTTTCTTGATCCATGAACCAACACTACCGAATTTGAATAACATCGGTTAAGATTTAGCTATAGCTCCCATATATATGTTTCGTCCGATTTGGCCCTTAGTTCTATAGAAGCTATATTTTACATCCAATCGTTTTGAAATTTAGAATGGTAGAGTTTCTTGATCCATGAACCAACATTGCCGAATTTGAAGAAAATCGGTTAAGATTTAGCTATAGCTCTCATATATATGTTTCGTCCGATTTTGCTCTTTAGTCCTGAAGAAGCTGTATTTTACATCCAATCAGTTTGAAATTTAGAATGGTAGAGTTTCTTGATCCATGAACCAACACTACCGAATTTGAATAACATCGGTTAAGATTTAGCTATAGCTCCCATATATATGTTTCGTCCGATTTGAACCTTTAGTCCTATAAAAGCTGTATTTTACATCCAATCATTTTGAAATTTAGAATGGTAGAGTTTCTTGATCCATGAACCAACACTACCGAATTTGAATAACATCGGTTAAGATTTAGCTATAGCTCCCATATATATGTTTCGTCCGATTTGGCCCTTAGTTCTATAGAAGCTATATTTTACATCCAATCGTTTTGAAATTTAGAATGGTAGAGTTTCTTGATCCATGAACCAACATTGCCGAATTTGAAGAAAATCGGTTAAGATTTAGCTATAGCTCTCATATATATGTTTCGTCCGATTTTGCTCTTTAGTCCTGAAGAAGCTGTATTTTACATCCAATCAGTTTGAAATTTAGAATGGTAGAGTTTCTTGATCCATGAACCAACACTACCGAATTTGAATAACATCGGTTAAGATTTAGCTATAGCTCCCATATATATGTTTCGTCCGATTTGGCTCTTTAGTTCTATAGAAGCTGTATTTTACATCCAATCGTTTTGAAATTTAGAATGGTAGAGTTTCTTGATCCATGAACCAACATTGCCGAATTTGAAGAAAATCGGTTAAGATTTAACTATAGCTCCCATATATATGTTTCGTCCGATTTTGCTCTTTAGTCCTGTAGATGCTGTATTTTACATCCAATCATTTTGAAATGTAGAATGGTAGAGTTTCTTGATCCATGAACCAAAACTACCGAATTTGAAGAAAATCGGTTAAGATTTAGCTATAGCTCCCATATATATGTTTCGTCCAATTTGGCCCTTTAGATCGATAGAAGCTATATTTTACATCCAATCGTTTTGAAATTTAGAATGGTAGAGTTTATTGATCCATGAACCAACATTGCCGAATTTGAAGAAAATCGGTAAAGATTTAGCTATAGCTCCCATATATATGTTTCGTCCGATTTGGCCCTTTAGTCCTATAAAAGCTGTATTTTACATCCACTCGTTTTGAAATTTAGAATGGTAGAGTTTCTTGATCCATGAACCAACATTGCCGAGTTTGAAGAAAATCGGTTAAAATTTAGCTATAGCTCCCATATATATGTTTCGTCCGATTTTGCTCTTTAGTCCTGAAGAAGCTGTATTTTACATCCAATCATTATACCCTACACCACACTGTGGTACAGGGTATTATAACTTTGTGCATTTGTTTGTAACACCCAAAACGAGAAGAAATAGACCCATCGTTTATTATACCGATCGACTTAGAATCACTTTCTGAGTTGATTTAGCTATGTCCGTCTGTCCGTCTGTCTGTCTGTCCGTCTGTCTGTCCGTCTGTCCGTCTGTGCATGTATTCAATTATGGTCCAATTATGGTCCGATCTCGACGAAACTTTAAACATATCATTCCGATCAGTATGAAATTCGGCAGAAAGAGGTTTCTTATTATATAAATGAACACTGTTAAATTTGGAAGAAATCGGTTCAGATTTAGATATAGCCCCCCATATATCAGTGCGAAATTCGGCAGATAGAGGTTTCTTATTTCATGAAGGAATACTGCCAAATTCGGAGAAAATCGGTTCGGATTTAGATATAGCCCCTATATATATGTTACCCACGATTTCACATGTAAGCGCTGTAAAAACTGTATTTTATATCCGATCAGTATGAAATTCGTCAGAAAGAGGTTTCCTATTATATGAATGAACACTTTTAAATTTGGAAGAAATCGGTTCAGATTTTGATATAGCCCCTATATATACGTTACCCCCGATTTGACATGTGAGCGCTGTAAACATGTTATTTTATATCCGATCAGTGCGAAAGTCGGCAAAAAGATTTTTCTTTCTACATGAAGGAATACTGCCAAATTCGGAGAAACTCGGTTTAGATTTAGATATAAGACCCATATACATATATGTTACCCCCGATTTGACCTGTAAGCGCTGTAAAAACTGTATTTTATATCCGATCAGTGCGAAATTCGGCAGAAAGAGGTTTCTTATTACATGAAGGTATACTGCCAAATTCGGAGAAAATCGGTTCAGATTTAGATATAGCTCCCATATATATGTTACCCCCGATTTGAGATGTAAGCGCTGTAGAGACTGTATTTTATATCCGATCAGTACGAAATTCGACAGAAGGAGCTCTTTTTACATGACTGAATATTCAGGGAAGATCGGTTCAGATTTATATTAAAGCTCCATATATATGTTCCTCCTGATTTGGTATCAAACCGCTATAGAAGTTGTATTTTACTTCCGATCATTAAGGGCCTGTTTCTGTAACTTTTTTTCGTTCGTCTACTGCGAACGATCAAAAATCACTCAATTATTCCGAGAAATCTATAAGTCATAGAAGTTTATAATTCGTTGTGTCTGTAGAAAATCACGTAAAAAGCTTGTTCCTAAAATATTTCTAACCTGCGTTTTATAGAATTCAAGTAATAGCTTAGAGAATTTTGATCGTTCGCCGTAGACGAACGAAAATAAGTTACAGAAACAGGCCCTAAAATTTTCCAGAAAGATGTTTCTCAATTTAGGAACGAATATTGCTTAATTTAGCGATTATCGTTTCAGAATTAGATATTATGTTTCTACCCATTTACCAATTATTCGAAATTATTATGGCAATGACCCTTATCGCATTGTTAGGGAGGTGTAGGGTATTATATAGTCGGCCCCGCCCGACTTTCTGCCTTTCCTTACTGGTTTTGAAATGTAGAATGGTAGAGTTTCTTGATCCATGAACCAACATTGCCGAATTTGAAGAAAATCGGTGCAGATTTAGATATAGCTCCCATATATATCTTTCGTCCGATTTGGTCCTTTAGTCCTATAGAAGCTGTATTTTACATCCGATCGTTTTGAAATTTAGAATGGTAGAGTTTCTTCATCCATGAACCAACACTACCGAATTTGAAGAAAATCGGTTAAGATTTAGCTGCAGCTCCCATATATATGTTTCATCCGATTTGGCTCTTTAGATCCAATCGTTTTTATACCCTACACCACACTGTGGTACAGGGTATTATTTAAGTATAAAATGTCCCAAAAGTAAATTTATGTAAACAATTTATACATGAATTACAAAATTTATATATCCGAGTTATTCAATATTACGAGAGTGGTGTAGGGTATTATATAGTCGGCCCGCCCGACTTTAGCCTTTCCTTACTGGTTTTATAATGTCTCACATCAATCCTCATAGAATAAAATGCAAGTGAAATGTCTCTTATATGTATGTGCATAATTTAAAACGAAAAAATATGAAACAAGTTTTTTTTTAATTTCCCTAACATTTACAAAATGGCTCATAACTTTTACATCTATCCATAGATTTTTTTCAAATAGACAGTGTTTTCTTCGTTATCATGCTGGCTTTTTATAAAACAAGTATTTTTTTCTCATATTTTTGACGACTGTTACTAAACCAAAGATTCTACGTGGAAGCGATATTTGCAGCATTTGTAGCCCTCAATTTAAGGCATAACACGGCTCAATCAGGCTTATACTTTATAATTATGGTCCAAATACTAAATGTACTTTCCATGAAAGCTGGGATTTAAAAAAAATTTTAATTACCATTAAAATTTTTTTCAATGTTAGTGACACCAAATTGCACCAGAAACCGTTATCCATATCCCTTGGACAAAATTTTTGTTGCATAGTGTAATTATTGTTTTGTTCTACAAGTTAAGCGTGGGAGACGATTTTTGGAATACCACCTAAAAAAAATTAGACCTAAAGCAAAATTACTTTTTAGAAATATTGTGGTGTGATTAGCTTTGCGAAGGAAAATCGGAAAATTTCTTTTACGTTCAGCAATTTTTCAATATCTCCTGATGACGACTAACGATGTTAGTCGAAATATCACAAAAATAAAAATTATGATATTAAAAGAATAAAAACAACGTGCGCGAATAATTTGAATTTTTATATTTAATGTTTAAAGAGAACATATCATTAATATTAATTAATAATATCTGGTGAAAAAAATTAGGGATCTTTACGAATTTTTTCCGATGATACACAATATTTACTATTTTTTTATTTTCTACATAAAAAGTAACATATTAAAAGCAATTTTTCTCAAAAATATTTTGTAAGTATCAATTTTTGTATTTTTAGGAATTCTGTCAGATATCTTGCGCAAAAACCCCTACAAATTATATTTGAGAATAACGTTTTTAGACATAAAAAAAGTATAATTTTTTGTAATTAGTGCGCAAATATTTTGTGTTTTTATATTTTTTAGTTAATAGTAACACTACATAGAAGTATATTGTTATCTGAACAATACAATTTTTGGGGATCTTTTCCAACTTTTTTTTCTCATTCTAATATTAATTAATAATATCTGGTGAACAAAATTAGGGATCTTTATGAATTTTTTTCCGATGATACACAATATTTACTATTTTTTTATTTTCGACATAAAAAGTAACATATTAAAAGCAATTTTTCTCAAAAATATTTTGTAAGTATGAATTTTTGTATTTTTAAGAATTCTGTCAGATATCTGTCACAAAAAAATATGGCGCAAAATCCCCTACAAATTATATTTGAGAATAACGTTTTTAGACATAAAAAAATATATAATTTTTTTAATTTATTCGCAAATATTTTGTGTTTTATATTTTTTATTTAATACTAACACTACATAGAAGTATGTATATTGTTTTTTGAACAATACAATTTTAGGGATCTTTTCCAAATTTTTTCTCATTCCATTTAAATCTGCAAACCTTTTTCACTTTAACAAAAATTACGAGTTATCCAAAGCAATTTAGAGTAGTATGGAGGCAATTTTCTTCTGACTTGACATTTTTGTATTATTAGGAATTCTAGTAAACGAATTTTATACAGCTATTTTACAACATATATTTAAGATTTACTTTTTATTTATTTTTGGTCGATTTGCACATACAACCATTGACTTTGGCGCCCTCTCGTGGTGTCAAAAAGAGCTGAATCAAAAAATATTGTTAATATTTATCTTAGTTGGTTTGTTACGATATTATGAGTACAAATTTTACCATTATTTGAGCAATTACATTATTATCGATTTTTGTCAATGGGACAGATCACTGTGCATAGGTTATTATTGTTTTTATCACGCTCATGTAAAGCCAGTATGTCATATTTGGACGTAGTCGCCATTTTAACCTATACCTCTTCAGCACATCGACCAACATCTGTAGGCCTTGGTAACACTTTCTTCAAGATGATCATTTCAATTCAGTTTCAGACCTACATTCTAAAACATGCTAAGTCGACTTAGCATAGTTTTAGGGAGATTGCATTTTTATACCCTACACCACACTGTGGTACAGGGTATTATGACTTTGTGCATTTGTTTGTAACACCTAAAAGGAGAAGAGATAGACCCATTGTTTATTATACCGATCGACTCAGAATCACTTTCTGAGTCTATCGTCCGTCTGTCTGTCCGTCTGTCCATGTATTCTTGTAATCAAAGTGCAGGTCGTATTTATGGTCCGATTGTGATGAAATTTAGCATAGTGCTCTTTTTTGGCCCAAGGACGATCCCTATTGAAATTGGTTAAAATCGGTTCAGATTTGGATATAGTCCCCATATATATGTTTCACCGGATTTGACATGCAAGCGCCGTAGAAACCACATTTTACATCCGATCTTTATGAAATTCGGCAGAGAGAGTTTTATTATTACGTGAATGAACACTACCAAATTCGGAGAAAATCCGATCAGATTTAGATATAGCCCCCATATATATGTTTCACCCGATTTGGCATGTAAGCGCTGTAGGAACTGTATTTTAAATCAGATCAGTACGAAATTTGGCAGAGAGAGTTCTCTTATTACATGAATAAACACAGCCAAATTCGGGGAAAATCGGTTCAGATTTAGATATAGCCACCATATATATGTTTCACCCGATTTAACATTTAAGCGCTGTAGAAATCGTGTTTTATATCCGATCAGTACGAAATTTAACAGAGAGAGTTCTCTTATTACATGAATAAACACTGCCAAATTCGGGGAAAATCGGTTCAGATTTAGATATAGCCACCATATATATGTTTCACCCGATTTAACATTTAAGCGCTGTAGAAATCGTGTTTTATATCCGATCCGTACGAAATTTAACAGAGAGTTTTCTTATTACATGTATGAACACTGCCAAATTCGGGAAAAATCGGTTCAGATTTTAACATAGTCCCAATATATATGTTACACCCGATTTGACATGTAAGCGCTGTAGAAACCGTGTTTTATATCCGATCAGTACGAAAATCGGCAGAGAGAGTTTGCTTATTACATGTATGAACACTGCCAAATTCTTATCGCAATGCCCATTTTCGGATTGGTAGGTAGGTGTAGGGTATTATATAGTCGGCCCCGCCCGACTTTCTGTCTTTCCTTACTGGTTAATTATTAAATATCCCAAATGGTATTCAGTCAAAATTTGGTATTTATACGTCAACCCAATCAAAAGTTATTTACAAAACAGTACAGGCCATTCGATTTGCTTTATAAAGGAATTCCACACACATTTTAAAAAATCATCAAACTTTGATCGCCTCTCCTGAAAACTACCTTTTTGCACTTAGCATAGTTAGAATGTAGGTATCGATATATCAATTATCTTATTCATGAATCGAGGCACGGTAAAACGCGCGTTGTTCGTTTTCCTTGTAAATATCCATATTTCTGTTTAGTCTGGGTTAACATTTGTTAATCCTTGTTTGTGCCCGATTATATCCTATGTTAAGTGCCGCCTCAGCTCTTCTGCATAATTGGTTTGGATGTATGCCCCGTAGAAGTATAACAACGTCGTCTGCTTAACAGACTGGTTTAAGTCCTTCATTGGCGAGGGCTTTTAGGAGACTGCCGATAGAATGCCACCTTGAGGTATACCACGATTTATCTTGTCTCTAAGTTTTACGTCATAAATAATCCCCCTATTCCTTAGCATATTGTTGATCCAGTTTTTCAGCACCTGGTCAACCTGAAACTCGTCTAAGGACTGGATAAGTGCAATGGTATGCATATCTTTAAATGCGCCTTCAATGTCTTTTTTTGAAGGCCACTTCTATGTGGTGCACTACCTCATGCAGAGCTGTTTCCACTGATCTTCCTTTGACATAGGCGTGTTGTTTGAATTTTGGGCCTGTCATTCGATATTTTACTTTTGACCATGTCAGCAATTATTCGATGTATTATTTTTAACATAAGCCTTTGGGGCCGTATAAATCGCCTTGGCAGGCTTGGGTATGAAGACCACACTTGATTCCTGCTAATCAAGGGTAAACGCATGAGTTAGGCATGCAGTGAATACTCCAACCAGATGAGTTGATACCAGATCCACCTCATTCTGCAGAAGTGCTGGAAATATTCCATCCGTTCCCGCAGCCTTGAAGGGAGAGAAGCTTTTTATCTCTTCTTTAACCATACCATCTGTTATATCCGTAATAGGTACTAGATGAAAAAATTTTCATTCTGTAACTGTTCGTCTGTTGGTCCAGCATTACCAGTCGGAAAATGATTTTTCGTGAATAGCCTTACGGTGCACATTGGGTTAAAACATAGGTATGAGGAGGATCAATTCAAATACCATTTAAATTATTCGCAAATCTTTAATTTTTGGCAAAATAACAATTAACGAGATAAAATTACCCATATTCAACAATTTCTCGTGGGATAAAACGCATAAAATCAACGAAAACAACAAAAAAAGTTATTCATGTGTTTTACAATAACTATATACATATAAATTATTGTGGTTAGTCTAAGTTATAGTAAATATCATTATTCTCACTGGCATGGGTGGGTCGGGCCCCCAAAGTTAGTAGGGATCGGTCATACATTTGGACTCGATTGGAGCACTCTAAATGGGTCAAAGTGGGATTTTTCAAAATTTGCCGACCCAAATTCCGGGACATCAGAATTCGTTTTAGAGGTATGGTTCCTTCGCAAAGTTTCTTATTTGGATCCCTAGAATACGATTTTCACTGAGCAATGGCAACTTTTTTTGCCTCCCCATAAATCGACCCGGCCTAATGTTTATCCACCTGGTCTTCCATTTGTTACATTGTAAACTATTTAGTTTGAATCGATATTTTAATCGTTCATTAATTTTGTTTTACAGAATTGTAAAATCAATTTATTGAAATAGATTTTATAACAGTTTTTTAGTTTGGCCTAGAATATCTCTTATAACTAGGAAACCGTTATTTTATCCTAAAACAGTTGTGAGGAAGCCTATAGTATTTTTTATGGTGAATATTTTTATCGACGACGCTATCTAAAAATGTTGACGATTTTTATTACTTATGACGTATAGTTAGATTTGATGGCGATTTTTCTGCGGTAAGAAGAAGATCTATGGCGTCGAGTGCATCCAAAGAAATAATCGTCTAAGTGTCCTCTACATTTCTTTCTCAGTCATAATGCCAAAATTCGGAAACCTTCAACGTCAAAATCTCCCCCGAAAATAGTAAACTTTTACATTTCCCAGCAAACTTGTTTGTCCAATATCTCAAAAACAAGAGCTAACCTAGAAAAATGGTTAGCACCACTGAGTTCAGCATGCTCGAAATAGGTAGACCTATAGGGTCTCGTATCTGTTACATTTTTGAAGTCTTCTTTTCAAGCACAGTGTAATCATTTTTTCAACACTGTTAAAATCCTTGCATGTTGCAGAACATGCAGGATCTCTGTGTGAATATCGTGCCTGTAAATGCATTACATACTTTTCCGTCGATCATTACCAACATTAGCACATGGTTAATTGTAATTACCCTTCCATCACACAAAACTATAGAGTTTTCGAAATTTTTAATTTCATTCTCAACGCGTTCTTTTACAAACTTTGATGCAATAGAAGTTTTTTTAAAAATTCTATCTTTAAGGGTCTAAATAACCTAGTAGATGAAGGACGGGGATTTTGCCAAATTACTCTTTAATTGCAAGACAATTTCAATGGTACTATGGACGTAGTAAGGTGTTATTTTGAATCACCCGGTATTTCGGTACCTGTCACTTTTGAAGCTTTTATTCTTTGACAAGTTGAAACTACGCCATTACTAAAAATGAAACGATGCACGATTCAACAACGCATTGAAATTATTAAAATTCGAAAATCATCGAAAAATCATCTTGACTAACAAGAGTTATTGTTGAGAAGCCTCTTCATCCTCAACGTGTTACTGTTTGGTGCGGTTTATGGTCCGGCGGGGTCATTGGACCTTACTTTTTCGAAAATGAGGTTGGATCAACAGTTACGGCGAATGGATTGCGCTATCGAGAGATGATTAATGATTTTTTATGGTCGGAGTTGGATGGTATTGATCTGGACAACGTTTACTTTCAACAAGACGGCGCTTTATTATGTAATATACATCCGATCATTTATCTCTAAAAATGGCATTTTTCTTTGAATACCAAAATAACACCTCTTGTTGGAAAGTTTTAATTTTTTAGATTTCCACAAAAATTTACAAAATTTATTATAACTTTGGCAGATAATGACAGCTAAACCAGTGACGGCAGAAATATAGCCTTTTCATCAAATGAAACAGAATTTTGTGCTCTTTAAGTAGGTACCAAAAATAACACGATGAGATGAATAAATTAATCCTCCCTATGTGCGGTGTCCTTTATAGTTTCCATCCTGTTACCTCTCTCATGCACCAGTGTTTCGGTTTGGATATCAGTTTTTGAGAGGAACTTTTTTATTTTAGACACGCTGTCTACCTGCTACAGAAAAGCCTCCAGGAGTTACGTTGCGGCGATCTAATGATTTTATTGTATTCTTTGAGTCTTCTGTGGTAGTCGTCCCGATATACTGATAGTTTTTTACTTCGAGATCTGCTATAAAATCTGCGGACATCCACTCGCGAATAGACATAGCCAGATTTTCTTTCTCGAAGCGGGCAACTATCTTCGAATGATTTTACAAGAGCCTCTGTAATCTTCTTCATATTGATATTAATGTCTTTTGCACTAAGATAATCGTGTGTAGGGAGCCCCTATTTATTTCTTAGCAGATTGCCGAATTTAATCCATTCGGTTTTTAACTTATTGGGTTAGGCGGTGGCCGTGCAATTTTAAACTTTATATAACTGTGGTCCGAATAGGAGTGTTCATCCGAAATCCTCCACTGACGGATCTCAGTAAGGTTTACTTCGAGAATGTCTTTATATCTAATACTTCATCCCCAATTAACAACACAGGTTGCCTTGTTTCCTACACACAAAGAAAAAAACGTTTTTGGGTCGTTTATCGCAAACATTTTTCTTTATCTCAAACGCTTTAACTTTCCCGTAACGGCTGAAATATTTTTAGTGAATGAAAAAGTTTATCGTAAACGTAGTTTCTGCTGCTGTAAACGAAGATTTTTTCATTCAAAAATTTTCGTAATTTACGTTTATGGTAAACAAAAAACGTTTACGGAACCATATAGTATTTAAACATGATTGGATATTTTAAAGAGAGTTGAGAGAACAAAGAGCGAAACTTGTTTTCATTTTGTGAGAGTGCGGTTTTATAACATTTTTATTATTTATATGATGAATGATGTGTGCTGATGTATGTGTACAGACCACAAAAGATGCAGATGTGTGTGTATACAACACAAAAAGAAACGTTGCAACGTTTCTGCAAAAAGATACAGATGAATGTGTTTTATATAACACAAAATAGGCAGATGTGTGTGTACAAACACCAAAAGAAACGTTGCAAATATACTGCGGACTCCAATTTAATGTTATAGGTAAATGAAGTGAAGACATGTGGGAAAATAACCAGATCGTCAATGACAATAAAATATATCGATCATTGCATGCAAATATTGAACATTTTGTGGAAAGCCGGAATACCAAAAACAATATATTGTAACACAAGCTGTGACCACAGACCTTAAATTAGAAAGATGTGCCGTCCGCCAAAAACGTAAAAACCTATCAGTTACGAACGAATAGGAATGAACTGTCACATGCGAAAAACACTTTTCCGCGAACATAGTTTGAACTTTTTTTGCACTAATCGATTAATATTAATTTTTTAATAGTGACAATTACATAAAATTCGGGAAAATCGGTCCGAAATCCGCGGAAAATCTCGCTCTTTGAAGTCCTACTCATTGAAATTTCTATTCGTTCGTACGTATCTTATTATTTATTTTTTTGGCTGTGACCACCTAATGGTAATTGTGAAATAGATTTATTGTCAAACCCATCGCCATATCAAACAGGCACAATACAACTGGATACTTCTGGAAACTGCTGAAATGTTCAACACTAAAGAGGTAAACATTGTTTTTTAATGACATTATGCAACACGATTTTTCACCCGAAGTTTTATATGTTATTTTCTGATGTAGTTTGGTATTCTATTCACGGACGTGGAAACTTTTGAATGTTCAACATTTGGGTCAGTATATTAACCTATGAAGTTCACTTTTGACTAAAAAAGTTTGATATATCGGAGGATAACATCCCCCACTACAGTGGACTCCTACATATTTAATACTCGTATGTTCTAACATAGTTACATGCTTTCTTATTTACAGTTTATCTACAACTCAATTAGAAGATATCAGCCAAATAATAGCAGAGGTGTTTGGCGGGGAGCTCCCGGGTACATTTTGCAAAAAATTGGGACATTTCTGATTGTAAACATAATTTTATAGAACATATTAAATATTATTCTTTTGCGGCAAAGGTTTTCTCATTTATTGATAAACTGACATTGTTTGTGGCAAACACAATAACCGTTTGCAACAAATGTTTCACAGGGTTTGGTATAAACAGGCATTGCTTGTGACAAACACAATAACCGTTTGCACCAAACGTTTCACAGGGTTTGTAATAAATATAAATTATTTAAATAAGTACACTAACCGTTTGCTATAAACGTTTCTTTTGGTTTTGGGATAAACATAAATCGTTTGCGACAAACATAGACCACAAACGAAATTCGTTTGTCTCATTTTTCGTTTGGGAGTAACGGATTTTTTTCTTTGCGTGCATGCTAAAAGTTAAGAGGTCGTTTGTATTCAAAAAGTCCTATAAGGGCGTGTCCCCTTCTATTGGTGTTAGTAATACCCCAATCGATATGGTGGAAGTTAGCGTCATAACCAGCAAATAACTCATTAGTTGTATGTTTGGAATTCCTAATCAGACGTAGTAATTTCGACGTATGTGACAATTTCGGCGCATCGAATAGCAGATATACTGACGCCAGATACATATTTGCATTACCTTGCCTCAGCACAGTTGCGTCCGATGTTGAAAACTCTGGAGCGAAAATAAACCATAAATTTTTATGACACAAAATACAAGTCATTGGACGATACCTGTGTTAGCGTAGAAAAGGTTGTAGTTCACATAGTTTAATCCAATAGGTAACCTTGTTGCTAGTTGTTCATGGTTCCTGAATAAAAGCAATCTGAACCCTGCCTTTATTTATGATGTCCATCAGATCGTTGGATGCTGTTTCGCTCCGGTACACTATGGACGGAAATAGGAAATTGTTGCCAAAATGCTGTAAAATCTACAAAGTGAAGCCAAATAAGTACCCTTTATTCAAATAGCGCAAATTTGTTGTTAATTTTTTTTTTATTCAGTCAGAATTTATTTTGGTTTGAGACCATATGTTTCAGTTACTTTCTGTCTACGTCAAAAAAGTAATAGAAACAAATACAAAAATTGCTAGAGAGTTTTAATTGCTTGGTAGAATAGAATTAAAACTCTCTACCAATTTTTGTATTTGTTTCTATTACTTTTTTGCAATAGACAGAAAGTAACTGAAACATATAGTCTCAAACCAAAATAAATTCTGACTAATAACAAAAGCACAGACCAACAACAAATAACAACACAGTTTTTTTTAATTTTTAACATTTTCATAATTGTTCAACAAAAGCGACGTAAAAACATCGGATATAGCATACACCCAGGAAAATAATTGGTTGGAACTCGATTGTAACAATAAAAAAATAGTACTAGCCACAAAAAGTACATTGCCTACACCGTCTATCGGTTGTATGGATAACATGGATACGATCAAATGAAAATGATTGCATTACATCAATGGTTGTATCAGTCGAATTAAGATTGTTTTTTTCATTGACGCTCGGTTAGTTGTGGTAACCAATTTAAAATTTGCATTATAGTACCCTATGCTCGATTTTTTGGTTGTGACAACCAATGTTTTATTCTTGACAACAGAAATTGTATCAATAGACCAACTATTATTATTGCAACGAATAATTGGTTACTACAACAGAAAAAATATTAATAAATAATCGTTTATTGGTTATCCCAATCATTTCCCAAACTTGTAAATTGGGAATTACAACCGAAAGATTGGTTGCTGTTCTTTTGCTGATACATGACAAACAAAAAATAAAATTACTCGACATAAATAAATCTTCAACATTTTGTTCAAGAACGGTATAGGTAATCAAAAATAATCTCGTGTGGAATGCAGAATATGTGTGCAAAATGTTATACATAAATAAAAATCAAAGCAACAATCATGCAATTGAAAGCACAGGGATAAGCGATATTTGCATAAAAGTTGTGTGTTTTTTTCGTGTACTAAATTGTGTGTCAAATATTTCCACATCTCATAAGTGATGAATTTGTAATATGGCATTTTTAATTTTGTTACTAATTGTTTTGTTTTTTGTTCAATAAAAAATGAATGAAAACTGTTTTTAATTAATTGTCGGTAGTAAATGACTGACAAATTGTCAGAACAACCAATTCTTTAAAACAGTTGGTTGTGGCAACTACAACAGATAATTTTAGCCACCATTTTCGTAGTTGGCGCAACCAAATATGATTGTTGTCCACATGGAAGCAGAAGTATACCACAACCAAAATATTGGTTGTCCTGAAGGAATCGCATGATAGTAGACAGAACTAACAAAACTCGGTTGGCAAATAATTCGGTTGAGGCATCTAAACTGTATTCTGTGTGTATCATTAATTTTTTTTTATAAACCTTAGAGAGGATGGTATATATCATTTGCTGCGAGCTAAAAGTGTAACACTTCGAAGGAGTGACCTAAGACCCTAAGTATGTTCGGCGGATGTCCGTTTTGGATCATTTTAAGTCGAATGAGCAATGTCCGTCCGTCCGTCTGTCTGTCTGTCTGTCTGTCTGCTGGCTGGTGCGTACGATAACTCTCGAAAGGAGTAACCGATTGACTTCCAATTTGGTATGTCATAATATTTTCTTCTATCTCCGGCAAAGTTCGAAGATGGGCCATATTGGTTCTCTCCTTCTAGTACTTCCCCCACAAAGGGTTAACATTTAGTTAAATATTGATTATTTAATAACTTCTATACTACTTATTTGAATCCTCTGAAATTCTACACATAGTATAAGTTTAGTAGTCTCAATTACCTCGAGAAAAATGGGCGAAGTTGCCACGCCCCTTTTGGTACCTCCCACACAAATAGACAATAGCTTAGACTATTACACTGTACACAAAGACTTGACATTTGTGTACAGTGTAATGATTTAATAATACAATGAAAAATTGGCATTATCGCCACGCTCCTTTTGGTACTTCCCACACAAATGGACCATTTTGTACCAAAAGTTAACTGCTTTTAACTTTAATACCAGTGCATACAAATACTTGACATTTCGTACAGTGTAATGCTTTTATAGTACCTAGAGTCTAGAGAAAAGTGACCGTAATTGGCACGCCCCTTTTGGTACCTCCCACACAAAGGGACCTTTTTGTACCAAAAGTTAACAGCTTTTAACTTTACTACCAGTACATACTTTAAAATTATCAAATACAATTTAAATTGATAATCATTTAATTAAAACAAAAAAAATAATAAATCGGTAATAAGCCGGTTTACCCGACTAAACTTTTTACTTCTTGTATTATTTTATCGTAAAGTCTGATCGGTCATAAATAAAATATAAGTAAGACCATTCATTGTTTAGAAAATCGTTGAAAAAGTTGAAAAATTGCCTCTTAGTGGGTTAAGAAAACATATATTAGGAAACAAAATATGAAAGTGACTTTTCTCAAGTCTCTTTTGTCGTTGATTTTGTACAGATTTATTAAGAATTGACGGAGATATTGCAAATTATATATCCACAGTTTGGAGGCACGCGATATTGAGAACTGGATCCGCCGAAAAAAATAATGCGTTTTTGGACCCACAACTAAGGAATTTAGCTTGTTGTAAATTTGGACCAAGGTCCTTGAGGTCCTGCAATCATGAACCAAAAATATTTTCAAAAAGGTAGTGTCTGTAAATTTGCTATATCTTTTTACAAAGTGCGATCCACCAAAATGTTTTTTCTGATACTGCTGGACGTCAAAATAGGACGCATGCTAAATATAAAATATTTCAAATCACTGCTCCAGAAAGTGAAATTATTCGCATATGCAAAAAATATTTTGCAATATTTTTCATATGGTCACTTGGTGATTAAAGTTCATGATATATTTAGATTTTAGGAAGTGTTTCGGACCTAACTGCAAAAATTTCAGTCGAATCCGTTCAATATTTCCAGAGAAAATTGCAGTTTTCTAAACACACTCGGAAAAATGTAATAGGCCAATCCCGCGAAAAAATCAAAGTTTTGCTAAACGGTTCAAATTGTTTATTTTTTTTTTCAAATTCTCAACCAGATTATTAACAAATTTCAAAAAAATCTTGACCATCCAAAAAATGTTGACACACTTGTTTTATTTTTACCCTGTAAAAAAATAAAAACTTTCTGCCTACAAAATGACTATGTTTCCTTGAAAATTTTAACAACGAAAACAAATAAAAATTTCAAACGTCTATATATGATTTAATACCTCATAAAGCATGCCTTAAGATGATATGTATTTTGGTCCAAATTGTTTTTTTTTTCTATCTTCTCAACAGTTCAAATTTCAGCAAACTGTACTATAAATTTAGATATATGCCTAACTTTGGGCAGTCATTTGATTATCTCAATATTAAGATATTTCGTTTATATTTTGTATACAATATACTGAATATGTGCTCAACAGATTGGCATAATCATTTGTTCAACATTACATGTGCCATACAATTTCAATTTTGGACACAATTCTCGATTTCCGATGGAGGTTTATCTGGATGACCTCAATCAATGTCTTTCCAGTAAAAGCTTCTTTTTCTTTTCAATTGTATTATCATTATAATTATAAAGTTTTTATTGCATTTATTTTTTTATATTTCACTTATTTATATAATTCCTCAAATTAAATGTAGACTTAAAAAATAATGAACGTTCTAAGATAAAAAAAATATAAACCGAAATAAATATATTCTCTGACCGAAAAAGTTTCGAGGCGGCATTTATTTTTTATGCAAATTTCGAAAAATATGACGTAAAAATGAACCAATTCACCAAGTTATCAAAAAAATTAAATTATTCTGTTTAATTACACCGGTCGACAAAATCAACATTTTTTCTTGGGTGTCTGTTTTAATGCATAGATTCTGATTCTAAACATCAAAAAACGCCAAAAGATCAAATTTTAGCTTTTCAAGTTTGTTTTTGTAATTTTTCATCGATAAGAAAGTTTTTAAGTTAAAACCTTACAACTTATAAATTAGCTACAGTCAGAATGGATTTGTTTAATTCATTACTGATCAGACTTTACGATAATATCATGAAAATATAGCAATTGTGTATTTTTAGATTGTTTTATTTAAAAAATATTGAAATTTTCTCAAAATATTGTATTTCCACTCATTTCTCTTGAAATTCGAAAATTTGCAGTAATTTCTACAAAAACAAACTTTGACAAAAAAAAATATTTTTTTCTCTTTCAGTAACAAAAAAAAAAACAAAATTTAACACTTAGAAATCAGACCCAAAAATCGTGTCGACCAATGTTATTATTTTTCAATTAGTAAATTCATTAAGAGATAAATTTAACATCGAGTACGCCAACAAAAAAAAACGTTTACAGCATTCTAAAATTAAATAATGTCGCAAAACGTCCTTGAGCTTCCTTCAGAGAAGTTTTCTTTGTCTCGGGCATCGTTATGCAGAAACAGGCAAAAGCCACTAGTATCATAATGCCCATGCCCATAAGGCTGCCATCGTTGCCAACTGAGGTGGCGGGGATAGCCGCAACGATAATAATCTGAATAATTTGCTCCACAATTACACATATCGTCATACAGTACGACTTGGTTCTCAGAGGAAAAGCTTCACTCATATAGGTCGAGGTGACCGGTGCATAGAGTCCTACAAAGAATTGCATTGAGATCCAAATCGAGGTTACAGTGGACATTTTATGAGGCCTCAACAAGTTAAAACTGTCATCGATTATAACAGCCATGGGGATCATGAGGCCACCGATAATAATGGCCCAAAGTAATGAGGGCAGTTTTCGACCCAATTTGTCAACGATTAGTAGGGCCAGACAGCTGCCCAATATTCTAATACAGCCAGCCAAGATAGGTGACCAGGTGATGCCATTAATTAACGATGTTAGGGTGAGAAGGCTTGTCAGTATAATGGAATAGGTGAAAACCAACATCATGCTGCGGAATAGTATCATCTTCACTAATGGGAAAATGCTGCGTTGCACACTTTCCATGACTGAGAAATTGTCCTGCTCCAGCACATAGTCTTTAAGAGTGTCCAACTGGGCATTTGTTGCCACTGTCACTGCGGGAGGCCGTTGCAGGCGGGCCAAACAATCCAATGCGCCGGCATCATCACCCAGGCGTATATAGTCCACAGGGGACTCAACGAAAAGGAGCAGAGCGCCTGCAGCCATTATGGCCATTATAATATCCAAAATTCCATGTAAACAATTGACCGATAATGTGTCACTTTTCCACTGTGAAGTGGCTATCATTTGGATTGCTATGCCCAGAGACAAGGAGAACTGTTCCAAACCGGTACACCAGCCACGGGAATTACACAGCGCTAATTCACTGGCGTGTACCAAAAATGGCACCGTAGCCACTCCCACAGCTATACCATTGAAATAACGTGCCGCTATCAGAGCATCTACATTTTCGGAGGCGCTGGCGAAGATTATGCCTTCTGCTAGAATCAATACCGAAGAAATAGCCTAGAGAGAGTAACAGATAACAATAATATTATGATTATTTATGGAGTATACACAAATCGGCTAATAATACCAACCATTATGAATTTCTTGGGTACAATTAGTTGCAGAGGCAGTGAAAGCAGTGCTCCCACAGCTGTGGCTATAAACCAGCTGTAGTAAAAGTGTCGCTCCCAGCTTCCAGTTACGCTCAGGTCCGACCAGCCCACACTTTGGGCCAAGGCCATACCGCCGGATATGAAGATAAAGACACCTGTAATAATTAGGTATAACAGTTAGCAACAATAAATAAAATAATTTAGAAATCAGAGTTCTTATAACGGGTTTTCCAATAAGAGTGATCTGATTTCTTAAGGAACTTCAAAAGTTTTTTATTTAATCTGAAGAACAATCGATACAATTAAGTTCTAAATAAAACGTCATTCAAATGGCCTCCACGACTTCTTCTACAGGAACGAATTCGATGAACCCAATTTTCGAGCACTTTTTCCATGTCATGAATGGCACGTTCAATATTGACTTGGTTTATTTCGAAGGACCAATGACTTCAAATAACCCCACAAGAAATAGTCTAATGGTGTTAAATCACAACTTCTTGGAGGCCATTCAATATCACAATTTCTTGAAATAATCGAATCTCCAAACTTTTCTCGCAACAATTCAATTGTTTCATTCGCTGTGTGGCACGTAGCCACAATCGTTCAGTGGCAAGAAGATAGCTCTTAACGAGAGCTGACATATTGCTCATGGGTGTCAAGGTCGTAGTTCGACTGGAAAGTGTTTTTTTTTTTTGGATTTAAAAAAAATGCACTTAGCATCATTTTCAAATGTGAACGGAAAGTTTATTTTTGCTCTAGCTCCTTAACGGTATGTCGGATAGGGAATCCTTCAATGGCAAAAAGATAGCTCTAAACGAAAGCTAAAATATTGCCCATTGGGTGTCAAGGTCGTAGGTCGACTGGAAAGTTTTTTTGGATTTCAAAAAAATTGACTTAGCGCACGAAAAGTTGCAATTGGAGAACGATTATTTTGATAATAAAACTGAATAATTTGTAAACGTTGTTCTTGCGTATATCTCTCCATGATGAAATTGAATACAATGAAAAACACATGACAGATCAAGACATCCCAGCAAAAAAAGAGCATCCAAAGAAGCAATAATAATCCCCAACTTATGATCCGGAAGTTCTTCTAATTTGGATTTTCACCAATGAATTTAACAAGGGGTTGTCGCGCCGGGGTAGTACTTCTTTGTCACCACTTTAGCACAACGCATTTTAAAGCACTGTAAGATTTGCTTTTTTGATGTTGTATTTATTTCATGAATGTATGTCGTTCTTATTCACATCTTTGGGTCCAGAGATCTCTTATTTTAAAGGAATACAAATGTTGACATGGGAAGGGAACGTATAAATAATATACTATTGGCCAAAGAGATAAAGGATCATATATATGTAAGTATGTTTAGGACATTTGATGATGTTTGTAATCTGCATGTTGTAGCTGGCTCTTGAAAAGTGTGACTGAATGACATTTTCGCAAATGATCAACATTCTTCACTAATAAAAAAGTATTTTTATTTTACACTGTAATACATAGCACATTTGTGCGGCGCTATATATTTTCCCGGTTCAGATAGTAGTAAAGTACCACAGTGTGGTACAGTAGGTATGGTATATTTAATTACCATAATTTCTTTTAAAATTATTTAAATATAACCTACACCACACTGTTGTATAATTTATTATAATGTTATGCATTTGTTTCTAACGCCCAAAATGAGAAGAGATATATAGAACAATCGTTAATTAGACCAATCGACTTAGAATCACTTTCTGTCTGTGCATGCATTCTTGTAATCAATGTGCAGGTCACAAATATAGTCCGATCTCAAAGAAATTTTGCACATATCTTTATTTTGGGACAAGACAATTCGTATTGAAATTTAAAGACAATCCGTATTTTGATATAGGTCCTGTTCCTGTAACTTATTTTCTTTCTTTTGATTATCAGTTTAAAACCAGATATCTTAATATATATGAATGGAATGTGCCTTCGATTTAGCTTTTACCCTCTATAGAAGATGTAATTTCCTTTCGATATCCATGAAATTTGGTAAAGAGTATCTTATTTTAACAGTTAATATCTGTGTGAACAATATCGGTTCAAATTTACATATAGCCCCACATAGTCGCATGGATGTGTTCCTTCCGATTTGGCATCTAAGCTCCATAGAAACCATATTTTAGTCAAATGTACTATATTTTGCACAAAGGATTTTTTAATTCGAGAATAAACGGTCACTAGAAGAAAATCAGCATACTTTGAAATGACTTTATGTTATTTTAATCGACTATGAAAAAGTCGACTTTTAGGTCCGATTAATCGACCTAGTCGATTGAAACGAAATTTGGTTGATGAAAAAGTCGAAAGTCGACTAGCTTCCAGAACCATTCACTAATTCTAATATAGCCGCCATATAAATATATATTTCTTCCCTCTAGAACTATAGAAGCAGTATTTTACATATATTTCATAGCCCTCATATATATGTTCCTTCCGATCTGCACTTTTATCACTTCAGAGGCTTTATTTTACATCCAATCGTTTTGAAATTATGCATTCTAGGGTTATTAATTTATATTCCGAAATTACATTTTGGTTTGTTATTTAGAAGAACTTCATTAAATGCCGAAAAAATGTTAATACTTATGATATGGAAGTACTTATAATGTTATTCCTTTGGAAGTACTTCTTTTATTTTTTGCTGGGATGTTACAAATGGCCGAAACGTCACCTATTGGAAAACCCGTTATTAATTAACTATACCCTTCAAAATGCATAGATTAGGAAGATTGCGATGGGCGGAGTGTAAAAATAGAACGAATAGGTAAGGTTTTTCAAGCGCGAAAAATAGAGTTCGGCGGCCTTTACCTGCAATTTTTTTACACTTATCGATTGATATTAACTTTCTAATTTGGGAAATTGCGCTGCAAATACGCGAAAAACTTTGCTCGTTACTATGAAACCCCTATTCGTTCGATACAGACGGCATTATTTACAGGGGATGGCACATCGTGTTAATTAGAATAGTTTTTTGTACCGTTCATCACACTGTGCTAGCGGGTATTAGGACTTTGTGCATTTTTATCAAACGCCCAACGGCACTTCGTTTAAGGAGTTATAGCCATTATAAATATCCCGGAGAGTTGTATCCATTGTTGATAGCCCATTATATAGATGGTCTATGTGAGCTGAGAAAGCTGGCTGCCACCCAAACCTAAAGTCATATTAATGTTTGTTAAGGAAATTTAAACATTTTACCAAAAATAAGTGATGCAAAATTTCGGCCTTTTGCACTGAAAGACAAATGCTACATCAAAATTATGTACAAAACCAATCAAATCAATTGTTGGTTGGTGTAATACCACGAAATATAAACTATCTCCTTGAGCGCAGGTGAGTTTGTAGGGAGCTCGCCTATGAGTTTTGGGGTCATGGGTTCGATTCCCACCAGAGGCTCTGGTCTGTCGCAACAAAAATTAACAAGCAACATGGTCTTTGTCACCCGGCTTCTCCCTGGACCGTAAAATTATAATATAAATTTATTATAATATACATTTACTTTGTATTGTAATTCATATAAATAAATAAATAAACTATCTCCACTTCCATACAGATAATTCGAAGCTTGATGAAAAGGATGGCTTCGGAGTATACTGTATAGAAATAAGTCTTGATATAGCCCACAGACTATCATATAGTTGCAGTGTCTACTATGCGGAAATAATGGCAATAAGGGAAGTCGCCAAGTGGCTTAATCACAGCATAGTGACCAACACTGTCGCCGTCATTTACTGCCTCATCCAGGCTTCAACTAAATCTATGGAGGCTGCATCCCTCAATTCACAAACAGCCATAGATAGCAGCAGATCTTTCAACGAGATGGCTGAGCAGTTGAACGTATACCTCATATGGGTACCTGTGCATAGGGATGTCCTGGGGAACTGCATAGCTGATGAACTTACAAGGAAAGGGAAAACTCAGTACTCAGTGAATGTACATTCATTTATTTTTTCGTGAGTGTACAACAACCAACAATGTATACGTGAATTATTAATCATTAATGTTTAAATGTTTCCTTTTACATGTACAATTTTCAGCCTGATGATGCCTTTCGAGGAAAGGCGAAATATCGAAAATAAATATAATCAAAAAATCAAGACCTCGATCTCGACTTTCATTTAACAATTTGTTCCAAATAACAATATAGGTCGAATAAAAGAATTTTACCCAAATTTAATGAAAGGGAAAGCTTTAAAAATTCATCAGCTCCTGCAGATGTCATTGGACGCAATAACCTTCTGAAGTGTTCTGAAGTCCATCAGGCAGTGTCATGTCGGAACAGACACTAACGTAAACAGTTTCGTTCCTCTCTAGTGCGACGAGACATTTTGACCTTCTCCTACAGGTGCCGATTTCTGACTATCTTTCGTAGAACTGCCTTATTGCCTCTTGCATAAGCAAAAGCTTGCACGCAGGCAGTGGCGCACAAATATATGTAAATTCTTCGAGAATTTGTAATGTTGTCACTTTCCTAGCTAGTTGATCGGCTTTGTAGTTCCCTGGGATATCCCTATGCCCAACGGGGCCGTACGGTCTATCCATATGCCGTGTAAGTTAAACTGCTCAGCCATCTTGTTAAAAAATCGGCGGCAGTCGAGGGCTGTTTGTAAATTTATGGATGTGGCCTCCAGAGAATTGATGACAGCCTGACTGTCCGAGTAAATGACTCAGCCACTTGTCGACATCCCTTATTGTCATTATTTCTGCTTCATAGACACAACAGGTATCGGGGAGTCTGGAGCTATATCAAGACTGAGTTCCCTACAGTGTACTCCAAAACCAACCTTATCCTCAAGCATTGAAACATATGTGTAGAAGTGGATACGGTTTCTGTTTCCTGGTACTCTGCCAACCCATCCCTCTCTGGCAGGTATCGTAGTGGCGATGTTCTTCTCGCTTAGACTCACGTAAGAGCTAGAATGCAGGAGTTTTACATATATACGAGTATAACTATAGAGTCAAGTATTGTATAGATCACGGCCTATTCACTTAGTCGTTTGTTGGCCCGTGGTCAGTAGTACTTCCATGAGGAATGATACAGAGATAAAATTATTAAAGTAGTACTATACACCAGAAACAATTTTGAATTCTTAGATAGTTGTCAGTGTTAAGTTATTTTTTGTGGTAGTCAGAGCTGACGAATTTCATACCACAATTTGAACCAGCTTCAAGATTGTACTCTTTTGATGTTGACTTTTAATCTGAGTTTTTTTAATATCTTCAAATTTACGAATTTTGGATCACGGTATTAAAAGGCAACCCGGGCAACGACAGGTATTAAAATGCTAGTTACCTGTAATTGGTGTACTAATTTTTTGCAGGGGTCTTAAACTGGCTTGTGGTTGCGGAATATACGCCCCAGTGGGCGGTACAGTATTCGGTGATTTTTCCATGGCGACTATAACACCAAACGATTTTATTGACCAACAGCTATTAAATGCGACAAATGTATTTTCTCAATATGTATTTATAATAATGTTTCGAAATTCTCAAATATTTTTTATTTCCATATCAAGACTTAATAGTTAAACTGTATACTAAAGACTGATGTTAGTTTGCAAACTGTTTCTCGGCCATTCTTCATTATCGCAAGTGCGGGCAGAAAAGATAAAGACACCGACCGACCCACCGATACGACTATCGACCAACCATTACCTTTGTTTATATCAGTTGTCATTTATTATCAGTAGTAAATGCTGATTGTACCCCAACACAATGCATCTTAACTCTACTACATGTACTCGTGCATTCGGAATTTTACTATCGCTATCTGGGCTAGACTTGGTTACAAATTTTGCGAAAGGAAAAAAAGGTATAAATCTAATCTTTAATTTTGTTTAAATCGCAAAACCCCCCCGATTTTCGATTATTTCCTTAGATAAAGAAAAAAATTCAAGTGAAATTAACACGAACAATTATATTGTTATGTTAAGCTTAATTTGCAACTCTTTAAAAATTAATACAACACCAGTAAGGAAAGGCTAAAGTCGGGCGGGGCCGTCTATATAATACCCTACACCACTCTCGTAAAATTGAATAACTCTGAAATATAAATTTTGTAATTCATTTATAAATTGTTTCCATAAATTTACTTTTGGGACATTTTATACTTAAATAATGCCCTGTACCACTCTACCATTCTAAATTTCACAATCATTGGATGTAAAATACAGCTTCTACAGGACTAAGGAGCAAAATCGGACGAAACATATATATGGGAGCTATAGCTAAATCTTAACCGATTTTCTTCAAATTCGGCAATGTCGGTTCGTGGATCAAGAAACTCTACCATTCTAAATTTCAAAACGATTGGATGTAAAATACAGCTTCTATAGAACTAAAGAGCTATATCTAAATCTGAACCGATTTCAACCAAATTCAATAGCCAATAGAACGATCGGAGTGAAATTGCGACCTGCACTCGACGAACAACTTTACATGGACAGACCGACGGACAGACAGACATGGTTAAATCGAATCAGCTAGTGATTCTGAGTCGATCGGTATAATATAAAGTGGGTCTAGCTGTGTTATTTTCAGGTGTTACAAACATCTGCCGTGAAACAAACTTATAATAACCTGTACCACAGTGTGGTGTAGGGTATAAATATAGAGCTGCTATAAATACAGTCCAAAGTCGAGTGAACCTATTGCAGTATGACCTAGCCTGGAAAGAAATATTTTAGGACGAGATCAACGTTAGCAAAGTGTTGGAATTTGCTATAAAAATAATGATTCCGTTAGTCAAACTTCAACGATGAAACTCATTTCTGGTCGTATGCGTAAGTAAATAAGCAAAAAGCCGACACGTGGTTCCAACAGCCACATGCCACAAAGCGCACGCCAATTACACTATGCAACAACATTTTTGTCCAAGGGATGTGTTTAACAGTTTCTGGTGCAATTAGGTGTCACAACATATTCTGCAAATACCGCTTTCACTTAGAATCTTTGGTTTAGTAACAGTCGTCAAAAATATGAGAAAACCAGTAAGGAAAGGCTAAAGTCGGGCGGGGCCGACTATATAATACCCTACACCACTCTCGAAATATTGAATAACTCTGATATATAAATTTTGTAATTCATGTATAAATTGTTTACATAAATTTACTTTTGGGACATTTTATACTTAAATAATACCCTGTACCACAGTGTGGTGTAGGGTATAAAAAAGATTGGATCTAAAGAGCCAAATCGGATGAAATATATATATGGGAGCTATAGCTAAATCTTAACCGATTTTCTTCAAATTCGGTAGAGTTGATTCATGGATCAAGAAACTCTACCATTCTAAATTTCAAAATGATTGGATGTAAAATACAGCTTCTTCAGGACTAAAGAACCAAATCGGACGAAACATATATATGGGAGCTATAGCTAAATCTTAACCAATTTTCTTCAAATTCGGCAATGTTGGTTCATGGATCAAGAAACTCTACCATTCTAAATTTCAAAACGATTGGATGTAAAATACAGCTTTTATAGGACTAAAGGGCCAAATCGGACGAAACATATATATATGGGAGCTATAGCTAAATCTTAACCGATCTTCTTCAAATTCGGCAATGTTGGTTCATGGATCAAGAAACTCTACCATTCTAAATTTCAAAAGGATTGGATGTAAAATACAGCTTCTATAGGACTAAAGGGCCAAATCGGACGAAATATATATATGGGAGCTATATCTAAATCTGAACCGATTTCAACCAAATTCAATATCGATCTTAACAGCTGCGAAATACTCTAAACTGCAAAATTTCAGAACGATCGGAGTTAAATTGCGACCTGTAGTCGACGAACAACTTTACATGGACAGACGGACGGACGGACAGACATGCTTAAATCGACTCAGCTAGTGATTCTGAGTCGATCGGTATACTTTAAGGTGGGTCTAGCTGTTTTCAGGTGTTACAAATATCTGCGTGAAACAAACTTATAATACCCTGTACCACAGTGTGGTGTAGGGTATAAATACCCTGTACCACAGTGTGGTATAGGGTATAATAAAAGTGTCGTATTAGGTTGGAACAATTGTTAGTCCATGGATCAAGAAACTCTACCATTCTAAATATCAAAACGATTGGATGTAAACTACAGCATCTATAGGACTAAAGGGTCAAATCGAAACCCGGAATTTATGAATGAAATTTCTTATTAATAAATTAGTGTAATTCAGCGCCTTAAAGAGATAAGTCGATTTTCTGGAAAATATTATAAAGTTATATTTCGAAGTATGAGTAAGAGGCAAAGAACTTTTCAATGTGTAAATGATCCCGACAATTCCTGCTACATCTGCGGCAAATGTGTAATTAAAAAAATCGGCGTGCGTTTAGTAAAATAATAGAAGAAATATATGTGTAATATTTTGGTATACGAGTTAAAAATATGAACGAACCGTGGACACCAAGTATTTGTGTAATTCGTGCCATGTAAATCTTACTCGATGGACTAGTGGAAGCATGCGGTAAGTACTTTACAATTAATGTACGAGTATTACAATGTTGTGTGGTATAAAACGTTTTAATTTTAGACATCCGTGCAATTTGGAATGCCAATGATTTGGAAACAATCATTTATTCACGATACGGACTGCTATTTTTGTCTAAGTAAACAGATTGGAGTAGGAAGGAGCATTCGCTGGAATTACGCTGAAGTAAAATCTGTCACTTTGCCAGTTGCACATTCGGAAACAATACCAATTTCCAAGTGTCCAAATATAGTTAACAGCCTAATTACGGGAACATCATCAAGTTCAACCGAGTACTCAACTCTGAGCGATTCAAGTTTGGGTCAGAAGTCATCGCTTTTAACTCAGTTTCAACTCAATGATCTAGTGAGAGATTTGGAACTGACCAAAGATAAGGCAGAACTACTTGCATCTCGGATGAAACAGTACAATATTTTGGCCCCAGATGTTAACATATCATATTATAGAGTATATACCTTACAAACAATTTTATACAATTGTGAATAACATATGCTTTTGCAAGGACATTCCCGCATTATTCGAGGAACTTAATCAAACATACAATTCAGAGGAATGGCGTTTATTTGTTGACAGCAGTAATGCAAGTTTGAAAGCAGTACTTTTGCACAACGCAAATCAGAAACCGTCGATTCCCATTGCTCATGCTGTCAACACTATGGAATCATACGAAACAATACGAAACGAAATTGATAAAATACATAAAATATGAACAACATGACTGGAAAATTTGTTGCGATTTAAAAGTAGTTGGGATGTTATGTGGAATGCAAGGCGGATATACAAAATATTGCTGTTTTTTATGCCGCTGGGATAGCCGAGCTCGCGAAGATCATTACAGAAGAAAGAAATGGCCAACAAGAAAAGACATTACATTGGATGAAAACAACATAAAATACACACCTCTCGTCCAAAAAGAAAACATTATTCTGCCACCACTGCATATTAAGCTGGGGCTCTTTAAAAAAAAAAGCCTTAAGGAAAGATGGCAATTCACTCTCATATTTAAAAAGTTTGTTTAAAAGTATTTCTTTTCAAAAAATCGAAGAAGGAGTTTTTGATGGGCCTAAAATAAGGAAATTGATGAAAGATGTAAATTTCGAATCCTATTTGACGTCGGATGAAATTGCAGCATGGAGGTCGTTTAAGCTTGTAGTTTCAAATTTCCTTGGATCTAATAAAAGACCGCAATATGAAACAATGATTAATGATTTGTTAAAAAATTATGAAAAAATTGGTAAGAAATATATTTTTCTATATTTATGTATATAACACATCGGTATGTTTGTTCTAACTTATTTTTAGCTTGATGTATTCCAACAGGTGTAAATGTCCCTTAAAATGCATTTCTTGCATTCTCATTTAAACTTTTTCCCCATCGAGCGGCGTTACCAAGCGCACTGGGATGAAAGAATGATGGGAGATTATATTTGGTTCCTCATTAGAGAAACCGATTCCGAAATCTACAAACGTCAACAAAGAACTCACAATTACTTCTAATGAAACTTGTACATGTAAATATACTCAAATGTACACAATATAAATAAAAGTAACAAATAAAATCGCTCTTTAAACTGAAATTAAAAAAAAAACGATTTTTTTTAAATTCTCTTACCTCTACTAAAAGGGCTATAATTTCTACATTTATCCACAAATTTAAACTAAAATAAAATATTTTTTTTCTATTTTCGCTGATTTTTTTGCCCCAGGTTTTTTTTTTTGTTGAAAAAATCTCCTTTTTTCAATTTGTTTAATAACTGTTACTAAACCACTGTTTTTAAGTGAAAGGGGCATTTCCAACATTGGTAGCCCACATTAATAGCTTCAATTTAACGTATAGGTCGACCTTCTCGGGCATATACTCCAAAAATTATAGTGTAAATACTAAGGGTACCTTCGACGATAATAGTATTTTTATACCCTCACTTTAGTGTGACGAGGGTATATATCATTTGTGTAACACATCGAAGGAATGACCTAAGACCCCAAGGATGTTCGGAGGACATCAGTTTTGGGTCATTTTAAGTCGAATGAGCAATGTCTGTCCGTCCGTCTGTCTGTCTGCTGGCTGGTGCGCACGATAACTCTCGAAATGAGTAACCGATTGACTTCAAATTTGGTATGTGGTAATATTTTTTCTATCTCTGGCTAAGTTCGAAGATGGGCCATATTGGTCCACTCCTTCCAGTACCTCCCGCACAAAGTGTTAAAATGTTGTGAAATATTGATTCTTTAATAACTGCTATACTACCTATTCGAATCTTCTGAAATTCCACACATAGTATTCGTTTATTAGTCGCTCTCAACTCGAGAAAAATGGGCGAAGTTGCAACGTCCCTTTTGGTACCTCCCACACAAATGCACCGTTTTGCACCGAAAGTTAATAGTTTATAACCTTAATAACAGTGTATAAAAATACCTGAAATTTAGTACAGTTTTATGCTTTTATATTGCCTACAGTCCAGGGAAAAATGGGCGTTGTTGCCACGCCCCTTTAGGTACCTCCCACACAAAGGTACCATTTTGCACCAAAAGTTAACAGCTTATAACATTAATCCAAGTGTATAAAAATACTTGAAATTTTGTACAATGTAATATTTTTATAGTTCCTATAGCCCTGTGAAACATGGGCGTTATCGCCACGCCCCTTTTTGTACCTCCCACACAAAATTTAATATCTCATAACGTTTATACCAGTGTACATAAACGCTTATAATTCGGCACAGTGCAATGAATTTAAAGTATCTACTATTCAGCGAAGGTGTATTTGTTAAACCCCTTCTGGTACCTCCCACACAAATTGACAGAATAATTCGTGTAATATTCAATATTACATTACTTACAAAGTGAGGGTATACCCAAGTCGGTTTACCCGACTGAAACTTTCATACTTGTTAATAAAAATTTTGTTAAAAAAAAATTATCCATAAGAAAGTTTTTGGTTTTGATTTTATATAACAGTATGCCACAATCTATAAAAAAAATTAATTTTTAAGTCTAGGACACAAAAAAATTTTTTTTTTTGTTGCATAGTGTTAAATACTGCCAAATCTGGGGAAAATCGGTTCAGATTTAGATATAGCCCCCATGCATTTGGTACACTAGATTTGACATGTAAGTATGAAATTCGACAGAAATTTCATATGAATGAGTATTCAGGGAAAATCGGTTCAGATTTAGATGTAACCTCCATATATATGTTCCTCCTGATTTGGTAACAAGCGCTATAGAAATTGTACTTTACTTCCGATCATTACAAAATTTGGCATAAAGATGTTTCTCAATTTAGGAACGAATATTGCTTAATTTAGCGATAATCGGTTCAGATTGAAATATGGCCACATATCGATGGCCTAATCTAGAAAGGGCGTATCTCGATTTTTTGCTACTTTACAGGAGAAGAAAAAACTGAATGAAACTTTAAAATAGTGGCTTTTTGTTCTGAAAAACATTGAGTTTTATTAAAAAAGATAGCGAATTCTATGCAAATAATAATTTTTAACTTTATCTACCTTTTTAAAAAGTTATGAAACTTAGGGCTTTTTGCTATTTATTTTTTTGAAAGAAATCGTGAGATAGGGCTTTTTCGTAGAAGTTAAAAATGAGATATGAGAATAAATAAAAATACATATAATGATAAAATAAGGCTATTCATGGATACTTATGTAAGAAAACAAGGCACTTTTAAAGTTTTAGGTTCTGAAAGGCAAATTATCGTAAAAATGGTGGCAATCAACTGGCAAGAATTTTTTTAGATCTTGAAGGTGGTCCCATTTTTTCTTCGAAATCGGTATTTTTTCTCTATGAAGACATTGATGAGAGCTATTTTCAGGAGAATACTTCGATCTATGTGGTAGCAGCTTATGTCTATGTCGGTTATATTATTACCAGTCTGATCGCCAACTTGTCTGCCTAAAATAAATATTAATATAATTATATTTATAAAACGTATTGTATGATAAATAATATTTAATATTTACCTGGACGAATAGAAGAGTACGTTTGAGAAATACTTTCAAAATTCAAAAAATAGTCATAGTGCAAATGATGTGCGCGTAGAGGTGCTGGAACTTTTCGAGTTTCCTTTATAAGTTCAACAAATTGAGATGGCAAGTGGAGTTGTTTTTTACTAATTTTTCTTTCTATTAGAGAATGCGTATGACCGCTTATCAAATATTTTTGCTCAATCGTAATATTTGTTTCCTTAGAAAAGGCAAGTAATGCATTAGCCAACTCGACATTCCGATTTTGGTAAAAACAACCGTCTGAATAAATTATTATATAATGGATATCTGGCGATTGGGCATGGAAATTCCTAAAATACTTAATGATACACGTTGCAAAAACGGAAGAAACTAAATTCCCATATTTTTCGTCCTATATATAATTGTCTGAGTCATGTGTGACAATATTATATATGGTGAAATTGTGTAATTGAAGCTTCATTTTGTAGTATGAGCCACTTGCCTTTATTTGAGGCACTAATTTAACCGCCCGTGCGTCCATACAAAAATTGCGCATAGTTCAGATTCTGCATTTTTGGTATCATTCTGTTTTTCTTGGCGCATTTCTATATCATCTCTATGCTTTGTATAATCTTCATCAGACACATTTTTAGATTTATAAGATACACCGAAATAGCATTGATCTTTTCTAGGCTTATGAATTGAGTAGTTCGATTTCTTAATTATTTCCGCAAATATTGGATATGACAGCTGTTTTCTGTTTTTCTTTTAGACTCACACTCGTCGATATAAAGTTTATAAATTTCATGATATGTAGAGAAATCAGCTGGGAAATATAATAGTAGACATGTTTTCATTACAAGCTAGCAATTTTAGTTTAGCACTTTGCAACGAAAACAACTGACTTCCACTAACTGGCACATAAGCAATAAGTGGCGGATTTTCACTATCTGGTAGCAATGGTGTCATGAGTTTCGAAGAAAGAACAGTGCTAAACAGACAAAAAATTCGTGAAAAATATTTATAAAACATATATTTACTATTCTATATTCAATTGTTTACACTCTTTTTGCAAATATTAAAATAATTTCCCATTTTTGTTCTTCTTCTTCCCGTTAATTCACAATAATTGATAAAATCTCTCCAAAAATGGGATGCCATATTGCTAAATATAGGGTGCCCAATCTGGCAACATCATACTCGATTAAGACAGGAACACAAGCACCAAACTTCATCGGGAACTAATAGTGCTTAAAAGTGCTTAGCTCCCCATACAAATTAAGCACTTATGGTGTAACGAAAACACGCCTAATATAATCCTACTATCTTTGCGACAATAATGGGACTCCATTTTTGGTAACTTTTCTAGACAATTTTGTAAAAATAAACGTCGTTGTTCATTATGATTACCCGCAACTTACCATCGTTTAGCTATCTTGCGTAAAATTTATGTTTTATCAGGACTCTCTTGCGAACCATGTTCCCCTCCACTTTTAATCCAGTTACGTACCATCTTTTCCTTCAACCCTAGGGTTGAATGAAATATTTTTTGGCACACTTGCAATCTTCCTAAATTGTGTCTCAGAAAATAGGCTTCGGTTTGCGTTCGTCTCGAATTTTCCGTGCATTTACTTTTTTCTCATAAATTTCTGTAAGGCCAGTAACATATATACATCCGCTTTTGTTCCCAGGACATTTGCCAAAACATATTAAAAAATTCATTTCGAAGCGCTTCGGAAAATTTAGAACATTTTCTGAATACACTTCTTTTGCAATATTGTGACGAACATGTTTCTCCAAGTTGTCTGGATGGTTTTAAGCAAAGAACATTTTCAGACGAGCCCAAATATGGCTTGCCATCCATTCTTCTTTTTCTATTAACATTTTCCGTCCATTCAGATTTGTTTGCAATCTTTTTCCTCTTGCATTCTTCTGGTGAATTTTCCAATTCAGAGACAGTATTATCATTTTCACAATTCATATTATCCATCCCAGTTCTTTTTATGTTTTAAAACCAAATTTAGAAAAATTATCACAACGCCACGTTCACTCCACGTGTAACAAATAAAAATTCCTGGGAAGTCCGATTTCTTTAGTTATCGATTACTGCAACAGTACCGTAAGTAACGTAACCGTAACGTGTACCTTCTGTATTAATTACAATTCAGAAAATAGTTCAGAATAATGATAAATCGCACAATCTTGAAAATAATTCAGATTACACCAAAGAAAATTGCAAAAAGTAGAAAGACAAGTTATATTATCCGAAAATTCTCAAAATATATGGTTTAATTTATATATAAATTTATTGAAATTTATCAAAGATCCAATGACTCACAAAAAACATGTTAGCAACTGAATCAACCTAACTTATAAAATATGCATATTCAAAGTGCAAAGAGATAGGGCCTTTTTCTTTCATGAATTTTTCATATGAGTTAGGGGTTTTTTTAATGTCTATAAAATTTTTATTTACAGACATAGTGGCCTGATTTTTTCAGTAACGGTGTATTTCACATTACTCTATCAGAATATGTAAAAACATCGATTTCCACAAAAATCGAGATATGCCCTTTCTAGATTAAGCCATCGATATATATGTTCCTACATATTTACCAATTATTCTAAATTATTATCACTATTACCATTATCGCATGGTTAGGGAGGTGTAGGATATTATACAGTCGGCCCCGCCATACTTTCTGCCTTTAATTACTGGTTTATTTAGGCAATTTTGTTTGGGAAGTACCAAAAGGGGCGCGACAATAACGCCCATTTTTTAATATACTATGGGTACTATAAAAGCATTACACTTCAGGTATTTGTATTTGTAGGAAAACCTGTGATAAGTTATATTTGTAAAGACTGGAATCACAGTTATAAGCCGTTAAGTTTAGTGACAAAATGGTCCATTTATATGGGAGGTACCAAAAGGAGCGTGGCAACTTTGCCCATTTTTCTCAAGATGATAGCGACCAAGAAACTTATACATACTATGTGTGGAATGGTCAAAGATTCTGAATAGTAGCATAGAAGTTATGAGATAATCAATATTTCACTAAATGTTTACCCTTTGTGGCGGAGGTACTCGAAGGAGTGGACCAACATAGTCCATCTTTGACCTTAGTCTGAGATATAATAAAATATTGTCACAAACCAAATTTGAAGTCAATCGGTTAATCCTATCGAAAGTTATCGTGCGCACCAACTAGACAGACAGACGGACATTGGTAAAAATGACTTAAAATGGGGTATCATAGGTCACTCCATCGATATGTTACACTTTCGACCTGCACCTGTTTACAAGTCGGATTATGCCAAAAGTGCTATAATTTATACATTTATCCATAGATTTTCTTCAACTAGGCATTATTTTCTTCATTAGAATGCTAGCATCCAAGAATTGTAGCTGTTTAACTCCGCGACAGAGTGGCGGAATTAAAAAAAAAGAAAAACAATATATTTATATTATTTTTTACTTTAATTTTAAGATTTTATTTAGTTGTGGCAGTGTGTCATATGCGGGTGAGTTGCAACTAACTCAAGCAACTCCGAGGGCGTAGCAATAACAGAGAGAGGTTAGCGGCGATGAGCCAATGAACGGAGCCAAATCTGATGCGGGGGCGATGAATTCGTCTAACAGCTGTTGTGGCTTCAAATGTAGCAAATAATTTTTTCGCAAATTTTTTCTCTATTTTGTATGGTTCTTTCGTGCGAGCAAAAAACATTTAAAAAAAAAAATAGAATTTTTTCTAATAATTTTGACGACAGTTACTAAACTTCTGTTTCCACGCGAAAGTGTCATTACTAACAGTTTAAGTCCTCATAATTTCCATTAATTTTAAGTCTATCCGGGCTTTATCGATTATACACTTCAACAAATATGGTCCAAATACTAAAGACACCTTCCAAGAAAATGGCAATTTTTAATGAATGTTTAAAAAAAATGTTACGCACAGCCATTCGACAAAAATGTTGTTGCATATTGTAACCAAACAAGAAATGTGGGATGTATTGGGGTTTAAAAACTACACTGATAGAAAAATCGTACATCAAAGTAATGTAAACGTGTCATAAATTGTTATTCATTAAATTTTGTAATAATTCCATCGATTTAATGAATACTTTTTATATACATTTTGATGACCGTCAATTTCATTAAAAATTTTCCACTACATCAAAATAATGAAATTTCTTACATTAATCTTATCTATAACAAATAAAAACTAAATTTGCCTGGGCCGGGGTTTGAATTTACGAGCTTCTGCTTGGAAGTTCAACGTACTCACATCACACCACGAACGCTTCCTGCTTTCATGTTATAAGAATCGTGTATGTTTGTTTACCAAACATGCACAATCACATAAGAATGTACGGTCTGGTCAATAGAAAAGGTGAATTTTGATTGAATTTGATTTTTTAAATTTTTTACACAGAATTTGATAAAACATTCTTTCACATTTTTTTCCACATCAGAAAATCGCCGAACACGCAAACCACGTCTAACTGTTATGTCTCTCACAAACAACCTCAACTAAGAACATATGTTCGAGACAAGTGTGCCAACATAAATAACGCTAATCGAATGCAAGTAACCCGAGAAATCAAAAAAATCCCCTTTTCTATTGAACAGACCTCGTATGTACGACACACATGTAGTTACCGCTATTCCCGCTCACTAGTCAGTAAGCCACTAAACATGTTTGATACAGGCAACCAAACACACCAGCACAACAAAACGGTTTAGTGTGCATGCGTTAGAGCGTATTTGGAAATAATTCTCAACGACTTTATGTTGGCATACGGATAAGTTGTCATGGTGTGGTTGCCTGAAAGCATAAATGTAAAGCATACGTGTATATAAATCGAAAAAATTGCGAGAAAGCGGGAGTGGCGCCAGGATTGCATTGAACTGAAGCAAAATATTCATCAGTAGAGTAGGGAATGAATTATTAAATTGATCTCACTGGGAATATTATCACATATTTGTATTTATGATATTATTTTAATTTAATATGTGTGGAACAATGAGGTTCTTTTGTTACATTGATTCCAACGGAACGGGTGTGACATTGTCACTGAGTATTTTCCTGATTCTGATCTGTATAATTTTTAACGACAATTCACAAAGGGTGGTCTATGTAGATTTACTTAAGTGTTACCTTCTGACATGCAATGAAATTAAATAATATTTTTACCGTAACGGATGTGACCTTAGGTTTTGATAAAATCTTGATCAGCCTCTTACTTTATTGCATGCTGTACAATTTTTGAATGTACTGACAACAAATTTTTTTTGGTATCTTTGGAATATAGTGTATATTGTAGACTTTATTGCAAATAATTTAAATTATTATTCCTGACATGTCAATGTAACGGATGTGACATAGTATCAGTCTGGAGGAGTAATAAGTGGAACGAAATATTGTCCAGGATTTATTAGCCAACATGCATCTATTAAACTTGTTTTTTCTGCGAGAAACAAAATGGTAGTCGTTTTATTCACTAAATCATATTCATATTGCCGACTTTATTTATTTAACACATAGAGTAAAAAATTGCAAATAAAAAATTCGTAGACAAAACAAGTTCTGACATCTTAAAAACTCTTTCTCTTTCGTACCAATGTTTATGACAATGCTAACTTTTTTATTTTCTACAATTCTTAATTAGAATTCACTGTGCGTCCTACTAGAATATTATAAGCATTATTCTTTTTCATAATAATGTTTAGGTCGGTTTTTCTTGATTTTTTAGTTTCCGCCTATTTTCTAATATATGTATATTGACTCCATTTGAGAAGCATATTTATTCCTTTTATTTCAGAACCAATCAAAATGTTGCAACGGGCCTTCACTGCCGCACACATAGTTCTCCTAATGATTGCCCCTATAACATCTATTTATTTTTTCAGTTTATACCGAAATTTCAGGTTTCTATTCTTCAATTTGATATCTATATATATAACCAGTAAGGAAAGGCAGAAAGTCGGGCGGGGCCGACTATTTAATGCCCTACACCTCCCTAACAATGCGATAAGGGTCATTGCCATAATAATTTGGAATAATTGGTAAATGGGTAGAAACATATTATCTAATTCTGAAACGATAATCGCTAAATTAAGCAATATTCGTTCCTAAATTGAGAAACATCTTTCTGGAAAATTTTAATGATCGGAAGTAAAATACAACTTCTATAGCGGTTTGATACCAAATCAGGAGGAACATATATATGGAGCTTTAATATACATCTGAACCGATCTTTCCTGAATACTCATTCATGTAAAAAGACCTTCTGTCGAATTTCGTACTGATCGGATATAAAATATAGTCTCTACAGCGCTTACATGTCAAATCGGGGGTAACATATATATGGGAGCTATTTCTAAATCTGAACCGATTTTCTAAATCTAAACCGAGTTTCTCCGAATTTGGCAGTATTCCTTCATGTAGAAAGAAACCTCTTTTTGCCGACTTTCGCACTGATCGGATATAAAATAACATTTTTACAGCGCTCACATGTCAAATCGGGGGTAACGTATATTTGGGGTCTATATCTTAATCTGAACCGATTTCTTCCAAATTTAAAAGTGTTCATTCATATTATAGGAAACCTCTTCCTGACGAATTTCATACTGATCGGATATAAAATACAGTTTTTACAGCGCTTACACGTGAAATCGGGGGTAACATATATATGGGGGCTATATCTAAATCCGAACCGATTTTCTCCGAATTTGGCAGTATTCCTTCATGTAATAAGAAACCTCTTTCTGCCGAATTTCGCACTGATCGGATATAAAATACAGTTTTTACAGCGCTTACATGTCAAATCGGTGGTAACATGTATATGGGGGCTATATCTAAATCTGAACCGATTTTCTCCGAATTTAGCAGTATTCCTGCATGTAATAAGGAACCTCTCTTTGCCGAATTTCACACTGATCGGATATAAAATAACATTTTTACAGCGCTTACATGTCAAATCGGGGGTAACGTATATATGGTGGCTATATCTAAATCTGAACCGATTTCTTCCAAATTTAACAGTGTTCATTCATATAATAAGAAACCTCTTTCTGCCGAATTTCATACTGATCGGATATAAAATAAAGTTTTTACAGCGCTTACATGCCAAATCGGGGCTAACATATATATGGGGGCTCTATCTAAATCTGGACCGATTTTAACCAAATTAACCAATAGGGATCGTCCTTGGGCCAAAAAAAGATATGTGTAAAGGTTCGTCGAGATCGGACCATAATTGCGACCTGTACTTTGATTACAAGAATACATGCACAGATGGACAGACAGACGGACATAGCTAAATCAACTCAGAAAGTGATTCTAAGTCGATCGGTATAATAAACGATGGGTCTATTTCTTCTCCTTTTGGGTGTTACAAACAAATGCACAAAGTCATAATACCCTGTTCCACAGTGTGGTGTAGGGTATAAAAATGGAAAAATGTTTGTATGTATGTATGTGTTTTATAGATGCTTAAACTACTGGACCGATTTTAAAATTTTTGCTTTTGTTTGAAAGCGATTTTGTCTGAGATGGTTTTGGAAAAATTTTTCTGCAAAAAGTGGGCGGGGAAAATGTGGACGTGGCAAATCGTTTGTTTGTCTGTCTGTTTATGTGTTTGTTCCAGCATAACGCCTAAACTACTGAACCGATTTTCTTGAAATTTGGTGGACAGATAGGCCAATGCCTGGGAAGTGACATAGGCTACTTTGATTTTCGATTTACCGCCGAGTGATTTTCGACCGTTTGACCGCTGAGGCTCCTGTTAGAGCTAGAGAGCTGAAAGTTTGAATACACATAGACAGGAGTGTTGTATAAACCACTTGCTACTAACTTAATCATTTTTCGGCCAGTGGTCAGTTCAAGCGCTAACCAAAAATATAGGTTTCATATATGAAGTACTATAACCGGAAATATATGCGCGAAAAATAATGTTGAGTTCTCTGAATGTGGTCAATGTAGCAGTGACCAGAACAATTTTCATAAAACCGGACATAAAACGGTGTTTTAAAAATTGTAAAGCCTTTTCAAAATATATCGCTCACCACTTACTGTGGTGGTGATCGATTCGGTCAATTCTCAGACTGTAGTCAGTGTAGCAGTGACCAACGGATTTTTCAATCTTTCTGTACTTTAAAAGCCCTTTAAGAGCTATGATCCAACTACTTTATATGTGTATACTGATCTCCAAGGGATGCGATTTTACACCAAGCGACTTCTGACCGCTGGACCGTTGTGGCTCCTATAAGAGGTAGGATGCTATAAATATTGTTTATGTATAGACTCGGATTTTGTATACCCTACGGACTATTCAGTAAGTCCAGAGTTGGAACGTCGAAAAATCTTTATGTCTATAAACCAACAGAAAAAACTAAAAATATTGTTTATCCTTTAGCATTAAGATAAAAAATAAGCAACATTAATTTTAATTCTAACGAATAAACAAAAATATGTTATTTTCTGCGTAGTAACACACACTGGGTATCCGCTATGTATACATATATATAAAAAAAGAGTTTATGATTGTCTGTTTGTTTGTTCCGTATCGACGCAGATCGGCTGTATCGATATTCATGAAATTTTAAAAGAATGTACATGTGTAGGGAGGGGGTGGTCAAAATAAGGTACTTGAATTTTCTGTATATCAAGTAGGCGAGGACAAGCGTAACAGCTGTGACAAATATTAGAATGCATATTCTTGCGTAAATATTGTAAAAATACTGAAACATTATGATTTACTTTATACTATATAACTTTGACCTAACTTGTACAAAAGATGATATATGTATGCATATCTACATACGAGGGTTGCTATATATATATATATATCTGGCCTAGGCAACACTAACATGATTTTTGAACGCTTCGACAGCTGCTTCAGGCGTCGAAAAACTTTCACCACGCAGTTTTTTCTTGATGTGAGAGAATAAGAATAAGTCATTGGGTGTCAAATCAGGGCTGTACGGCGGATGACCCATCAATTCGACGTTTTGGCCGGTCAAAAGGGCGCTGGTTTGAGCCGATGTGTGAGAGCTCGCATTGTCATGGTGCATAATGATTCGTCTTCTCTTGTTCGTTTTTGGAATTTCTCCGAAGACATCAGGCAAACAAATTGTGGTGTACCACTCAGAATTGACCGTCCTACGTTGCTCCAGCGGAACAGTCACCACATGACCAGAAACAGGCGACCATAAGCTTCGAAGTGCTTCTTCCACGAACAACTTTCGTTGGATTTGGCTCGTCTTCGAAGACCCACACGGTTGATTGCTGTTTTCTTTCGGGCTCATACGCATATATCCAAGATTCGTCACCTGTGACGATCTTATAAACGTCTTTTGAAGCACCGCGATCGTATTTTTTCAAAATTTCTTTGCATCAATCGACACGAGCCTTTTTTTGAGCGATTGTCAAATTGTGCGGGATCCAACGAAAACAAACATTTTTTATGGCCAGGTGTTCATACAATATCGAATGTATGCTGGTGGAAGAAATGCCCAATGATGCGTCTATCTCACGGTATGACACATGACGATCTTGCATTATCAGCATCAATATTCTTTGGAAGAACGGCCGTTTTTGGACGACCTTCGTCTTTGAGCGAGCGTCGGCCACGATTGAACTCATTAAACCAGTTTTTCACAGTACTATAGGATGGTGCTTCATCGCCATACAAAGATTTAAGTTCATCGATGCACCCTTGTCGTGATAATCCACGTCGAAAGTTGTGAAAAATGATCGCACGAAAATGTTCACGAGTTAATTCCATTTTTTTGCCAAATTGATTTTTTCAAGTCTTTGTAAACAACATAAATGATGGTCGTACGTCAAAACGTTCTGAGTACGTTTATGCTAAAAAATGTCAAACTTTCCAATGGAAATGCCAGATGGCGCCAGGCAACACTAAGAATAATTCATGTCAGTTCAACAGTAAAAGTAGTCCATTCAACAATTTTATAATAACCTATAGAAACTCATTGTTAGAAAAAAAACTATTCCTAAATTTCAACAACTCTTCATTAATTTCTAAAATTATTATTTATGTGTGATGGGGTCAGTTTACGTGGAATCACCTATTGGCAAATTTTATCCTTATTATACATACTACATCAGAACTATAGGACTTTACCCTTGCATAATAAAATGTTTATTTTTTTCAATTTCTGTTTTTTCATTTAAAAAAAATTAATTATTTTTTTTTCAAATGTTTGTGGTTGGCTGATATAAAGTTTAGACGTGTTTAGCGATTTTTTGTTGCTATTTTAAATAAATCATAGCCAGCGCACTCTTCATTGCGTGTACGTATTTTTTTGGACAAAATACCAAAATCGTAGTTAAAAACAACTATTTCGACATTGCTAGAAAAGCTCGAGGCCATATCAAAAACCGCACATCAGAAGTGCTCCGTGGATTGAAAAAACTTGTGGGGGACAAAGTTACCTTACCTTCTGAACACCCATCGTACATACAATTCTTTTTTGTTTACTCTGACTTTGTTCACAGCCAACTTTGTGTTTTTTTTGCATTACTTCCAAATAATTATGAAAACAAGAACTATGTGTTTGTGCCTTGATAAGAATTTTTATTTTGTATTTCTTTATCTCAGCACACTCTACTATAATGAGTATTATATACTGAGTTTTGTTCTCCTTTTGGTGCTGTAGGTATTAATTATAGTGAGAGTTCAAAAGTGGCTATTGGGTAAGAATATTTAATATGTTGTTTATTTTTGGCTAAATGTTTATAAACTGTTACAAGTAGGTCAAATAGGATCTCGCTATCATTTTTTTTTTTTTTTTAATTTTTTCGTCGTTTTCAATTGAGGATTTCTCGGTAACTATACGAGATAATTCTTAGGTGTAAAACGATTTTTTTGTAGACCTCAGTTAGTAGAACACACATAAAAATAAATTTTTTAAATCGGAAGAGAAACGCGCTTGAATATTGTCTTCACCGGATGTGGCCAACTTTGAGGCCCTCTAGCTCCGCCCCTGTCTAGGGGACCCAAGTATAAAACATAACTTCTCTAACACCTCGTCATCTACCATGCCAAGTTTGGTCGCAATCGATTGTTTGGTTAAGAAACGGTCGAATTATTTCCCCTTTTTGAATTCGTATCACATACAATCATTGACTTTGGCGCCCTCTAGTAGTGTCAAAAACAGCTGAATAAAAAAAATATTGTTATTATTTATCTTAGTTGATTTGTTAAGATATTATGAGTACCAATTTTACCATTATTTGAGCCATTACATTATTATTGATTTTTGTCAATGGGACAGAGGAAGGTTATTATTGTTCTTATAACGTTTATGTAAAGCCAGTGAGTGATATTTGGACGTAGTCCCCATTTTTAACATATGGCTCTTCTTCACAACGAGCAACATATGTAGACATTGGTAACACTTTCTTCAAGATGATCATTCCAATTCGTTTCTGATCCAAGATTTTATCTTTTTAGATATATATCAGAGTGAATGAAATCCTGCTAGATCTAGAACGATGTGGCTGCAAGGTCGTGGCATATGCGGACGACGTGGCAATCGCCGTGAGTGGCAAATTCGAAAACATCATCCGAGACATTCTATAGGTGGCTCTGAACATATTGGCTAGATGGGCCAGAAGCAGCGGTTTGGGCGTAAACCCAAACAAGACAGAATTGGTTCTCTTTACTAGGATGAATAAAGTAGTGTCAAAAACAGCTGAATAAAAAAAATATTGTTATTATTTATCTTAGTTGATTTGTTAAGATATTATGAGTACCAATTTTACCATTATTTGAGCCATTACATTATTATTGATTTTTGTCAATGGGACAGAGGAAGGTTATTATTGTTCTTATAACGTTTATGTAAAGCCAGTGAGTGATATTTGGACGTAGTCCCCATTTTTAACATATGGCTCTTCTTCACAACGAGCAACATATGTAGACATTGGTAACACTTTCTTCAAGATGATCATTCCAATTCGTTTCTGATCCAAGATTTTATCTTTTTAGATATATATCAGAGTGAATGAAATCCTGCTAGATCTAGAACGATGTGGCTGCAAGGTCGTGGCATATGCGGACGACGTGGCAATCGCCGTGAGTGGCAAATTCGAAAACATCATCCGAGACATTCTATAGGTGGCTCTGAACATATTGGCTAGATGGGCCAGAAGCAGCGGTTTGGGCGTAAACCCAAACAAGACAGAATTGGTTCTCTTTACTAGGATGAATAAAGTCCCACATGTGGACCCTCCACCTCGGATAAATGGAACAGATCTAGTCTTTACTGAAAGTGCAAAATTTTTAGGAATAATTCTAGATAGAAAACTGTTATAGTTAGACTTAACGTATTGGAACGCGTAAGGAAGGCCAACGTCGCCTTATATTACTGGAAAAAGGCTGTAGGGTCGCGGTGGCGCCTGTCTCCTAAAATCGTCCACTGGATATATATAGCAGTAGTTCGTCCTATACTGCTATACGGCATTGTGGTATGGTGGACGGCAACTGATAAACTAACCATCACCAACCTACTAGGTTAGGTTAGGTTAGGTTAGGTTAGGTTGAAGAGAGGAGACGTTTAAACGTCTCATGTCCATGGACATACACTTAAGCCAGTGGTTCGGCCTGTTGTGCGCTCCTTATTTATGATATTTTTATACCTCACGAGTTACAGAAATGAGGTATAAAAAGATCATAAATAAGGAGCGCACAACAGGCCGAACCACTGGCTTAAGTGTATGTCCATGGACATGAGACGTTTAAACGCCTCCTCTCTTCAACCAACCTACTAACAAAGGTTCAGGGAACAGCCTGCCTTTGCATAAGCGGAGCCTTAAGGACTACAGCGACCGAGTCTCTACAAGCCCTAATCCATATACTGCCGATTAATATTGTGGCGAGAGAAGTTTCAACCAAATCGGCAATAAGATTAAACTGCCTATCAATGTGGAGGTACACAAACTACGGTCACATGAGGATATCAAAGTGTAGTGCTATGGTAACCGACCGAGTGGACTATATACAAACTGTGTACACCTTCGAGAGAAATTACATCACTATGATTCTCGCCAGAGATGAATGGGTTGGAAGAATACCAGGTAATAGAAACCATCTCCACTTTTACACGGATGGTTCGAAGCTTGATGAAAAGGTTGGCTTCGGAGTACACTGTGCAGAGCTTTGTTTGGATATAGCTCACAGACTACCAGATACCTGCAGTGTCTATCAAGCCGAAATAATGGCAATATGGGAAGTGGCCAAGTGGCTGAGTCGCAACATAGTATCCAACACTGGCGTTGTCATTTACTCGGACAGCCAGGCTGCCATCAATTCTCTGGAGGCAACATCCCTAAATTCACAAACAGCCCTCGACTGCCGCAGATCTCATATGGGTGCCTGGGCATAGGGATATCCCGGGGAACTGCAAAGCCGATGAACTTGCTAGGAAAGGGACGACATTACAAATTCTCCAAGAATTTGCATATATTGGTGCCCCACTATCCACGTGCAAGCTTTGGCTTAGGCAGGAGGCAATCAACGAAAGATGGACAGAAATCGGCACCTGCAGGGTAGCTAGACAAATCTGGCCAAGGTATGACCTGAGAAGATCAAGATATCTCCTCGCTCCTCCTCGATTGTCTACGTTAATATCAGTTCTGACGGGACACTGCTTGATCGGCGAACACGCCAAAAGATTGGGTATTGACTTTAATGACTTCTGCAGAAGCTGTGGAGATGAGGAAGAAGTGGGGAGCATTGGGCACTTGCTATGCGACTGCCCCGCTCTGAGTAAACGACGACTGGACATACTTGGGTCGGCTTTTCTAGGCCACCTAACAGATCTTTCCAGTACCGATATTCGTACTATCGATAAATTTGTATATCAAACAGGTTGGTATCGATGAGGGGCATTTCAACCCGTGGTAAAACTAGGGACCTAAACTGGTCTATGTGAGCTTGTATAAAAAATACGGCTGCCACCCTAACCTAAACCTAGATATATCATTTATCTTATCCATGAATCGAGGCACGCTAAAAAGCGGGAGCTTCGTTTTCCTTGTAAATATACATATTTCTGTTTAGTCTGGGTTAGCATTTAATCCCCTTGTTTGTGCCCGGTTTTGTGCTATGTTAAGTGCCTCCTCAGCTTTTCTGTATAATTTGTTTGGATGTATGCCCAGTAGAAGTATAACAACGTCGCCTGCCTAACAGACTGGTTTATGTCCTTCATTGGTGAAGGCTTTTAGGAGACTGTGTATCGTCGAAACCCATAGAAGAGGCGATAAAATGGGGTATACCACGATTTATCTGGTCTGTAATTTTTACGTCATATGACCCACAAATAGTCCACCTATTCCGTAGAATATTGTTCATCTAGTTTTTCAGCGCCCGGTCAACCTGAAACTCGTCTAAGGACTGGATAAGTGCATTGGTGTGCATATCGTTAAATGCGCCTTCAATGTCTATACAAGCAGCAATTGTATACCTTTCTTTAAGTGAAGGACTCTTCTATGTGGTGCACTACCTCATGCAGAGTTGTTTCCACTGATCTTCCTTTGACATATGCGTATTGTGGAATTTTGAGCCTATCATTCGCTATTTTACTTTTGACCATGTCATCAATTATTCGATCTATTGTTTTTAACAGGAAAGAAGTTTGGCTAATGGGTCGATAAGCCTTTGGGATCGTATAACTCGCCTTGCCAGTCTTGGGTATGAAGACCACCCTTGATTCCTGCTAATTTTTTGGGGTAAATGCATGAGTTAGGCATGCAGTGAATGCTCCACTCAGATGAGTTGATACCAGATCCACCTCATTCTGCAGAAGTGCTGGAAATATTCCATCCGGTCCCGCAGCCTTGAAGAGAGATAAGCTTTTTATCGCTTCTTTAACCATACCATCTTTTATATCCGTAATATGTACTTGATGAAACAAATTTTCATTCTGTAACTATTCCTCTGTTGGTCCAGCATTACCAGTCGGAAAATGAGTTTTCGTGAATAGCCTTAATTTTTGGCAAAATAACAATTATCGAGATAAAATTAACCACATTCAAAAATTTCTCGTGGGATAAAATGCATAAAATCAACGAAAACAACAAAAAAAATTATTCGTGTGTTTTACAATAACTATATACATACACTGAAAAAAATCATCAATCAAATCTGATAAATTCCTACCTTGATTTGATGTAACTTTTTTTATTTTGTGTCGAACCGAGAATTATTTTAGTAAATTCTGGTTTGGTTTTGGCTCACCGAGACGGTTATATTTCCACTCCAGGTTGATCAGACTCTGCGCAAAATAAACATTGGTCCTTCGAACCGGATTCTCTCACTTGGAAACCTACCAACATACATACATATAGTTTGGATAACCTCTCACTGAGTTTTCGACTCAACGCATCATTGGAGAAGCAGAAAACAAGTCGGTTCACATTATAGTTAACTCATCCAGTTATTCATAGAAAGAGTGCAATGCAGTGAGCACGTCGTGTGTAAAGCGAAGAAGAAGCATCACGTTTGATTTACATATATGTGATATATGTTTAGATTTATAAAATTCTTAAAATAATAACTAAAACAAAAGAAGCGACATGCAATAAAACTAAATAAAATTACTACAAGGTAGTTTGAGGATATATTCTAAGGTACCATCCAAAGAAAAAGGCAAACAGGGAATGAAACAACAACAGCAGGCACCTTATGAGACTGTCGCCCGGTTGACATTTTGATTGGTGCATAACTGTAGCCCCGAAATATTTTAGAGAGAACTCAACAAGGTCTGTTGGGATCATTGCTTCGTCAAAAGACTATCTTCGGTTGGGTTATAACCGGTCCGATGTCATCTACCCAGGTCCACACCTTTGTGACGAGCACATCAGTGGATGCCATAGCGACTCCTGCACTGGCAATTTCGCCCATTAGGACCGCTGTGACGTTTCGGCGCCGAGTTCCGTGACCCCTTCGGTTTCCACGTCGTACGGGGCTTCGAAGATAGAGTTCTCGGAAATGGGTGTGATGTCGGCGTCCGTTTAGGAAAAACAATGTCGATTTCCACGATTTGGGACAAAATGTTTTAGTAAATTCTGGTTTGGTTTTGGCTCACCGTACACAGTACACAATTGTAATGAAATTGGTGGTCATCAAATTGATGAAGGTATTCACTAAATCAATGGCATAATTACATCAATTCAATGAAAAACAATTGAAGAAACTTTTTCATTATTTTGATGTACCATTTTATTTTCAGTGTATAATTTATTGTGGCTAGTCTAAGTTATAGTAAATATCATTATTCTCATTGTAACCATCGCCAACTTCAAGATCGATTTGTTGGACAATATCATGTTCTAAGGCCTTGTTTATAAATGGCAAATCGTTTGCCATATTTGGAATATCCATTTCAATTTTTTTTACATGTTTTGGCTTTACTGCTGATTACGGGATCTGAAGTTAAGAGGAATCTGTTGAATATGTCGATATGGCAATTTTCTCGGCTGCATTTGCGTGCATAATTCTCCCAGTTGTTTTTGAAATCCTTGTTTCGAGCCTCTTCGGATAATTGCCATATTGGTAATAGAACATGAGAAACTATCTCTGGCCCGTGAATAAAAAATTTGTGTATCGTAGGCGTCACACGACACAATTGCAGTGTCGTGTGCAAATTTTCGGAATGCAAATTTGCACACGACACTGCAAGACATTTTGTGGAACTATATCGGTAGTACAATTGACGCCTACGATACACAAATTTTTTACTCTATATCAATATTACAACAAGTATAGCATGCATTCGTTCTATCTGTTCTAAATCGACATTTGTAATTTCTGAAGAAACCTGTGCGTTCTGAAAGAAGCGTCTCGCGGTGTTACCGTCGTTGGTATTCCCAAAGCCTGGTTTCAGTTCATCGACAATTAGTCCCGTTTGATCTCTGAATTCTTTCTGAATTCGTATCTTAGTCACTGCAATAATTTTTTCCTTATTTTCACCTCGAGCTTTAATTCAATTCAATTATGCGTTCCGTAGAATGATCTAAGAGGCCTTGTAGACTTACTTGCGTAGAAGTTTCTGAAGTAATTTGTCTTTTTGGACTTCGGTGTATGACGGAAATGTTTGGGGGCTGCCCTTCTTATAACATGGTACTGATTCCGAGTCTATTTTGCTTCTTCCAAGACTGAAAGGGCTTCCTCAACGCTTAATTTTTGTGTTTCTTTAGTATGTTTATTAATATACTTCTCAGCTCTTGTTGGAGAAGATGTAATGTTTTTTAATATCTGCGATGCACGAAATTGTCCGAGAAACCTTAAACTTAAGTGGGGCATGAGATAAAACAGGAAACGGGATGTTATCTTCTAAAGTTTTACATTTTGTTTGTATTATTTTTGCACTCTTCAATAGCCATTTCCTTTCGACAGCGCTTCTTAGATTCTAGTGTAGAATTTTCAAATGAGATCGATTTAGTCAACCAACTTTTATTATTATAAAGAAATCTCTTCTCGTTTATATTTGCTTTATCCCAGCGCATCTTATACAGTGCACAAAACGTGTGGAATTTAAGTTTAAAAGCTGACATATCCGTAGCTTTGAAAACTTGTAGAATTTGGTCTTTCAAAGCCGTTACTTTAAAATTAAAGCTCTTGGAATTTGATTTTCGCATAATATCAAACAGTTCTTTGCGAGACATTGCAAACATTCCTAATATGACAATTTTTATAACTCATTAAAAATTATTTAAAAAATCGATACATGAAAAAATTAAACAAAAAACAAGTACAAAAGTTTCAGTCGGGTAAACCGACATATTACATTACCCTCACTTTGTGAGTAATGTAATATGAAATATTAAACGAATTATTTTGTCAATTTGTGTGGGGGGTACCAGAAGGTTTTTAACAAATACACCTATTTTTCGCCGAATAGTAGATACTTAAAATACATTGCACTGTGCCGAATTATAAGTGTTTATGTGCACTGGTATATTAACGTTGTGAGATGAGATATTAAATTTTGGTATGATTTGGCCATTTTGTGTGGGAGGTACAAAAAGGGACGTGGCGATAATGCCCATTTTTTACAGGGCTATAGGAACTTCAACAGCGTTACACTGTGCAAAATGTTGTTGCATTTTCGTGCATTGGTACTCACGCTCTAAGCTCTTAACTTTTAGTGCAAAATGGTACCTTTATGTGGGAGGTACAAAAAGGGGCGTGGCGATAACGCCCATTTTTCACAGGGATATAGACATTATAAAAGCCTTACACTGTACTAAATGTCAAGCATTTCAATGCACTTGTATTAATGTTATAAGCTGTTAACTTTTGGTGCATGTGCGTTGTGTGCGTTGTGTGGGAGGTACCAAAAGGAGCGTGTCAATAACGCCCATTTTTCACTGGACTGTAGGCACTATAAAAGTATTACACTGTGCAAAATGTCAAGTATTTTTATACACTGGTATTAATGTTATAAGCTGTTAACTTTTGGTGAAAATGGTGCATTTGTGTGGGATGTACCAAAAGGGGAGTAGCAACTTCGCCGATTTTTCTCGAGATGATAGCGACTAATAAACTAATACTATGTATGGAATTTCAGAAGATTTGAATAAGTAGTATAGCAGTTATTAAGGATTCAATATTTCACAACATTTTAACCCTTTGTGGGGGAGGTACTAGAAGGAGTGGGCCAATATGTATGGCCCATCTCCGAACTTAGCCGGAGATAGGAAAAAATATTACCACGTACGAAATTTGAAGTCAATCGGTTACACCGTTCGAGAGTTATCGTGCGCACCAGCCAGCAGACAGACGGACGGACATAGCTCATTCGACTTAAAATGGCCCAAAACGGATTTCCGCCGAACATACTTGGGGTCTTAGGGCACTCCTTCGATGTGTTACACTTTTTTTCGTAGCAAATGATATATACCCTCGTCACACTAAAGTGAGGGTATAAAAATAGATTTCTCAAATGTGATTTTTAAGAAAATAGCCATTATTTAAAAAAAGGTATTTTTTCTTAATATTGCTTATTAATATACAAAAGGTCTACATATTCTTTGAAAAATGTCATATTTTAGAGTAATTTTAAAATGCATATTTAAAAAACATTTTCTTAATATAATTTACCTAAATTCGCATCAATGTGTATAGGTAAATACAGGGTGGCTGATGAAAGCTGCTACCAAAAAAAAAATTAATAACTTTTTTCTATTTAATGAATCTGGTTAATTTTTTTTTATTTTGCAGATTGATTTTTATATTTAAGAAAAATGGATAACTGGGACACTGAAAGAAGAATTTGGATTGTCCGCGCTATTACGCACTGAAGTCCGTAGTTTCGGTTCAAAGAGAGTATAGGGGCACGTTTGGCGGCAATCCTCCGAGCAGATGGACCATAAAGAGACTTGTTAACAATTTTTCCGAGCATGGGACAGTCAACAGAAGACCTTACCATCGAAACCCTTCAGTTCGGACGGAGGAAACAATCGCTTCTGTAGCTGATGCCATACAAAACAATGCAAGAGTTTCGACAAGAACCTTATCTGCTCAAATGGGTATAAGAAGACAGCATTGCAGTCAATTATGCACAAAGATTTGGAGTTATTCCCCTATAAAATTCAAATGGGCAACAAAGTGAACTCAGCAGACTTCCCGATTCGCTTGGAATTTTGCCAGAAGATGCTTAAAATGGTGGAAGAGGACGGAAACATGTTCAACTGTCTTTTCATGTCTGACGAGGTCCCTCAGGTCGCCTGACCTTACTGCACCTGACTTTTTCTTGTGGGGTTATTGCAAACAGGTAGTCTACAAAGCAAAACCATCAAATTAGAATGAACTAAAGCAATCCATTCCATTCCCGTCTCAACTCTCCAAGCAGTAAGGAACAACTTTTTGGTACGATGCCCACATGCATCAACGAGCAGGGGGGCATTTAAATTCCATTATTTTTAAAACTAATTAAGCTATATTTAATTAAATTTAATGAGCTTTAACATGAATAAAAGAAAACTGAATTCCATACACATACATTTGAGTTTCTTAATGTATCAATATTCATCAGCCACCCTGTACCTGTAGTTGGTGGATCCATTGTAATTTTAAAGAGATTGACAAAAAAATATTTCAGTTTTAATTTTTTAAACTTCCATAAAAATTTACAAAATTTATTATAGCTTTGACAGATAATGACAGCTAAACCAGTGACGGCAGAAAGATAGCTTTTTCATCAAATGAAGCTGATTTTTGTGCTCTTTTAGTGGATACCACGATGAGATAATTTTTATTTTTTAATTAATCCTCCGTATTGGTGGTATCGAACCCTACGTGCGGTGTGCTTTATAGTTTCCATTCTTTTACCACTGTCATCCACCAGTGTTTCGCTTTGGATATCAGTTTTTGAGAGCAACTTTTTTATTTTAGACACGATGTCTACCTGCTCACAGAAACACCTTCAGGAGTTACGTTGCGGCGATCTAATGATTTTATTGTATTATTTGAGTCTTTGAGAAAAAAAGTTTTCGTTTATCGCAAACATTTTTCTTTGTCTCAAACGCTCTACTTTTCCCGTAACGATTGAAATATTTTTAGTGAATGAAACAGTTTATCGTAAACTTAGTTTCTGTTGCTGTAAACGAATATTTTGTTTATTAAAAAAATTCCGTAATTTACGTTTATGGTAAACAAAAAACGTTTACGGAACCATATTGTATTTAAACAAGATTGGATATTTTAAAGAAGGTCTGATATAAGACTTCGAAAGGAAGGTCTTAAGAAGGGCTTCGAAATGAAGGTATGATTTAGAGCTTCGAAATGAAGGTCTGATCTAGGTCTGATGTACAGCTTTGAAGGAAAGTCCTACAGTAAATCAAAATGCAGACCAAATAATGTATTTAAAATGAATGTCACATTCAGCACTTCAAATGCATATTATAGGAGTTCGCAAAGATAATATAGAATCATTTTGATAAGAATCTATCTTAATCTATCAAAAACACAAAGCAACTTAACTCTACAAAACCTTAGCAACGACTAATTGTTTGTTAATTTTAATTGTATTTACCTTCACTTTTCAATTTGTGTAGCGGTATTTATTTTTTTTTTGCATAAAAGTGGTTTTGAACTCTCGCAGTAGCAACAAAGTTCATACATGAGAAACTTGAGGGAGGGAGAACGAATTCGTGAACACTCTGCCTTCCTTCTCCCGTCTTTTATCATGCACACACAATTTAAATGTTGTGCGCTAAACACCTTCGATATGATATATTTTTAGAAGGACAGAATCAGGCCTGATAAAAGACGGGAGAAGGAAGGCAGAGTGTAAATTGTTCTACATATGCAAAAACTTGAGGGAGAGGGAGAACGAAACGCATCAATATATGAGCATATATCGGCGGTGGTTGTCAATAATTCAATTTGACTGCTGACCATGAAGAACGACTTTTCTCTGACATCATTTAGAAGGCGTTAGACATGTTTGAAAAAAGACGGGAGCAGGAGGCACGGTTACTTTTTTAGAAGTGAGAGATTGCACATTTTTCAGGCATTCATAAAGAAGGCATGCGTGCCTTCCAATAGAAGGTGTTGGAAGCCCTTCTATCAGGCCTGATGCCTAGAAGGCCTGGACCATTTTACCGCTGGGAACGTTTCTGCAAAAAGATGCAGATGTGTGTGTGTGTGTTTTATATAACACAAAATAGGCAGATGTGTGTGTACAAACACCAAAAGAAACGTTGCAAATATACTGCGGACTCCAATTTAATGTTATAGGTAAATGGTAAATGAAGTGAAGACATGTGGGAAAATAACCAGAAAGTCAATGACAAAAAATAGATCGAGCACTGCACGAAAATATTGAACATTTTGTGGAAAGCCGGAATACCAAAAACAGTAGATTTTAACACAAGCTGTGACCACATACCTTAAATTAGACAGATGTGGCGTCCGCCAGAAACGTCAAAACCTATCATTTACGAACGAATAGGAATGAACTGTCACATGCGAAAAAACACTTTACCGCGAACATAGTTTGAACCTTTTTTGCACTAATCGATTAATATTAATTTTTGAATTGTGACAATTACATAAAATTCGGGAAAATCCGTCCGTCTGTTCGTCTAGAAACCGTAGCGTTGGTTCTTCCGACAATTTCTGGAAACTTAACCATCGTTTTATGTGCCATCAGATTAAAAAACGCGACTTTACAATATTCAGCTGGCAGATTCAAATCTATTTGACTGTCGCCCCGTTGACATTTTGATTGGTGCATAACTGTAGCCCCGAAATATTTTAGAGAGAACTCAACAAGGTCTGTTGGGATCATTGCTTCGTCAAAAGACTATCTTCGGTTGGGTTATAACCGGTCCGATGTCATCTACCCAGGTCCACACCTTTGTGACGATCAGTGGATGCCATAGCGACTCCTGCACTGGCAATTTCGCCAATTAGGACCGCTGTGACGTTTCGGCGCCGAGTTCCGTGACCCCCCGGTTTCCACGTCGTACGGGGCTTCGAAGATAGAATTCTCGGAAATGGATGTGATGTCGGCGTCCGTTTAGGAAAAACAATGTCGATTTCCACGATTTGGGACAAAATCGTAAACAATGCCGTGTTTGCCAAAAACTGCACCCTCTTCGATCTTGTCAAATTTTTCGGGCTATGTCATTAGAGGCGAGACTTCGGACAGTCGTTCAATATCGGTATTGTGCGCGCTGTTACGCATATTCGCATCTGACTCGTGACTGTAGAAGCCCTTATAAGTGCCACGAATGTCAGGGGTATCATCAAAATCTCCTGCATTCCGCCCATAAAAAGCCCTCGCTACAGGCTTCTCGTCACAACTGCGCACCGCAACGATCTCGCCAGCAGACGAATTCGCGCAGTACACCTTATTCGGTTGGGTACAGTCGGGAGTGTGAACTGCTACGGCGAACAACACCGATGGCTCTCATGGCCCCCTTGGATCTATAAATAAAATACAGCCAATTGGTCACTATGGCAAATGCAACCCCTTGGTTCGCAACCACGATCACCGTCCCCTTGGACTTTGTTTTTTGAAAAAATGAATTAAAAATAATAATAATGAATAAAAAAATGAATTACTATTTAAAAAAGCTCACAAGAACTGCACTATATAATGCCTTTACTTTGTTCTAAGCTTTATTTAAGCTTCATCCCTCGATGTGTACTATGATTTTAATTACAACATCCCTTAATACAACCTTGCAACAGCAAGGTGAAGAGACACCGATCAGCCTACCCTGGGTATCGGGGGTGAGTTGATCGGTGTCTCTGATAGGATGAAGTATCTTGGCGTCATATTTCATGACAAGTTCGATTTCTCCAGACGTGTTGATTTTGTTTTGAATAGGGCGAAGAGAATTTACTTTGGTTTTCACCAGCTTCTGCGGATGAGGGACAGTGGACTTCCACTCGAGGTTAGATTTCTGATCTATAGGCTATCTGATCTATCATTATTCCTGTCATCTCCTACGCCTTTCCAGCTTGGTATGGCATTTCGTCTGCCCAGAGGGAGATGATTAGGAAATGGGAGAGACGAGTGTTGATGTCTTGTCTGGGGCTCCGCTGTAGGGTCTTGGAGGATGGTTCGATTAGATATCCGTCGAATAGGGAAGTCTATGATAGCGTCGATTTTGATAGAATAGATGTCTTTATGACCAATGGTGCCGTCAACTTTTTCGAAAATGGTCGTCATCTGCAGAATATGATCGTCGAGGAGATTTATAGCTTCGATGAGGACTTTGACTCCCTTCCCACCATGCGGCTTCTTCCGCCTGCTGGTCTTCTTAGGCATCGTGATGAGGGGTTGTTGTATGAGGGAGACCTCCTTGTGTTTTACCACAGGAGGTCCAATATGTCTGGAAGTACTGGCATGGTATATAGCTAGGTATATATACCTCACTGTATATATGTAAATAGTTTGTAAATAATCCTTATTTTTTAAGTTTAATATTAAGTTTAGATTTTAAGGTCACATTTATAATTATTTTTAGAGATTGGCCCCTTTTTGAATTTCCTGTTTTTTGGGCATTTTGTTTTGAGTAGTTTTAAGATATTTGTTTGATGGTGTGCTCGTGGCCGGACTGCGTCACTTTGTATTAGATTAAGCAGGCCCATACGGACATTAGTGCCGGGCATGTATATTTATAGTTTAAATTAGAAGTAAGCCATCTTTTGTTTTAGTTGTAAGTGTTTTGGAAAAAGTAAATGGTAATATTAAAATACAAAAAAAATACATATTATTTGTACAGTTACAAAGGTCGAACTTAAATATTTTGAACCTGTATTAATTTTTTATAATTCACTTATTTATATAATTCCTCAAATTAAGCGAAGACTTAAAAAATAATTAACGTTCTAAGATAAAAAAAACATAAACCAAAATAACAACCAAAATTACCAAATTATCATAAAAATTTAATTATTATTTTTTAATAAGTAAATTCATTAAGAGATAAATTTAACATCGAGTGCGACAAGAAAAAAACGTTTACAGCATTCTAAAATTAAATAATGTTGCAAAACGCCCTTGAGCTTCCTTCAGAGAAGTTTTCTTTGTCTCTGGCATCGTTATGCAGGAACAGGCAAAAGCCACCAGAATCATAATGCCCATGGCCATAAGGCTGCCATCATTGCCAACTGAGTTGGTGGGGAGAGGCGCAACGATAATAATCTGAATAATTTGATCCACAATTACACATATCGTCATACAGTACGATTTGGTTCTCAGAGGAAAAGCTTCACTCATGTAGGTCGAGGTGACCGGTGCATAAAGTCCTACAAAGAATTGCATTGAGATCCAAATCGAGGTTACAGTGGACATTTTATGAGGCCTCAAAAAGTTCCAACTGTCATCAATTATAATAGCCATGGGGATCATGAGGCCACCGATAATAATGGCCCAAAGTAATGAGGGCAGTTTTCGACCCAATTTGTCAACGATTAGTAGGGCCAGACAGCTGCCCAATATTCTAATACAGCCATCCAAGATAGGTGACCAGGTGATGCCATTAATAAACGATGAGAGGGTGAGAAGGCTTGTCAGAATAATGGAAAAGGTGAAAGCCAACATCATGCTGCGGAATAGTATCATCTTCACTAATGGGAAGATGCTGCGTTTCACACTTTCCATGACTGAGAAATTGTCCTGCTCCAGCACATAGTCTTTAAGAGTGTCCAACTGGGCATTTGTTGCCACTGTCACTGCGGGAGGCCGTTGCAGGCGGGCCAAGCAATCCAATGCGCCGGCATCATCACCCAGGCGTATATAGTCCACAGGGGACTCAACGAAAAGGAGCAGAGCGCCTGCAGCCATTATGGCCATTATAATATCCAAAATTCCATGTAAACAATTGACCGATAATGTGTCACTTTTCCACTGTGAAGTGGCTATCATTTGGATTGCTATGCCCAGAGACAAGGAGAACTGTTCCAAACCGGTACTCCAGCCACGGGAATTACACAGCGCTAATTCACTGGCGTGTACCAAAAATGGCACCGTAGCCAATCCCACAGCTATACCATTGAAATAACGTCCAGCTATCAAAGCATCTACATTTTCGGAGGCACATTCGAAGATTATGCCTCCTGCCAGAATCAATACCGAAGAAATAGCCTAAAGAGAGTAACAGATAACAATAATATTATAATTATTTATGGAGTATACACAAATCGGCTAATAATACGAACCATTATGAATTTCTTGGGTACAATAAGTTGCAGAGGCAGTGAAAGCAGTGCTCCCACAGCTGTGGCTATAAACCAGCTGTAGTAAAAGTGTCGCTCCCAGCTTCCAAAAACGCTCAAGTCCGACCAGCCCACACTTTGGGCCAAGGCCATGCCGCCGGATATGAAGATAAAGACACCTGTAATAATTAGGTATAACAGTTAGCAACAATAAATAAAATAATTTATAAATCAGAGTTCTTATAACGGGTTTTCCAATAAGAGTGATATGATTTCTTAAGGAACTTCAAAAGTTTTTTATTTAATGTGAAGAACAATCGATACAATTAAGTTCTAAATAAAACGTCATTCACGGAACGAATTCGATGAACCCAATTTTCCAGCACTTTTTCCATGTCATGAATGGCACGTTCAATATTGACTTGTAAAGCTTGAAGAGAGTCTGGTTCATTTCGAAAGACCAATGACTTCAAATAACCCTACAAGAAATAATCTTATGGTGTTAAATCACAACTTCTTGGAGGCCATTCAATATCACAATTTCTTGAAATAATCGAATCTCCAAACTTTTCTCGCAACAATTCAATTGTTTCATTCGCAGTGTGGCACGTAGCCACAATCGTTCAGCTCTTAACGAGAGCTAACATATTGCTCATGGGTGTCAAGGTCGTAGTTCGATTGGAAAGTGTTTTTTTGGATTTAAAAAAAATTGACTTAGCATCACTTTCAAATGTGAACGGAAAGTTTATTTTTACTCTAGCTCCTTAACGGTATGTCGGATCGGGAATCGTTCAATTGCAAAAAGATGGCTCTAAACGAAAGATAAAATATTGGCCATTGGGTGTCAAGGTCGTAGGCCGATTGGAAAGTTTTTTTTGGATTTAAAAAAAATTGACTTAGCGCACGAAATTTGCAATTGGAGAACGATTATTTTGATAATAAAACTGAATAATTTGTAAAAGTTGTTCTTGCGTATATCTCTCCAAGATGAAATTGAAAAACACATGACAGATCAAGAAATGTTACAAATGGCCGAAACGTCCCAATTGGAAAACCCGTTATTACCCTTCAAAATGCATAGATTAGGAAGATTGCGATGGGCGGAGTGTAAAAATAGAACGAATAGGTAAGGTTTTTCAAGCGCGAAAAATAGAGTTCGGCGGCCTTTACCTGCAATTTTTTTACATTTATCGATTGATATCAACTTTCTAATTTGGCAAATTGCGCTGCAAATACGCGAAAAACTTTGCTCGTTACTATGAAACCCCTATAAGTTCGATACAGACGGCATTATTTACATCGGATTGCACATCTTGTTAATTAGAATAGTTTTTTTGTACCCTTCGTATTAGGTCTTTGAGCATTTTTATTAAACGCCCAACGGCACTTCGTTTAAAGAGTTATAGCCATTATAGATATCCCGGAGAGTTGTATCCATTGTTGATATCCCATTAAATATATGGTCTATGTGAGCTGAGAAAGCTGGCTGCCACCCTAACCTAAACCTAAATTCATATTAAGGTTTGTTAAGGAAATTTAAACATTTTACCAAAAATAAGTGATGGCAAAATTTCGGCCTTTTGCACTGAAAGACAAATGCTACATAGAAATTATGTACAAAACCAATCAAATCAATTATTGGTTGGTGTAATACCAGGAAATATAAACTATCCCCTTGAGCGCAGGTGAGTTGGTAGCGAGCTCGCCTATGGGTTTGGGGTCGTGGGTTCGATTCCCACCAGAGGCTCTGGTCTGTCGCAACAAAAATTAACAAGCAACATGGTCTTTGTCACCCGGCTTCTCCCTGGACCGTAAAATTATAATATAAATTTATTATAATATAAATTTACTTTGTATTGTAATTCATATAAATAAATAAATAAACTATATCCACTTCCATACAGATAATTCGAAGCTTGATGAAAAGGATGGCTTCGAAGTATACTGTATAGAACTAAGTCTTGATATAGCCCACAGGCTATTATATAGTTGCAGTGTCTACCAAGCGGAAATAATGGCAATAAGGGAAGTCGCCAAGTGGCTTAATCACAGCATAGTGACCAACACTGTCGCCGTCATTTACTGCGACAGCCAGGCTTTCACTAATTATCTGGAGGCTGCATCCCTCAATTCACAAACAGAGATGGCTGAGAAGTTGAACATGTACCTCATATGGGTACCTGTGCATAGGGATATCCTGGGGAACTGCATAGCCAATGAACTTGCAAGGACAGGGACAACTTTAAAAATTCCTCAGCTCCTGCAGATGTCATTGGACGCAATACCTAACCTTCTGAAGTGTTCGTCCATCAGGCAGTGTCCTGTCGGAACAGACACTAACGTATACAGTTTCGTTTCTCTCTAGTGCTTCTCAGTACGTATCATGGCCATATTTGTCTAGCTACCCTACAGGTGCCGATTTCTGACTATCTTTCGTAGAACTGCCTTATTGCCTCTTGCGTAAGCTAAAACTTGCACACAGGCAGTGGCGCACAAATATATGTAATTCTTCGAGAATTTGTAATGTTGTCACTTTCCTAGCTAGTTGATCGGCTTTGTAGTTCCCTGGGATATCCCTATGCCCAACGGGGACGTACGGTTTATCCATGTACAGTGTAAGTTAAATTGCTCAGCCATCTTGTTAAAAAATCTGCGGCAGTCGAGGGCTGTTTGTAAATTTATGGATGTGGCCTCCAGAGAATTGATGACAGCCTGACTGTCCGAGTAAATGACTCAGCCATTTGGCGACATCCCTTATTGTCATTATTTCTGCTTCATAGACACTACAGGTATCCGGGAGTCTGTGAGCCATATCATGACTGAGTTCCCTACAGTGTACTCCAAAACCAACCTTATCCTCATGCTTCGAAACATCTGTGTAGAAGTGGATATGGTTTCTGTTTCCTGGTACTCTGCAACCCATTCCTCTCTGGCAGGTATCTTAGTGGAGAAGTTCTTCTCGAAGGTGTACATCGTTGATATGTAATCCTTTTGGGCGGTTATAGCATTTCATTGTGAAATCCGCATATGGTCTTAGTTCTTATACCTCCACATTTATAGAGAGTTCAATCGTTGTGCAGCTCTGGTGGCAAATAAAAGGCCAGCAGATGAAGTCGGACTTGGTCTACGCGCATAAGAAAAAGGGCCGCTTGACCAAAATGTAAAAATTCAACACAAAGCACCAGTTCACACATCCACTATAGCGATGGCCAGAAGCAATTAATTAAATTCGTATTGCATCTGTACGCAACTTAGTCGCCAGATTTAGCTCCCTCGGATTATCTTTTGTTTCCAAGCTTGAATAAATGGCTCGGTGGAAAAAGATTTGCCAGCAATGAAGAGGTGGAGGTTGTAGCTATTTTCAGGTTTATAGCAGGAGCTATACAGCTCCTGCTATAAACATAGTATCGAAGCTATTGAAAATCGCTGGAAATGTGTATCGAGCTAAAAGGAGATTATGTTGAGAAAAATGTTCTCAAATGTATTGTTTTTTTTTTTGTTAGGTCGTCTTGTTTTGGGGCCGCCCTCGTACTATTCAATGGGACTAGGTGCAAGTTTCATCCCAAACAGAAGACATTGATTTCAAAAATGCACTCGACATTAAATCAAAACTATCATCCTACTCGTATTAATATTATAAAATCGTTTGTTTGTTTGTCTGTTGCCGCATCACGCCTAAACGGCTGAACCGATTTTCTTGAAACTTGGCTACTTTGAAAACTAAAATAGGTTTCTTTGATTTTAGATTTTCCGCCGGGTGATATTCGGTCACTTGACCACGGGGGCTCCTGTTAGAGCTAGAAATCTGAAATTTTGCACACGCATAGGGAGGAGTGTTTTATAAACCACTGTATACTTATGTAGTCACCTTTTTGACAGTAGTCAGTTTTAGCGGTATCAAAAACTTAAGTCTTGTTTTTGTCCATTAGCCACATTAAAGATACAAAATTTGTAAACTTTGTAAATATGAAGTACTATGCAAGAAAAATATATGCGCGAACAATAATTTTCAATTCTCACATTGTGGTCAGTATAGCAGTGACCAAAAAAATTTTAATTTTTTATTGATATTAAAAGTTCCTTTAAGAGGTAAGTAAAATATACACATACTGACCTCAAAGGAGAGATCAACTCGGACATAAAAACGAGTTTTAAAATTTCTAAAGCCAATTGTGCAAATTATTGACAGAGTATTTTGTTCAAGGTGCCGATGAGGTTGCTTGGTAGCTTCCGAAACGATATCGCCCAGCAACCAGTGACCACCCTTGATATATTTCACAAATTTCTTATTCTTCTTTTTCAAAGAAGGTTTGTTTTTCTGTTCTTCACAAAACAAAAACAAAGATCTCGAACTCAATAGTCAAAAACAAAACTATGAAATTTCTAAAGCATTTCAAAATATAGGGTGATCCATTTCGAGGTTCCCTACTTTTTTAAAGAAAAACCAGTAAGGAAAGGCTAAAGTCGGGCGGGGCCGACTATATAATACCCTACACCACTCTCGTAATATTGAATAACTCTGAAATATAAATTTTGTAATTCATGTATAAATTGTTTACATAAATTTACTTTTGAGTAATTTTATACTTAAATAATGCCCTGTACCACAGTGTGGTGTAGGGTATAAAAACGATTGGATGTAAAACACAGCTTCTACAGGACTAAAGAGCCAAATCGGATGAGACATATATATGGGAGCTATAGCTAAATCTTAACCGATTTTCTGCAAATTCGGCAATGTTGGTTCGTGGATCAAGAAACTCTACCATTCTAAATTTCAAAACGATTGGATGTAAAATACAGCTTTTATAGGACTAAAGGGCCAGATCGGACGAAACATATATATGGGAGCTATAGCTAATTCTTAACCGATTTTCTTCAAATTCGGTAGTGTTGGTTCATGGATCAATAAACTCTACCATTCTAAATTTCAAAAGGATTGGATGTAAAATACAGCTTCTATAGAACTAAAGGGCCAAATCGGACGAAACATATATATGGGAGCTATAGCTAAATCTTAACCGATTTTCTTCAAATTCGGTAGTGTTGGTTCATGGATCAAGAAACTCTACCATTCTAAATTTCAAAACGATTGGATGTAAAATACAGCTTTTATAGGACTAAAGGGCCAGATCGGACGAAACATATATATGGGAGCTATAGCTAATTCTTAACCGATTTTCTTCAAATTCGGTAGTGTTGGTTCATGGATCAATAAACTCTACCATTCTAAATTTCAAAAGGATTGGATGTAAAATACAGCTTCTATAGAACTAAAGGGCCAAATCGGACGAAACATATATATGGGAGCTATAGCTAAATCTTAACCGATTTTCTTCAAATTCGGTAGTGTTGGTTCATGGATCAAGAAACTCTACCATTCTAAATTTCAAAGTGATTGGGTGAAAAATACAGCTTCTTCAGGACTAAAGAGCAAAATCGGAGGAAACATATATATGGGAGCTATAGCTAAATCTTAACCGATTTTCTTCAAATTCGGCAATGTTGGTTCATGGATCAAGAAACTCTACCATTCTAAATTTCAAAACGATTGGATGTAAAATACAGCTTTTATAGGACTAAATGGCCAAATCGGACGAAACATATATATGGGAGCTATAGCTAAATCTTAACCGATTTTCTTCAAATTCGGCAATGTTGGTTCGTGGATCAAGAAACTCTACCATTCTAAATTTCAAAACGATTGGATGTAAAATACAGCTTTTATATGACTAAAGGGCCAGATCGGACGAAACATATATATGGGAGCTATAGCTAATTCTTAACCGATTTTCTTCAAATTCGGTAGTGTTGGTTCATGGATCAATAAACTCTACCATTCTAAATTTCAAAAGGATTGGATGTAAAATACAGCTTCTATAGAACTAAAGGGCCAAATCGGACGAAACATATATATGGGAGCTATAGCTAAATCTTAACCGATTTTTTTCAAATTCGGTAGTGTTGGTTCATGGATCAAGAAACTCTACCATTCTAAATTTCAAAGTGATTGGGTGAAAAATACAGCTTCTTCAGGACTAAAGAGCAAAATCGGACGAAACATATATATGGGAGCTATAGCTAAATCTTAACCGATTTCAACCAAATTCAATAGCGATCTTAATAGCCGCGAAATACTCTAAACTGCAAAATTTCAGAACGATCGGAGTGAAATTGCGACCTGTAGTCGACGAACAACTTTACATGGACAGACGGACGGACAGACATCGTTAAATCGACTCAGCTAGTGATTCTGAGTCGATCGGTATACTTTAAGGTGGGTCTAGCTGTGTTATTTTCAGGTGTTACAAACATCTGCCGTGAAACAAACTTATAATACCCTGTACCACAGTGTGGTGTAGGGTATAAAAACGATTGGATGTAAAATACAGCTTCTACAGGACTAAAGAGCCAAATCGGATGAGACATATATATGGGAGCTATAGCTAAATCTTAACCGATTTTCTTCAAATTCGGCAATGTTGGTTCGTGGATCAAGAAACTCTACCATTCTAAATTTCAAAACGATTGGATGTAAAATACAGCTTTTATAGGACTAAAGGGCCAGATCGGACGAAACATATATATGGGAGCTATAGCTAATTCTTAACCGATTTTCTTCAAATTCGGTAGTGTTGGTTCATGGATCAATAAACTCTACGATTCTAAATTTCAAAAGGATTGGATGTAAAATACAGCTTCTATAGAACTAAAGGGCCAAATCGGACGAAACATATATATGGGAGCTATAGCTAAATCTTAACCGATTTTCTTCAAATTCGGTAGTGTTGGTTCATGGATCAAGAAACTCTACCATTCTAAATTTCAAAGTGATTGGGTGAAAAATACAGCTTCTTCAGGACTAAAGAGCAAAATCGGACGAAACATATATATGGGAGCTATAGCTAAATCTTAACCGATTTTCTTCAAATTCGGCAATGTTGGTTCATGGATCAAGAAACTCTACCATTCTAAATTTCAAAACGATTGGATGTAAAATACAGCTTTTATAGGACTAAATGGCCAAATCGGACGAAACATATATATGGGAGCTATAGCTAAATCTTAACCGATTTTCTTCAAATTCGGCAATGTTGGTTCGTGGATCAAGAAACTCTACCATTCTAAATTTCAAAACGATTGGATGTAAAATACAGCTTTTATATGACTAAAGGGCCAGATCGGACGAAACATATATATGGGAGCTATAGCTAATTCTTAACCGATTTTCTTCAAATTCGGTAGTGTTGGTTCATGGATCAATAAACTCTACCATTCTAAATTTCAAAAGGATTGGATGTAAAATACAGCTTCTATAGAACTAAAGGGCCAAATCGGACGAAACATATATATGGGAGCTATAGCTAAATCTTAACCGATTTTTTTCAAATTCGGTAGTGTTGGTTCATGGATCAAGAAACTCTACCATTCTAAATTTCAAAGTGATTGGGTGAAAAATACAGCTTCTTCAGGACTAAAGAGCAAAATCGGACGAAACATATATATGGGAGCTATAGCTAAATCTTAACCGATTTCAACCAAATTCAATAGCGATCTTAATAGCCGCGAAATACTCTAAACTGCAAAATTTCAGAACGATCGGAGTGAAATTGCGACCTGTAGTCGACGAACAACTTTACATGGACAGACGGACGGACAGACATCGTTAAATCGACTCAGCTAGTGATTCTGAGTCGATCGGTATACTTTAAGGTGGGTCTAGCTGTGTTATTTTCAGGTGTTACAAACATCTGCCGTGAAACAAACTTATAATACCCTGTACCACAGTGTGGTGTAGGGTATAAAAACGATTGGATGTAAAATACAGCTTCTACAGGACTAAAGAGCCAAATCGGATGAGACATATATATGGGAGCTATAGCTAAATCTTAACCGATTTTCTTCAAATTCGGCAATGTTGGTTCGTGGATCAAGAAACTCTACCATTCTAAATTTCAAAACGATTGGATGTAAAATACGGCTTTTATAGGACTAAAGGGCCAGATCGGACGAAACATATATATGGGAGCTATAGCTAATTCTTAACCGATTTTCTTCAAATTCGGTAGTGTTGGTTCATGGATCAAGAAACTCTACCATTCTAAATTTCAAAGTGATTGGGTGAAAAATACAGCTTCTTCAGGACTAAAGAGCAAAATCGGACGAAACATATATATGGGAGCTATAGCTAAATCTTAACCGATTTTCTTCAAATTCGGCAATGTTGGTTCATGGATCAAGAAACTCTACCATTCTAAATTTCAAAACGATCGGATGGAAAATACAGCTTCTATAGGAGTAAAGGGCCAAATCGGACGAAACATATATATGGGAGCTATAGCTAAATCTTAACCGATTTTCTTCAAATTCGGCAATGTTGGTTCATGGATCAAGAAACTTTACCATTCTACATTTCAAAACGATTGGATGTAAAATACAGCTTCTATAGGACTAAAGGGCCAAATCGGACGATAGATATATATGGGAGCTATATCTAAATCTGAACCGATTTCAACCAAATTCAATAGCGATCTTAATAGCCGCGAAATACTCTAAACTGCAAAATTTCAGAACGATCGGAGTGAAATTGCGACCTGTAGTCGACGAACAACTTTACATGGACAGACGGACGGACGGACGGACGGACAGACATCGTTAAATCGACTCAGCTAGTGATTCTGAGTCGATCGGTATACTTTAAGGTGAGTCTAGCTGTGTTATTTTCAGGTGTTATAAACATCTGCCGTGAAACAAACTTATAATACCCTGTACCACAGTGTGGTGTAGGGTATAAAAACACAGAAAATTCAAATTGAATGGGGAATGTTTATTATCATTTGAAAGAACATTCTTTGGCATTTATTTTTTGAAGATTATGTCTATCAAATGTTGGCCACGGCTACGTGTCAGATGGTCCATCCGTTGAGTCCAATTTTCGATGACTCTTTTCGATGACCAGTCGAAATGGTAACTGGCGAATGACACGCGTGATGTTTTTCTCCAAGGCCTGAATCGAAGCGGGTTTGTCCGCATAAACTTTAGACTTTACATATCCCCACAGGAAAAAGTCTATCGGTGTGATATCACACGATCTTGGTGGCCAATCGACCGGCCCAAAACGTGAAATTATCTGCTCACCGAAGTGTTCTCTCAATAAATCCATTGATTGATGCGATGTGTGTTGGGAGTGGCGCCGCATTGTTGAAACCAAATGTCGCCGAGATCACGAGCTTAAATTTCAGCCATCAAATAGTCGGTTATCATGGCACGATAACGGTCGCCATTGACGGTTACGTTCTCACCATCATCATTTTTGAAGAAATATGGACCGATGATTCCGGTACGTCGGATCGGGAATCGGTCAATGGCAAAAAGATAGCTCTTAGCGAGAGCTAAAATACTGCTCATGGGACTCAAGGTCGTGGGTCGCCTGGAAAGTGTTTTTTTTTATTTAAAAAAAATGGACTTAGCGCAATTGGCGAACGATTATTTTGATAATAAAACTGAATAATTTGTAAACGTTGTTCAGGCGTAAGACTTTCCATGATGAAATGCCAAACAATACTTAACAAAAATAACATGACAGTATGACACGACTCATACGTGATCTGTTAAAAAAGGCTATTGAAAAAAGTGTCTCTACCTAGATCACCCATTATTTCGCTCACCACTTACTCTGATAACGTATCTAACGTGGTCAGTTTCAATTCTCAGACTGCCGTCAGTGTAGCAGTAACCGGACCAATTTGTACTCTTTCAGTACTTAATTAGTCCCTTAAAAGCTTTGGCCCAAACAATTTTTATGTACTGATATCCAACGGATGCGATTTTAGCTTAGGCTCACTTAAGAGGTAGAATGTAGGCGTTTTACATATATATAAGTGTAGAGTCAAGTATTGTATAGATCACGGCCTATTCACTTAGTCGTTTTTTATCCCGTGGTCAGTTGTACTTGCATGAGGAATGAGACAAAGATAAAATTATATGTAGATTGTAGTCAGTGTTAAGCTAATTTTTGTGGTAGTCAGAGCTGAGGAATTTCATACTACAATTTGGACCAGCTTCAAGATTGTACTCTTTTGATGTTGACTTTTAATCTGAGTTTTTTTAATATCTTCAAATTTACGAATTTTGGATCACGGTATTAAAAGGCAACCCGGGCAACGACAGGTATTAAAATGCTAGTTACCTGTAATTGGTGTACTAATTTTTTGCAGGGGTCTTAAACTGGCTTGTGGTTGCGGAATATACGCCCCAGTGGGCGGAACAGTATTCGGTGATTTTTCCATGGCGACTATAACACCAAAGGATTTTATTGACCAACAGCTATTAAATGCGACAAATGAATTTTCTTAATATTTATTTATAATAATGTTTCGAAATTCTCCAATATTTTTTATTTCCATATCAAGACTAAATAGTTAAACTGTATACTAAAGACTGATGTTAGTTTGCAAACTGTTTCTCAGTCATTTTGCATTATCGCAAGTGCGATTATCGACCAACAATTACCTTTGTTTATATCAATTGTCATTTATTATCAGTAGTAAATGCTGATTGTACCCCAACACAATGCATCTTAACTCTACTACATGTACTCGTACATTCAGAATTTTACTATCGCTATCTGGGCTAGACTTGGTTACAAACTTTTTGTAAGGAAAAAAAGGTATAAATCTAATCTTTAATTTTGTTTAAATCGCAAAATCCCCCCTGTTTTTCGATCATTTCCTTAGATAAAGAAAAAAATCAAGTGAAATTGACACGAAAAGTTATATTGTTATGTTAAGCTTATTTTGCAACTCTTTAAAAAATAATACGAAAATTTAGGGTTGCTATAAATACAGTCCAAAGTCGAGTGAACCTATTGCAGTATGACCTAGCCTGGAAAGAAATATTTTAGCAAAGTGTTGAAAAGCTAATTTTTGGTCGTATGGGTACGTGAATAAGCAAAAAGCTGACACGTGGTTCCAACAGCACGTAGCCACATGCCACAAAGCGCACGCCAATTACACTACGCAACAAATTTTTTTTTGTGTCCGGGACCTAAAAACTTTTTTTGTATAGACAGATATAGGCATACCATTTTATAAAACCAAAAATAATTTTTTTTGTGGTAAATTTTGTTAAAACATTATTTCTTGAATTCCAATTTTCAAGGAAGTTACTTTTAGTATTTGAACCATATTTTGAAGTGAAAGCTCGATATAGCCGAGATACCATTTAAATTAAAGGAAATTATGAGGGCTAAAAATTCTGAAAACAACAATTTCATGTAGAAGCTAAAGCTTAGTAACTGTCGTTAAAACAATTAGAATAGATTTGATTTTTTCTCAAAAGAGCCGTTTTTTTGCTGTCGTTTTTTTCAAGTGTTTGTATGTGCAGGAATCGAAGTTATAAGCCGTTAACTTTTTTTGCAAAATGATCCATTTATACAGGAGGTACATACTAAAAGGGGCGTGTTAATAACGCCCATTTTTCACGGGACTATAGGTACTGTAAAGGCTTAACACTCCACAAAATTTTAAGTATTTGTATGGACTGTAATCAAAGTTATTAGCCGATAACTTTTTGTGCAAAATGGTCCATGTGTATTGGAGGTACCAAAAGGGATGTGGCAATAACGCCAATTTTTTGCGGGACTATAGGTACTAAAAAAATTTGTATGGGTATCTCCCATAAGGTTTTTCTTCAAACCTTCATTAAATTTTTATGAATGGCCCTAAGTATTTTGGCATTACATCCATGCATTCACTTAAAGGGAAGTTTTATGTTTTTCAGAAGTTCAAAGCGTAAATTTTTAGAAATGTTATATTTGTAAAATTCAATTAAAACTTAGATTATAGAAATCGTTCGTAACTATAAATTGCATTGATGGATGGACAAAAAGTGATGAATTGTAATATTTATTAATTAAAAATTAGCTCTGTAAGATAAAGCTAATGCTGCTTATGACATTTTTAACTATAAAGTATAACACTAAATCTAGGAAAAACTAACTAAAATTCGAAAAATGCAGCAAAGTTTTAAAAGCTTTTTTTAAATAAAATATATTTGGGAAACTTCTTAAACAATAACTTTGTTTGTGTGTAAACACATATTTCAATTGTGAAAGTTAGTTCGCAAATATATTTTGTTCTAATATATTAAAATATGCGTTCCAAATAAAATTTCTTGATTTCCAAATATAATTTATTTCTTCACAAATATATAATATTTAAAAAATTTGTTTCCAAGTGTATTTTCTTTCGATTCAAACATACCAAAAATGGCGATTTCCCCCCGTGTACTGATCGGATAAAAACCAGTAAGGAAAGACTAAAAGTCGGACGGGCAGACTATACACGCTGAAATCGCTTCTGTAGTATCTTGTCCCAAACATATTCGGCTTGAAACATATATATGTTTAGGGTACACTCTAAACATATATAATGTTGGGTACACATAAAATGTATATATTTTGGAAAATGTTATTCTAAACAAATCTTTGTTTACATCCCAATATGCAACAAAAAAAGCGCTGTATTTTTTTTAAATTTTATTGTTCAAAAGCAAAAAATGTCGGAAATAACATAAAATTTTAGAAACAGTTTAGATTTGTTCGAATTGGCCACCTTTGGCACGAATTATGGCCTTCAAACGGCCGACAAAGCCATCACACGCTGAACGAAAGTGGATCTGCGGTATTTTGGCCCATTCCCGGCGAAGCGCCGTCTTGAGATGATCGATACTTTGGTATTTTTTAGTGAGAACCTTACTCTCTAAAATGCCCCAGGCGCAAAAGTCCAACGGATTGATATCCGGAGATCTTGGTGGCCATTGTGCGGTAGAAATGAAGCGAGTAACTTCCTTTTTAATCCATTCTTGGTTGACGCGTGCTGAGTGCGATGGTGCTGAGTCCTGTTGGAATGTCCATGGTCTGCGGCCGAAAAGTTTGTCTGCCCAGGGCTTCAATACTGTCTTTAGGACATTTTCCCGATAATATTCGGCATTTATTTTGACCCCATGGTCGATGAATACGAGCGGGGAGCGACCATCGGCCGTTACGGCGGCCCACACCATTACCATCGGCGGCGCACGATGGGAAAATATGATGAAATATGCGCGCATAGGACTTTCAAAACAACTTTTAAAAATCAGTTTTTTGGGATTGTTGTTTCATTGTGGATAACATTTAATGAAAATACCTTCAAATTTTATGAAAATATCTCTAGGTGATTCCGAGTTATGACCATTCAAAGTTTGTCTTTTTTACTCATAAATGCAAATAAAATTGCGATGATAAAATGTATATACTAAAATGCTTGTAGAATTCTCGTTTGTTTGTGAAATGCGACCGGACTTGTAACATATTATAAGGTTATATTCATCTTAATTTTTGTGTATAAGACGCATTTTTAGCATCTTTAAATGAAGAGATATTTCAAATCAAAAATACAGTTTTTTTTTGTTTTTCAAAAAAATTATCCACAGTAAATGGAATACAACTTTTTTGGATCACGTGGGATCACTACCACATGACATAGAGAAGAGAGGTGACTTAGTGGTGAATCCAACAGTACCAAGTTTATCTGCGACTTTTTGCGACTATGACAGTTTTTTGTACTTTAAATATGTCCTTTTTTACTTTAAATATAGAAAAAATGTGTGGGAGCTACATCGAACTATGAACCGATTTTTCCGAAACATATGGACCGATTTTCTCGGTCAAAAAAATAACTTTTACGAAATTTCGACAAAATCGGACAATAAATACGATAGGAAGATGTCCGGCTGCAAATTTGTAGTGTCCCACGATCATAAATAGTGATCTTATTAATTTTATAAGAATTATATGTGTAATTACACTAGCCAACAGTCGTTTTGTTATTTGGTTCTAGCATAGTTTTTCTCATTGATTTTGACCTACTGAACACGAAAATGAGTTTTAAAAATTTTTCTGTCGATTGGTTTTCGAGATACAAATTTTTGAACTTTTTTTTTAAATGTTTGGAGGTACACTTACAATTTTGAGCATATCTTTCGTCTTCTTTGACGTATTTGATTCTACTACTACTCAAATTAAAGCAAATTGAGCCGTCTACAACTCATTCTCAGAAAATTTTCAAATCGGGTGAGTAGTTTTGATGTTGGCGGCTTAAAAAGGTTAAAAAACTGCGTTTTTTTAGTAAAAATGTGGCAGAAAAATTCATATAAAAATTCATATAAAATATAAAACGCGATGCTAACAGCGATTTTGGGTTTTTTACGTATAGCTGGCATTTTTCCAAAGAAAACAAGCACTTACTTAACAAAATCTGACAACAAATGGCGGACTTATAATTTTTTTGGTATAAGACCGAAATTCCGCTATTTCACGATATTTTGATTTTCATTATTTGCACAGCTAACCTAGTAGGAGGGATCGAAAAAGCAAGTTTTTTATAATCCTTTTGGAATAGAACGGAACAGTTGCTCCTATACATAAGTTACTTCTGTTCAAAATTTCACCACCCTGGGTTAATGTCTTCTGTTCTGGCAAGGGACGTGAAATTTCAAAAATTTAGTGAAATCAGCAATTTTTTTTTGGAATTTTTTTTCAAATGTCACAGCACTTTGCAGTTTTGATAAAATTTTTAAATTAATATTAAATTAATATTAAAGTCAAACCCACTTTACATGTACAAAATTGTTTGGAAAAAACGTTTACGTAATTTTTATGATTCTCAGAATTAAAAAAAATAAGTAATACACAAATAGTTATTTAATTTTTATGATTGTGGTTGCAGAGTAATATACGCTTCTGAATGTGCGTGGACGCTCTTCGTGTTCCTTTATGACTGCTACTCCGTTCACAGTCAATTAAAGGGAAAAAAGGGAATTACACTTTTTTATTGATGTGTGTTTTCCCGATGGCTACCTGTATCGGATTTTTTTACAGAAATTCCCCCCACATTTGTGAGTGGTCATTATTTGGAAACTTTTCCACAATTTGAAACGCACACTTGCTGAATCAGGTATATAGCCACCCTTAAAAGATGCGCCCATTCATAAGTACCTGTCCGTAAAAATAGGTGTTCATTTATCGTTTTTTGTCATTCAACAAGTGTCTACGAACGCGAGTAGTACGAGTAAAAAGTGAAACAAATTGAATTTAAGTGCATATAATACCTACCCAACAAGTAAGACAATGAGTAAAAAGACTACGTGTGTTCGAGTGTTTGAACAATCCAGACAATTTCTGCAATGTTTGTGGCGAGTTTATAAAGAATAATCACGCACACACGTTTACTCCAGCAGTGCAATTGCACTATTTGAATTATTTTGGTATTTCACCAAATATCACAGAACCATTGACACCTAAGTCGCTATGTGATCTTGGCTATATAATCCTAACCAACTGGGCAGCTGGCGGAAGGTAAGAATTTTTATTTAAACACATTAAGCAAAGCAAATATAGTAATTTATTTTAATTTTAGGCGCCATATGAAATTCGATACACCAATGATGTGGAAAAAGCCGCTATGCCATTCCACAGACTGTTATTTTTGCCTCACCACAAACAGTGGGGTAGGGAGATTTTTAAAATGGAACTACGCTCAAGTGGGATCGTTTGCACTTCCAGTACCACATTCGAATGATGTACCATATCCAGTGTGCCCTGGTGCATCTCTTCAAAAAGCAGAATCGTCAGATCAAGAGTCCGAGTCAAGTGCAAGCGAATTTGGGGCATGCAGAAAGCGAAAATTACTGTCACAGGCCGAACTAAACGATTGGGTGCGCTATTTTGGTCTCACTAAGGAGAAATCCGAACTTTTTGCGTCTCGGATGGTACAGTGTGGATTTGCGGATTCAGAAGTGAAAGTAACAGCGTACAGGAAGCGTCACCAGCAGTATGCAAAATTTTATACAAAGAAAGACGAAATATGTTTTTGCAGCGACATTTCCGGCTTGTTCCAAGAGCTTCACCAAATTCACAACCCCAATGAATGGAGGTTGTTTATTAACAGCAACAAAGAGAGCTTGAAGGCAGTTCTCTTACATAATGGGAATGAAAAGCCATCTCTTCCTATTGCTCATGCGGTTCATTCAAAGGAGAAATATGAAACTATGAACATTTTGCTGAAATGCATAGAGTATAGCAAATATAATTGGAAAATATGCGCCGACCTCAAAGTTGTGGCCATTCTGTGTGGACTCCAAGGAGGCTATACGCGACATTGCTGTTTTCTGTGCCTTTGGAATAGCCGCGCTGATGATCAGCATTATATTCAAAAAAATGGCCGGAACGAACGAAACCTGTAGTTGGAGAAGCGAATGTTCAGCGCAAACCACTAATAGAGAACCGTGAAAATATAATACTTCCGCCGCTGCACATAAAATTGGGTTTGATAAAAAATTTTGCCAAAAAATTGGACAAAGAAGGTGAAGCTTTTGCCTATTTACGGTCAATTTTCCCTTACCTTTCGCTGGCAAAAATTAAAGAAGGAGTCTTCGCAGGACCCGAGATAAAAAAAATGTTGAAAGATGAAACATTCCCGAAGCTGTTATCACCCATCGAAGCCGCAGCATGGAATTCCTTCAGGCTTGTTGTGGAAAACTTTTTAGGAAACAACAAAAGCGATAATTATAAGGACATAGTTGAGGATCTGGTAAAGAACTATGAAGCAATGGGTAGGTTTTTTTTGAAACAAATGTTAATTTAAATAGCGTTTTAATTCTCGTTTTTTTTTCATTTTTGGGTAGGAGTGCACATGTCACTTAAAATACACTTTCTGCATTCTCATTTGGATTTTTTCCCTGAGAATTTAGGAGACGTGAGCGACGAACACGGCGAGCGCTTTCATCAGGAATTGAAGGCTATGGAACGACGCTATCAGGGCATCTATGACACGGCTATGATGGGTGACTACATTTGGACCCTAATACGTGAGACCAATTGCAGCGAATACAAAAAACAAAGAAGAAGTCAGCTGTTTTTCCACATGGCATAAAATGTACAGTTATATCTTTGTTTCTACTCATTTTTTTTGGGCGTTGATTTGGTTAATTTCGTTAGTTTAGCTAACCTGGCACATCCATTTCTAATTGTGCCATACATTGAGTATTTGTGCTCTAAATAAATTAAAAAATAATATACTAAGACTAATTTGTTTATTTTAAATTAAGTTCAAATGTATTTATTCGTTTGCGTTGGGTAGGTAAGCTGTGCAAATAATGAAAATCAAAATATCGTGAAATAGCGGAATTTCGGTCTTTTACCAAAAAAATTATAAGTCCGCCATTTGTTGTCAGATTTTGTTAAGTAAGTGCTTATTTTCTTTGGAAAAATGCCAGCTATACGTAAAAAAACCAAAATAGCTGTTAGCATCGCGTTTTATATTTTATATGAATTTGTATATGAATTTTTCTGCCACATTTTTACTAAAAAAACGCAGTTTTTTAACCTTTTTAAGCCGCCAACATCAAAACTACTCACCCGATTTGAAAATTTTCTGAGAATGAGTTGTAGACGGCTCAATTTGCTTTAATTTGAGTAGTAGTAGAATCAAATACGTCAAAGAAGACGAAAGATATGCTCAAAATTGTAAGTGTACCTCCAAAAATTTAAAAAAAAAAGTTCAAAAATTTGTATCTCGAAAACCAATCGACAGAAAAATTTTTAAAACTCATTTTCGTGTTTAGTAGGTCAAAATCAATGAGAAAAAGTATGCTAGAAACAAATAACAGAGAAAATTTTGTTATTTGTGACCTAGTGTTATTATTGTTTACTTCTTCTACAAAAACTATAAACATATAGTTAAACGCTTCTGTAGTTTGTGTATATTAGGGTGGACCGATTATTTTCTGTTTTTAATTTAACTTTTCTTTTATTACCAGTCGACTACCCATTGTGTAAGAGAATTATTGGAATACTTCAGCTTTCAAAAATATTGCAGACTACGATTTTATCCTATTTATGTTGTTTTGGTTTAAATTTCCAAAACATTGCCCTGTTTTGCAGACTTTTAACGCAATGTTGACAAAAATAAGTTTGAATTTCAATGGGGTATATATTTAAAACGCACCAACACACAATCAAGTAACTCAAATAGATTTTGAACTAAATATTGTCAGCTCTAATTTAAAATAAAGATCGCTGAAGTTGGTACGATATTCCGATTTTTACACTAATTTCCACAAAGTCGCTTTTGTAGCCTCACTGTGCGATATATGGTAACAGTAAAATAAAATCTGTGTACAGCTATTTCTTCTCCAAAGAATTCTCTTGAATATGGTCCAAACCGTAGGACTCTATCTCTAGCGGTATAGTCATGAGATAGAAAATATTGCTATGCGCGCGTATTTGCCCCTTTTTTCCCATTGTGCGGCGCTTGGGTTCTGGTGGACAATCGAAGGTGTAAATTTTCAGCTGACCTCTTTGGCAAGTAAACCCGATCATTTTGTTTGTTCACAAACTGCTCAATTTGGAATGGCTTCTCATCGGAGAAAACCAAATTCGGTAACTGGCCACTTTCGTGCAAGCGAAGCAACTCCTTGGCTCTTTCCAGTCTAACTTTTTTTGTGCATCGGTGAGCTCTTGCACTTTTTGGAACTTCAATGGCTTTAGTCCAAGCTCATTTTTTAATATGTGTTGTATCCGTTCTCGCGATAAGTTCAGCTCACGAGCAATTTTTCTACCACTGCGGCGTGGATTTCGATCAAATCTGGCCTTCACTTTTCGAATCATTTCTGGTGTAGTTACCGTTTTTTTTTTCGTCCACTTTTTGGACGCGATGCAACATTGCCAGTATCACGGTAACGAGCAATGACACGAGAAACAAAAAACAAAAGATTTATTCACATTTAAATGCTGGAGGGCTCTAACGATAGCCACTTGTGTTTTTCAACCCAAATATAAAGCAATCACACTATAACGCTTGAATACCATCACGAATAACTTTTTTCTGAATGCAATTGATCAAAATGTTTTTTTAAGCTTGCAAACGATAAAATGAACTGTCACTGAAATAAATCTGTCAGCTATCAGACCAGCGGTTTAGAAATGATAGCAACCTGAAGTTGGTTGCAATACATATCAGCCACCCTGTATATATGGGGACCATATCTAAATCTGAACATTATCCCCGAATTTGACTGTGTTCATTAATGTGGCAAGAAAACTCTCTCTGCTGAATTACATACTGATCGGATATAAAATGATAAAGATATCAAATCGAATATAAGATATATATTGGGACTATATCTAAATCTAAACCGATTTTCTCCGAATTTGGCATTCAGTCGTGTAATAAGAGAACTCTTTCTGACGAATTCCGTACTGATCGGATAAAAACCAGTAAGGAAAGACTAAAAGTCGGACGGGCAGACTATACACGCTGAAATCGCTTCTGTAGTATCTTGTCCCAAACATATTCGGCTTGAAACATATATATGTTTAGGGTACACTCTAAACATATATAATATTGGGTACACATCAAATGTATATATTTTGGAAAATGTTATTCTAAACAAATCGTTGTTTACATCCCAATATGTTTTTATTTTGGGACTATTATTTCCGCAACAAATATTTATTTGCACTTAAGAATACAGAAAATACGTTGTGTTAATTTTTAATTAAGTTATTTTTATACCGTCACTTTAGTGAGACGAGGGTATATATCATTTGCTACGGAAAAAAGTGTAACACGTCGAAGGAGTGACCTAAGACCCCAAGTATGTTCGGAGGAAATCCGTTTTGGGTCATTTTAAGTCGAATGAGCAATGTCCGTCCGTCTGTCTGTCTGTGTGTCTGTCTGTCTGCTGGCTGGTGCGCACGATAACTCTCGAAAGGAGTAACCGACTGACCTCAAATTTGGTATGTGGTAATATTTTTTTCTATCTCCGGCTAAGTTCGAAGATGGGCCATATTGGTCCACTCCTTCTAGTACCTCCCCCACAAAGGGTTAAAATGTTGTGAAATATTGATTCTTTATTAACTGCTATACTACTTATTCGAATCTTTTGAAATTCCACACATAGTATTAGCTTATTAGTCGCTATCAACTCGAGAAAAATGGGCGAAGTCGCCACGTCCCTTTTGGTACCTCCCACACAAATGAACCATTTTGCACCAAAAGTTAACAGCTTATAACATTAATAATAGTGTATAAAAATACTTAAATTTTGTACAGTATTATGCTTTTATATTGCCTACAGTCCAGGGAAAAATTGGTGTTGTTGCCACGCCCCTTTTTGTACCTCCCACACAAAATGCCCAAATCATACCACAATTTAATGTCTCGACGTGTATACCAGTGCACATAAATGCTTATAAGTCGGCACAGTGCAATGAATTTAAAGTATCTAATGTTCAGCGAAAAAAAGTGTATTTGATAAACCCCTTCTGGTACCTCCCACACAAATTGACAGAATAATTCGAGTAATATTCAATATTACATTACTCACATTACTAAACCTTAGTCGGTTTACCCGACTGAAACTTTCTTACTTGTTTTTAGAAATTTTTAGTGTTCGTAAAAATAATAAATAATAATAATAATAATAGAAATCGTATAATCTTGGATCAAAATAAATTACTTGGAGGATTGACAAGAATTTATGACTTGGAATACTTACTAAGAAATTTGAGATGATTGACTTAATTTGAACTGAAATTCTAAAGTCAGCAAATATATATTTTGAATTTTTTTTATATAAAATATATTTTAATAAATTCCTAAACAATAATTTTTATTTGTATTTATTATTTTATTCACATATTTTATTTGAGAAATTTAGTTTGCAAAAATATACGTTGTAATATATTAATATATGCGTTCCAAGCATATTTTATTGATTTTCTAATAAAATTTAATTGCTCAGATATATAAAATATTTAAAAATTTGTGTTACAAATATATTTCTTTCGATTCAAACATATAAAAAAATTCGATTTTGCCCCGTGTATAATACCATACACATCCCTAACAATGCGAAAAGGGTCATTGCAATAATAATTTGGAATAATTGGTTTCGTTTCACTTTACAAAGTACTTAGGTCCATCTCCTCATCAATCTAAACAGATTTTCATCAACTTCAATCAAAAACTTAATTTCTGCCAAATTATATAGAGATCGGTAAAATAGAGTTTTATAAGCGCTTAAATACTAAATATGAAGGAACATATATGTATATGTGGCTATATCTAAATCTGAACCGATTATCCCCATACTAAGCAGTATTCGTTCCGAAATTAATTTCGTACTTATCGGATATAAAATATAGTTTCTACAGAGGTTACATGTCAAATCGTGGGTAATAAAATATTTGTTAAACATTGTTTTATTACATACATTAAGATACAAAATGATACATACAAAATAATATTGCAAAATTCATTAGTATTTAGATAAGAATTAAATTCATAAAGATTTTAGACCAAGACATAATTACGTTAGAAAAAAATTTACAGATTACTAAAAACCTCAACATTTTACGCGTCAAAATAAAGTAAACACTTTTGCAAACAGAATATAAACGTTCATATTTAACATTTTGTTTGCCTTCCTTTTTGCTTAATAACTTCTGATAATCTACTAGGAATTGAGTCAACAAGTATTTTCGTGTAATCAGGCGATATTTTACTCCATTCGTCCTGTAATGCGATTTTTAGGTCATCTTTGTAGGAAATGTGCATTTCTCTAATTTTTTGTCCAGATGTTCCCACAGGTGCTCAATGGGATTAAGGTCTGGGGACTGTGGTGGATGATCTAGTGTTTTTGGTGTCCGATAGAGCAACCATTCCTTCACAATTTTGGACGAATGCTTAGGATCGTTGTCCTGTTGGAATATCCAGCTCTGGGATAAGGCCAATTTGCGAACACTAGGCAACATTGTTTTGTAAAATGTTTAGATAATCTTTTTTCATTGTTGACTCGATAAAAACTAAATTACCAATCCCTGATGCCCAGAACATAACGGAGCCTCCACCATGTTTAATCGTCTTGACCACATTCTTATCGTTAAAGGCTTCATTTTTGCTTCTCCATATTTATGGAGGTTTTTTAACACAAAAGATTTAAAACTTACTCTCGTCGGTGAACAGAATCTGTTCCCAAAAGTTTGAAGCCTCATTCCTATATTTTTTGGCAAAATTCAAGCGTTTAGTTTGATTGGTTTTCAAAATGTAAGGTTTTTTACGTGGTACTCGTCCGTGTAACCCATTTTTGTGCAGCGATCTCTTAATGGTTCCGGAGGTTTGTGTAACTTTTTCTGCGATTTTTACAGCACTAGAAGATGGATTTGATTTCACTTCTCTGCCCACAGCTCTTACTTTTGTGTCTGTTAGACGCTTTGGTCGTCCTGCCCCAGCTAAATTTTCCAATGTGTGATGTTTGGCACATTTGTCCACTATTTTCTTTACAGTACAATGGTTTCGTCCAACAATCTGACCAATTTCACGCAAAGATTTGCCTTTTTTATGCAAATTTATTATGATTTTACGAGTGTCCACTGATGTTTGTTTTCCCATCGTATTCTTTTACTATTTTACTTTGTTTGTTTACAATATACTTTTTTTTCTGTTGAATTTAGGTTTTACCACTAATTTGGTACTTCCCTGAAAAACGCACAATTTGACGCGTAAAATTGTGTGTTTTTTCGTAAAACGTGAAATATTTTCTAACGTAACTATGTCTTGGTCTAAAATATTCATGAATTTAATTCTTATCTAAATACTAATGAATTTTGCAATATTTCTTTGTATGTATCATTTTGTATCTAAATGTAATAAAACAATGTTTACAAAAATATTTGGTGTTTACTTTATTTTGACGCTCACAGTATATATGGGGGCTATATCTAAATCTGAACTGATTTCATCCAAACTTGGCAGTGTTCTGTAATAAGAAACTCCCTTTTGCCGAATTTCTTACCGATATGTTATAAAATACAGTTTCTACAGCGCTTACATGACAAATCGGGTGTAACATATATATGGGGGCTATATCTAAATCTGAACCAATTTTCCACAAATTCAGTTTGGTCTTTAAGTGTATCAAGAGATTTCTCTCCGTCAATTTTTTAAAGATCCATTAATGAATGTTGCTTATACAGTGCATATATGCCAAATCAGCGGTACATATATATGGGAGCTATATGTAAATCTGATATGGCGAGAGAAACTGAAAATGCAGCTGCGGCTAATAATATGAAAGAGGATGCCATCTTGGCGCTAAAGTGTGGGAAAGCAGCAGGAGTCGACAACATTACTGCGGAAATATTTAAGGCAGATACAAATCTTTTCGCCAAAGTGCTATTCCCCCTGTTTCTCCAAATATGGAACGCACAGAATTTTCCAAGTAATTGGCTGCAAGGAATAGTCGTAAAATTGCCGAAGAAAGGAGACGCGACAGATTGTAACAATTGGTGCGGTATAACTATTCTCTGTGCAGCTATGAAAGTTTCTATGAAGATCATCCTGGAAAGACTACTCAAACATGTTGATAAGAATCTGCGCCCAGAACAAGCTGGCTTCAGAAGTGGCAGATCATGTGTTGATCAAATTAACACCCTCAGAATAATAATTGAGCAAGCAGTAGAAATGAGATCTTTCATAGATTATGAAAAAGCATTTGACTCTATCCACAGAGAATGTATATGGGCCGAACTAAAGAATATGGGTATTCCACATAAGATTATATCAATAATAAGAAGCAGCTATGAACGTTTCCATAGCACAGTTCTTCACGAAGGTAAAATGTCTGAGCCGTTAAACAACATATCAGGCGTAAGACAGGGCTGCTTGCTGTCACCCTTGCTATTTCTTATTTTAATGGATGTTGTCTCCCGACGCGCAAACGAGAATAAACCAAAATGAATTGTACGAAATTTTCTAAGACCAGAAATCCGACTAGAATCGATTGATTAAGTAGATGATAAGTGCGAGCTATCCCATAGACTATGTGACATTCTTTAGAATCAAACAAAGTAGGTCTCAGAATAAACTTATCTAAAACCAAGGAGATGCGAATAAACCCCACATCAAGTGATACACTGAACCTTCAACAAAATCAGGTACACCGTGTGGAAGAGTTCCAATACTTGGATAGCATCATCATGGAAAGCGGAGGAACTGCCAAAGACGTGGAAAGTCGTATCAAAAAAGCAATTGGCGCATTCACACAACTTTACAGGGTATAGAACTCAAATGTAAGCACATACAGCATCAAAACAAAAATACGTATATCCAAAACCTGAGTCCTCGTAATCCTTCTTTATGGATGCGAGACTTGGTTTGTGACTAGGGTTACCATATGCCCTGAATTCCCCTGAATTGTTCAGTCTTTTTGGGTCTTGTTCAGTTTTCAGGAAAAATTTTATTTCTTCAGGAAATATTTAAGTGCTAAAATTCTCCAATAAAATATTAATGAAACAAATTACTTCACAAAAAAGAAAAAGAACTTAGAAAAACCGTGTCAAAAAACACAAAATATACTCGTATATGTCCAAAAATTAAGATAAATGTAAATTTTAACTAACGTAGATGCAAAAGTGTATATGTTAGGGTGTAAATAGGTGGTAACACACAAAAGAGAAGAGATAGGACCATAATTTATTATACCGATCAACTTAGAATCAGTTTCGGAGTCGATTTAGCAATGCCCGTCTGCCTTTCCTGGCATCATTGTAATCAAAGCAGAGATCGCAATAAAAGTCCGACCTCAACGACATTTTGCACATACATTTCTTTTGCGCTTAGGACGATCCAATTTGATATTCATGCAATTTTGTGAACAATATTTTATTCGTCCAGTTAACATTTGTGTGAAAATGGACAATATCGGATCAGATTTAGATATAGCTCCCATATATCTGTGGTTTTCATAAATAACCAGTAGAAAAATAAAAATATTCAGGAGAGCGTATACAAGTTTTAGGATCTAGTGCTTTCCTTACGGGAGTGACAAATTTTCATGCGGCATAAAATGCTCAAAAAAGTCTGACATAGACAAATTAATATACATATTTATTAATTATATACAAAAATTCGAAAATGACATAACTTGACTTAAGTGGTTATTTGTGAAAACCACAGATATATGTATGTCCATTACGATGTGACAGCTAAGCGCTAATCTCTGCCAAATTGAAGAAAATCGGGGATTTAGATATGACTCTTCCGATTTGGTCACAAACCACCATATAAGCTTTGTTTTACATCCTATCATTACGAATCTGGTGGAGAGAAGTATAGTATGGTATAGAAATAAACACTGCCAAGTTTAAAGAAAATAGGTTAAGATTTAGATATATCCACCCTATGTACATTGGTTTCTTCCGATTTGGTATCTGGTAGCTACAAAGATTTATTTTCCATTCGATCGTTATGAAATTCAGCAGTGAGGTGCAGAAACGAATTCAGGCACGATTAAAGAAAATACGTTCATATGTATATACTCGTATAGCCACCACACTATATATGTATATTCCTCTCGATTTTGTATTTAAGTACAGGGTGGCTGATGAAAGCTGCTACCAAAAAAAATTTAATAACTTTTTTTCTATTTAATGAATCTGGTTAATTTTTTTTTATTTTGCAGGTTGCTTTTTAGATTTAACAAAAATGGATAACTGGGACACTGAAACAAGAATTTGGATTGTCCGCCGCTATTACGTACTGAAGTCCGTAGTTTCGGTTCAAAGAGAGTATAGGGGCACGTTGGCGGCAATCCTCCGAGCAGATGGACCATAAAGAGACTTCTTAACAATGTTTCCGAGCATGGGATAGTCAACAGAAGACCTTACCATCGAAACCCTTCAGTTCGGTCGGAGAAAACAATCGCTGCTGTAGCTGATGCCATACAAAACAATTCAAGAGTTTCGACAAGAACCTTATCTGCTCAAATGGGTATAAGCAGACAGTCAATTATGAGATTTGGAGTTATTCCCATATAAAATTCAAATGGCAAACAAAGTGAACTCAGCAGACTTCCCGATTCGCTTGGAACTTTGCCCGAAGATGCTTCAAATGGTGGAAGAGGACGAAAACATGTTGAACTGTCTTTTCATGTCTGACGAGGCCCATTTCGATTTAAACGGCAACATAAACAAACAAAATTGTCGAATATGGAGTGCTTCCAACCCACAGATACTCCATGAGACGGAATTGCATCCACTTCGTGTCACAGTGTGGTGTGCAGTTTCATCACGTTGCATTGTCGGGCCCTACTTCTTCGAAGAAAACGGTCACACCGTTACTGGAGACCGTTACTTGGGTATGTTGAGAGAGTTTTTCTATCCAGAATTACGCCGAATGAGAATTTCTTTCAACTCTGTGTGACCTTACTGCACCTGCTGCTGACTTTTTCTTGTGAGGTTATTGCAAACAGGAAGTCTACAAAGCAAAACCAACAAATTTGAATGAACTAAAGCAATCCATTCGACAAACAATTGTGGATATTCCCGTCTCAACTCTCCAAGCAGTAATAAAGAAATAGAGAAGAAATATCGTTTATTATACCGATCGACTTAGAATCACTTTCTGAGTTGATTTAGCTATGTCCGTCTGTCTGTGCATGTATTCTTGTAATCAAAGTACAGGTCGCAATTATGTTCCGATCTCGACGAAACTTTAGACATATAATTTTTTTGGCCCAAGGACGATATCTATTGAATTTGGTTAAAATCGGTTCAGATTTAGATATAGCCCCCATATATATGTTACCCCCGATTTGATATCTAAGCTCTGTAGAAACTGTATTTTATATCCGATTAGTGCGAAATTCGGTAGAAAGAGGTTTCTTATTACATGAAGGAATAGTGCCAAATTCGGAGTAAATCGGTTCAGAGTTAGATATAGCCCCCATATATATGTTACCCCCGATTTGACATGTAAACGCTGTATAGACTGTATTTTATATGCGATCAGTACGAAATTCGACAGAAAGAGGCCTTTTTACATGAATGAGTATTAAGGGAAAATCGGTTCAGATTCATATATAAACTCCATATATATGTTCCTTCTGATTTGGTATCAAAGCGCTATAGAAGTTCTACTTTACTTCCGATCATTACAAAATTTTCCACAAAGATGTTCCTCAATGAATGTTGCTTAATTAAGCGATTATCGGTTCAGAATCAGATATAGTCACATGTTCCTACCCATTTACCAATTATTCCGAATTATTATCGCAATGACCCTTATCGCATTGTTAGGGAGGTGGGGGGTATATCAAAACGTGGACCGATTTGTCGCATTTTTCCAGGAAGAGTTAAAGGCATTGTGCAACATAAGCTGCTCCTTATCCCAAGAATTTCGTAAGGATTGTTTCGTTTTTTCGAGCAGTACTTTGATTGTCACAGACGGACGGACATGGTTAAATCAACTCATGGAATTATTCTCCGTCCATCGATATATAAAATGAAGTTTTGCATTCTTCTTTTTTCCCATATTGTAAATCGGTATAATTAATGAATTTTCGCATTCTTTTTTCCTATGTTGTTTATAAACGACAATAAACTTATATTGTTGCAAAACCACAACACAAGAAATGCAAATTGTACAAAATAGGGCACACACATGTGTTAAATATTATTCGTTATTCGAATTCCTTTTTGTATGTAATAAAAAAATTATCTTAATTCGTCATTTATTTGATCTTTAGTTGTTTTTTTTTGTTTATTGTGAGCATACATTTTTGTTAATTAATACAGTTGTTTATAAAATAAACAATAAAATAATTGATATATTCGACTACTCTTACAATTGATAATCGTATTAATGTATCGTTAAGAGAGAAAATGGTGTGTGAAGAAGATGGTGTTGCCAGCATTACATTGACGAAGTCATTATAATTTTTATTAGTTAAAATGCTATTTATGAATAGGATTTTTTAATTATCGTTTATTAGGCCAAAAGTGTTTGTTAACTATTGTGCCCTTTATATCATAATTAGGATTTTTTATGAATACGGCTCTTAATATTTTAATGCAGCAGTGTGCCGTGTGAGTTGAGAACTAACTAAAAATACAACACTGACGGCATTGTCATCAGTTGTGAAGTTTTGCGGCGTTGTGGTTAAATAAACCGCTCCATCTCTTGCAAGTGGCGACAGTCAGCTGTTGTGACTTCAACAGATATTATAAGAAACAAACTAAGAGTCTTCATTAATCGCAGCCTCCGAAGAATTTTAAAATTATTTTGGCCTCGCCCAATTAGTAACGAAGAACTTTGAAACAGATTAGATGTGGGTGATATTAACATTGAAATTCGTAGAAGAACATTTGGCTGGATAGGGCACACACTTCGAAAACCACCCGAAGAAATATCCAACCACGTGCTTGTATACAACCTCCAAATAAGAACTCTTACACAACAGGGAGGAAACCTACTGCAATTGGTTTCCAACATCTTTGGGTTTTGCTTGTAGGGGTATGGGAGCTGTATTCCATATTCAATCATTTTGAAATTTATTGGGGTAGAGTTAATTTATGCAAGAACGCATATTGTCGTTTATATTTAGATTTAGTTTTATAATTATTATTTATATTTACTATATCTAAGCTTATTCTGCTCTAACAAGGTAGAGTACGATATCATATAGTTGTCTTCGCCAGTCATTGGCCTTTCCTTACTGGATTTTACTCGCTTAGGAATAGCGTATAGTCTTGCAAAATTTTTATTTTGTTAGCAGCATATTTATCTTGCTAAATTGATCACATATATAAACAGAACTTTCCTAAAACCGTCTTTACATAAAAAGTCGATACTTTGGTTGGCTTTATAGAGGAAATAGAGATCGAATTTTGTTTCAAACCAGTGAATAGTGATCAGTGAGTGTTCTTGAATAGGAAAAGTGATTGGAGAATTGTGTACCTTCCAACTTGTCGTAAATGTCGTAAATAAATCGGAAGTTACTGCTAATAGTTCTTTCGATAAAGGCGAAGTGCCGACGGCTATTCCTACTTGTAGGAATAGTTTATTTTGTCTATGAGATAAGATTTTGTTGAAGGCTTTTCTAAAAGAGATCGGACATCCCAGACCTGAAAATCTGGTTAATAGAGTTGAAGGCTGGGATCTTCCTAGGATGAGTGGCAACGGTGAGATCCCTCTGCCTGCTTCAGGCTCTGATGCAGGCGGGACCACCGTGACTATGGAGCGTATTGTCACCCCTGATGGTATGTCGAATACCGGCGGCACTACGGATGGCTTCCAGGCGGTGACCGACCGACACCACCGGAAGCGAAAGAAGGAGAAGAAGAACTGCAGTTGCAGCTGCAGTGAGGGTGAAACCTCCTACAAAGACCTGAAGTATCAGGCGACTCTGGATAGGCTGACGGATACCATCCAGAGTCTCGAAAGGGCGAACCGGGCCCTTCTGGCTGAACTTTTGGCCCTTAAGAAGGCACTGGCGGGTGTGACGCCCCCTGAAGAGCTGACCGATATGCTGGTGGACATTGTCCCAGCGTCAACTGAGGTAGCCGAACACCTCAGTGCGGCGGAAGGAAGGAAGAGGTAGTAGCACCGCCGGCTACTACGGATGGAGAGATGGATGTCCCCCCGAAGACCGTGGGGGATGTGCGGAAAGGGGTCGCGCCCCCAGCGACCTCTCGAGGAAAATTGAGCCCCAAATCGGAGCTCCCATCTACTTCGGGCCAATCGAGCATGGGGGGGCACCCCTAAGACAACTGTTCCGGCGAAGAAGAGCGCTCCTGTTGGAACTGCGGCTGCCCCGGCGAAGGACAACGGAGGCAATGCTAGAGGACAATCTGCGGGGAAATCCCTCCCTGCGATCACTATATACGACCGTGGTGTGAGGGAGATTACCAACCTTCTGCAGCGGGTCCTGAATAAGGGTGAGTTTCAGGAAGACGGCTTGGTGCCGTCTGCGTCTCAGGCGGTAAATGGTTGTTGAGGTTGTCCAGGGCGTCGGACATAGAGGGCGTGTATCGCTTGCGTAGGATGTTTAGATTGGCTGTGAAGTTTGTTAGGGATAAGCGGCATGGCATCACGCAGTGCTTCAGATGTCAGAGATTCGGACAAGTCTCTGCCAACTGTGGGATGCCAGTTGGGTGCGTTACGTGCGGGCAGCCGCACGTTATGGCGGATTGTCCTATTCCTGCTAGGGAGGCGGAGAAGTTTGTGGAGGTTTCTGACCCTGATACTGGGGTGGTTGTTAGGAAGCCGGAGATAGAGGTGAGTTGCGTGAACTGCGGTGTTGTGGGGCATACTGCTGGTTCACGTACGTGTCCTAGACGTGTTGCGATCCTTGCTAGGAGAGAGGCGGATAAGGAGGCTAGGAATGCTAGGGATAGAGCTAGGGCTTCGGGAGCGTCAGGTGTTCGGCCTGGTGTTTCCTATTCGGCGGCGGCGGGGGCGGCTCGCGCGTCTCGAGTTGGGCCTGTTGCCACAGGGGGACGTCGAATCTGCCCCCGGCTGCTAGGGCCGTTGGGGCTGTTAGTGGCAATGGGCAGGTTAGCGTTCCGGGGGTCTTAGGTGTTTGTGAGAAGGCTTTCGGCACCGATTTTCTCGGTGTGATAGGTCGAGTTAGGGAGTACGCTCCTGAATTTAGGCGGTTGATGTCTGGTGGTGCTGACTCTCTTGCGGTGTTAGGCCTTGCGCTTAGGATTTGCGATGTCTAAATCGCTCAGTTGTGTCTCTTTGAATGTTAACTCTTGCGTTTCTGTGGCCAAGAGACATTTCCTCAGCTTGTTTGTTAGGGAGAGGGGTCCCGATATTCTTCTGCTTGCCGAGCACAAGCTGTCTGATTCTCATAGGTTTGAGTTGAGGTGCTACAAGGTGTTTCGACAGAACAGGATAGGTCGTAGGGGTGGGGGAGAGTTTTCGCTGTGACAGGATTTGTGTCGATACGGGCGGTATAGAGAGTTGTGCGGTTAGGATTTGAAGGGGGGAAGGCTCCTCTATAGCCTTTGTTTCCTTATATCTTCGGCCGGGTGACCCATTTCTCACTTCTGACCTTGATTCCGTTTATTTGTTGTACGGCTCTGGCGAGGTTGTTGTAGGCGCCGATCTCAACGCTAAGCACCCATCTTGGGGTGGTACTGTGGTCGATACCAGGGGTGCATGCCTTCACGGCTTTCTTCTTGCTTCCCCTGATTTTGCTGCTGTTCCTGCCGTTGCACCTACTAGGCCTGGTAGATCGGTTGGATCATATATTCACCTTTTCTTAAGGACTCCTGGGATTGTTTTGGCTGATGGTCACGAACCTAGGACGTTTGATTTCGAGTCGGATCATATGGCGATACAGATTTTGCTTGATATTGGCAGGGTTTATACTTGTGAGGGTCGTAGGTTTAGGGACTTCGGCCGGATGGACGTTCGCCGCTACAGGGGCTGTCTAGGACGCGGTCTTGAGGGGTGTGTTTTGCCTGTAGATAGGAATGTCACTGTTGAGGAGGTCGATGGCTGTGTTGAGAGTTTGGGCTCGGTTTTCTGTGAGGCGTTGGACTTTGCTGTGCCGATGTCGCGCGCTAAGGATGGTATCCTGGGTGATCTCCCACCTCGGATTTTACGTTTCATTCGTGAGCGTAGGAGGTTGCATCGTGCGCTCCACCGGACTCCTGATCCGGATCGTGGGCTTGTGTTGAGGGCGGACATTAGGAATTTGAGTCGGATTATTGATGAGTCGATCCGCCTGTTTGAGCGTGACCGATTCAGGGATTATCTTCAGGGAGTTAGGGTCGACAAAAGGATGTATGGACGTGTGAAGAGGGCGGCCGGCTTGTCGCATAGGGAGCCTGTGGGGAGTCTCCTTGATGCAGATGGCACGCGCGTTTCCGATGATAGGCGTAAGGCGGATGATTTGCAGGGGATCTGCAGGGCTGGCGTGGAGAATCTCGATGTTTCTTTTCGTGTCCAGGTGGCGGAGTCTACTGCGGCTTTGGACTGTAGGGATCCGCTGGTGCAGTTTGCTGAGGGGTTTTCGGCTGATGGTTCGGTTGTAGGTGATTTAGTAAGATGGGAAGAGGGTGGATTTGTTCGTTCTTCTGATGTTGCTGCGGCTCTTGCGAGGCGCCCTGCTAGACGCTCGTCTGGTGTGGATGGCGTTCCTGATGTGGCTTTGAAGAAGGCTGGTGATGTTCTTTTTGTTTTCTTGACGGTTCTCTTCAATCATTGTTTCAACTTGGGCTATTTCCCTGCTGCGTGGAAGGAGGCGATGATGGTTCCAGTGTTGAAACAGGGTTCTGACCCATGGCGTTGTGGCAGACCAATTTCTCTTCTCTCGGCTTTCGGTAAGGTTTTTGAGTCTGTTATATTGGCTAGGATCTGGAGGTTCGTGGAGGACAGGGGCGTTCTCAGGGACTTTCAGTTCGGTTTTAGGAGAAGGCATTCTACCACTCATGCGTTGTGTGCTTTTGCTGACTATGTCGTAGGGGGATTGAATAGGAAGCAGGGTACGATGGCAGTTGGGCTCGATTTTTCTAGGGCGTTCGACTCTGTTTGGCATGATGGGATCCTCCACAAATTCGATTTCCAGATTTGGATTCGATTTCCAGATTTGTAGACTCGTTGCTAGCTTCCTTAGGAGTGGTTTCTTCAGGGTAAAGGTAAAGGTTTCCGGCAGGAAACCGTTCCTGGCGTCGGTACCTCAGGGTTCCATGCTAGGGCCTATGCTCTACAATTTGTTTGTCAGCGACATACCAGGACCCCCTCCTGGTGGGTTACTGCTTGTGTATGCCGATGGTGTCCTGCTGGGGCTTAGGTCCCGGGGCTTAGATCAGACCGATCATCGCATACGCCTTCCCGGTGTGGTTCGGCATTTCTGCCCATCAGATGGAGAGGCTGAGGGTATGGGAGCGGCGCGTTCTGAGGGGATGTCTGGGCATTCGGCCCCGTATTCTGGAGGATGGTTCTGTTAGGCATGTTGCTTGTAGGGTTATCTACGAGGGCATTTCTTTCGACAGGTTGGATGTCTTCCTTGTTAGGTTTTTTGATAGGAGTTAGGACCTGCGCAACGGTATCGTTGAAGGATACCTTAGGAACGAGGACGATTTAGATTGCTGAGGAATGAAACACCTGCCACCCGCCGCATTTCGCAGGTTCCATGAGGAGGGCCTACTTCACGTCGGAGATACCATAGGAGGTACGACTCGTTCGACCTTACTGACACGGTGTACACCACCGCTCAGTAGGTCGACGATGTATATATTTGTAAATAGTAGTTTTTATTAGTTTTAAGGACCACCATTAGTTTTAAGTTAAAATAAGCTATGTATGATTGCCTTTTTTGAATTTTCCTTTTTTTGGGCATTTTTCTATGTTGTTTTTTTTTATTTTTATTTTGCTGGATTTGTGTTTGTGGCCTGACCACGGCACCTTATGTAGAATGTTGTGCGCCTTGATGGACATTAGTACATGGTATGTTTAATTAGCGAGTAAGATTAGAAGTAAGCCGTCCTTTTGTATTAGGTTAAGTGATTTGGAAATAATAAATGGCTAATTTTGAAAACTGAAAACTGTTGACTTTATAGATATGTTGGACATACCCAGAAAAAAAATCATTACCCTCTGCATTACATGCAGTCAACAAATAATGACTTACTTCATTCACATAAATATGTAATTATTTGTAAGTTCTTTTAAGTCGGGTATTGTAAAGTATGCGACAACACCAATTTTTATTAAACAACCCTTGATTTAATTTAGAAACTTAGTAAAATTTTGAGTAAAAATATCTCGTCATATTCAATAATATATTATATATCGATGGCTTAATATAAAAATTGTCATAATTGCGTTTTCTTTTTATTCTGGTCGAAATCTGTCAAAAGCACCTTAGTTTTTTTTTAATTTTCGGGGGTTATAGTTGCAAATAAAGGATTTATAGGTATTGTAAAAAACCCATAAGTCTAGTCACAGAATTTGTTTGGTTTTTATTCGTTTTTCGTGCCCCTGTTAAGGAACAACAAAATCGAGATACGCCCTTTTATATTAAGCAATCGATATACACATATGAAATTCATTATTGGTAAGGTGTTATTCAACCCCTTATTAAAATGACAATAATAATTACTTATATGTTGGATATTCGTAAGCGTGGGGGTAAGTAGTTATTTGTTAACTCTTCGTATGCTTGCATGGAAGTACTTTCCTCCAATATCATGCCCATGTAAAAATAATCTGAAGGGTGGCTAAATGGTAAGTCATTATTTCTTTTGAATTTCACCTGGTAATAAGAGTTTTTTCTGGGTACAAAAATATTTACTTAAAGCTTCAAATGTTTTATCCATCTTTTGTACCAGAATTGTTTTCCAAAAGATTGTTGAGTGCAAAAATTCTATCGCATAAATGGTACAATTTGCTTAATCCATCTCGGAGTCGGAGTCGACCATAATTTTTCGACTCCTGACTCCGACTTCGGGCAAGTTTGACCCTTTAGTACCAACAAATTTAAGGAACTGAATTGATACTTTTCCAGGATATTCAAGTATTAAGAATGTGTTCATTAGTTTTACTTCCTGTTACCACAAGGACAAACATATTTCTTAAACTGTTTTGCAGAGAAGTGGCAGGGCTTTTCATTGGTATTAATATCTTCAAATTGTGTGAAGGGAATAAGGAGATTTAACACTTAACAAATGGAAGCGAATACTGAAATATATTTTTTCGAAAGCGAATAATCCAAAGATGGTTTTTGCGAATGCTGATGCGAAAACGAATGTTGAAATGATGCGAATAATTCGCTTTCGCATATGCGAATGCGAATATTCGTTACATCCCTGCTTAGTATCACTAAATTCGTATATAAGGTTGAGTAACCCTTCTGTCATCTACCTCCAAAAATACAAAATTCTATATCTATCTACTTTGCCCTGCATATTATACTCCTGCTCTGTAGCGTCTGAAAATTCTCGGGGACCAGTCCACTGATTGACATAACCCTTAAATTCCTTGCGTTCATATAGCAAGCTATACAAATATAAACTTATTTTGCAATACACCTTTCACTTTCAAAACCTCTATCAGAAATAACATGCTCAGAAGTGAAAAGTATGCCATTAGTGCATTTTCGGAATAGCTTCCGTATTTGTAGCCCTTTATTATTACTCGTAATTCATAGAAATTATAAATAAGTGTTTTTGTTCTTGTTTTTTTTAGTTTTTATAAATTTATCAAAAACGATTAGTATATTAATGTGTCAGTGCTGCTACACTCAAAATATTCTATAATCGAATAAGTGTCTAAACCGCTTCTGAGCCTCTCTCAGCGGAGTGTTTTTCGTCTCTGGCATAGTTACCAATAGACAGGGACAAGCAATCAGTATCATAATACCCTCCGCCACTAAAGTACCATCGTTGCCATAGGCAGCCGCATTACAAATGACAATAATCTGTATAATTTGTTCGACAGCAACACAGAGTGCCATGCAGTAGAACTTGTTCTTTAGGGGAAAAGCTTCACTCATATAGGCTGACGTTAGGGGGGCATAAAGACCGGCAAAGTATTGCAGCAGCAAACACAGAAAAGTTATCCATGACATTTTATAATGGCTCTGCAAATTTGGACCGGTATTGCATATGACAGCAATGCTTACGACCACAGCTCCTATTGTGATACTCGAGACCAGGGCCGGTAGCTTACGTCCAATTTTATCTGTGGCTAATAGAGACATCAGGCTGCCACACAAGCGTAAACCGGCCGCCAATATCGGGGGCCATATTGTTTTAGTCACAGTCATACTGTGCAAAAGAGTCAGCGATAAAGGCAATGAGAATGTGAACGCCAACATCATACTGCGAAAGAGTAGCATTTTCAGCAAAGGTCCTAAACAGCTCACCGCTCTCAAGTGCTCATGTTCCCGCACATAGGTATTATGCTCGAGCAGCAGAACATTCGTAACACTGTTGACGCGTGGCGGACGCTGTAGGCGGGCCAAACTACCCAAAGCCGAGGCTTCGTCACCCATGCGCAAGTAGTCCACCGGAGATTCAATAAAATACAGCAGCGATAGGACCGCAAAAGTGGCCAGTATTACATCGAAAATGCCGTGTAATCGATTGGCCGGAAACGAAGAGGTTACATCCCATTGCGAAATGATAATCATTTGAAGGGCTATGCCGAAGGTCAGCGCTAACTGTTCAAAGCCCACACATGCACCGCGAGCCGCAAAGCGAGATATTTCACTGATGTGAGTTAAAAAGGGTACCGTTGCTAAGCCCACGGCTATGCCATTGAGATAGCGGGCCGCCACAATGGCGTTCATTGTGGTTGGGGTAGTGATGAACATAATACCTCCCGCCATTATTAGAAATGATGAAACGCCCTGCAAATAGATATATTTTTGAATATATTTTCGCATTTCAGTTGTATTCTTTCAAACTAACCATTATAAATTTCTTGGGTACAACCTTCCCCACGGGTATGGAGAGCATCGTTCCAATTAGCATCGCTATGAACCATGAATAATGAAAATGCTCACCCACGCCTGTGACTCGGTATGTCGTCCAGCCCAAACCTTGAGCCATGGCCATGCCGCCCGACAGCAGGATTAGAGAACCTGTAAAGATAGATGTTTATTATATGTAATGCATTAAAATGTATAAAATTATGATATTTTAACACTCGAAGTGTTACCAGCTGTACGCTGCAGTAGCGAGCAAACGGCCAAATTGACAAGCGTCAATCTGATATATTGTCTACAAGGCTACAGAAGTATATTGTTTTAAGTTAGAGTTAAAAATTTATCGAAATGGAATTGAAACGCATAGTTTTATTGCTTTGTATTTGGCTGGCAAATCACAACTAGCCTTTGTTAATGATCTACGATATTGACGTTTGATAATAATCCCTTAGACAAATATTTTGTGTATGGGATTATTACAGGCTACAATGACACGGTAGCATTAACATGGAGATGGACATTCAAAAATAGCAACATGGCCCTCCAGTAAGAAAAGTCTGAAGGTGTCATTTCCGCTAGGGACAATTAAGTGCAATATAAACTATAAATTCTATAATTTCAGTCAGATCAATTGCACAATTCAAGCAGTGACATCGCACAGTGGGAGGAACTCCAACAAAATGGAAATAATTCTGCCGTATCTTAACCAAACAACCGATTGCGACAAAACATCGCATGTTTGTAGAAAAGGCATTAGAGAAGATATGTTTTGAAGTTGGACCCACTGTGGTATACAGGGGCGGAGTTATTTGGCCTCAAAGTTTAACATTTCGGGAAAACAAAATGTTTAAGCGCGTGTATCTTTTGTCTTTTGGGACCGATTCATCAAATCGTTTTTTCCCGATCCTTTCCAACTAATCGGTATATATTATCCCATTATCATTACTGGATAGATGTTGAAATTTTTCTATTGGATGCACAAATATTGCCATTATATACTTATATACCCGCTGAGACAGAAGTTATGGGCATTTGAAGTCATACTTTACAAAAAATATTCTATGTTAAAAAATACATTAAATGGCAAAAATACATCAACAAAGTTGTAAAGTATATTTGGATCACTCTTATACTTGAATGATCATAAGTGAAGAATCAAGTTGGCTTTGGGTATTTTCTAAGGAACAAGGACAAACGACTATTTTGATCTGGGAAATTAGACAGGCAGCACTATGGCAAAGAATTATTGTTCTGACTACAGCCGATGTAAATATTTTCTGTCATCATGAATTTAATACCTGACCTTGGCTGACGCAGGCCTCTTAACGAGAAGCTTGGGCAGTTGTATTGTCATCTGATTTGGTAGGTGGGTCACGAGATCTTACAACGAAACTGCAAAGCATATGCAACTGTAAGACTAGCAACATGCGTACAAGCTCCAGGAGTATGCCTCTAGCGACCCACAAACCCTTATAGAGAACCAGTAAGGAAAGGCAGAAAGTCGGGCGGGGCCGACTATATAATATATGTGGATATATCTAATTCTAAACCGATAATCGCTAAATTAAGCAATATTCGTTCCTAAATTGAGAAACATCTTTCTGGAGAATTTTGTAATGATCGGAAGTAAAGTACAACTTCTATAGCGCTTTGTAACCAAATCAGGAGGAACATATACAGGGTGGCTGATATGTATTGCAACCAACTTCAGGTTGCTATCATTTCTAAACCGCTAGTCTGATAGCTGACAGATTTATTTCAGTGACAGTTCATTTATTGTTTACAAGCTTACAAAAGAATTTTGATCTATTGCATTCAGAAAACAGTTATTCGTGATGTAATTCAAGCGTGATAGTGTAATTGCTTTATATTTGTGTGGAAAAACACAAGTGGCTATCGTTATAGCCCTCCAGCATTTAAATGTGAATACATCTTTTGTTTCTCGTACCATTGCTTGTTACCGTGATACTGGCAGTGTTGCATCGCGTACAAAAAGTGGACGAAAAAAAACGGTAACAACACCAGAAATGATCCGAAAAGTGAAGGCCAGATTTGATCGAAATCCACGCCGCAGTGGTAGAAAAATTGCTCGTGAGCAGAACATATCGCGAGAACGGATACAACACATATAGGGTGATCAAAAAACCGGTTATTTTGAAAATACGGTTTTCGGTTTCTTCGAAAATTAAGTTAACTCTAAAACCGGTTTTCGGTTTAACCGAAAATAAAAAACCGGTGAACCGTTTGTTTTCGGGTTTTTCTTTTTTAATAAAAATGCATAAATAATGCTCAAAATTTTGTTAGATGACGTAAAATAAGCGTAGTGCAATACATTCAACACGCAACCATATTTCAATTAAATTAAGATTTATTTGAAAATTGTATTTTAAACACTTCATATTTTTACGAGCATTTATAATAGGTAATTGTTTCGATTTCATTTATGATATCTTTATATATAAAATCCTTTGTACGTTTGTTAGTAACGCATGATCTCCGAAACTACAAAAGCGAATGGGCTGAAAAGTTAACAATATATTCAGTTTGGGGTCATTTGTGTTTTAGAATTGTTTTCACCGAGATAAATTGCGGATTGGTCAAGTTATTAGCAAAATTCGCATTTCCAGAGCGATTTGACTGCAATTTAAAATGTATGTGTGGTTTGTCTTGATAATAGTTTGTATGTATGACCCTAACCGGCAGATGGCGCTGCAGTGGACATATGGTCAATATAAATTTTTTTGATGATTTTTTTCCTGAAACTCGGGATGTCTGCATTTTTTAATGAAATCTCGATGAATTACAAACCAATACATCCCAAACGGGACGGGCAGGACAACGTCTGCTGGGGTCAGCTAGTAATATTATAATATCTGCGATATTTATAATATTTATGTTCAATTTTTAAAAAGATTTCTTTACAAAAAAATTTATTATGATTTTTATAAAACTTGACTAATAGCGAAGATCGGCAAAATCTTAAGTTTAAGCATCATATGAATGGCTCAAATGGCAAACCGATTATATACATATATTATCAGTAGTAGCGGATTCTGACTAGAGCATACTATAGAGATGAAAACTTGTCGAAATGTGAAACTGGACAAATGTATTTTTATTTATACCTACATTTCAATTAGAAAGGATTGTTAATGAATTTCTATACCGCAATAGATAAAATATGATAAAATATGCAGTATAAATACATATAAAACTGCATTTTGAAATCGATGGATATGCACCGGTTTTTATACTGATGTTTTCAAAATTTTAGGTAGGTTCCTATTTTAAAAATAATATTTTCTTTATCATTTTATAATGGTTTCAAAAAACCGAAAAGTCGAATAAACCGTGTTGAAAAAACCGACGGTTCGAGCTATTCGAAAATGCAGAAAAACCGAAAACCGATAGGCGGTTTTTAAAGAGAAACCGATTAACCGGTGCGGTTTTTGATTACCCTAAACACATATTAAAAAATGAGCTTGGACTAAAGCCATTGAAGTTCCAAAAAGTGCAAGAGCTCACCGATGCACAAAAAAAAGTTAGACTGGAAAGAGCCAAGGAGTTGCTTCGCTTGCACGAAAGTGGCCAGTTACCGAATTTGGTTTTCTCCCATGAGAAGCCATTCCAAATTGAGCAGTTTGTGAACAAACAAAATGATCGGGTTTACTTGCCAAAGAGGTCAGCTGAAAATTTACACCTTCGATTGTCCACCAGAACTCAAGCGCCGCCGATGGTAATGGTGTGGGCCGCCGTAACGGCCGATGGTCGCTCCCCGCTCGTATTCATCGACCATGGGGTCAAAATAAATGCCGAATATTATCGGGAAAATGTCCTAAAGACAGTATTGAAGCCCTGGGCAGACAAACATTTCGGCCGCAGACCATGGACATTCCAACAGGACTCAGCACCATCGCACTCAGCACGCGTCAACCAAGAATGGCTTAAAAAGGAGGTTCCTCGCTTCATTTCTACCGCACAATGGCCACCAAGATCTCCGGATCTCAATCCGTTGGACTTTTGCGACTGGGGCATTTTAGAGAGTAAGGTTCGCACTAAAAAATACCAAAGTATCGATCATCTCAAGACGGCGCTTCGCCGGGAATGGGCCAAAATACCGCAGAGCCACTTTCGTGCAGCGTGTTATGGCTTTGTCGGCCGTTTGAAGGCCATAATTCGTGCCAAAGGTGGCCAATTCGAACAAATCTGAACTGTTTCTAAAATGCTCTGTTATTTCCGACATTTTTTGCTTTTGAACAATAAAATTTAAAAAAAATTAAAGAAATATAGCGCTTTTCTTTGTTGCATTACATATCAGCCACCCTGTATATAAATCTGAATCGATTTTCCCTAAATACTCTTTCATGTAAAATAGAAACCTATTTCTACCGAATTTCGTACTGATCGGATATAAACCAGTAAGGAAAGGCAGAAAGTTGGGCGGGGCCGACTATATAATACCCCACACCTCCCTGAAAATACGATAAAAGTTATTGCGATAACAATTTGGAATAATTGGTAAGTAGACAGGAAAATATTATCTAATTCCGAGCCGATAATCATTAAATTAAGCAATATTCGTTCCTAAATTGAGAAACATCTTTCCGGAAAATATTAATGATCGGAAGTAAAGTACAATTTCTATAGCGCTTTGATAACAAATCAGGAGGAACATATATATGGAGGTTATATATAAATCTGAACCGATTTTCCCTGAATACTCATTCATGTAAAAAGACCTCTTTCTGTAGAATTTCGTACTGATCGGATATAAAATACAGTTTTTACAGCACTTACATGTCAAATCGGGGGTAACGTATATATAAGGGCTATATCTAAATCTCAACCGATGTCCCTCAAATTTGGCAGTATTAATTCATGTAATAAGAAAACTCTTTTTGCCGAAAAATCTGAACCGATTTTCTCCAAATTTGGCAGTATTCCTTCATGTAATAAGAAAACTCTTTTTGCCGAATTTCGCACTGATCGGATATAAAATACAGTTTCTACAGCGCTTACATGTCAAATCGGGGGTTACATATATATGGGGGCTATATCCAAATCTGAACCGATTTTCTCCGAATTTAGCAGTATTCCTTCATGTAATAAGATACCTCTTTTTGCTGAATTTCGCACTGATCGGATATAAAATAACATTTTTACAGCACTTACATGTCAAATCGGGGGTAACGTATATATAGAGGCTATATCTAAATCTCAACCGATGTCCCTCAAATTTGGCAGTATTAATTCATGTAAAAAGAAACCTTTTTCTGCCGAATTTCGTACTGATCGGATTAAAAATAAACTTTTTACAGCGCTTACATATAAAATCGGGGGTAACCTATATATGGGGGCTATATCTAAATCTGAACCGATTTTCTCCGAATTTGGCAGTATTCCTTCATGTAATAAGAAACCTAAGAAAAGATATGTGTAAAGTTTCGTCAAGATCGGGCCATAATTGCGACCTGTACTTTGATTACAAGAATACATCTACAGACGGACAGACAGACGGACGGACAGACAGACGGACATAGCTAAATCGACTCAGAAAGTGATTACTAGTCGATCGGTATAATAAACAATGGGTCTATCTCTTCTCCTTTTGGGTGTTACAAACAAATGCACAAAGTCATAATACCCTGTACCACAGTGTGGTGTAGGGTATTAAAAGTGCCCTTATTACAACAAATGACGGATGGTCCTGTTGTCGTTATCGAGACCGGACGTCTCACTTATCCCGTCTGTCATCATGTGTCACTGCCTTACAGGAATGAAATGACTTTTGCGGCAGCTACGCTGGCGATCGTGGTAGAGAATTCAATAGAATACCCGCTGCTCTAGAAGGCTACAGACTACCTCAAGCTTTCATTTCTTTGGTAGTTTACAAACTTGGCTGATGTTGAAACCCATCATTGTACTGGCATAAAGGAGTACATAGTCTACGTGAACCTGATATACAGACGGCCACTCTAAACTTAAGCATAACCTATTGACGCAAGTGTTAAGGAACAGAAATCATGATCCAGAATGGATGCTCACAATTTATATAAATATTATACACCTCCATATAGAAAATTATTATTCCTATATTATATGGTGAAACAAAATTATCTATAGACGGAACAACATCTTAGATAGACTAAGTTTTGCAATACCTATTAAAATTATTGTTTAGATATATAAATATACCTTCTCTCACTGGTGCTTCATGACTGGCTTAGGGTTATATAGTTACGACAAAATTTAGAATTTTCGACCTTTTTACTTTTTGAAGAAATCAAGAATTCGACTTTTAGACTTTTTAGTATCAAAAAGTCGATTAAAGTCGTCTGTTTCACTTTATTAATGAAAATACTAATATTTCTAGTTTGTTTCATTAATTTGTAGTAAAATACAAGAAAAGATAAAAAAAAGATAATGATCAGAAATTCGCAGAAGTCTTTCCATAAAAGTCTAAAAAAACTTTAACGGAAAAAAACAAAATTCTAAAAAAAATTTTCTCAAGTCCAACTGCATTTTATATGTCATATTTATTCACGGGAAATGTCCAAATCAATTGTCTTAAAAAATAAGCTTATTTTTTAACCGTTTGGAGAGATTTGGCTCCGAATTTGTGTGGCGATCAGCCGAAAGTAACCCCTAATCCAATACTTTTAATATTCTCGTGACTGTATTTTGTTTGGATCTGTAAATTTTTTTGTTAATTATTATGCCAAACTATTTATAACTATAAAAAAAGGATACACATATATACATAATTATACATATCGCTTATTTTTGACTGTTAAACTGGTCCCATATTGGTGTTGATACAACTAAATATAGATTTGTGTTGTAACCCACAGAGCGTTTTCATTAATTTTAGCCAAATGTAATATACATTTGGAAATATTCGGACGTGAAAAAAGTCGAAAATGGAAAAGTCGACATTTAGACTTATTCAGAAACAAAAAGTCTACTTTCGATTTCGACTTTCGATTAGTCGAATTATAGAACCCTAGACTGGCTCATTTAAAAATACCATGGGCAAAATATTTTTCAGTAAGGGAATTATTAATTGAGTCATCATCCGTTGACGGATGTCCTCAAGGGTCATGCCTCTCATCGATTCTCTACAACATTGTTACTGCTTACCTCCCTCCACTAGAAGGTTGCAAAATATCAATTTTCGCCGATGACACTGCGATTCTTTGTCCTGGTATCCGTGCTATAGAAATAATTGCAAAGCTAGAAGCAGCATTAGATGTTCTTAACTCATGCTACAAAAAATGGAAAATATTTGTCAACGCTGAGAAAACTCAAGCGATCTATTTTACTAGGAAGAGGAAAGCAATATTTGTGCCGCAGAGTAACGTCAGATTCAATAACACCGCAATTCCTTGGGTGGTAAAAGTAAAATACCTTGGCGTAATACTGGATCCCAGACTTACATTTAAAGATCATATATCATATGTCATAGAAAAAGTAAATCATTTAATTCGTTTATTGTATCCTCTAATCAACAGGAACTCTCTATTAAATATTAAAAATAAAATGTTTATCTTCAAGGCAGTTTTTCAAGCTGTCATATAATATGGATCTCCATCATGGAGCAATCTTGCTTCCACCCATGAGAAGAAGCTACAAATATCCCAAAATATAGTTCTCAAAATGATTTTAAAGTTTCCCAAATTTTATTCAACAAGACATCTCCACGATATTGCCCAAGTGGAGTTGGTTAACGATAGATTAGTTAGACTAACTGCAAACTTTACCCTCATTACCCTATTCTAGTCATTATATTCAGAAAGGTTTTTTGTGAATTTTCCTTCAACTTAAGTTGTAGTCATACACGCAAAGAAAAAATTCGTTTCTGCGAAACAAAATATTAGACAACTACAATTCTCGTTTGCCGGAACTGAAATTTCGTTTATTGTGACAGAAACATATTCTGACAAAAAGAAATTTCAGTCGTTGTAAACGAGATTTGTAGTTGTCTAATTTTTTCTTTGCGTGTACCATTAATACTCATATATATTAAAACATTGTTAATATTTAAGTAGCACAGGAAGACTTAAGCCTAAACTCTTTGTCGTTGTATTTAATAAGGACATGAATTGTTATATTAATAAATAAATTGAATTGAATTGAAAAAAAAATTGAGTCATCATCCGTCATTGTGGTTACAATTATATATTGTAAAAATTGTAAAATTACTAAGCTCTGGCTCTTTAATAAATATAATATAAAAATAATAAAATTTCATTGTACACTCTAGCTGTATTTATAACCTACACCACACTTTGGTACAGGGTATTATGACTCTGTGCATTTGTTTGTAACGCCTAGAAAGAGAAGATATAGACTCATAGTTTATTATACCGATTGGCATAGAATCATTATTAGGAGTTGATTTAGCTATTATCGCCCTCATATAATGGTCCCTACTGATTAGACTTCATGACGTTCTAGGGGACGCATTTTCTAACCCATCATTCTGAAATTTAAGCATTTGTACTGCATGTCCATTAAATCGTCTCTAGTGAAAATGGAGTATATCGGTCCCTGTTTTTATTAGTATAATCCGTAGCCTAATTTGACTTCATCGCGGTATAGATCCCAGGTTTTCTAACCTATGTGCCTGGAATTTAGAAATGTATTCTATTTAACCTGATATAATTCATAGTAGTAATGTTGACAGAAATCGGCACCTGTAGGGTAGCTAGAGGAAGAAGTGGGGAGCATCATTGAGCACTTGATATGCGACTGTCCCGCTTTGAGTAAACGAAGACTGGACATACTGGGGTCGGCCTTTCAAGGCAGTCTAACATATTATTCCATATATTTGTATATCAAACAGGTTGGTTTCGTCGAGGGGAATATCAGTCCGTTTTAACACTAGGGATCTAAACTGGTCTATGTGAGCTGGCAAAAGAAAACGGCTGCCACCCTAACCTAAACCTAACCCAGAGATTCTATGGTACAATAAACTATGGGTCTAACTCTTCTCTTTTTAGGCGTTACAAACAAATGCACAAAGTCATAATAACCTGTACCAAAGTGTGGTGTCGGTTATAAATACAGCTAGAGTGTACAATGAAATTTTATTATTTTTATATTATATTTATTAAATAGTCATAGCCAGTAACCTCAATGAGGTATGATGACTCATTTAATAATTCCCTTACTGAAAAATATTTTACCCATGGTATTATTAAATGAACCAGTCATGTGCCACCAGTGAGAGAAGGTATATTTATATATCTAAATAACAACACTGTTCAACAGCATTTTTGGAACAGAATAGTGACCCTATTATTTTGAAAGGGCATGTTGAATAGATAATTTTTGTAGAATAAACATATGGTCCAGCTGGTCTGAGTTTGTTTGTTACAGTGGGTCAAAGTTTTCATTTTTTGGTCGAAGGGAGCATTACACAAAATAAAAAAAATGCTGTAAGCTAATGTCTGAGAGATTTCTTATTGTCAAAGTTATATAGTGGAATTTTATGAGAATCATTTTTGTGGAAGATCTTAACCCTCTAGGTCTCTTCTTAATGGGTCAATTTGGTCCTTTTTTCGACAACAATCAAAAAAGTCCTTTCAAAAAGGACACTTAAGGATTAAAACATTCTACGAAAGTTTTTGTCGGAAAATTTCAACAAAGTTGTAAATATAGCTTTTTACGCTTAATTAGCAAAATTACACGCCAACTTATCCAAAAACAAGTAAGAAAGTTTCAGTCGGGTAAACCGACTAAGGTATACCCTTATTTTGTGAGTACTGTAATAAAAAATATACACAAATTAATCTGTAAATTTGTATGGGAGGTACCAGAGGGGGTTTAACAAATACTCATATTTTTCGCTAAACAGTAGATACTTCAAATATATTGCACTGTAACGAATTGTAAGCGTTTACATATATGCACTGGTATTTATACCCTACACCACACTGTGGTACAGGGTATTATAAGTTTGTTTCACGGCAGATGTTTGTAACTCCTGAAAATAACACAGCTAGACCCACCTTAAAGTATACCGATCGACTCAGAAACACTAGCTGAGTCGATTTAAGCATGTCGGTCCGTCCGTCCGTCTGTCCATGTAAAGTTGTTCGTCGACTACAGGTCGCAATTTCACTTCAATCGTTCTGAAATTTTGCAGTTTAGAGTATTTCGCAGATGTTAAGATCGCTATTGAATTTGGTTGAAATCGGTTCAGATTTAGATATAGCTCCCATATATATCTTTAGTCCGATTTGGCCTTTAGTCCTATAGAAGCTGTATTTTACATTCAATCGTTTTGCAATTTAGAATTGGAAGAGTATCTTGATAAATGAACCAACATTGTCGAATTTGAAGAAAATCGGTTAAGATTTAGCTATAGCTCCCATATATATGTTTCGTCCGATTTGGCCCTTTAGTCCTATAGAAGCTGTATTTTACATCCAATCGTTTTGAAATTTAGAATGGTAGAGTTTCGTGATCCATGAACCAACAATGCTGAATTTGAAGAAAATCGGTTAAGATTTATCTATAGCTCCCATATATATGTTTCGTCCGATTTTGCTCTTTAGTCCTGTAGAAGCTGTATTTCACATCCAATCATTTTTAAATTTAGAATGGTAGAGTTTCTTGATCCATGAACCAACACTACCGAATTTGAAGAAAATCGGTTAAGATTTAGCTATAGCTCCCATATATATGTTTCGTCCGATTTAGCCATTTAGTCCTATAAAAGCTGTATTTTACATCCAATCGTTTTGAAATTTAGAACGGTAGAGTTTCTTGATCCATGAACCAACATTGCCGAATTTGAAGAAAATCGGTTAAGATTTAGCTATAGCTCCCATATACGAGTATATGTTTCGTCCGATTTTGCTCTTTAGTCCTGAAGAAGCTGTATTTTACATCCAATCATTTTGAAATTTAGAATGGTAGAGTTTCTTGATCCATGAACCAACACTACCGAATTTGAAGAAAATCGGTTAAGATTTAGCTATAGCTCCCATATATATGTTTCGTCCGATTTGGCCCTTTTGTTCAATAGAAGCTATATTTTATATCCAATCGATTTGAAATTTAGAATGGAAGAGTTTCTTGATACATGAACCAACACTACCGAATTTGAAGTCAATCGATTACTCCTTTCGAGAGTTATCGTGCGCATCAGCCAGCAGACAGACGGACGGACGGACATTGCTCATTCGACTTAAAATGACCCATAACGGATTTCCGCCGAACATACTTGGGGTCTTAGGTCACTTCTTCGATGTTTTACACTTTTTTCCGTAGGAAAATGATGTATTCCGTCACACTAAAGTGGGGGTATAAATATACTACAATATATATTTAAAATCGTGATATCTATAGAATAGTCGGAGCAGAAGAGCGACTATATAACGTCCTTTTTTTGAAAAAAAATTCAAAAAGTCCTTTCAAAAAAGACATTTAAGGATAAAAATATTCTACGAAAATTTGGCGGAAAAATTCAATGGGAGTCGCCAAAGACACCAAAGTTATGAATATTGCTTTTTACGCTTAATTAGCAAAAGTATATAAGACAGCAAATATTTACATCGGCTGTAGTCACAACATTAATCAATATAGTCGTTTGTCCTAGTTCCTTAGAAAATACATCAAAGCCCACTTGATTGTTACGTTTGAAACCGTCTGTTTAAAAAACAACAAATCTCCTACGTCCACTTATGCGACCATTCCATTCTGATCATTCAAGTATAAGAGTGATCCAAAGAGTGGTCCAACCATAATACACGATGTTAATTGTGAGTCACACTTTAACGTCAAGTTTTTTGACCAACTTAATTTGACATTTCTTTGTTTCAGTGTTTGACAAATTCAACGATGGAGAGGTACACAATTGAGCAGCGCGTTAAGATTGTTGAAGTCTTTTACGAAAATAGGCGTTCAAATCAAAATGCATTTCGTGCACTTCGCCTTTTGTTTTTTGGTCAGCGTAATCGACCAAATGTGTCCACAATCGGGAGAATTGTGCGCAAATTTCACCATACCGGGTCTGTAGGAGATGTGACAACACATGTGCATGCTCGATCAGTTCGTTCGGGGCTGGCGGAGTCATCGGGCCGTACTTCTTCGAAAATGAGGTCGGTCAAGCAGTTACAGTGAATGGTGTGAGGATATGGACCTGGACGATATGTGGTTCCAATAGGATGGTGCAACCTGGCACACAGCCAACGAAACAATGGCTATTTCAATGGTAGTGTTATCTTACGTCGTGGCGATGTTACGATCATGTGATTTGACTCCGTTGGACTTCTTTCTTTGGGGGATATTTAAAATCAAAAGTGTACTTCAGTAAGCCAAGAATAATTCAAGAGCTGAAGGATGAGATAATTCGGCACATTAACGACAATGAACCTCAATTTTTTCTCAGAATCCTTGAAAATGTGGAACATCGGATAGAGGCATGCCACCGAAGCCGTGGCGAGTATTTGGCCCATATTTTGTTTGCCATATTTCTTTCTATCATAATAAAAAAAATATTAAGATAACCCTCTGAAAACTTTTTGTTTTATTTACAGTTAACATCGTGCGTTGAACTACCCTTTACTTCTCGTTAAAAAGCGGTTCAGTCATAGGGTAATGAACCAAGCGTGGAAGGTCCACAGAAATTTCCTGAGCAGAGTGACAGTTCCCTAAGTCTAGTAGTAGTAGCTGCGGTATTTTCGTTCTTATAATGTCTAGCGGCATTAAATGTAGTACGAACAAGCAAAATTGTTAAGTTCGGGCATTTCGAATCTATGTATATACCCTTCACCATGGATTGCATTCAATTTTATTACCGGAGAAATCTTTGGATATGAAGCAAATCATGAAACGATAATTTTTGTTTAAGTAAATTATTAAAAAACGAACGCTGCAATTGTTAGCCAAATTTTAGGCCGCAAGTTCTTTAGCCAAACTCTTCATCTGAAAAATGCGGTATTTTTGCTTAAAATAGCATTTTAGAGAGCTACATATACACGGGGACTACTACAAAACAAAATTTTATATGTATAAATTTTATTCAGATGAATTCTTCCCAAAATAGAATACAAACTACAAAGTTTCAGTTAAATTTCTTCTACATAAGCCTTTTTGGGAGCGACATCTATAGGTGGACTGCGATAAATTCTTATCTTAATTAAATACAAACTACAGAGATTCAGTTAAAATACTTAGAAAATATGGTATTTATGGCTTCAATATGTATATTTTTTGAGCGACCTCTATAGGGTGAACAAAATATGAACCGATTTGTAAAATTTTTGCTGTGATGAATTCTTGTTATAATAGAATACAAACTGTAAAGTTTCTGCTAAATTGCTTTAAAAATGAGGTATCTATGCCTCAAAAACCGTATTTAGGAGCGACCTCTATGGGGGAGCTATATAAAAACATTGACCGATATGGCCCTTTTCCGCCAAATATTTTTGGGATCTCTTAGGTCACTCCATTAATGTATTACACTTTTGGTTGGCTGCATCTGATATATACCCTCGTTCACAAAGGCGGGGAGGGGGTGTATGAAAAATGAATTTTGTTGAAATTCTCTTATTTCTACCAAAAGTGCTATAATTTATCCATAGATTTTCTTCAAATGGGAATTCTTTTCTTCATTAGGAAGGAAAGCTTTAAAAATATGGAACAAACGATTTTTTGGCGAATTTTTTCTATTTTTTATGGTTTATTTCGGGCCAGCAAAAAAAGATTTTTTTGAAAAAAAAATAAGTTATTTCTAATTGTTTTAAAGACATTTGTAGTTCGTATAATTTCCTTTAAAATAACGTATATCTAGGCATTATCGAGCATATACTTCTTGTAGGGTTGCCAGATTAAAATTTCCTCTTAGCTAGGCTCTCGAAAAAAATGTATCCTCGATGCAAACAACATACGCCGCATAATTTTGACCCGCTAATTCGAATGGCATTAATCGTTTTATTCTGTAAATTGAAGCATTTTGCACACACAGTCTAAACACATTCCATTCATTTCATTGGAATAAATATTATTTAAGGTCTTTATGCAAAATTCGTCTCAATGATGTCTCCGAAATGTTCAATTGTTGAGAACAACGGTGAATTGATGTTGATGGCGCTTCACGCGCACTTTCTGCCACTGAAGCAATATTCTCGGGTGTACGCACTGTTTTTGACTTTTCACGCTTTCGTTTATCGATGAGGATGCCAGTTTCTTTCAGTTTTTTCACAAGATAACGAACATACGGAGCTGACGGTGCTTCTCTTCTTCCAAAATCCGTACGCAATTTTCGCACACATTCTGCAACATTACCATGATTTTCAAAGTAATGTCGCAATATACACATATTCGTTCAGCGGAAGGATACAACTAATTATCTGTCAAATCAGACATGAGCTAAGTGCTACCATTCACGAAATAAGCACTAGTTGAAAATAAAAACGTTAGATGGCGGACGCTTAATAAATTCTCAATATTACATTTGTTTTATGTTTTAAAAAAGCTTGACCATGTCTTATCAATCGGAATATCTTTTGGCAACCGGTTAGACGCTTTCCGAAGACAACAAAAATCGGAATATAATTTATCATTATACCCTACACCACACTGTGGTACAGGGTATTATAAGTTTGTTTCACGGCAGATGTTTGTAACACCTTAAAATAACACAGCTAGACCCACCTTAAAGTATACCGATCGACTCAGAATCACTAGCTGAGTCGATTTAACGATGTCCGTCCGTCCGTCCGTCCGTCCGTCCGTCCGTCCATGTAAAGTTGTTCGTCGACTACAGGTCGCAATTTCACTCCGATCGTTCTGAAATTTTGCAGTTTAGAGTATTTCGCGTCTGTTAAGATCGCTATTGAATTTGGTTGAAATCGGTTCAGATTTAGATATAGCTCCCATATATATCTTTCGTCCGATTTGGCCCTTTAGTCCTATAGAAGCTGTATTTTACATCCGATCGTTTTGAAATTTAGAATGGTAAAGTTTCTTGATCCATGAACCAACATTGCTGAATTTGAAGAAAATCGGTTAAGATTTAGCTATAGATCCCATATATATGTTTCGTCCGATTTGGCCCTTTAGTCCTATAGAAGCTGTATTTTACATCCGATCGTTTTGAAATTTAGAATGGTAGAGTTTCTTGATCCATGAACCAACATTGCCGAATTTGAAGAAAATCGGTTCAGATTTAGATATAGCTCCCATATATATCTTTCGTCCGATTTGGTCCTTTAGTCCTATAGAAGCTGTATTTTACATCCGATCGTTTTGAAATTTAGAATGGTAGAGTTGCTTGATCCATGAAGCAACATTGCCGAATTTGAAGAAAATCGGTTAAGATTTAGCTATAGCTCCCATATATATGTTTCGTCCGATTTGGTCCTTTAGTCCTATAGAAGCTGTATTTTACATCCGATCGTTTTGAAATTTAGAATGGTAGAGTTGCTTGATCCATGAAGCAACATTGCCGAATTTGAAGAAAATCGGTTAAGATTTAGCTATAGCTCCCATATATATGTTTCGTCCGATTTGGCCCTTTAGTCCTATAGAAGCTGTATTTTACATCCGATCGTTTTGAAATTTAGAATGGTAGAGTTTCTTGATCCATGAACCAACATTGCCGAATTTGAAGAAAATCGGTTCAGATTTAGATATAGCTCCCATATATATCTTTCGTCCGATTTGGTCCTTTAGTCCTATAGAAGCTGTATTTTACATCCGATCGTTTTGAAATTTAGAATGGTAGAGTTGCTTGATCCATGAAGCAACATTGCCGAATTTGAAGAAAATCGGTTAAGATTTAGCTATAGCTCCCATATATATGTTTCGTCCGATTTGGCCCTTTAGTCCTATAGAAGCTGTATTTTACTTGCGATCGTTTTGAAATTTAGAATGGTAGAGTTTCTTGATCCATGAACCAACATTGCCGAATTTGAAGAAAATCGGTGCAGATTTAGATATAGCTCCCATATATATCTTTCATCCGATTTGGTCCTTTAGTCCTATAGAAGCTGTATTTTACATCCGATCGTTTTGAAAGTTAGAATGGTAGAGTTTCTTGATCCATGAACCAACATTGCTAAATTTGAAGAAAATTGGTTAGGATTTAGCTATAGCTCCCATATATATGTTTCGTCCGATTTGGCCCTTTAGTCCTATAGAAGCTGTATTTTACATCCGATCGTTTTGAAATTTAGAATGGTAGAGTTTCTTGATCCATGAACCAACATTGCCGAATTTGAAGAAAATCGGTTCAGATTTAGATATAGCTCCCATATATAACTTTCGTCTGATTTGGTCCTTTAGTCCTATAGAAGCTGTATTTTACATCCGATCGTTTTGAAATTTAGAATGGTAGAGTATCTTGATCCATGAACCAACATTGCCGAATTTCAAGAAAATCGGTTAAGATTTAGCTATAGCTCCCATATATATGTTTCGTCCGATTTGGCCCTTTAGTCCTATAGAAGCTTTATTTTACATCCGATCGTTTTGAAATTTAGAATGGTAGAGTTTCTTGATCCATGAACCAACATTGCGAATTTGAAGAAAATCGGTGCAGATTTAGATATAGCTCCCATACATATCTTTCATCCGATTTGGTCCTTTAGTCCTGTAGAAGCTGTATTTTACATCCGATCGTTTTGAAATTTAGAATGGTAGAGTTTCTTGATCCATGAACCAACATTGCCAAATTTGAAGAAAATCGGTTAGGATTTAGCTATAGCTCCCATATATATGTTTCGTCCGATTTGGCCCTTTAGTCCTATAGAAGCTGAATTTTACATCCGATCGTTTTGAAGTTTAGAATGGTAGAGTTTCTTGATCCATGAACCAACATTGCCGAATTTGAAGAAAATCGGTTAAGATTTAGCTATAGCTACCATATATATGTTTCGTCCGATTTGGCCCTTTAGTCCTATAAAAGCTGTATTTTACATCCAATCGTGTTGAAATTTAGAATGGTAGAGTTTCTTGATCCATGAACCAACACTACCGAATTTGAAGAAAATCGGTTAAGATTTAGCTATAGCTCCCATATAGATCCAATCGTTTTTACACCCTACACCACACTGTGGTACAGGGTATTATTTAAGTATAAAATGTCCCAAAAGTAAATTTATGTAAACAATTTATACATGAATTACAAAATTTATATATCAGAGTTATTCAATATTACGAGAGTGGTGTAGGGTATTATATAGTCGGCACCGCCCGACTTTAGCCTTTCCTTACTGGTTATTAACTACATTTGAAATATTTAAAAGTTTTGGAAGATTGGATAAAGTGTCCCATGGCTATTTTTCAGGTTTAAAGCAGAAATTTGCTTTTAAGTTTCTATTTTTTAGGGGGTCCTGCTTCCTCATTGTTGACAATTTATTTCCTTGCAATTTACAATTATGTATATATATTCATTGTTATATTGCTGTTAGATATTGTCAAATTAAAGTGTGCAACAAGAAAATCTTTCCCAAACGAAACCAATAGGACATGATACACGCAAAGAAAAAATTCGTTTCTGCGAAACGAAATATTAGACAAATACAATTCTCGTTTGCCAGAACAGAAATTTCGTTTGTTGTGACAGAAATTTCAGTTGCCGCAAACGAGATTTGTAGTTGTCTAATATTTCGTTTCGCAGACACGAATTTTTTCTTTGCGTGTACTTGTAGTACACCTCTAGTGTATCAAAACCCCCAAAGGGTTTTGCAAAGTTAGCTCGAAATTTTTTTTATAGCACTTCGAAGTTCCAGTTTGCATCTGGCAACAGTAGTCTTGCCAGAGCCCGAAATATAAATAAAGAACACTCTTACATCACTTTTGACTCTCACTATATTTTTGATTCGAAAATTCGAAAAAAACAAAGGATTTCTGAAGGGAAAGCGCGCTTAGTCTCTGATGTAGCTCTGAAGGAAGTAAAATTCTACATACAATATTTGACTATAACTAACTACATTTGTGTGCTATATATTTATCAGTACATTACCTGCTGTCATCGAACATAGGTGATGAAGACTATACCATCCTGGGATAGATGCAGCCTGATTGGCACCGCCTATATTCGCGTCGTAAATTATGTTCGAAGGCGGCTGTGCCATTCTTTGCAGAACCTTCAATTAAAAATAATTTTAAAACAAACCCGTCTTTTTAGCTTAATATTTGGTAAACTTGTACTTGTTTAACTTTAATTTTGTCATTAAATTCGGTATATTTTATTTATATTCTTTTCATTTCGTATAATTTTTATTATTTGCTCTTTTCCTTTGGCAACTTAATACCCGAGATGTGTAAGCGCAACTGACCGATGATTCTCTTTTCTCTAAATTAGTTTACAAATACAAGTAAGTATGAGAATTAAAAATAAGAATGATTATTTCATACGCATTTAAGCCGCAACAATACATATAAATAGAAGTGGTTACTATAAAGTAACAAATGATGAAGGGCTTACTCATGCAGCCTCACATAATCTGAATGTTTTTAGCGGTTCTTGTGTATCAAAGCACAGCACAGTGGGATGAATTAAAAAAAATAATAATAATTCCTCCGTTTTCTAACCAGACAACCGATTGCAACGAAACTTGGCATAATTGTAGAAGAACTATTAGAGAGTTAAGGTTTTTAATTTGGTTTTAACACAGGGACCGAGATACGGGGCCTAAAAGCTGGTCAACTTGGTTGTCCGAAATGTTCTAATATTTCCCGACCCTGCCCTAGTATTTGGTTAATGTCACCGCAGAATATACTCCGATTTCTTTCACATAAACTTTTTTGGCATTAACATCCAAAATTGCTTTATGATGAAAAAATACCGAAATACCCTTTAAAGCAAAAGTGTTGGCCATTTGAAATTATATTAAACCAGTAAGGAAAGGCAGAAAGTCTGGCGGGGCCGACTATATAATACACTACACCTCCCTAACAATTCGATAAGGGTCATTGCCATAATAATTTTGAATAATTGGTAAATGGGTAGGAACATATTATCAAATTCAGAAACGATAATCGCTAAAATAAGCAATATTCGTTCCTAAATTGAACGAAAATTGGAAAATTTTAATGATCGGAAGTGAAATGCAACTTCTATAGCGGTTTGATACCACATCAGGAGGAACATATATATGGAGCTTTAACATAAATCTGAACCGATTTTCCCTGAATATTCATTTATGTAAAAAGACCTCCTTCTGTCGAATTTCATACTGATCGGATATAAAATACAGTCTCTACAGCGCTTACATGTCAAATCGGGGGTAACATATATATGGGAGCTATATCTAAATCTGAACCGATTTTCTCCAAATTTGGCAGTATTCTTTCATGTAATAAGAAACCTCTTTCTGCCGAATTTCGCATTGATTGGATATAAAATACAGTTTTTACAGCGCTTACAGGTCAAATCGGGGGTAACATATATATGGGGGCTATATCTAAATCTGAACCGGGGCTATATCTAAATGTGAACCGATTTCTTCCAAATTTAAAAGTGTTCATTCATGTAATAGGAAACCTCTTTCTGGCGAATTTCATACTGATCGGATATAAATCAGTAAGGAAAGGCAGAAAGTCGGGCAGGGTCGACTATATAATACCCTACACCTCCCTAACAATGCGATAAGGGTCATTGGCATAATAATTTGGAATATTTGGTAAAACGTATTCTAATTCTGAAACGATAATCGCTAAATTAAGCAATATTCGTTCCTAAAGTGAGAAACATCTTTCTGGAAAATTTTAATGATCGGAAGTAAAATACAACTTCTATAGCGGTTTGATACCAAATCAGGAGGAACATATATATGGAGCTTTAATGTAAATCTGAACCGATCTTCCCTGAATACTTATTCATGTAAAAAGACCTCCTTCTGCCGAATTTCGCATTGATCGGATATTCAATTCAATTAAATTTTATTTATATAATATTACAATGTTACATTTTGGCATTACGAGGTAAAGAGTTTAAGAATGCTATTCTTTTTCTACTTTGTACATTTAGCTTAGTTGTTGGTGTATTAATTGCAATGGTATATTGCGTAACAAATTTTGGAAGGAAAAAATTTACAAAACCTATATAAAACATTTTAATTTAAAAATAAAACTTATAAGTAGGTTACAAAAATTATGCTGATATTATATCATTGATGTGAGTGTATTGGGATTGTTGACATCTCAATTTGAAGATTGTCGTAAGCTTGTTTATTTGAATATCTATGGGATTTATTTCAGCTAATGTGTGAAGACCACGTGTAGAGTAGTGCCAAGGAAGCTTAAGCTAAGCTCAGTTTTAAAAGCTTGTTTTGCGCTACCTGGATCTTCTTTATATGGCAATTCGCCATCGCTGACCATACGGGCGCACAATATAGCATTATTGGTTGAAATATAGCTTTGAAAATTAGCTTTTTGTTTTCCGTGCCAGGGCTGAATTTCGGTTTATAAGTGGATACATCATTCTCGTAACCTTATTAATTTTGTCTATCACATAAGGAATGTGATTTTTGAAGTTTATTCGGCGATCCAAAATTACGCCAAGATATTTAACAGTTTCGTCCCAGGGGATGTCGTAGTTTGCGAAACGAAGCGGTACTTGGGGAACATAACATGCTTTTCTTTTTCTGGTGAAATAAATTGCTTTTGTTTTTTCTGGATTTACAATAATGTTCCATTTATTGAAATATTGCTGTAAAGTATCTAGGCCATTCGAAAGCTTTTGCACGACATCAGTGGCATATAAGCTAGAGCATAGTATTGCTGTATCATCGGCAAATATAGATGTATTGCAACCAGTTGGATTTGGAATATCAGCGGTGAATATATTGTACAATGTGGGTGAAAGACAAGATCCTTGTGGACATCCTGCGGATGGATATTTTTCTTCCGATTTTGAGTTTCCCAGACATACAGTGAATGCCCTTTCACACAAAAAACTCTGAACCATCTTTATAAGTTCAATAGGAAAGTTAAGGGTATGTAATTTAAATATCAGGCCATTTTGCCAGACCGAATCAAAGGCAGCCTTAATATCTAACAATACCATTCCTGTTGACATGCCTTCTTCAAAATTCGAATGGACAATATTTTTAATTTTTTCGAGCGGCTGAGATGTGTTATGCTCTTTCCGGAAGCCAAATTGCTGAGAGGGAAGAATGTTGTATTCGTCTATAAAACTACAGAGTTTTTCGTTTAGTATTTTCTCTAGTATTTTACCTAGGGAACGTAATAGACTAATTGGTCTATACGAATTTGGACTTTCAGGGGGTTTATTTGGCTTTAAAATAGGAATGGTTTTGGCCTTATTCCAAATGTTTGGGAAATAGCTAAATTTTAGACATGCATTTAGAATTTTAGTCAGGTATGTAATAGCTCTCTTTGGCAGTTTCTTCAGACATTTATTGTTTAAACCATCATGACCTGGAGATTTCTTATTTTTCAGCTTTTTTATTATGTCTGTCGTTTTGTTAGTGCTAATGAAGAATGTATTTGGTGGCGTTACATTCAATGATTTTACGATGGATGCCACATTATCCACTTCTGAAATAGTATTTATATCACTCAGATTGTTTGATATGATATGGTTTAAATTGAATGTTTGTGCTAGTATGTCACATTTAGATTGTTGTGAGTAGTATATATTATCATTTTGTTTCAAAAATGGTATGCCTTTAAATTTTTTCCTCATCACTTTGGATATTTTCCAGAACGGGGAAGATGCCTTTTCTAATCCGGATAACATGTTGTTCCACGATTTGTTTTTAAAAATAAGCACTTCTTTTGCAATTTCGTTATTTAATTTAGACATTATACGATGATCGTTGAAGTCTCTGTATCGCTTCCAATTCATCCTGTAGATATTTCTGTGCCGAATCAAGAACTTTATGTTGTCCGGTAAATATGTTTTTGTTGTAGATGTGATGTGCGTTGGAACGCTTTCGTTTATAGCCATTTTTATGACGTCATTGAAATAAGCTATCATGCTTTCGATTTGATCTGTACTTTGTACTTCGGAAATATCTATAGATGGTGGAAGGTTTCGACAAATGACTTTAGCAAATTTATTCCACTTTGTTTTGTTAAAATCATATAGGATATTTTCAGAATGCTCTTGGTAAAGATTTAGCTCGCTGTATACTGGTAGATTGTCTGAAGAAAGGTCATTTATGACTTTAGTATTTGATACATGTTGGCCAATATTAGTTAAGAAAATATCTAGCGTTGATGGCAGCCTTCTAAAGTCAGCAGGGATATAAGTACTGTCGACAGTAAACTTTATATCGATGCCATCCGCTCTTAATTTGTTGTGTAATATGTTACCCCAAGTATTACATCTATGGCATCCCCAATAGTTATGCCTGCAATTTAGGTCACTACCCAATATATACTTTTGAGAACTGGTTAATTTTCGCAAGTCCGATATAAATTGCTGTTTTTTTGTCGAATCACGGCCTGCTGTTCCACCAGGGAAGTAGCACGCAAAAATATTTACGGAATCGCCTTCAAAGAACAATTTTACGCCAATGTTTTCAATTAAAGCTGTATTTTGAGGACAAATTACTTGATGTTTGATTTTTTTGTTTATGAGAATCGCAACGCCTCCTCCTCTTCCGCTGAGCCGATCAGATCTATAACAATGAAAATCATTGTGTTTCATTGAAATATTATTGTTCAACCATGTTTCACTTAGCAAACATATGTCAATATTGTTGCTCTCCAGGAGATTAAATAGTTCTAATTTTTTATTACGAATGCCACGGGCATTCCAACATAATATTTTAGTGCATCTGCTCATTTATAGAGAAATTTGCATGCTAGATTTGTCAATACACCAAATTGATCCGCACGTGATTTACATTTACTTAAGCCAGTGATAAGTTCAAAGGTTAACAATTTAATTTCCTCGAATGAAAAGAGTTCTCCATTGCTTGAAGTATGTTGCATGTTTGCCCAATTGCTTGTGCTTGGTGGTTCACCTTGATTTAAGGAATTTGGATATTGCTGAGCAAAGTGGTGGCTATTGTTATGGTTTCCTTTACAGTTTATACATTTTTGCACCGTAGAGTTGCAATCAGATGTTTTGTGATTTCCAGCGCAGTTACCACAAAAAGTTTTCACCTTACATCTACTAGCACCATGGCCAAACATTTGGCAATTATGACATTGGGTTGGTTTTGCTTGATTAGGTTTTTGGTATTCCCATTTGTTCCTAACGCGTTCGATAGACCAATAATATTGCCTTAATTCTTTAATTGTTATTGTTTTTCTTTCGAAGTATACAACATAAATAATTTGTTCATTTCTATCTTTTCGGCTTCGCGTTACTATTTTAACGTCGATGCATTTTAAACCCATTTTAATGAGATGGGCTTTGACGACAGATGGGTCCATTTTGTCCAAACCCAAGAGCACAGCTTTATACGGCTTATCATTCTTTTCTGCATACATAAATAATTCAAACTGGAAACGCTTTTCCAGCTGTTCGCAAGCCAATAAGTAATCTTTTTGGTTAGCACAGAAAAGTTTGATGCCAATAGATATTTTTCGAATTGAATATTCGGTTATATTCAATATTCGGCAAGCTTCATGCACTTGATCGGTGGTACACTTCAATATGGTTATCGGTGGCACTTTTATTTTACTCACTTTTTCGATAACTTCATTCGTTGAGTTATCATCATCGATGGTTTGAAGTGGGAGAAAATAATTTTGATTTTCCGCTCTCTGAGAGGAGCTGGATGCTTTTGATTTCTTACTCATTTTTTCAAGCCCCGTGGAGGCAACAACATTTTCAACGTATGCCCTTTTAATGTTGCTGTTATTGTAATGTATATTTTTTGTGTTCAAGTAAACGTCGGAGATAGCTGTAAACACTTCAACTGCACTGCAGTTACTTGTGAAAAGAAGAAAACAGAAGTTCGACCCTTCACAGTGAAGCACATTTTAAAGACTGATGATCGGATATAAAATACAGTTTTTACAGCGCTTACAGGTCAAATCGGGGGTAACATATATATGGGGGCTATATCTAAATCTGAACCGATTTCTTCCAAATTTAATAGTGTTCATCCATATAATAAGAAACCTCTTTCTGCCGAATTTCATACTGATCGGATATAAAATAAAGTTTTTACAGCGCTTATATGTCAAATCGGGGCTAACATATATATGGGGGCTATATCTAAATCTGAACCGATTTTAACCCAATTCAATAGGGATCGTCCGTGGGCCAAAAAAAAAGATGTGTGTAAAGTTTCGTCGAGATCGGACCATAATTGCGACCTGTACTTTGATTACAAGAATACATGCACAGACGGACAGACAGACAGACGGACATAGCTAAATCAACTCAGAAAGTGATTCTAAGTCGATCGGTATAATAAACGATGGGTCTATTTCTCTATTCAAAGTGCAGTTCGTATTTAGGGTCCGGTTGTGATGGTCAAAATCGGTTCAGATTTAGATATAACCCCCATATATATGTTACCCCTAATTTGACATGTAAGCGCTGTAGAAACTGTATTTTATATCAGATCACTACGAAATTTGGCAGAGAGAGTTTTCTTATTACTTGAATTTACACTACCAAATTCGGAAAAAATCCGTCAATACTACTATTCACAATATTTCACAATTCCACACATAGTATCAATTTCTTGGTCGCTATCATCTTAAAAGAATGGGCGAAGTTGCCACGCCCATTTTTGTACCCCCAAACTAATGGATTATTTTGCACAAAAAGTTAGCGGCTTATAACTTAGATTCCTGCACATACAAACACTTGAAATGATGTACAGTGTAATGTTTATATAGTACACATAGTATATTAAACAAGTAAGAAAGTTCAGTCGGGTAAACCGACTTAAGAATCCCCACAGCATCAGTCCCAAAAAAAATCGTAAATTTCTTTTATTTTTTGTTTTAATTAAATCATTTTGCCCTCACTTTAGTGTGACGAGGGTATACGTAGTATGTTTAAAAAAATTTGCGAATTTTGTATTTTTTCAAAAAGTATTTATTTATTCATGAATATCTATTTTGTCCCCTTTAACGTAATTCCCCTCGGATATAATACACTTCTGCCAAAATTTGTTTCCAATCCTCGAAGAACTGCAAATAATCATTTTTTGTGATCTTGTTAAGCTCCTCCTTCGATGCCGTGTTTATCTCCTCAATCGTGGCGTAGCGTCGTCCTTTCATGGGCCTTTTCAGTTTTGGGAACAAAAAATAGTCACAGGGGGCTAGGTCAGGAGAATACGGCACCATTACTGTGTTGTTTTTGGCCAAATATTCGCGCACAAGCAACGATGTGTGTGCAGGGGCGTTATCATGGTGCAAAATATAGTTTTTGTTCTTCCACAAATCCGGGCGTTTTTGGCGGATTGCTTCGCGCAATTGGCGCATAACTTGCAGGTAATATTCTTTATTGACCGTACTACCCTGTGGCAAGAACTCATAATGCACCGTGCCTCTGCAATCAAAGAAAACTGTGAGCACGAGCGTCCGGCACGCTGTTCGTCCTTCGCATCTTCTCGGCCCTCTAAGAACATTTGGTACCACCGATAAACGTTGCTTTGGTCCAAGGTAGCTTCACCATATGCCACTGTCAACATTCGAAATGCGCCAGCGCTCTTTATTTTGTTTTTCACACAAAATTTTATGCAGATTCTTGGATCCATTTTCTGAAATAGATAAAAATCGGAGTCAACTTAAATCACATCCAAGCACAACAGCTGTCAAAAATTAACTAAACATTCAAAATGGCTGACCTTGCCAGCATAAGTAAGGGGCATGAGTACCAACATAACGCTACAAAGATATCAAAAATCAAATGCACGTAGCCAGCGGAAATTAAAAATTACCGATATTTTTTGAACATACCTCGTACATCAAGTAAGTGATCTAAGACCCCAAGTATGTTCGGCGGAAATCCGTTTTGGCTCATTTTAAGTCATTTGAATACTGTCCGTCCGTCTGTCTGTCTGCTGGCTGGTGCGCATGATAACTCTCTAAAGGAGTAACCGATTGACTTCCAATGTGATATGCGGTATTTTTTTTCTATCTCAGTCTAAGTTCGCATATCGGCCATATTGGTCCACTCGTTCTAGTACCCCCTGAGCTATATGGTTTCAATTCTTTATACATTTTTTATTAAATTTTCTTTCTTTGTTTTTTCAGCATTTTGTGAAGAGGAATTGGCGAATTAATTATGAATCGAACAACGTACACAAATAATTGAATTTTTCCGAAATTTTGCGAAAAATGAAAAATTATTTCTTTGAATTACCCTATATTGGCCATACATACATTATCCATAGGATTTTTGTAAATAGGCATTGTTTTCGTCGTTAGGATCCTAGATTTCAAAAAATGTGACAAACAATTTATTTATTATTTATTGAACAAACATCAAATTTTTCCTAATTGTTTTAACGACAGTTACTAATCTTCAGTTTCCACGTGGAAGTGATGTTGTCAGCATTAATTTCCCTTATAATTTCCTCTAATTTAATTTAAGCTCTATCGAGCTTGTACTTCAAAAAATATACGTCCAAATACTAAAAGTAACATCCATGAAAATTGGAATTTTAGAAAAAAATTGAATAAAAACTTTACCATAAAAACAATTTGTTTTAGTTTCATAAAATAGTATGCTTCAATCAATACAAAAAAAGTTTTTAGGTCTCAGACATAAAAAAAAATCTTTTTGTTCCATAGTGAAATTAATATGCTGACCAAAGTCGGTCTCAAAATTTTCTCTGATAGTCAGCCTGCTATCAAGTCCCAGGAAATTATATTCCTGACATAAAAACTGCCCTTGACAATCGCCGATCTCTTAGCGAGATGGCTGAACAGTTCAATATTCATCTGATATGGGTGTCGGGCCACCAGGACTTACCAGAGAACTGTAAGACAGATGAACTTGCAAGTCTAGGAACTACCTTACGCCCTTCAGGGGAACTGGACTTTATTGGGAGACATGCCCGGCGACCTTCAAGCTCTTTTTAACAGATATTGCCCTTACGGCAACAAATGACAAATGGTCACTGGTAAGGAACTACATACATTCCAGGCTAATGTAGCCCGGCCTAAACTCAAAACGCACTGCTGCCGCTGTCGAGATCAGAAATCTCCCTAATTGTGTCTGTCATGTTGGGTCACTGCATTTTTGGAAGACACGCTGAAAAATTGTAGATCTTGCGAAATAAAATTTGCAAGGAATCAACATAACGCCTTCTAAGCCCGTGCCCGCTATCTATAGAATGCGGCATGCAACATTAGACTCTCATTTCTTTGGGGCAACTTTTAAGCTTTTTAAAGCAATAAAATTGGTTCATCTTCGAAAAAGTAGATTTTTTTTTGAAAAAATTAAAAAATCCTGGGGCAAAACAATATTTAAAAATTGGAAAAAAATCAAAAAAAAATATTTTATTTTCTAAAAAAATCTATGGACAAATTTAGAAATTATAGCCCTATTGGTAGAGGAAAGAGAATTTCAAAAAATCTTTTTTTTTTAATTTCAGTTAAAATAGCGATTTTAGTTGTTACTTTTATTTATATTGTGTACATTTGAGTTTATTTACATGTACAAGTGTCATTAGAAGTAATAGTGAGTTCTTTGTTGACGTTTGTAGATTTCGGAATCGGTTTCTTTAATGAGGAACCAAATATAATCTCCCATCATTCTTTCATCCCAGTGCCCTTGGTAACGCCGCTCGATGGACTTCAATTCTTGGTGAAACCTTTAGCCACCATGTTCGTCACTTACGTCGCCAAGATTGTCGGGGAAAAAGTTTAAATGAGAATGCAAGAAATGAATTTTGGGTGACATATTTACACCCGTTGGAATACATAAAGCGAAAAATAAGTAAGAAGAATACATACATCTGTGTTATATACATAAATATAGAAAAATATATTTCTACCCAATTTTTCATAATTTTTTAACAAATCATTAATCATTGTTTCATATTGCGGGCTTTTATAGGATCCAAGAAAATTTGAAACTACAAGCTTAAACGACCTCTATGCTGCAATTTCATCCGACGTCAATTATGATTCGAAATTCACATCTTTCTTCACTTTCCTTATTTTAGGCTCACCAAAAACTCCTTCTTCGATTTTTTGAAAAGAAAGACTTTTAAATAAACTTTTTAAATATGAGAGTGAATTGCAATCTTTCATTAAGGCTTTTACAAAATTTTTAAAGAGTCCCAGCTTAATATGTAGTTTTGGCAAAATATCGGCTATGTTATGGTATGTTATGCCTCCCAGAGGCTACTTTTAAATCGCAACAAATTTTCCAGTCATGTTCATATTTTATGTATTTTATCAATTTAGCCACTGTTTAGTATGATTCCTTAGTGTTGACATCATGAGCAATGGGAATCGACGGTTTCTGATTTCCGTTGTGTAAAATAATTGCTTTCAAACTTCATTTACTGCTGTCAACAAATAAGCGCCATTCCTTTGAATTGTATGTTTGATTAAGTTCCTCGAACAATCCGGGAATGTCCTTGCAAAAGCATCTGTTATCCACAGTTGTATAAAATTGTTTGTAAGGTATATCGCGGACTCTATAATATGATATGTTAACATCTGGGGCCAAAATATTGTGCTGTTTCATCCCAGATGCAAGTAGTTCTGCCTTATCTTTGGTCTATTCTAAATCTCTCACTAGATCAATGAGTTGAAACTGACTTCTGACTCAAACTTGAATCGCTCACAGTTGAGTACTCAGTTGAACTTGATGATGTTTCCGTTATTAGGCTGTTAGCTATACTTGGACACTTCCTACACCAATCTATTAACTTAGTCAAAAATAGCAATTCGTATGGTGAATGAATGGTTGTCTCCCAATCATTGGCATTCCAAATTGCACGTGCAGTCTAAAATTAAAACTTTTTATTCAAATTGTAATACATTAATTTTAAAGTACTTACCGCATTCTTGCACTAGTCCATCGATTAAGATTTATATGGCACGAATTACACAAAATACTTGGTGTCCACGGTTCGTTCAACTCGTATACCAAAATATTGCACATATATTTCTTCTATTAATTTACTAAACGCACGTTTTTTTAATTACATACTTTCCGCAAACATTGAAAAGTTCTTTACGTCTCAACATAAAGAAAATATGTTTATATCGATACACCTTTTCCAGCCATTTTCAATAGCTTCGATACCCTATATATAGTAAGAACTGTCTGGCTCCATCAACCGCAACTACCAACTGCAACTTACACCTCTTCATTGCTGGCAAATCTTTTTTCGTGAGCCGTTTTTTCAAGTTTGAAAAAAATCATGATTTGGCCATCGCAATAGTGGATGTATGAACTGGTGTATTGTCTTGATTGTGAGCAAACGCGGCACCCATCTTCTTAAGTATTTCGCAGATATTAACACCAATGAAAAGCTCTGCTACTCCTCTTCAATGTTGTCGAATGAAATATTTATGTCCTTTTGGTGGAAGGATGTAAAAATATGGAATATATCCTTAATCCTTGAATATCCTGAAAAAGTATCAATTAATACTCGTGTACTAGATTTTTTTTGGTACTATAGGGTCAAACTATAATGAACTGACAACTGAAAACTCAAAATGGAACCTTGATGGACCTAAAAGATATAGCAATTTTATTGAGTCAATATTATTAATAAATAAATAATCATATAGGTATAGGTTAATTTAGTGTGAAGAAAGATTTTTAGGAAATTTAGGATTGGTCAAATGGGCGTTGTGCATCCGGCATAACCTCATAGCTCGAGTATGGATCATTTGAATTTCACGATTTTGGTCTTGATGGATTCGTATTGTCACTAGGGAGGGACATCATGGAGCAAAATTAAGGATTTTTCGAAGCGACGCGACACGGCCATCACAAACTTAAAACTCGAGAACAAATCTCTTGATTTTATGATTTTGGGCTTGATGGGATTGTATTGGTTCTATGATGGAAACTACTGAGGAATCTTTAGGATTGGAAAAATGGGTGTGTCGCAGCGAACAAAATCTCATAACTCAAGGACGGATCTTTCGTTTTTCACGAATTGGGCTTGACGAACTCGTATTGGCCAATTGAATCCAATACTGAAAACGAAATATGAAAGTTTTTAGTTTATTATTTGATAGCATTGTAAAAAAATGATCAGTACGACGTGAGAGTGCCGGTAGATGTACGAGTACATCGACTTTCAAAATATTTGTCGAAGGGTTGTGCATAACATTTTCTGATGTAATATGATCCCTAAAAACATTAACAAATTTTTTAATGTTAATTTTTTTTAAAAATATTTCTTTAAAATTCCCATTTTCTTGGAAGTTGCCTTTGATGTATATGCTTGATAAAGCCTGGATACCCTCTGTTCAAAGTTGACACCGCACTTTTGAACATCAGTGTGAAATGTCCACTGCTGCGCGGCATTATATGTGTAGGTGTGTAAATGCGAATGCATTTATATGCCCATACATGCGTAACCTATGCACTCATCACTCTAAAGCACTCATTACTCTAATTTCCCTTTTGCTTATTTGTTCGTTTACTTGTCGCTTGCCATCTGTAGCTTAACGAAAGTCGTTAGGTGAGCTTAAAAGAGATAGATGGCAAGCACAAGTAATCAGTCTTTTACCGATCCTTAAACTAAACCCGTGCGCCTCTCCCCCGTGATAAGTGATAATAAGTGAATTATAAAGTGCTAGTGGTTATATGTAAACATTTTTATAAGTAAAGTAATAGTGACCCTCAAAACAAAAGAAGACCCCTTTTCTTACAAACATTTACAACTAATCATAAATCTAAAACCAACAGAAAATTACTGAATGCCAAACAATTTGAATTGCTCTTAGTTACAACTAAAACAACACTACACTTTTAATTGAATTGTTCCCACTTTACTAACTTACTTACCATTTTCAATAAAAACTGTGAATTTTAAAAATTTAAAAACCCTAAGCTTCACGCTTGAACACCCTCTAAATTACAGAAAATTATTAAGACTACAAATGTTAGTAATGGCACATACATGTGGAAACAAAAGTTTAGTAACTGTCGTTAAAATAATTAGAAACAATTTGATTATTTTTAAACAAAATCGATTTTTGTTTGTGCGAAAAATTCCATAAAAAATAGAAAAAAATTGTTTGTTCCAACTTGAACATTTGTACAGTGTAATGTGTTTGCAAATAGGCATTTTTTTCTTCGTTAGGATGCTAGCTTATAAAAATAGGGAAGAAACTATTTTTTCCTAGTTGTTTTATCGAGAGTTACTAAACTGTTCCGTTTCTACGTGAAAGTAATGTTAACAGCATTTTTAGCCATTACAATTTCCTTTAATTTATGCACGCTGAAAAAAAATCGCTTCTTTAGTATATTGTCCCAAACATATTCGGCTTGAAACATATATATGTTTAGGGTAGACTCTAAGCATGTAATATTTGGTACATACAAAAATTGTGTATTTGGGAAGATGTTGTTCTAAACAAATATTTGTTTACATCCCAATGTGACTGCTATTTGTGAAACAAATATTTATTTGCATTTAAATATTCATAAAATACATAAATTGTGTCAAATTTTTCAGTAATTCAAAGTTAAATTTTTAGAAATTTTCAATGTTCGTAAAAAAAATAATAATTGAAATCATATAATCTTGGGTCAATATAAAGTACTTAGAGAATTGACAACTAATGATGGCTTGGAATACTCAGAAATTTTAATTGATTGATTTAATACAGAAGGTATTGCTGCATATGGTATCATAACTTGGATGTACAATTCGAAACCAAGGAAAAATTGAAACTGAAATTTGAAAAAATCAGCAAAAGTTTTGGAAATCTTTTTTAAATAAAATATATTTGGAAAAATTCCTAAATAATAATTTTATTTGTATTTAAACACATATTTTATTTGAGAAATTTAGTTTGCAAATATAATTTGTTGTAATATATTAATATATGTATGTGTTCCAAATATATTTTATTGATTTTCAAATAAAATTTATTTGCTAAGAAATATAAAATATTTAAAAATTTGTGTTCCAAATATATTTTCTTTCGATTCAAACATATCAAAAAAGGCGATTTTGCCCCGTGTGTGGTATCGACCTTGCACTTCAAAAAGTATGGTCCAAATACTAAAGGTAACTTCTATGAAAATTTTAATTTAAAAAAATCTTTTTAAAAAAAATTTACAATGAATAAAGTTGGTTTGGTTTCATAAAAAAGTACGCCCCACTCTATACGAAAAAAACGTTTTTAGGTCTCGGACACAAAAAAAAAATGTTGTTGCATAGAAATTTCCCATTTCATGAGCCAAGCTTTGATACTGAGACTAATTTGTCGTTAATGTGCAGAATTATCTCATCCTTCAGCTCTTGAATTGTTCTTGGCTTATTGACGTACACTTTTTCTTTTAAACATCCCCAAAGAAAGAAGTTCAATGGTGTCAAATCACATGATCGTGGCGGCCAATTTGACATCGTCATGACATGAGATAACACGGCCATTGAATTTCTCTCGCACCTGTTGGAACCACATATCGTCCAGGTCCATATTCAGGTCCAATTTCTGGTTACACGAAGTCCGTTATCATCTCGCGATAGCGAACACCATTCACTGCTTGGCCGAGGTTGGCGGCTCTTCTGCCACACTATCGCGAACAGCATCAATGTTTTCCGCAGAACGAACTGGGCAAGCATGCACATGTGTTTTCACATCTCCTACAGTATGATGAAATTTGCGCATAGTTCTCCCGATTGTGGATACATTCGGTCGATTATGCTGATCAAAAAAACAACAAAGTGCACGAAATGCATTTTGATTTGAACGCCTATTTTCAACAATCTTAACGCGCTGCTCAATTGTGTAACTCTCCACGGTTGAATTTTTCAATCACTGATATAAAGAAATGTCAAATTAAAATGGGCAAAAAACGTTAATATGTGACTCACAATTAACATCGTGCATTATGGTTGCAACACCCTTTATCTGATATATAAAACTAATTATATAATATTTATTTTATACAATTTCAGACAAATAAAATTCCAGACAAATTCCATGTTCAAAATCATGAATACCGGTTTCGATGACAATTATTCATGGACAAAAAATAGAGAAACGAATTCCGCTATAGATTTACAAATCGAAGCCAAATACAATGTGTGCACGCATAATACAGTTTGGTTGCCTCAACCGAATTATTTGCCAACCGAATTTTGGTAGTTCTGGCTACTATCATGCGATTCCATCAGGACAACCAATATTTTGGTTGTGGTATATCTCTGCTTCCATGTTGACAACAATCATATTTGGTTGCGCCAACTACGAAAATGGTGGCTAAAATTATCTGCTGTATGTGCCACAACCAACTGTTTTAAAAAATTTGTTATTCTGACAATTTGTCAGTCTTATACTATAGACAATTAATTAAAACAGTTTCATTTTTTTATACCCTACACCACACTGTGGTACAGGGTATTATAAGTTTTTATACCCTACACCACACTGTGGTACAGGGTATTATAAGTTTGTTTCATGGCAGATGTTTGTAACACCTGAAAATACTATAGCTAGACCCACCTTAAAGTATACCGATCGACTCAGAATCACTAGCTGAGTCGATTTAACGATGTCCGTCCGTCCGTCCGTCCATGTAAAGTTGTTCGTCGACTACAGGTCGCAATTTCACTCCGATCGTTCTGAAATTTTGCAGTTTACAGTATTTCGCGGCTGTTAAGATCGCTATTGAATTTGGTTGAAATCGGTTCAGATTTAGATATAGCTCCCATATATATCTTTCGTCCGATTTGGTCCTTTAGTCCTATAGAAGCTGTATTTTACATCCGATCGTTTTGAAATTTAGAATGGTAGAGTTTCTTGATCCATGAACCAACATTGCCGAATTTGAAAAAAATCGGTTAAGATTTAGCTATAGCTCCCATATATATGTTTCGTCCGATTTTGCTCTTTAGTCCTGTAGAAGCTGTATTTTACATCCAATCATTTTGAAATTTAGAATGGTAAAGTTTCTTGACCCATGAACCAACACTACCGAATTTGAAGAAAATCGGTTAAGATTTAGCTATAGCTCCCATATATAAGCTTCGTCCGATTTGGCCCTTTAGTCATATAGAAGCTGTATTTTACATCCGATCGTTTTGAAATTTAGAATGGTAGAGTTTCTTGATCCATGAACCAACACTGCCGAATTTGAAGAAAATCGGTTAAGATTTAGCTATAGCTCCCATATATATGTTTCGTCCGATTTGGCCATTTAGTCCTATAAAAGCTGTATATTACATCCAATCGTTTTGAAATTTAGAATGGTAGAGTTTCTTGATCCATGAACCAACATTGCCGAATTTGAAGAAAATCGGTTAAGATTTAGCTATAGCTCCCATATATATGTTTCGTCCGATTTGGCCCTTTAGTCCTATAAAAGCTGTATTTTACATCCAATCGTTTTGAAATTTAGAATGGTAGAGTTTCTTGATCCCTGAACCAACACTACCGAACTTGAAGAAAATCGGTTAAGATTTAGCTATAGCTCCCATATATATGTTTCGTCCGATTTGGCCCTTTAGTCCTATAAAAGCTGTATTTTACATCCAATCGTTTTGAAATTTAGAATGGTAGAGTTTCTTGATTCATGAACCAAAATTGCCGAATTTGAAGAAAATCGGTAAAGATTTAGCTATAGCTCCCATATATATGTTTCATCCGATTTGGCTCTTTAGATCCAATCGTTTTTTATACCCTACACCACACTGTGGTACAGGGTATTACTTAAGTATAAAATGTCCCAAAAGTAAATTTATGTAAACAATTTATACATGAATTACAAAATTTATATATCAGAGTTATTCAGTATTACGAGAGTGGTGTAGGGTATTATATAGTCGGCACCGCCCGACTTTAGCCTTTCCTTACTGGTTTTTATTTTATTTATTTTTTCATTAATGTTTATTTTATTTATTGAACATAAAACCAAACAATTCATAACAAAATTAAAAATCTCAAATTACAAATTCATCAATATTATGAGATGTGGAAATATTTTACACAAATCTTAGTACACGAAAAAAAAAACACAAAACTTTTATGCAAATATCGCTTAACCCTGTGCTTTAAATTTCATGATTCTTGCTTTTATTTTTATACCCTACACCACACTGTGGTACAGGGTATTATAACTTTGTGCATTTGTTTGTAACACCCAAAAGGAGCAGAAATAGACCCACCCATTGTTTATTATACCGATCGACTTAGAATCACTGTCTGAGTTGATTTAGCCATGCCCGTCTGTGTGTCTGTGCATGTATTCTTGTAATCAAAGTACAGGTCGAAATTATGGTCCGATCTCAACGAAACTTTACACATATGTTTTTTGGGACCAAGGACGAACCCTATGGAATTTGGTTAAAATCAGTTCAGATTTAGATATAGCCCCCATATATATGTTACCCCCGATTTGATATGTAGGCGCTCTAAAAACTGTATTTTATATCCGATCTGTATGAAATTCGGCAGAAAGAGGTTTCTTATTATATGAATGAACACTGTTAAATTTGGAAGAAATCGGTTCAGATTTAGATATAGCCCCCATATATACGTTACCCCCGATTTGACATGAAAGCGCTGTTAATATGTTATTTTATATCCGATCAGTTCGAAATTCGGCAGAAAGAGGTTTTTTTATTACACGAAGGAATACTGCCAAATTCGGAGAAAATCGGTTGAGATTTAGATATAGCCCCCATATATATGTTACCCTCGATTTGATATGTAAGCGCTGTAAAAACTGTATTTTATATCCGATCAGTATGAAATTCGGCAGAAAGAGGTTTTCTATTATATGAATGAACACTTTTAACTTTGGAAGAAATCGGTTCAGATTTAGATATAGCCCCCATATATATGTTACCCCCGATTTGGCATGTAAGCGAGACTGTATATTATATCCGATCAGTACGAAATTCGACAGAAAGAGGTATTTTTACATGAATGATTATTCATGGAAAATCGGTTCAGATTTATATATAATCTCCATATATATGTTCCTCCTGATTTGATATCCAAGAGTTATTGAAGTTGTACTTTACTTCCGATCATTAAAATTTTCCAGAAAGATGTCTCAATTTAGGAACGAATATTGCTTAATTTAGCGATTATCGGTTCAGAATTAGATAATATGTTCCTACCCATTTACCAATTATTCCAAATTAATATCGCAATGACCCTTATCGCTTTGCTCGGGAGGTGTAGGGTATTATATAGTCGGCCCCGCCCGACTTTCTGCCTTTCCTTACTGGTTTATTTATGTCAAACATTTTGCACAACATATTCTGCATTTCACACATTATTATCCACACAAAATTATATTTGACTACACATACTGTTCTTGAACAAAATGTTGAGGATTTATTTATGCCGAATAATTTTATTTTTTGTTTGTCGTGTATTAAGAAAAGAATAGCAACCAATCTTTCGGTTGTATTTCCCAAAATACATTTAATTATTCTAAATTTGGGAAATTATTGGGATAACCAAAAACGATTATTTATTATTAAATTTTTTCTGTTGTAGTAACCAATTATTCGTTGCAATAATAATCTTTGGTCTATTGATGCAATTACTGTTGTCAAGAATAAAACATTGATCATATGGTACTATAATGAAAGTTTAAAATTGGTTACCACAACTAACCGAGTGTCAATGAAAATAACCATCTTAATTCGATTGATACAACTATCGATTTAGTTGCAAGCATTTTCATTTGATCGTATCCATGTTATTATTGTTGTTTCAACTATTTATAAATATATAAATACAACCGACACACAGTGTAGGCAATATACTTTTTGTTGCTAGTACTATATTTTTATTGTTACTAACGAATTCCAACCAATTATTTTCCTGGGTGTGCATTTTGAATTTATAGTAGTAGATTGAATGAATGAACCATATTTTCTATGAATATTAAATAATTCAAGCGGTTCAAAGAAAATCATTTATTAATCCGAGTGACATTAGATTAGATACAATGTAAGAAATTTTCCAAACCTACTTAATTAATTGTATTTAAATCCATGTATGCCAGTATATGCTTATATCAAGGACAGACATTTTAAATTTTAATACGATAATTTTTTGAATCTTATGACATACTACAAATAAGCAAACTGGCTTATTTAAGACCAAACATAATTAGTTTTATTGCGCAATAATCTTGATTTTATGAAATGCAACCCCAAAACAAGTTATTTTTATGTCTTTAAATTAACTATAAAACATTCTTATTATTGTAGCGATTGTCTTTGGTTCGAAATCATTGCATTAAATTTTACGACAAATTCTTTGTCTTTTTCAGTACGATTTTTTAGTGTAGGAAGCTTTGAACTATACTTTTACTTTCTTCACTCATTTGTGAAAATTATATTCATTTCTTTCATGAATGAGTTCTTATAAAATTTATAAATTTTCGGTACATTGTTATGGTATCTTCATTTCAAGTTCTTCTTTTTAAGGCAATATGCATTTTGTTGTGTCTTTATTGTTTTTAGGTCTATATGTATGTATATCTGCCTCACTTTGTATCACTGAAATTATCTTGCATTACATATTTATTTGCCAAAAATAAATGAAAACATTGTAATTTATTTCAAGTTCTAACTATATTTTTCAAATTAAAAACTTATGTATACAGGGTTGCCCATATTCGACGGACCCATGTTTTTTTAAAAAAAATCAAAGAAAAAAATAAAAATTTGGCGGTTGGCAATCTTAATCATTTAATTTGTTGCAAGTAGATTTGTTTACATCAATTTTTGAATATGATATCCCTCAAATGGCCGCCTCTGGCGTTGATGGCGTATTGTGCCCTTTTTGCAGCATTTTCCATCGTTTTCGCCAACATTTCGGCCGGAATAGCGGCTATTTCTTCACGAATGTTGTCCTTGAGCTCTTCTACGGTCCTTGGCTTGTTAACGTAAACCTTTGACTTCAAATATCCCCACAAGAAGAAGTCAGGCGGCGTCAAATCGGGCGAACGCGGTGGCCAGTCCAAATCACCACTTTTCGACATCAAACGGCCCGGAAACAAATTCTTCAGAACATCGATTGTTATGCGACTTGTGTGCGGTGGAGCGCCGTCTTGTTGAAACCAGAACTGCCTCATACGCTTTCGACGAATAATTGGCATCACAAAATTGGTCATCATGTCGCGATAACGCTCCTGGTTGATGGTAACAGCATGGCCATTTTCGTTTTGGAAGAAAAACGGCCCAATGACCGTTTTCGCACTAACGCCGCACCAAACTGTGACTTTTTCGTCATGAAGAGGCAATTCTTGAATCTCCTGAGGATTTTCAGTGGCGTAAATACGGCAATTTTGCTTATTTACGGTCCTATTCAATGTGAAATGGGCTTCATCGGACATGATAATTTTGTTTTTTGAGTTTTCACAATTGACTTCTTCTGTTGAATGTAAATTTCAACTATTTCAGAGCGCTCGCGTGGCGTGTATTGTTCCATGGTAAAAATCTGCTTGGACTGACGCTTCAAACGCGGTATGTCATTAAGCGATCTGACATCTCTGTCAAAAGTTATGGCGTTGCCAGATGGGTCCGTCGAATATGGGCAACCCTGTATTATGTATTTTGTTAAAATGCAAAACCATTTACTTCATTTTTAGGTACAAAACTTTCCTAAAACGTCTCTGAGCCTCTGTCAGGGATGTGTTTCTCGTCTCTGGCATTGTTAGGAACAGGAAAACTGCCACGACCACCGTTATTAAACCCTGGACAAGAAGATTGTCTCGAAAGCGCAATGAAATTGTCTCTATGAAGATAATCTGAATAAGTTGCTCGGCAATTACACACACAGCCATTAGGTGGGGTTTGACACGCAGGGGAAAAGCTTCGCCCATATACACCGAAGTATGCGGGGTGAAAAATCCAGCAAATGCTTGTAAAACGATATACATACCCATTACCGTATTCACTCTAGTCAAATTTAAAACACTGTTAAGATCTAGGAAAATCGAGGACATACCAATGAGCAGAGCTCCTATGATCAGTATGGAAATTACAGATGGCAATTTGCGTGTGGCATCATCGACCATAATCCTTGTTATAAGGGCGGGGAAAATGCGGCAGGCGGCGGCCACTGTAGCGGCCCAGCTGTAACTGTTTAAGAGTATATGGTATTTGAAGGTAATATTCAAAGGCATCGAGTAGCAGAAGGCCACCATCAAACTGCGGAAAAATAGCATTTTCACCAAAGGTCCAAGGCCCTGGCGAAGGCTTTCGCCCACTGTGAGATTCTCTTGTTGCCTCACATAAGACTTGTGCTGTTCCAGCTGGGCACGCGTCTTCATTGTATCCCCTGTGGTCCGTTGCAAGCGTCCCAGGCCAGCAAGAGCGTCCGCTTCCTTACCCTGTCGTATCTGATCAATGGGAGATTCTATGAACATGAAAAGGAAAACTCCCGCAATGACGCCCAGTACAATATCGAATATGCCATGTACCCGATTGACTGGGAAATTTATCGTATAAGTCCAATAGGAGGAGTAGATCATTCGGATGGCTATGCCAAATGATATCATACACTGTTCGGTCGACAGACAGGTGCCTCTATAAGAGTCAACTGCGATTTCACTGGCATTCATCAGGAAAGTTATTGTGGCCAGGCCCGTGGCTATGCCATTAATATAACGTGCGGCCACTACGGCATCGACGTTTTGTGGGAGACTGGCGAAGAGAATACCATCAATTACAATTAGAACTGCTGCTAGGGCCTAAATAGGATGGACACTTTGATTGCATGATATTAAATAGTATATTATCTCAGGCATACATACCATAATCCATTTCTTGGGAACAAATCGGCATAGCAGCACCGAGAGAAGTGTTCCAATGATTACCCCAATGAACCAACAATAGCAATAATATTTACTCAAAACGTACATTAATTCAGACCATCCCAGGCTCATGGCCAAATTCATGCCCGCTGATATGAATATAATTCCACCTAAAATGAGAAAAAAATTTAGTACATTAATGGCTGAAATAATATAGTAAAATGTTTAGGGAAGAATAGAATGACCCTACAAACTATTAGAATTTATTTTTCAGGGAGAGAGAGAGAGAAAGGTCGGCCCTTGACAGAAAATGTTCGCAAACTAAACCAACTGAGGACAAACAAGCCAGATGTGACCTATTACACAAGACGGATGTGATATATTACACTTGTGCCCAAGACCTAAAAACTTATATTATTATGAAACCAAAAATTTTATTTTAAAGTTTTTTTTTAATATTCAGTCAGAATTTATTCGGTTTAAGACCATATTATTCAGTTACTTTCTGTCTATTGCAAAAATGTAATAGAAACAAAAATTGGTAGAGAGTTTTAATTGCTTGGTAGAATTGACTGCAGTTTCGAAGACACCACTCTATCATCTTCAGAATTTAATAGCAATAATGTATGGCTTTAACTTAAATCAGCTGAAATACCTATGGAAGTAGTAAATTGAATGTAACAAGAACTGCTAACCAAATCCGTATTTTGCGATCTAAGTCAACATACTAAAACTCTCATACCAATACAATTATGTTTTTTGCTTGGGTTTGCTTCGCGAGACACGAAAACAATTGTAATGGGTTTTCCGATAGGGATGATATGATTTTGAAGTGACGTTTCGCCAATTTGTAGTATGCCATGATCTGTCATTTGTTTTTCATTGTATTCAGTAGTGTTTACAATTCCATCATGGAGAGATATACGCAAGAACAACGTTTACAAATTATTCAGTTTTATTATCAAAATAATGGTTCTCCAATTGCAACTTTTCGTGCGCTAAGTCCAATTTTTTTTTAAATCCAAAAAAACACTTTCCAGTCGACCTACGATCTTGACACCCATGAGCAATATTTTAGCTCTCGTTAAGAGCTATCTTTTTGCCATTGACCGATTCCCGATCGACGTACCGTTAAGGAGGTAGAGCAAAAATATACTTTCATGAGCAATATTTTAGCTCTTGTTAAGAGCTATCTTTTTGCCATTGGCCGATTGTGGCTAGGTGCCACACAGCAAATGAAACAATTGATTTGTTGCGAGAAAAGTTTGGAGATTCGATTATTTCAAGAAATTGTGATATTGAATGGCCTCCATAATTGTATCGATTGTACTTCAAATTAAATAAACAACTTTTGAATTTCCTTAACAATAAGTGTGTTTTTTTTTCAAGACCAAATCATATCACTCTTATTGGAAATCCCTTTAATTACCCAATGTTCTATTGCTGTAATTTTTTTAATTGACAAGGTTTGGTTCTGCTTGTGAAATTTGTTTATTTAATATGTTAGAATTTACTACATCAAGTTGAGAAAATGATAGCTTGTCGAAATCGAGGCTAACGGCATGTTTCTGTATTTCTAACGAAAGTCTCTGCGAACGAAAACCAGTCACTCACTTTCGTCAGGAATTTGGTTTCTCTAAGGTTCGTTCGTTCGTTCGCCTGGCCTTACGTCAATGACGTTAGCAATTTACCAATTGGAAAAAATTTAATTGCCAGATCAATAATTTCACAACTTCCGGTCTATAAAAGCACACATTTCTGTTTGGTCGACCTTAGAAAATACACCTCTGTATCCATAACACTAGTGGTGGCCAAAAATCAACCCTGGGTGGGTCAGTTGAGCTGATGCAATACTCTCATTTCTTTCTCTCTCTGTCTCCCGTCTCTCTCATTGTGCACTGATGCATTTTTTCCATCTCAGCGAGCTGCCAATGTTGACTTCTTTATGCTTAAATATGTATACATATGTATACAATTTTATTACTATTTAATTTTTTACCATAATTATATTGACATATACTAATTTTTTGCTTTTAATACCTTTTTTTTGTCATTGTTCAATTAGTAGACGAATAAAATAAAGTGACTCGATCTGACATTTGTGTTTGCCCAGATGACAGCAAAGAGAGATAGAGAAACCAAAATTTACACCGAAATGATTACGTTTTCGTACGAGTTCATTTTCGTGCGGCTTGTCGCTGTGATGGCAGTTAGTGAAACCCAAATCAGCTGTTTGTCGACTGGCAGGCGAACGAAAGCAAATTTTTAAGTTACAGAAACAGGCTGTAATTCTACCATTATTACATTTGTAAATGTAAATCCCACAATTCCCAAAATAAATTCGAAAATCCCAAAATAAATTCGAAAAAAGATTTTCTTGGTTTTTCCCCAAAATCTGTGTTACTAAAAGTCGGGCTCAAAATTCCTTTTGCAATTTGTCGTATAACACATTACTAGATATCAAAATGGTAAAGGTTTTCATATCCTAGCTTTGCGATTGTCGAAAATGTGGCCAGTTTTGAAATTTTTGTAAAAAATGGTGTAATTTGGAGAAGCGTGGCAACACTATTGAAACATATTTTTGACTCGTTCTTTTCTCGAAAATATTCTCCAGGAAGTGATCTTTAAGACGAATATAAATAAATTCTGCTGTATCTCAAAAATATACAAAAACTAATAATCAGTAATACAAAAATTCCCTGTATTTTGAAAATTTCCTGTTTGCGGATGATGTTTGTTTGTTTTATAAATATAGTCACGAAAAGGTCCTCAAAACGCAGATTGAGTATGATATCAAAATGGTAAAGGTTTTCATATACTAGCTTTGCGATTGTCGAAAATGTGGCCAGTTTTGAAATTTTTGTAAAAAATGGTGTAATTTGGAGAAGCGTGGCAACACTATTGAAACATATTTTTGACTCGTTCTTTTCTCGAAAATATTCTCCAGGAAGTGATCTTTAAGACGAATATAAATAATTTCTGCTGTATCTCAAAAATATACAAAAACCAGTAAGGAAAGGCTAAAGTCGGGCGGTGCCGACTATATAATACCCTACACCACTCTCGTAATATTGAATAACTCTGATATATAAATTTTGTAATTCATGTATAAATTGTTTACATAAATTTACTTTTGGGACATTTTATACTTAAATAATACCCTGTACCACAGTGTGGTGTAGGGTATAAAAACGATTGGATATAAAGAGCCAAATCGGACGAAACATATATATGGGAGCTATAGCTAAATCTTAACCGTTTTTTTTCAAATTCGGCAGTGTTGATTCATGGATCAAGAAACTCTACCATTCTAAATTTCAAAACGATTGGATGTAAAATACAGCTTTTATAGGACTAAAGGGACAAATCGGACGAAACATATATATGGGAGCTATAGCTAAATCTTAACCGATTTTCTGCAAATTCGGTAATGTTGGTTCATGGATCAAGAAACTCTACCATTCTAAATTTAAAAACGATTGGATGTAAAATACAGCTTCTATAGGACTAAAGGGCCAAATCGGACGAAAGATATATATGGGAGCTATATCTAAATCTGAACCGATTTCAACCAAATTCAATAGCGATCTTAACAGCCGCGAAATACTCTAAACTGCACAATTTCAGAACGATCGGAGTGAAATTGTGACCTGTAGTCGACGAACAACTTTACATGGATAGACGGACGGACGGACGGACATCGTTAAATCGTCAGCTAGTGATTCTGAGTCGATCGGTATACTTTAAGGTGGGTCTAGCTGTGTTATTTTCAGGTGTTAGAAACATCTGGCGTGAAACAAACTTATAATACCATGTACCACAGTGTGGTGTAGGGTATAATTAACAAACAGTAATACAAAAATTTCCTGTATTTTGAAAATTTCCTGTTTGCGGATGATGTTTGTTTGTTATACCCTACACCACACTGTGGTACAGGGTATTATAAGTTTGTTTCACGGCAGATGTTTGTAACACCTGAAACTAACACAGCTAGACCCACCTTAAAGTATACCGATCGACTCAGAATCACTAGCTGAGTCGATTTAAGCATGTCTGTCCGTCCATCCGTCCGTCCGTCCGTCCATGTAAAGTTGTTCGTCGACTACAGGTCGCAATTTCACTCCGATCGTTCTGAAATTTTGCAGTTTAGAGTATTTCGCAGCTGTTAAGATCGCTATTGAATTTGGTTGAAATCGGTTCAGATTTAGATATAGCTCCCATATATATATTTCGTCCGATTTGGCCCTTTAGTCCTATAGAAGCTGTATTTTACATCCAATCGTTTTGAAATTTAGAATGGTAGAGTTTCTTGATCCATGAACCAACATTGCCGAATTTCAAGAAAATCGGTTAAGATTTAGCAATAGCTCCCATATATATGTTTCGTCCGATTTGGCACTTTAGTCCTATAGAAGCTGTATTTTACATCCAATCCTTTTGAAATTTAGATTGGTAGAGTTTCTTCATCCATGGACCAACACTACCGAATTTGAAGAAAATCGGTTAAGATTTAGCTATAGCTCCCATATATATGTTTCGTCCGATTTGGCCCTTTAGTCCTATAGGAGCTGTATTTTACATCCAATCGTTTTGAAATTTAGAATGGTAGAGTTTCTTGACCCATGAACCAACGTTGCCGAATTTGAAGAAAATCGGTTAAGATTTAGCTATAGCTCCCATATATATGTTTCGTCCGATTTTGCTCTTTAGTCCTGAAGAAGATGTATTTTACATCCAATTATTTTGAAATTTAGAATGGTAGAGTTTCTTGATCCATGAACCAACACTACCGAATTTGAAGAAAATCGGTTAAGATTTAGCTATAGCTCCCATATATATGTTTCGTCCGATTTGGCTCTTTAGTCCTGAAGAAGATGTATTTTACATCCAATCATTTTGAAATTTAGAATGGTAGAGTTTCTTGATCCATGAACCAACACTACCGAATTTGAAGAAAATCGGTAAAGATTTAGCTATAGCTCCCATATATATGTTTCATCCGATTTGGCTCTTTAGATCCAATCGTTTTTATACCCTACACCACACTGTGGTACAGGGTATTATTTAAGTATAAAATGTCCCAAAAGTAAATTTATGTAAACAATTTATACATGAATTACAAAATGTATATATCAGAGTTATTCAATATTACGAGAGTGGTGAAGGGTATTATATAGACGGCCCCGCCCGACTTTAGCGTTTCCTTACTGGTTTTATAAATATAGTCACGAAAAGGTCCTCAAAACGCAGATTGAGTATGATGCTGCTATTCTAGCTGAATTTGCCCGTTTTAATAAATTGGTTTTAAATTCTGATTCAAGCCACATGTTAATCGTAGTGACGGAGATATGTTTGTTCACATAAATGGTGCTCTTGTTGCTGAATCAAGAAATAAGTAAAATACTTGGGAGTTACTTTTAGTCATAATCTGTTGTGGGATCCTCATATAGAAGATGTAAAAGCAAAAATATCTTCAGCTACAGGAATCTTATACAAATTCAAGAACAAGTTAAACACTGAAACGAAAGAACTGATCTATCAAACCCTTGTACTCTCTCATTTAACGTATCCTCCGATAATATATGGATGTAAAATGAGTACTCCATTAAAATCCTTACAATCTGCTCAAAATAAGGCTCTAAAAATAGTACATAACCCAATCAGATATCACACACTAAATTTGTATAAATATAAGACTCAAAATGTGTTACCAATCAGAGGCTTATTCAAACATCAAATCCTAATGCACATGTTCACATCAACAAGAGGTGCAACAACTATGACATTTCGAGAAAATCGAATGAGAACTTGTAGAAATAGCAGACAAGCAAATAATTTAGTAGTTTCAAGATGCCGACTTGATTTAACTTAGCAACGTATTGGTTTTGCTGGACCAAGTGAATGTAATGATTTGGCTGATGATTTGAATAATATATCGGTTATATCAAATTTTAAAACTACACCTTTAAGAGAATTTAGAAACACTTCTAACATAAAAGAGATATTGTCTAATATTATTGATTGAGATATTTTGTTAATGTTGCCAGCGTATAAGCCGCTGGCTATGGCCATATAAATGGGCACATTTGATCGACATTTTTTACATCATATCAAATTTTGATGTCAATTTAGAGAAGTTGATGCGAGAGAAATCAGTTTGTATTCTGCACTGATATTAAGCAAATGCTAGGACATGTTCAGGAAAAAGTGAAAAAATCTCTTTTCAAATGCAGACAGAAATGTAAAAACAAAATTTTTAAAAATGGACATACATATTTGAATGAAATATTTTGTAGTCTGTAGGTCCTGAAATCACAAATCGAATGTAATTCGCGAATCATTATATTTCCAAAAGTCAATCCCACAATTCCCAAAATAATTTCGAAAATCCCCAAAAAATTTTTTTGGATTTCACCTATATCTAGTATTAGATTTGTGTAGTTCGTGAACGAACTACACAAAATTTCAGCACTCTAGCTAAATATTTTTTTCAATATCAAAATTGGACCCATATGGGCGGGTCCACGCCCACTTGATATATCGAAAATTCACCTATTACCCTATTTTCAGCACCCCCTACACATGTACATGTGACAATTTCAAGATGATCGGTCTAGCCGTTTAGACGTCTATACGGAACAAACAAACCAACAAACAAACCAACAAACAGACACTCTCTTTTATATATATAGAAATGTAATGTAAAAACAAAATTTTTAAAAATGGACATACATATTTGAATGAAATATTTTGTAGTCTGTAGGTCCTGAAATCACAAATCGAATGTAATTCGCGAATCATTATATTTCCAAAAGTCAATCCCACAATTCCCAAAATAATTTCGAAAATCCCCAAAAAATTTTTTTGGATTTCACCTATATCTAGTATTAGATTTGTGTAGTTCGTGAACGAACTACACAAAATTTCAGCACTCTAGCTAAATATTTTTTTCAATATCAAAATTGGACCCATATGGGCGGGTCCACGCCCACTTGATATATCGAAAATTCACCTATTACCCTATTTTCAGCACCCCCTACACATGTACATGTGACAATTTCAAGATGATCGGTCTAGCCGTTTAGACGTCTATACGGAACAAACAAACCAACAAACAGACACTCTCTTTTATATATATAGATGCAGTGCTGAATCCCATTTATAAATTACAACATATAAGTGAGCATACACTTACACGGGAATGTTTGAATTGAAAGAAAATATATATGGAAACAAAATTTGTAAGTATTTGTGAACAAATATATTTTATTTGAAAATCAAGAAATTTAGTTTGGAGCGTATATATTAATATGTTAGAACAAAATATATTTGCGAACTGACTTTCTCAAATAATATATGTGTTTTCACACAAACAAAGCTATTGTTAAAGCAGTTAATATTGTTAAAGTTGTTAAATATTCGTTTTGTATGAAAAATTATGAAAATGTAATATGAACGAAATGGTCTCTTAATCTAGGATTTGTACATATTTTCCAGTCTAACAGCAGGATTAAGAAAGTCGTAAGCAGCATTTGGTAATACCAAAAATGTTACGGGAAAAGTTTCCGGACCGTGTTATCTCTCGAAAAGGTGATCACAATTGGCCACCGAGATCTTGTGATTTAAAACCTTGCGACTTCTTCCTTTGGGGCCACGTGAAAGATAAGGTCTACGCCAACATCCCAGCGTCGATTCAAGAGCTCAAAGATAGAATTCGTGAGGCTATCGAGGACGTAGGGCAGGCACTTTGCGATTTGGTTATGGCAAATTTCATGAAAAGGATATGGTGATATGGGATATGCAACAAAAATTTTTTTTTTGTTTCCTAGACCTAAAATTTATTATTTTTGAATAGATTGTGGCATACTGTTATATAAAATCAAAACCAAAATTATTTTTATGTATACATTTTTTTTAAAAAATTTTTTTATTACAAAAGGTTTTTATCGTCTAAGGTACCGTTAGTATTTGCACTATAATTTTTGGAGTATATGCCCGATCAGGTCGACTTGTACGTTAAATTGAAGCTACTAATGTGGGCTACCAATGTTGGAAATATCTCTTTCACTTAGAAACAGTGGTTTAGTAACAGTCATTAAACAAATTGGAAAAAGTAGATTTTTTTCAAAAAAAAAATCCTGGGACAAAAATAAACATAAAAAATCGAAAAAAGTATTTTATTTTATTTTTTAAAAGTTTGCATCCTAGTGAAGAAAATAATGCCTATTTGAAATAAATCTATGAATAAATGTAGAAATTATATCCCTTTTGGTAGAGGTAAGAGAATTTCAAAAAATCTTTTTTTTTTTCAATTTCTGTTTAAATAGCGATTTTATTTATTACTTTTATTTATATTATGCACATTTGAGTTTATTTACATGAACGAGTTTCATTAGGAGTAATTATGAGTTCCTTGTTGACGTTTGTAGATTTCGGAATCGGTTTCTCTAATGAGGAACCAAATATAATCTCCCATCATTCTTTCATCCCAGTGCCCTTGGTAACGCCGCTCGATTGACTTAAATTCTTGGTGAAACCTGTCGCCATGTTCGTCACTTACGTCGCCAAGATTCTCGGGGAAAAAGTTTAAATGAGAATGCAAGAAATGAATTTTGAGGGACATACATATTTACACCTGTTGGAATACATAAAGCGAAAAATAAGTAAGAAGAATACATACATATGTGTTATATACATAAATATAGAAAAATATATTTATAACCATTTTTTTTCATAATTTTTAACAAACCATTAATCATTGTTTCATATTGCGGGCTTTTATTGGATCCAAGGAAATTTGAAACTACAAGCTTAAACGACCTACATGCTGCAATTTCATCCGACGTCAAATATGATTCGAAATGCACATCTTTCATCAGTTTCCTTATTTTAGGCCCATCAAAAACTCCTTCGTCGATTTTTTGAAAAGAAAGACTTTAAATAAACTTTTTAAATATGAGAGTAAATTGTCATCTTTCCTTAAGGCTTTTACAAAATTTTTAAAGAGCCCCAGCTTAATATGCAGTGGTGGCAAAATATCGGCTATCCCAGAGGCAAATTTTCCACTCATGGTCATATTTTATGTATTTTATCAATTTAGCCATTGTTTCGTATGAATCCTTAGTGTTGACAGCATGAGCAATGGGAATCGACGGTTTCTGATTTCCGTTGTGTAAAAGTACTGCTTTCAAACTTTCTTTACTGCTGTCAACAAGTAACCGCGATTCCTTTGAATTGTAAGTTTGATTAAGTTCCTCGAACAATTCGGGAATCTCCTTGCAAAAGCATCTGTTATCCACAGTTGTATAAAATTGTTTGTAAGGTATATCACGGACTCTATAATATGATATATTAATATCTGGGGCCAAACCATTGTACTGTTTCATCCCAGATGCAAGTAGTTCTGTCTTATCTTTGGTCTATTCCAAATCTCTCACTAGATCAATGAGTTGAAACTGAGTTAAAAGCGATGACTTATGACTCAAACTTGAATCGCTCACAGTTGAGTACTCAGTTGAACTTGATCATCTTTCCGTTATTAGGCTGTTAGCTATACTTGGACACTTCCTACTCCAATCTATTAACTTAGACAAAAATAGCAGTCCGTATCGTGAATGAATGGTGGTCTCCAAATCATTGGCATTCCAAATTACACGTGCAGTCTAAAATTAAAATGTTTTATTCCACAAAACATTGTAATACATTAATTTTAAAGTACTTACCGCATTCTTCCACTACATGTCACAAACTACACAAAATACTAGGTGTCCACGGTTCGTTCATATCTTAACTCGTATACCAACATATTACACATATAATTCATATATTATTTTACTAAACGCACGTCGATTTTTTAATTACATATTTTCCGCAGATGTAGCAGAAATTGTCGGGATCATTTACACATTGAAAAATTCTTTGCCTTTTACTCATACTTCGAAATATAACTTTGTAATATTTTTCAGAACATCGACTTATCTCTTTAAGGAGCTGAATTACACTAATTTATTAATAAGAAATTCCATTCATAAATTCCGGGTTTAAGGTTCATAAGTTGCAGTACCTGTAGCTGACATATAGTTTGCTTCGAAAGAAGGCACCCAATATTTTCAAGACTGCCGCGTACTACTTTGTATTGCGTACATATAATTTTACTATAAAATAAAACCAAAGATTCTACGTGAATGTGATATTTGCAGCATATGTAGCCCTCATAATTTCCTTTATTTTGAGGCATAACACGGCTTACTCCAAATACTGAATGTACTTTCAATGAAAGCTGGAATTTAAAAAAAAACCAGTAAGGAAAGGCTAAAGTCGGCGGTGCCGACTATATAATACCCTACACCACTCTCGTAATATTGAATAACTCTGATATATAAATTTTGTAATTCATGTATAAATTGTTTACATAAATTTACTTTTGGGACATTTTATACTTAAATAATACCCTGTACCACAGTGTGGTGTAGGGTATAAAAAACGATTGGATCTAAAGAGCCAAATCGGATGAAACATATATATGGGAGCTATAGCTAAATCTTTACCGATTTTCTTCAAATTCGGCAATGTTGGTTCATGAATCAAGAAACTCTACCATTCTAAATTTCAAAACGATTGAATGTAAAATATAGCTTCTATAAAACTACAGGGCCAAATCGGACGAAACATATATATGGGAGCTATAGCTAAATCTTAACCGATTTTCTTCAAATTCGGTAGTGTTGGTTCATGGATCAAGAAACTCTACCATTCTAAATTTCAAAACGATTGGATGTAAAATACAGCTTTTATAGGACTAAAGGGCCAAATCGGACGAAACATATATATGGGAGCTATAGCTAAATCTTAACCGATTTTCTTCAAATTCGGCAGTGTTGGTTCATGGATCAAGAAACTCTACCAATCTAAATTTCAAAACGATCGGATGTATAATACAGCTTCTATATGACTAAAGGGCCAAATCGGACGAAACATATATATGGGAGCTATAGCTAAATCTTAACCGATTTTCTTCAAATTCGGTAGTGTTGGTTCATGGGTCAAGAAACTCTACCATTCTAAATTTCAAAATGATTGGATGTAAAATACAGCTTCTACAGGACTAAAGAGCAAAATCGGACGAAACATATATATGGGAGCTATAGCTAAATCTTAACCGATTTTTTTCAAATTCGGCAATGTTGGTTCATGGATCAAGAAACTCTACCATTCTAAATTTCAAAACGATCGGATGTAAAATACAGCTTCTATAGGACTAAAGGACCAAATCGGACGAAACATATATATGGGAGCTATAGCTAAATCTTAACCGATTTTCTTCAAATTCGGTAGTGTTGGTTCATGGGTCAAGAAACTCTACCATTCTAAATTTCAAAACGATCGGATGTAAAATACAGCTTCTATAGGACTAAAGAGCAAAATCGGACGAAACATATATATGGGAGCTATAGCTAAATCTTAACCGATTTTCTTCAAATTCGGCAGTGTTGGTTCATGGATCAAGAAACTCTACCATTCTAAATTTCAAAAGGATCGGATGTAAAATACAGCTTCTATAGGACTAAAGGACCAAATCGGACAAAAGATATATATGGGAGCTATATCTAAATCTGAACCGATTTCAACCAAATTCAATAGCGATCTTAACAGCCGCGAAATACTGTAAACTGCAAAATTTCAGAACGATCGGAGTGAAATTGCGACCTGTAGTCGACGAACAACTTTACATGGACAGACGGACGGACGGAGGTCGGACAGACATCGTTAAATCGACTCAGCTAGTGATTCTGAGTCGATCGGTATACTTTAAGGTGGGTCTAGCTATAGTATTTTCAGGTGTTACAAACATCTGCCATGAAACAAACTTATAATACCCTGTACCACAGTGTGGTACAGGGTATTATTACTTACAGCATTACTTGCAATAGTACAAGTAATGCTGTCGTCATGGTTTTATGAATAATGAAAATAGGTCCCGCTCTACGTACAATTAACGAACATAATTGGAATTACCTGCAGATGTTGCATTCGATTGCGGTTTATTACAGCTTTTCGCATTTGATTCTTGTTGTTGCGTTTCCGGAGTCGTCGCTGCGCTTGTGCTGACATTTATCACAATTTTTGGATTCTGTTCTGTTGTTTCTGACATCGATCGTAATTTATTTATAGAATATTCAAAGTTTAATTTTTACTTTTTTTCTTCAATATTTTAGTTTTTTTTTTCTTTTTAATACTATCAATGTAATAAATCAATTTATTTATATAAATTGTATTTTATTTTATTTATTTAAAATAAATTTCGTTCGTCTGCCACAGTTTTAGTGTGGCAAATGTTTTTGATAAACTAAAATTGTGATCAAAATTCGTCTAGTATATATTAATTTATTTACTCAAAGAATACATTTGAAAACATTTATATATATATATGTATATGTATGTTCCTTTTACTCCACTGGCGAGCAAAATATTTATACTCGTATATTGCTTGTTCATATCAGTTGATTCATGTCACAAAATATATGTTAACATTAATCAGGATTGATACGTTTAGTGAACCTGGAAGAAAGTCGTGAAATATTTTATCGCACATTGTGCGTGGCTAATCAGAAGAGGAAATTGTTGTAATAAAAAAATGTTGGAATATTTGTGTACTTCACATTTCTGGAGTGGACACCTCAATTGATCTACCAGTACAGTGTTCGTGTTCGTGTTGGCAGCTCGTACGGCCCCGTTTAAACTCAGCCACCCAATTTTTTAGACTCCCCCACTTTAGAATGTAGTTCCGTTTTAATATTGGTTGGACTGATACCTTTCAAATTTAACTATTGTATTACATATCGGTGTCCAATTTGTTCCACGTTTTCAAACATCTCTGAGATCGTTTACTTTTGAGTGGTCAAAAAAGAAACTAAACAACATGGCGCGTTGACTCTTAAAACATATGTTTAGAAGGTTGCCACTTTTCACGAAAGTATTTTTTTTTAAACTACTACCGCCCTTTTATATGTCAGTTCGACTATATGACTTGTATGAGATATTATTTTTATGTCTCAGTCTAAGTTCGAAGATCATATTGGTCCACTCCTTCTAAAGGGTGATCCAACCAAAACGCACGATGTTAATTGTAAATAAAACAAAATTTTTTCAGAGAACTGTCTTCATATTTTTTATTATGATAGAAGGATCTATGCTCGCAACGGCTTCGGGGGCATATCTCTATCCGATTGTCCATATTTTCAATGACTCTGAGACATAATTGAGGTTCAATGTCGTAATGTGCCGAATTATCTCATCCTCTAGCTCTTGAATTGTACTTGGCCGATACGTACACTTTTTCTTTTAAATATCCCCAAAGAAAGAAGTTATACGGTGTACAATTACATGATCGTGGCGGCCAATTAACATCGCCACGACGCGGGATAACACGGCCATTGCATTTTTCACGCAAAAGAGCCAATGCTTCGTTGGCCGTGTGGCAAGTTGGTACTGTTTGGCCGACCTCATTTTCGAAGAAGTACGGCCCGATGACCCCGCAAGCCCATAAACCGCACCAAACATTCACTCTTTGTGGATGCACCGGCTTTGCAGCAATCACTCGTGGATTCTCATTTGCCCAAATGCGGCAATTCTGCTTGTTAACGAATCCAAAGAGGTGAAAGTGTGCCTCGTCGCTGAAGATAATTTTATTTGTAAAGTCACCATTCACTTCTGTCGGTTAAACCAACCATTCGGCGTATTGACGACGATTGAAATGGTCAGTAGGCTTCAGTTCTTGAGTCAATTAAACCTTGTATGAGTGTAAATTCAAATCTTCATTAAAAATTCGCATCAGTGATGTTCATGAGCTGTTAAATCGTTAGGCACGATGACGAGTCGAGGTTGATGGCTTTTCTGCCACACTATCGCTAAAAGCATCAATGTTTTCCGCAGAACGAACTGGCCGAAAATGCACAGGTGTTTTCACATTTCCTACTGACCCGGTTTGCGAACAATTCTCCCGATTGTGAACACATTTGAGCGATTGTGCCGGCAAAAAAAATCACGAAGTGCATTTTTATTTGAACGCCCATTTTCGGTTAAAGGCTTCAACCTTCTTAAAACGCTGCTCAGTTGCTCTCCATGGTTGAATATGTCAAAAACTGAAACAAAAAATTATAAATGAAGTTGGGCAAAAAACTTGACGTTAAGATGTGACTTACAATTAACATCGTGCATTATGGTTGGACCACCATTCTACTACTTCTACTTCCCCCACAAAGGCTTAAAATTTATTTTAACTTCTAAACTACTCTTCCGAATATTCCGTAAATCATATTAGTTTATGTCCCTATCATCTTGAAAAAAAATGGGAGCCCCAATTTTAGTACGTCACACACAAACTAACTAAATTTGTTGCAGTATAAGTTTTAGAGTACATATAGTCGTAATTACTACGCCCCTTTTTGTTATTTTCCTTCATACGAATATTGAATAGTTCATAACAACCCTGCAGCCAAAATTACTAGTTTGTATCAGAGTTAAGAGCCGAAGCGGCGCAAATCGGCGGCCCACGTTTTTGAAATCAGCCGCCGATAATAACTATTCGACAATGAATATTTTCCCAAATATCGAAATCAAACAACTCACTTTGACACTTGAATAACCGTTAGAATTTGAAGGTTTAACTTACCGTCCAAGAAAAATCTGTCTACTGATGCAGCTAAAATAGCTATTTCCTACGGAACTGAGAGCGAATACTGGAAATACTTTGGGCATTTGTACATTTCTCATAAAAGTAATGTTTAAAGAGATTAATAAGCAGTTATATATATCACGTTATCTGCAATGGGTCATCGTATAATCATAAAGCAAATGCAAAATTTCTTACATTTAGACTCTTTCTGGCTTTCTTGATTTTAACTAATTGAAGTTGCATTTTCATTTAATTGAATACATAAATGGCATTACATATTCATAAAAAGTTATGGAAGGTTTAATGAACTGATTGGCAACGTTAAAATGTATTTTAAACCTTCAATAACATTCTATGCACAAGGCCCAAACTGTTTTCTAAAAATAGCCATCTCCACAAAACTATGTAGCAGCAAGTCAGAATTATGACTAATGGGTCAGAATATTTAATACCGACCAATGTAGTTAATTTTTGGCTAAAATGTTTATAAGCAGTTACAAATACGTAAAATAAGAACTCGCTATCATTTTTTTAAAAAAAATTTATGTGCATTTTAATTTTTGAAAAAATTTGTTTTTGTGTTTTACGAAATTTGCAATTGCCCTCCGGGACATCAGAATTCGTTTTAGAGGTATGGTTCCTTAAGCAAAGTTTCTTATTTTGATCCCTAGAATACGATTTTCACTGAGCACTTCACTGAGTGGGGGTCGGTCATACATTTGGACTCGATTGGAACACTCTAAATGGGTCACACTGGAATTTTTTCCGGGACATCAGAATTCGTTTTAGAGGTATGGTTCCTTCGGCAAAGTTTCTTATTTTGATCCCTAGAATACGATTTTCACTGAGCAATGGGCGATTTTTAGATCGACCCGCCCTAGTGTATATATTCGTATCGTCGTATTCGTATTCGAATACGTCGTAAAACTGTAATACGATTTAGCCATGTCCGTCCGTCCGTTGTAATCACGCTACAATCTACAATAGTTGAGCTAGATGACTGAAATGTGGTACAGATACTTCTTATAGCAGCATGTTGGATTGAAAATGGGCAATATCGGTTCACTTGTTAATATAGCCCCCATATATAGAATCTCCCTAATCACACAAACAATGCTAGTAATAGGTCCATGTTTTGATATAGCCCCCATACAAAGGTCCACTAAATTCGACTTCATAACCCTACAAAAACCACAAATCTCAACGAATTGAGCTGAAATTTGGTAAAATGAGTATATTTGTCCCCAAAACAATTGATATGCGATCGATGGTACAGGGTGGCTGATGAATATTGCTACATTAAGAAACTCAAATAAGTTTTTTCAGTGTATGGAATTCAGTTTTCTTTCATTCAAGTTAAAGCTCATTAAATTTAATTAAATATAGCTTAATAATAATGGAATATAGCCTTTAAAAATAATGGAATTTAAATGCCCCACTGCTCGTTGATGCATGTGCGGCATCTTACCAAAAACTTGTTCATTACTGCTTGGTGAGTTGAGACGGGAATAGCCGCAATTGTTTCTCGAATGGATTGCTTTAGTTCATTCAAATTTGTTGGTTTTGCTTTGTAGACTTCCTGTTTGCAATAACCCCACAAGAAAAAGTCAGGTGCAGTAAGGTCAGGTATTTGTTTATGTTGCTGTTTAAATCGAAATGGGCCTCGTCGGACATGAAAAGACAGTTCAACATGTTTCCGTCCTCTTCCACCATTTGAAGCATCTCCTGGCAAAATTCCAAGCGAATCGGGAAGTCTGCTGAGTTCACTTTGTTGGCCATTTGAATTGTATGTGGGAATAACTCCAAATCTTTGTGCATAATTGACAGCAATGACTGTCTGCTTATACCCATTTGAGCAGATAAGGTTCTTGTCGAAACTCTTGGATTGTTTTGTATGGCATCAGCTACAGCAGCGATTGTTTCCTCCGTCCGAACTGAAGGGTTTCGATGGTAAGGTCTTCCTTTGACTGTCCCATGCTCGGAAAAATTGTTAACAAGTCTCTTTATGGTCCATCTGCTCGGAGGATTGCCGCCAAGCGTGCCCCTATACTCTCTTTGAACCGAAACTACGGACTTCAGTGCGTAATAGCGGCGGGCAATCCAAATTCTTGTTTCAGTGTCCCAGTTATCCATTTTTATTAAATCTAAAAATCAATCTGCAAAATAAAAAATATTAACCAGATTCATTAAATAGAAAAATTTTATTAATTTTTTTTTGGTAGCAGCTTTCATCAGCCTCCTTGTATATAAGATTCAGCATGGTCAACGATTTTACATGTTTATTATAATGGCTATTTTTTTCCTGCAAAAAAGTGCAACTTTGCCGTTTTCCCTAAAACTGGACTTTTATAACACATTTAAGAATTTCAAAAAATGGGCTATGTTTATTTCGAGGAACAACACCAGTTCGATATAAAAAGGGAAAACTGTTTTTTTAGCATTTCACGTCGATGGGGTAACATTTTCTTTCAGAATCGAAATCACCATAAATTTGTTTCGAGACAGATGTTTGTAACGCCTAAAAACACTGGAGCTAGACACATTTTAAAGTACACCGAACGACTCAGTATCGCTAGATGAGTTGATTTAAACATGTCCGTTCGTCTGTCTGTCCATTCGAAGTTGTTCGTTAAATAAAGGTCGCATTTTCATCCCGATCTTGCTGAAATTTGGCAATAAGGACTTTTCACACCTGGGAAGAAATTGTTTTTATGTTCTTATATCTAATCACTTTGAAATTAAGCAGGATGGAGTATCTTGATCCAAGGACCCACATTGTCGAATTTCGTGTAAATCAGTTTTAGATTTAGATGTAGCACCCAAGTACAAAAATTGTGAATAAATCTGTTCATATTTAGATATAGTCCACATATATAAATATTTTCTCCGATTTGGCATATAAGCGCTATAAAATATAAATTTCTTTAAAAATAAATATTTGTTCTTATTGTGCTCCGATAGAATGATGTACGGACCTTCCTAACGGGCATACAGTTTATAATAAATAAAAAAATGCTCATTCTTTCCAATTACTGTGTGCAAAAATTTAAAATGTCCTCCGAAATGTCACAAATATCCTCCTTTTCTGGCGCAAAAGTCCTCCTTTCCGAAAAAAGTTTATGGTAACCCTGCTTAAAAAGGTTTTTTTTGATAAAATTTTTGTAAAAAAAATTTGCCCCACCCTCGATTTTCTTCAAATTTTCACAAAATATTCCTCGCACTCTCACAAATCCAGAACAGTAAAAAAATTTTGTGAGACTCATTATTTGTAAAAGTTATGGACGAAATACTAATACTAGTCTGACAATTTTCGTCTGTTTATGCAAAACGCTGCACAGTGGTACGAATTCATAAAGTGGAAATAATTCGACCTTTTCTTAACCAAACAGCCGATTGCGACCAAACTTGGCATCGTAGATAAAGAGGTGTTAGAGAAGTAAGATTTTATAGTTGGGCCTTCTATGTCAGACAGGGGCGGAGCTCAGAAGTGGCCACATCGAGTGAAGAAAACGTTCAAGCGCGTGTAACTCGTGTTTCTCTTGTCCTCCTTAAAATAAAGTAAACGGTTCAGCCGTTCGAGATCAATTACAAATTTCATTAGCACAAAAACTATTTTTTTTTAATGTTTTCAAAAATTAAAATGTTCATAAAATTTTTTGTTATAACGAAGTATTTTTTTCATACAACGAAGTATCGGTTTTAAGGTCGGGTTAGGTAAACTATTACTCATTTATCATTACTTTTCGAAAGTTTCGCATAAATTTATTCTTTTTTCATTACTTTTATAAAATTTCAGCAGATTCAGCCGTCCGTTTACGTTTCGTTTCGTTTCCGTTGGCTAATCGTTTACACTGATTTCCATATGTCAGATTGAATCAGCTGATTCGTTACGCTCCGGGGGCGTTACGGTTGCGTTTGCCTAACCCAGCCTTTAACATTGGCTTGTCATAGGCGCTCAACTAGTTCCTTTCTGTACAATTGAGTATTAGTTGTAATAATAGTTATTATCAAACCAGAGTTCAGATAAAAACACTAAAGGTAAGTACACACGATTTGCAGATCGGACAACATTGCCAGAAAAATGCAACCCTGTGAATTTACAACCGTGTGAACATTCAATTTTTGTTTTGCAACGTTAGCAGAAAAGTCATTGCGAGATAATTTGCAGATTGTTATATGTACGAAGTTTATGAATGTCACAACGGCGCCATTGCCAGAAAAACATTTTATTTGCAACACTATAATGCATTTTTATTGGCAATCCTGCATATACATATTTACAAAATATATTGTAAATATATAAATGGTAATGTTTTCTTGCAATCGTCTGAACTGTCAATTCACCTTTGCCTAACAATCTGTCATTGTCCGTATATTTACAGCACTTTAGCAGGGTTGATAACGTTTGCCGATCTGTCAATTTCGTCGCGAAAAGTACAGATTGGATAATATTGTCAGAAAAATGGCGGAAACATGCAACCCTGTGAATGTACAACCGTGAGAACCGTCATTGCAGATTGTGAGCATGATACAATAATAGAAGGTAAAATCACTTGCCCAACAACAAAACACGGATACAACCCTGTGCCGTATTTTCGTACAATAACCTGTCAAAATAGGCAGCTGACCCGAACTGCTGAGCAACAATTGGTTGTCAAACAATTGTTTTGTTTGAAATTTTATTTTAAAAAGATAATTTTTTAATATTTCAAACTTACGTGGAATTAAACTATGTACAGTGTAAATCTTTTGACTTAATTTTTATTCAGTATAATAAGTTTTCGCTGGTATGGGATACACAAACAATGTAAGTTTGTTCTTTAAGAAACTATAAACTCATTTTAATCTCGGAAGGGCAGACGTTTGGAATCTATTGCAGGATATATAACAAAGTGTCAATATCCGACATGGCAACCAGATGTTTTTGCTGCTATAGTACACATACAATACTGCCCGATCGAGCTTTCCAACGATTTTACTTTTTATACCCTACACCACACTGTGGAACAGGGTATTATAAGTTTGTTTCACGGCAGATGTTTGTAACACCTGAAAATAACACAGCTAGACCCACCTTAAAGTATACCGATCGACTCAGAATCACTAGCTGAGTCGATTTAACGATGTCTGTCCGTCCATCCGTCCGTCCATGTAAAGTTGTTCGTCGACTACAGGTCGCAGTTTCACTCCGATCGTTCTGAAATTTTGCAGTTTACAGTATTTCGCAGCTGTTAAGATCGCTATTGAATTTGGTTGAAATCGGTTCAGATTTAGATATAGCTCCCATATATATCTTTCGTCCGATTTGGCCCTTTAGTCCTATAGAAGCTGTATTTTACATCCAATCGTTTTGAAATTTAGAATGGTAGAGTTTCGTGATCCATGAACCAACACTACCGAATTTGAAGAAAATCGGTTAGGATTTAGCTATAGCTCCCATATATATGTTTCGTCCGATTTTGCTCTTTAGTCCTGTAGAAGCTGTATTTTACATCCAATCATTTTGAAATTTAGAATGGTAGAGTTTCCTGATCCATGAATCAACACTACTGAATTTGAAAAAAATCGGTTAAGATTTAGCTATAGCTCCCATATATATGTTTCGTCCGATTTGGCCCTTTAGTTCTATAGAAGCTGTATTTTACATCCAATCGTTTTGAAATTTAGAATTGTAGAGTTTCTTGATCCATGAACCAACATTGCCGAATTTGAAAAAAAACGGGTAAGATTTAGCTATAGCTCCCATATATATGTTTCGTCCGATTTTGTCTTTAGTCCTGTAGAAGCTGTATTTTACATCCAATCATTTTGAAATTTAGAATGGTAGAGTTTCTTGATCCATGAATCAACACTACTGAATTTGAAAAAAATCGGTTAAGATTTAGCTATAGCTCCCATATATATGCTTCGTCCGATTTGGCCCTTTAGTTCTATAGAAGCTGTATTTTACATCCAATAGTTTTGAAATTTAGAATGGTAGAGTTTCTTGATCCATGAACCAACACTAACGAATTAGGAGAGAATCGGTTAAGATTTAACTATAGCTCCCATATATATGTTTCGTCCGATTTTGCTCTTTAGTCCTGTAGAAGCTGTATTTTACATCCAATCATTTTGAAATTTAGAATGGTACAGTTTCTTGATCCATGAACCAACACTACTGAATTTGAAGAAAATCGGTTAAGATTTAGCTCCTATATATATGTTTCGTCCGATTTGGCCCTTTAGTTCTTTAGAAGCTATATTTTACATCCAATCGTTTTGAAATTTAGAATGGTAAAGTTTCTTGGTTAAGGTTAAGATTTAGCTATAGCTCCCATATATATGTTTCATCCGATTTGGCTCTTTAGATCCAATCGTTTTTATACCCTACACCACACTGTGGTACAGGGTATTATTTAAGTATAAAATGTTCCAAAAGTAAATTTATGTAAACAATTTATACATGAATTACAAAATTTATATATCAGAGTTATTCAATATTACGAGAGTGGTGTAGGGTATTATATAGTCGGTCCTGCCCGAGAGCTTGTTCAGAGCTTGTTCTTACCAATGGGTGGCGAGAGGCATAAGCTGAATGTGGCGAAATGTGTCACACATATCACCCATAACAGTGAAAAGCAGAACAGGAAAAATAGAGCTGCGAATGCACTCAAAATGCCGACAACAAGACCCTTTATGGCAGATTGATGACGTTGAGACTTTAGTTTGAGAGATACTCACTATGTTAAAACCAATTTTTAGTTCGTATTTATTTTCTATTTAGGAAATAAGTTTTCCATGTTTTATTATTAATATATATGTAGATATATATGAACTATTTATTAAAAAATATGATGAACGAATAATGTAAAATGAATTAAGCATATTATATTTATTTTGTTACATTTAATAACAACGTTTGTAATTGATACAAATTATAAGTAAGCTACATCTGACGAATTGTCCGTCATTTATTCAGTTCTATCAAAATGGGTGTTCTCTTCAGGTGATCCGCCTAGTTTACCATTTGGTGATGATTAGTTGCGTCTACAAACAAAAACGTCAACTTTGAGATGATTTCAATCCATATGAGTTCCAAGAACGTCCAATGCATACCGAAAAAGTTGCTGTTTGATGTGGATTTTGGGCTGACGTCGTCATCAGTCCATATTTCTTTGAAAGCGACGTTCACCACACATTATCCTCATCGGCGAGCGCGGTCGATGCTTACCAACTTCTTTTGAGCTGAATTGGATGATATGAACACCAACATGTGGTTTCAACAGGAAGGCTCTACGGCGACACAACTAATGGTCATCTCACGAGGAGGTGATGTGAAATGTCCACCGATATGGTGCAATGCGACCCAATTAAAATTTTTGTGTGGAATTTTCTTAAGTGGCAGGTCTTTGAGAATAATCTACAAGCCATCAAAGCCAACACAACCCTTGATATCGGTAAAATTCAGCTTGTTTCATGCGCCAAAGTCATGGAAAATTGGAAGAAGTTGTGGCGGACATTTCTAAGAAATATTACATTTATAATGACATCAATAGGCCTTTTAAATGAAATTAATAGAGTTATGTGATATCACATACACACTTTGATTTATGTACATTTAAATATAGGAAATGTTAAATAAAATGTACATTTATATACATTTAAAAAAGGCTCACAACAACAGTAAAATGTAAACAAACAATCAAACCTCATCCATGAGTTTGACAGTTCATTGAGCTCTTAAAAAATGGCGAGAAAATCAGCTGTTCGCTGTACTCTACCTTCTTCAATATACCTTGATTGTGAGATGTGCGAAGTTTATGCATGTGGCAACGGCGCCATTTCAGAAAATCATTTTATTGGTAACACTGTCTATAAAATATTTTTATTGGCAATCCTGCATATAAATATTTACAAAAGAAATTGTAAATATATGAAATTTTAAGGTTTTCTTGCAATCGTCTGAACTGTCAATTCACCTTTGCCTAATAATCTTGTATTCATTGTCCGTACATTTGCAGCACTTTAATAGGGTTGATAACATTGTCCTATCTGGCAATCTTACTACTTAGCTTTAAACAGAGCAGAAAACACTTAGAATATTTTTAGTGTTTGTGTTAGCGATCACTACCATTACGATAACGTACTGTTCTGCAAACACGACGAACACTACCACTACGATAACGTACGGTTCTTCGAACAGAATACACTACGTTTAGCGTTCTGTTCGTTTTTTTATTCGACACCATAAGTCGCAAATATGAAGCAATCTTAATGAAAACTGGTACAGAGGAATTTCTTAACCTACACGGGGAAAAACGCAATTTTTGATATGTTTGAATTGAAAGAAAATATATTTGGGAACAAATTTTTTAAATATTATATATTTGTTAACAAATAAATTTTATTTGAAAATCAAGAAATCTTGTTTAGGACGCATATATTAATATATTAGAACATATGTAATGTATTTGCAAACTGACTGTCCCAAATAAAATATGTGTTTCCACACAAGCAATGTTATTGTTTAAGAAGTTTTCCTAATATATTTTATTTAAAAAAGATTTTTAAAACTTTAGTGACTTTTTCGAAGTTTAGTTTGTTTTTCCTAGATTTCCAGTTAAACTTTATAATTAAAGATGTCTTAAGCAGCATTAGTTTTTGTTTTACAACAATAATATTTAAAGTATACATATTCTAATTCATCTCTTTTTGTCAATTTATCAATGCAATTTATACACGGGGCAAAATCGCCTTTTTTGATATGCTTGAATCGAAAGACAATATATTTGGAACACAAATTTTTAAATATTATATATTTCTGAGCAAATAAATTTTATTTGAAAATCAATAAAATATATTTGGAACGCATATATTAATATATTACAACAAAATATTTTTGCAAACTAAATTTCTCAAATAAAGTATGTGTTTAAGTACAAATAAAATTATTGTTTAGGAATTTCTCCAAATATATTTTATTTAAAAAAGGTTTTCAAATCTTTTGCTAACTTTTTCGAATTTCGTTTTTATTTTTTCTTGGTTCCCAATTGTACCTCCCATTTATGGTAATATATGCAGCATTGATTTCTGTTTCAAATCAATCATTTATATTTTCTGAGTATTCCAAGCCATCATTAGTTGTCAATCCACCATAAAATTTATTTTGATCCAAGATTATAGGATTTCAATTATTATTTCTTATTTTTACGAACATTAAAAATTACTAAAAAATACTTTGAATTACTTAACAGTATAACACAATTTAGGTATTTTCTGAATACTTAAATGCAAATTTTTTGGTTGCTTCGGAAATAATAGTCCCAAATAAAAACAAATTAGGAGTAAACAAAGATTTGCTTAGAACAACATCTTCCCAAATATATTACCTTTGTGTGTACCAAATATTATATGTTTAGAGTGTACCCTAAACATATATATGTTTCAAGCCGAATATGTTTGGGACAATATACTACAGAAGCTATTTTTTTTCAGCGTGTAGATACGAAAGATTATACGATTTAAACTTTAATTGAATTTTACAAACATATAAAATTTATAAAACTTGTCTTTAATATAAGGCATTGATACATTGCCAAAATACCTAAAAACAAATTAATATTTGTTTCGGAAATATTAGTTCCAAATAAAGAAATATTAGAATGGAAACATATTTTTGTTTAAAACAATATCCTCCTAAACATATACTATTTGTGTGTGACAAATATAATATATTTGGAGTGTACCCTAAACATATGTATATTTCAAGCTGAATATGTTTGGGACAATATCCTACAGAAGCGATTTTTTTTTCAGCGTGTAGGGACAGACGATCCCTATTTTAAATGAGGCATTTTTCATGTATTTATTCCTCGAGGGAACATAGGGCTTGAACAAGATATTTCCAACTTAATCTATTTGTTACAATAACTTTCGCTTCTTCCCATGATTTATCAATTGCTGCTAGCTCTATTGTCACACGGAGGAAAATCGCCATTTTTGATATGTTTGAATTCAAAGAAAATATACTTGTAAACAAAATTTTTAAATATTATATATTTTGAAACAAATATATTTTATTTGAAAATCAAGAAATTTAGTTTGGAACGCATATATTAATATATTACAACAAAATATATTTGCGAACAGACTGTCACAAATAAAATATGTGCTTAGACACAAACAAAGATATTGTTTAAGAATGTATCCAAATACATTACATTTAAAAAAATTTAAAACTTTGCTTACTTTGTCAATTTTAAATTTTACTTTTTCTTTGATTTCGTGTTATACTTTATAGTTAAAAATGTCGTATGCAGCCATTTTTTCTTTTACAGCACTAATTTTTAATTTATAATACAATAATACAACTGTCAATCCATCAATGTTATTTGTCGTTACCCAAGATTATACGATTTAAATTTTAATATAATTTTACAAACATATATAATTTCTAAAAAACAACAACTATAAACAAACTAAGCACTGTTTCGGAAATATTACATGTTTCCAAATAAAAAAATATTAGGATGAAAACATAATTTTGTTTTCAACAACATCCCCCCAAACATATAATATTTGTGCGTGTCAAATATTATATATTTGGAGTGTATCCTAAACATATGTATATTTCCAGCAGAATATGTTTGGAACAATATACTACAGAAGCGATTTTTTTTCAGCGTGCAGGGTTCTGCGCCACGTGTTTTTGGGTCTTCCTCGTTGTATACTTCCTTGTGGGTTCCATTCCAAGGCCATCCTTGTTACGCTTTCAGTTGGCTTTCTTAAGATATGTCCTATCCATTTCCACTTTCTGCGTTTTATATGCACGGGGCAAAATCGCCTTTTTTGATATGTTTGAATCGAAAGAAAATATATTTGGAACACAAATTTTTAAATGTTTTATATTTCTGAGTAAATAAATTTTATTTGAAAATCAATAAAATTTACTTGGAACGCATATATTAATATATTACAACAAAATATATTTGCAAACTAATTTTCTCAAATAAAATATGTATTTATATACCAATAAAATTATTGTTTAGGAATATCTTCAAATATATATAATTTAAGAAAGATTTTCAAAACTTTGGTGAATTTTTCTAATTTCATTTTTAATTTTTCCTTCGTTTCGAATTATTTCTCCCAGTCAAAAATACCATTAGCAGCATTACATTTTCATGTCAGCATTTTTTTCAATCCTTCGAGTAAATTAATGTTATCAAAAATTATACGATTTCAATTAAACATTTCTAAAAAATTGTCATTAAATTACTGAAAAACTTAACACAATTAAGGTTCGATATTTTCGGAATACTTAAATTTAAATACATTTTTGTTTCGTAATTAAAATCCCAAATAAAAGGGTGAAAACCAGGATTTATTTAGAACAACATCTTCCCAAATATATAATTTTTGTGTGTACCAAATATTATATATTTAGAGTGTACCATAAACATATATATGATTCAAGTCGAATATGTTTGGGACAATATACTACAGAAGCGATTTTTTTTCAGCGTGTGTATGTATGTATGTGAATGGGCTCCTCGCTGGTCAGACTCCAGAGATTGTCGTTGGTAATGTTGTTTGGCCGGAATATTCCACATATTATGCGCAGGCTCTTGTTTATAAAAGTTTGAAGTCGTTGCCTGGTCGCTTCGCTAAACGGTCATGTTTAGCTTCGTAAAAAATGTCGTCAATTTGACATGCGTTGAAAATGCGGATTTTAGTAGCCTTCGTTAATTTTGTCGTGCGCCATATCTTTTTGAGTCTAAATGGGTCATATCGGTCGATAATTTAATATAGCCCCCCTACAAAAATCCCTCCGATAAGATATATTTATGCGCTTTTCTGGAATAACAGCCTATGTTTCGGGATTTTAGCATAAGTGTGTTTAGCTAATCATTATCTATAAATCGATATATTATACTCCCATTTTATTCAATTTTTTTAAGACTTTTTCCAACGCTCAACTATGCATATTATTATCAAATGTACTGCGAGAGAAAAAGTATTTTGGTTCCCATTTTTCTGTCATGCTGAAATTTCAATATTTGTTATTTCAATGGCACTTAGTGAAAATGAGGCATGTTGGTCCATATTTTGTTATAGCCCCCTTACAAATTCTCTTCCGATCTTCAATTTATAACCCATCGATCTGAAATTTAAATATTTGTAACTTATATTTGCCATGTTGGTCTATATTTTGAGATAGCCCCTATTTAAAGGTGACGTACTAATTTGACTTTGTTACGATGCAGGTCCTAGGTTTTTAACGATGTGTTTTAGAAATCTGCTTTATTTAACATGCACAAATTCGTAGCAACAATGGTTTGATATATCCCCTAAATAATATATCGTTGGTGCGCCGACAAAACTAATATTTGTATTTTTTCTTTTGTCGAATTAGAATGTCCTAGCGTTTATACGACTACTCAGCAAAGCATTTTGCGCTATCTTCACCGGCTCCGTATTTACCTAAAACTCCTATGTGTATAGCTCTATAGAAGTGCGCCGACAGAAACTCCTTTGTGTTGTAGGCACAGCGTGTCCCAAGGGATAGAAGGTTAGCTTTGATCTACGCTAAAAAAGGGCTAATGTGGTTTTGTTCAGAATCATCCCCTCTATTCGACTATGAATAGATAACAATCGGATCTGCTTCCTTTCGCGAGTTATCGGGAAAACAGTATTTTTACTCAAAACAAATTTAATTGTTTTGATTTGTAAAGAAAATCGCGGATATTTTTTTTTTAATATATACAGTTAGGCCGATAGCCTTTGTTGCTAGTGCTTTTACTATAAATTTATTATAATTTTAATTGAAATAAATTCGAAAATAAATAAAATCGCGGACATTTAAAACGTTAACACAATTTCCATTAAATATGATCATCTGTAAGACTTATATTGCGATTTTTATGTAATCCATATATTCGGCTTACATCGCTAAATTTGTACAAAAATATTATACCAAATTTAATAAGATTACTATGTATGCATTCTATGATCTCTGAGGGAAAGGAATATCAGCATTTCTCGCGAAGAATAAATTTTGAAATTGTTTTAAGTTCAGAATTTTTTTTATATATAACTATTGTACTATTGGGTATATCGAACCTATTTTTTTCATCATATAGGAAATTATTGCCTATTCAGGCATGTTGATACGGATGAAATCAGGGCATATTGTGCTCCAATATTTACAAAATACTAGCATACGGTAAGGGAAAAAATGAAAAATTCATTTTTCAACTGCAGATATCTCGGTAACTATACGAGATAATTCTTAGGTGTAAAAAGGTTTATAAATCGGATGAGAAACACCAGTTACACGTGAACATTTTCTTCACCCGATGTGGCCAACTTTGAGGCCCTCTAGCTCCGCCCCTGTCTGACATAGGGGGTCCAAATATAAAACTTAACTTCTCTAACACCTCTACATCTATCCTGCCAAGTTTGGTTAAAAAACGGGCGAATTATTTCCCCGTTTAGAATTCGTACCACTACGAAGTGTTTTGCAAAAACAGACGAAAATTGTCAGACTAGTCGTCCATAACTTTTACATATATTAAGTCTCTTTTTACTGTTCTGGATTTGTGAGAGTGCGACGAATATTCTGTGAAAATTTGAAGAAATTCGAGGGTGAGTAATTGTTTTTATGTACAAAGGTTTTTTAAAAAAAAAAAACTTTCGTAAACATTTTTTTTAAAAAATTAAAATTTTTGCAAAAATTGCGCATTGTGTTCTCTTTAAAACAAAGTAAACTTTGCAGAAATTGGTTCAGCCGTTAGAGAGCAATTACAAATTTCACGCACATAATAAAACCAGTAAGGAAAGGCTAAAGTCGGGCGGTGCCGACTATATAATACCCTACACCACTCTCATAATATTGAATAACTCTGATATATAAATTTTGTAATTCATGTATAAATTGTTTACATAAATTTACTTTTGGGATATTTTATACTTAAATAATACCCTGTACCACAGTGTGGTGTAGGGTATAAAAACGATTGGATCTAAAGAGCCAAATCGGATGAAACATATATATGGGAGCTATAGCTAAATCTTTACCGATTTTCTTCAAATTCGGCAATGTTGGTTCATGAATCAAGAAACTCTACCATTCTAAATTTCAAAACGATTGGATGTAAAATATAGCTTCTATAGAACTAAAGGGCAAAATCGGACGAAACATATATATGGGAGCTATAGCTAAATCTTAACCGATTTTCTTCAAATTCGGTAGTGTTGGTTCATGGATCAAGAAACTCTACCATTCAAAATTTCAAAACGATTGGATGTAAAATACAGCTTTTATGGGACTAAAGGGCCAAATCGGACGAAACATATATATTGGAGCTATAGCTAAATCTTAACCGATTTTCATCAAATTCGGCAGTGTTGGTTCATGGATCAAGAAACTCTACCATTCTAAATTTCAAAATGATTGGATGTAAAATACAGCTTCTACAGGACTAAAGGGCCAAATTGGACGAAACATGTAAAGGGTGTCCCAAGAAGAGCGCAATTTTTTGCGCTTAGTTAATAAGTATCTACGTACTGATGGAAGCTCTTAGCCCAATGGAAACTTAGCCGAAAGAGCTTTCACTCAATTGGACTAAGAGCATCCATCTTGAAGTTATATTCCATTTCGCAGATTCGTTAAGTTTTTCTCTTGTTGGTTGCTTAAGTTTATGCATAGAAAGAAACTTTTACTTTCGCTGCATAACCACCTAGGGTAAGAAGCTCACGCTCTACGGCGCTTTGAACTACGTTCAAAGGAGTATACATTTATTCAATAAACCCAAACTTGAATTGATACTAAATCTTCCCTTGGCCTTTTTATTTTTCTATTTTCATACGAAAACCTAACATACATTTTTACTATCTCTGTGAGAACAACTATAAACTATACAGTCCACTTTACAATATCCTCACAGAATTGTACATGGTCTCTTCTATTTACTTTGTTAGTAGTGAAGCTAACAAAGAGAAGTAATTCAAATTTGCTCTAACAACAAATGGCTGCTCCACATTGCGAGGAATTCGCGAATTGGAGAATTATACAAGACGAGACTCTTCCTCCACTGCCGTGTGCTCGTGAGGAAAGATAAGCGCAAGGGCCTCACACAGTGTTATAACTGTCAGCGCTACGGCCATGTGTCCACCAATTGTGGCATGCCTTACAGGTGTGTCAAATGCGGTGGATCACATGGCCCGGGTGCGTGCGTTATACCCACTGGCATGAGGGTTGTTAATGAGGTGGCGGTAACTGACCCCGTCACTGGTGAGGTGACCAAGCAGCCGGAGTATGTACTTAGGTGTGCAAACTGCGATACTGCTGGTCACTCTGCTAATTCTCGTGACTGTCCTAAACGACAGTTGCTCCAAATTCGAAAGGACGAGAAAGTGGCGGGGGATGTTCCCGCGCCAAAAGTGTCTCTGGCACGTGGTGGTGGTAGTGCTCGACCTAGGTCGTATGCTGCCGCGGCTTCAACTAGAGTCACGTTACCGGCTCCTGCCTCATCCGGGCGTGCGGATGTGGAATGGCGTGAGCTTCTGGGGGGCTCTACGGTGTTTGATGACACATGTAAGAAAATCTTTGGTAAAGATTTTCTGACATGTGTCATCAAAGCCCGCCAATGTACTGGCGGATACCGTAGGGGTATGAGCGAGGCCGAGAAGGATGCGATGGTCATCAAGGTCTTGGCGGCGTTATCGTTCGACGAGTGACCGGAGTGCAGTCGTCGTATTCTTTGTGAATATGTAAATAGTTGTAAATAGTATTAGTAGTTTTTAGTCTGTAATTTCTAGTTTGTAATTCCTATACCCAACTGTTAGAGACCCCTTTTTTGCTTATCCTTTTTTAGGGGAATTTTTTGTAATAAATGATTTTAATGTTTTATTGATGTGACTGTTCCTTAACGTCACTCTTTTCTGTATTAGATACATAGATTTAGATAACCTGCTAAGTATTTGTAAGAATCCTCTGTTAGATGTAAGATATCGATAATATTGTTTAAGGCTTTTGATGGATAAATAAAATCTGTATTTGAACCTTGAACCTCAAATTTGCTCTGAGCAACCACGATTTATAAAGGTACGGGAATCTGATGGACAGTCCGATAATCTCCAATCCAATTCGCCTTTCTCTCTTTTACCACTTTTCTACTAGTTTTTAATCCAAAAGTTGTCTTCGAGGGGAAGTGGTCGCTTTCAAAATATATTGAAAGTCACGTAACAAAAATTTCAAACGGAAGGAAGGTTTCTCTGATTGTCCATCAGATTCCCGTACCTTTATAAATCGTGGTTGCTCAGAGCGAATTTGAATTACTTCTCTTTGTTAGCTTCACTACTAACAAAGTAAATAGAAGAGACAAATCTAAAGATAGAGTCTATTACTAACCATTGTAAGACCAAATTTATAGCTACAATTTCTAAGAAAAGGAAATTGAGAATATTAAATTTGGTGTCAATTTTCGGGTCTAGCAAAGTTGGTATTTTTCGCTTTTACAAGCACAACCAAAGGAGAAAAAGACTCGAATCTACGATTAGTAATTCTGAGATTTCGTTTTGTACACAAAATTATTGAAAATAATTTTTTCGTCGTACGTAAACGTACAAAATACTATCTGAGCAGATTAGTTCTTATTACATTCAAAGGACACAAAATTCAAAATGAATTCCAAAAAATTTAACTTTTCCGCGAACCAAGTGGCCACTTTCTGTGCTTCTTTTGACGCGATCTCAATCCAGGATCATACAGTTTCTAGCCTGGAGGCGGAGTTAGAAGATCTGGAGCGATGTTGGCGACAGTTACTCCAAGTCTATGAAACTGTAATGACCTCTGATGATCCGACGAATACAGAACAAGAGCAAGAGTCGACTCATTCCAAGTTTGGCACACACTGTCGAGCATACAACGAATGTAAGACATCCATCTTAGATCTCCTTCATATCGAGAAGCAAAAGTTAATAAAAGCCGTAGCAACGGAGGAACCTAGAGCTAGGGGCTCGGAAGAGTGCGCATACTCATTGAAGGTTCCCCCGTGCGATACCGAATTATTCAGCGGAGGTTACGATAAATGGCCAAGCTTCAGAGAAATGTTCTCTGCCATTTATGGTAACCATCCAAAGTTATCTCCAGCTCAGAAACTTTTCCACCTAAGAGCAAAAACTAGGGGCGAAGCCAATCAGATCATCAAGAGATTTGCGCTAACTGACGCAAATTATCAATTGGCATGGGATGCTCTAAAAGAAAGGTACGAGAATAGGAGGATCCTTATAAACCACCAATTAAGGAAGATTTTCGAACTCGAGTCCGTTTCTTCCGAGCGAAGTAAATCTTTACGAAATCTCCAGTACACGATAACAAATTGTTTGGCTGTACTGAGATCATATAGCATATCCGTTCTATCTTGGGACCCCATTCTTGTGTTTTGGGTTTCTTCGAAACTTCCTGAAGAAACACTTACGGCCTGGGAGAATTCCATAGATAACCACAAAGACATGCCATCTTGGGATAAGTTAAACGAATTTATTACGAATAGGTTAGATATGTTAGAGTCCATTTCTGACATACGGAAACCATCGTCCGGGGTTGCTTCTACATCCCAAAGAACACAAAGTTCTCATGTTAAGTCTGATACTACGTACAGACCATGCAAACTTTGTCGTCAGAATCACGTTTTACGACTATGTCCCAAATTCAAAACTATGCGGCCGGCGGAGAAGTCCAAGTTCGTAACAGACAATAACGTCTGCGAGAATTGTTTGTCCTACGGACATATAGTGGAAGATTGCAAGAGTAACAAGCTATGTCAAATCTGCAATCAGTCACATCACACCTTGCTACACCCGGAATCTGGTCACGCCAGATCTCAAAACCAGCGAAACGAGACTGGTCACGCCAGTTCTCAAATACGCAGGAACGGGCATGCAAGTCCAACAGCTTTCCATCTTGTCACGCAAGATGAAGTTCATCCCACGCCGTCTACTTCAACCGGTCAAGTTCAGTCTCACTTCTCCCAATCAGGTCATGGAACCATTCTTCCGACTGCTTTAATCGACATAAAACATAAAGGAACGCGCTTCACTCTCCGTGCATTCATAGACCAAGGCTCTCAAGAGACGTTTATCTCAGCCAGAATTGTTACACAATTGGCAATCCCAACCAGGAAATCCTTCACGAGGATTTTTGGTCTGGGAGGTACCGTTCTTGAGAATGCGTCTAAAATGTGTGCTGTAACCCTAATGTCGAGAAAATCCGACTTCTATTTAAAGACAACCGCGATCGTGATTTCTAATTTGAATCACCTTATGCCCGCATCAGGTCCATCCATATCTGAATGGAACGGACTGGATAATTTAGATTTGGCGGACCCTTTGTTCTATAAACCAGCACAGATTGACATACTAATAGGAAGCGATTTACTCCCATCGATTCTAAAATCTGGGGTACAAAAAAATGTATGTGGCGGGCTTCTAGCTCAGGAATCCGAGTTTGGTTGGTTCGTTAGTGGACCTATGTCCTCAAGAACCGTCACAACATTCGCGGCTTGGGTGAGCAACCCGGATACTACTCTTAACGAGGAAATACGGAAATTCTGGGAGGTCGAGGAAATATCTGAGAAACCTGAGATGTCGGAAGCTGATCTGGAATGCGAAAGAATATTTAAGGAAACCACAGTACGCCGTGATGAGGGAAGATATGTCGTACGGTTACCCTTTAAGAGTGAATTTCCGAAGGAGATTTCCTTGGGCTCTTCCAAACGCGCCGCTTTAGGTCAGTTTTTTAGAATGGAAAATTCGCTGAAAAATTCCTTCGACCTGGCCAACGAATACTCCAAGGTTTTGAGGGAGTATGTTGAGCTGGATCACATGTCTCCAACTCTCTCAACAGAAATACATGACAGCTCTACCTACTATTCGTTTTATTTACCGCATCATGCAGTAGTAAAACCTGAAAGAACATCGACGAAAGTTCGGGTCGTCTTCAATGCTTCAAAGAAAACCACAAGTGGGTTTTCTCTTAATGATGTGCTCTATACGGGGCCTACGCTCCAGAACGATTTAACTAATGTCATTCTACGATGGCGATTGTTTAAATTCGTTTTCAACGGAGATATCCAAAAAATATATCGGCAAATACTTGTCGATGAGCGTGACCACCAATATCAACGGATTCTATTTCGAAACTCACCGTCAGAACCTGTACAAGACTTTGCATTGAAAACCGTAACATTCGGGGTGAACTGTGCACCGTACCTTGCAATCAGGACCTTACTACAACTTAGTGAAGACGGAAAGATCACTCACCCAGCGGCTGCCGCTATGTTGCGCCAGCAGATCTATGTGGACGATATCCTATCAGGAGCCCATTCAATCGCGGAAGCCAAAACCAATCTACAACAATTAAGAGATTTGTTAACGTCAGCAGGATTCCCTTTAAAGAAAATTACGGCAAATGACTCTGGAATTATTGAAGATATTTCCAGGAAGATCTTCTCCACGAAGAGTTCCTTAAGTTCGAAGATGCCAGTGATACTAAGACGCTAGGAATTCGTTGGAACGCGATGTCGGATTCCTTTTACTACAATGTCTACGACATTAAAGTTCCGGATGAGCACATAACCAAACGAATAATTTTGTCTATAGTTGCAAAATTATTCGATCCGGCTGGTTGGTTGGCGCCGATCATAGTATCCGCAAAAATTTTATTGCAGCAACTTTGGATTGACGGAACCGATTGGGACGAGAAAGTCAAGCCACATTCGTTAGAAAAATGGAACATATTCCAAACTAGTTTTGCCGATATCCCTTTTATAAAGATTCCACGATGGATTAAATACGCTTCAAATAAGGAAATTCAAATTCACGGATTCTGTGATGCTTCCGAAAAGGCATACTGCGCAAACATATATATAAGAACAGCTCAGTCCGGAAACGATTTTACCTGCCACTTGTTAGTGTCTAAAAGTAAAGTAGCACCCCTGAAAACGCTCAGTCTGCCAAGACTAGAACTGTGTGGGGCTGTACTGTTGGCGCGCCTCATGAAAAGTACTTGTTACAATATGGATATTGGAAATCCATGTACTTACTTATGGTCCGATTCGACTATTTCGCTGGCATGGCTCAGTAAACCTCCATACTTGTGGAAAACTTACGTCGCAAACCGGGTTGCGACAATCCTTGATCACGTCGGAAATGCAACCTGGATGCACGTACCCACCAACGACAATCCAGCGGATTTAGGAACTCGGGGTTGTACCGCTTCTGAGTTAAAAGATAATTCTCTGTGGTGGCATGGGCCATCCTGCCTTAAAAAGGAAATGTCACTCTGGCCAGAGCAACCCACGTTACCGGAGCAATCATTGGAGAAGAAGACAAACATTTTCCAGACTTTCACGGAGTCCGAAGACATTTTAGACCGATTTTCGTCGTACCATAGGGCGTTACGCGTCCTCGTCTACATGTTTCGGTTTGTTCACAGTTGCCAGCGAAAAGCGAGCTCGACATCTCCTGACGGTTTAATCAAAGCCGAGGAAATGCTGTTCGTGAAACATCGCTTGATCAAGATTGCTCAGCATAGGTACTTCCCTCAAGAGTGCCAGCGTCTAGAGTCTCATACACCCATAAGTCCTAAAAGTCGACTTCTCACTCTTAATCCTTTCTGTGATGAAAAAGGACTTCTACGAGTCCACGGTCGTTTGTCTGATTCAAATCTTAGTTACAATGAACGACATCCGATAATAATTCCAGAGAAATCCAGATTATGTAAACTACTAATTGAATTATCACATAAAATTCTGCTGCATGCGGAACATCAGGGTATGTTGTGATTTATCCGCCAAGAATTTTATGTGATACGGTTAAAAAATGCGGTAAAACATTGCATACATAACTGCAAGGTGTGTACGATATACAAGCATCGGATAAGAAATCAAATAATGGCGGCTCTTCCTCCAGAAAGATGTACATTTTCCCTTCCGTTCACCAACACTGGTGTAGATTTTGCAGGACCCTTTGAGTTAAAGACGTCCAAGTTAAGGAATGCAAAATTACAAAAGGGTTATGCTGCTGTATTCGTGTGCCTAGCTACGCGTGCCATTCACTTAGAAGCATGCTCCGCGCTATCTTCCGAATCCTTTTTAGCAACGTTTGACAGATTTGTAGGTAGAAGGGGACTTCCAGTAAAAATGTTCTCTGACAATGGCACCAATTTCGTCGGTGCTAGTCGTGCATTAGACAAGGAATATGCAAATTTTCTTAGATCTGCGGAAAACTCTTTGGTTAATAAGTACAATATACACGGGTTTTCTTGGCAATTTATTCCCCCCCAGGCACCCCACATGGGTGGATTATGGGAAGCGGGAGTAAAAAGTATGAAGTCTCATCTAAAGAAGGTTGCAGGTAACTTAAAGTTTACGTATGAAGAATTCTCCACACTTTTAGTTCGAATTGAAAGTGTTCTCAATTCAAGACCCATGTCTCGCATTTCTGAAACTCCTACGGAGTTGGTGGCATTAACGCCAGGACATTTGCTGAGAGGTTCTCCACTTGTTGCAACACCAGAGGAATATTCAGATAACCTCTCGGTTATCAACCGTTGGCAAAGGTTGAAACTCTTACAAATTCAATTTGCAAAGCGTTGGCAGAATGAGTATATCTCCGAACTTCAAAAGCGGTATAAGTGGAAGACCACTCAGCAAAACTTAAAAGAAAATGATATAGTTATTGTCAAAGACGACAATCTACCACCCACAGAGTGGAGATTAGGTAGAGTAATTCAGGTTTATACGGGCAGTGACTCACGAGTCAGAGTGGCAGAAGTACGCACCCAGAATGGAGTGATAACACGTCCATTAGTCAAATTGTGTATTTTGCCAGTCTCAGAGCAACAGTAGAAATCATACCAACTGTTCCAACTCACTTTACTTTCACAATCAAACATAACATATCAAATTTTCTATAGCTCCCCGAAATGCAGAGTCTGCCAAAACAGACATCATCTTCGTCTCTGTGGAGAATTTCTAGGTATGACTGTGGCGAATAGGCGGAAGGTGGTGCAAACGAAGGGCTACTGCTTCAATTGTTTGTGCTTGGGACACACGAGTGAGTGGTGCCGCTCAAGGAACAAATGTGAGGTCTGCAATAGGAGCCACCACACAAAACTGCACATAGACAGTCGCAGGCAGCGAGGAAATCGTCGTGTCGAGCGAAATAGGAGAAGTCGCAGCCGTTCCGTCACGCCCGTTCGGCCAAGAAGTCCACCGGTATCGCCAAGACCAGCCGGAGCGAATCATCGCAGTCGATCTGTGCGCCGCCGAGATCCGTCGCCCCGCATCAATCAACCCAGCGCAGTTCGAGGACTCGATCCATTATTGGGAGATTATGCGGCCGGTCCAAACAGCACATATTCCTCCCCACAGCTTTGGCAAGAGTGCTCGCTCCAGGTGGGACAGACAGTACAAGGATCCTGCTGAACTCAGGAGCAGCTCAGACGGTGATTCTGAAATCGCTGGTTGACCGTGTCGAATTGAGAACGACACACAGAGACGGCAAGGAATTCTGCACCATGAATTTACAATCCTTCAACGACAAATCTGTGAAAGTACAGATCACTGGCCTAGTTCGACATCAGCTGAATACTCCCTTGCCAGAGAAAACGAATGATAAGAGACTTATGGAGGTATACAACCATATTCCCGATTTGGCTGACCCGAATTTTCATAGCCCAGTAAGCGTGGAAATCCTGCTGGCCAATGACCAAATTTCAAAGATTTTGAAAGCAGGTCTCATCCAAACTTCGACGAACATGCCTATCGCCCAGAGCACTATCTTCGGGTGGACCATCTCTGGAGCATGCCAGATTTAACAATTGCAGTACTGCAAGAGGCGGGAGTATGTTGAACCGTGTTCAACAGCTATTAGATTAAGTACATGAATTGTTTAATTAATGAATTAATTATATACGAGCCAATTGAAATCTATATATATAAAATTGTTGCGTGACTGGCTGACTGACTGATTGACTGACTGATCATCGCCCAGTCCAAACGGCTGAAGCTAGGATCATGAAATTTGGTGGGAGGGTAGTCCTTGGGACGTAGACGAGCAATAAGGAGACGAATTTTTCGAAATTCGTACTATTAGCCGCACAATGGGGCAAAAAGGGATAAATATGGTACCACCGCCAAATCTAAACGAAATGAGCTAGAATCTTGAAATTTGGTATGAGGGTAGCCCTTAGGAGGTAGACGCAGAAATTGGCAGGATTTTTCGAAATTCGAACATTGACGCACACAGTGGGGTAAAAAGTGATAAATGTGGTACATCAGCCAAATCCAAATGGCAAGAGCTAGAATCGTGAAATATTGTGTGATGGTAGCCCTTATGAGGTAGACTCTGAAATTGGCAGGATATTTCGAAATTCGAACATTTACGCACACAGTGGGGTAAAAAGGGAAAAATGCGATAAATGTAGTACAACAGCCAAATTCAAATGGCAAGAGCTAGAATCGTGAAATTTAGTGTGAGGGTAGCTCTTATGAGGTAGACTCTGAAATTGACAGGATTTTTCGAAATTCGAACTTTTACGTACACAGTGGGGTAAAAAGGGAAAAATGTGGTACAACAGCCAAATCCAAATGGCAAGACCTAGAATCGTGAAATTTGGTGTGAGAGTAGCTCTCGGGACGTAAACAAGATCAAGGAGTGATTTTTTTTTTTAAAATTTAGAGGCACAGTGGGACAGAAATTTGTTAAATATGGTACATTGGGTAAACATTTTGTACAGTGAGATAAAGAGTTGAATGGGACACAGTTGTGCAAAAAGGGTTAACTATGGTACAGTGGGGTAAAAATAGTTATATGTATATGGTAAAGTGGGACAAATGGGTTAAAAATGGTACAGTGGGGCAAAAAGCGTTAACTATGGAACAGTGGGGCAAAAATGTGTTAACTATGGTACAGTGGGGGCAAAAATGGTTAAATATGGTACAGTGTGACAAAAATGGGTAACTATACAGTACAGTGGGGCATAGCTGTGTTAAATATTGTACAGTGGAGCACAGAGGGTTAAATATGGTACAGTGGGGCAAAAACTGTTAAATATGGTACAGTGAGACAAAGCGTTTAATGTGACACAGTGGGGCAAAAAGGGTTAACTATGGTACATGGTAACGTGGGACAAAATGGGTTAAATATGGGACAGTGGGGCAAAAAGCTTTAACAATGGAACAGTGGGAAAAAATGTGTTAGCTATGGTACAGTGGGACACAAATGGTTAAATATGGTACAGTATGAAAAAAATGGTTACAGTGGGCACAAAAAGTAAAATATGGTAACGTGTAACAAAATGGGTTAAAAATGGTACAGTGGGGCAAAATGCGTTAACTATGGAACAGTGGGGCAATCATTTATTTACTATGATACAGTGGGGCAAAAAGGGTTAAATATGGTACAGTGTGACAAAAATGGTTAACTATACAGTACAGTGGGGCATAACTGTGTTAAATATTGTACAGTGGAGCAAAGAGGGTTAAATATGGTACTGTGGGGCAAAAACTGTTAAACATGGTACGGTGAAACAATGGGTTTAATATGACACAGTGGGGCAAAAAGCTTTAACTATGGAACAGTGGGGAAAAAAATGTGTTAAAATGGTACAGTGGGACACAAATGGTTAATTATGGTACAGTATGACAAAAATGGTTACAGTGGGCACAAATAGTAAAATATGGTAACGTGGAACAAAATGGGTTAAGTATGGTACAGTGGGGCAAAAAGCGTTTACTATGGAACAGTGGGGCAAAAATGTACTATGGTACAGTGGGGCAAAAATGGTTAAATATAGTGGACAAAATATAGTAGGACAAAAAGGTGTTAAATTTGATTCGGTGGACCCAAAAGGTTAAATATAGCACAGTGGGTCAAAAAGCGTACATTTAGTACAGTGGGTAAAAATATGGATGCAGGGAGAGAGGGTAAGTTAAATATGAAATAAGAATGTTTCTTTTCTAAATGTATGCTTTTAGTAGCACTGTGGTGCAAAAAGGTTAAAATTATGATGCACTGCAATTATGTAGCACTGTGGTGCAGAAAGGTTAAAATTATGATGCAGTTGGGGCAAGCAAAAATTGTTTAACATGTTACAGAGGGAAAAAAATGTGTTAAATATGGTTTAGTGGAGCAAAAAGGGTTAAATATTGTACGGTGAAGCAAAAAAGTTAAATACGGTAAAATGGTTAAATGTGGTAAGTGGGGAAAAAAAGGGAACAAAATAGTCCCAGATATGTATAAAAATTCGTACTTTAGAAGCACAGTATAATAAAAAGTGTTTAATATGGTCCTTGAGTGCAAAGGTAGCTCTTACAGCGTAAACCAAAGCTAAGAAATTGTTTTTTCCAAATAGGTTCTTCTACTTAAACCGTGTGGAAAACGTTAAATAAATGGTACAGATAGGGGACAAAAATGTTGAAATACGGCCAAAGCTTGCGAATTTGGATCTTGAAGTATCAATTATCATTTTAAAATATTGTACAATCGTGCAAAGTGGTTAATTATGACACTCTAAAGGTTGAATGTGGTACAACGGAGCGATTTACTTTAGATTATTAAATTCGTATTTTTATAGATACAGTGGGACAAACATGGTTTTATATTGTACCAGGGTGTGAATGTAGGTATTGGAACATAAACAAGGAAAAGTTGCAAACGTATGAACCAAAAAAAAAAAATAGTTTTTCAACGTCCAGAGGTACTGTGGGAAAAGGGATAAATATTGTACCATGATTTCAGGGTCTCTTGGAACATAAACTAGAAATGAAACGAGTAATCAAATCTTTTTCATTTGGCACCATATGTAATAATCATGTCATTTTGAAAGAAAGAGGTATAGCTATTTTACAGTACCCTAAACAGAAAATAGATAAAAGATGGGGGCTGCGAAGCGCACCGGGTAAGCTAGTATTGAATATAACGGTCTTTCTGTTAAGTTAAGGTTAGTTAATAAGTATCTACGTACTGATGGAAGCTCTTAGCCCAATGGAAACTTAGCCGAAAGAGCTTTCACTCAATTGGACTAAGAGCATCCATCTTGAAGTTATATTCCATTTCGCAGATTCGTTAAGTTTTTCTCTTGTTGGTTGCTTAAGTTTATGCATAGAAAGAAACTTTTACTTTCGCTGCATAACCACCTAGGGTAAGAAGCTCACGCTCTACGGCGCTTTGAACTACGTTCAAAGGAGTATACATTTATTCAATAAACCCAAACTTGAATTGAAACTAAATCTTCCCTTGGCCTTTTTATTTTTCTATTTTCATACGAAAACCTAACATACATTTTTACAATCTCTGTGAGAACAACTATAAACTATACAGTCCACTTTACAATATCCTCACAGAATTGTACAGTTTGTTAGTAGAAGGTACGAGGTTAGTAAAAATGGAGCGCTACACGAATGAACAACGCATTCTCATTGTGAAATTGTTTTACCAAAATGGTGAAAGTTTTGCGGCTACAGTTCGCAAATTGCGATCAATTTGGGGTCACAATAATGCTCCAAAAGAGTCAACTGTAAAGAGATTAATGGATAAATTTGCCGAAACTGGGTCTGTTAGTGATGTAAAGACAACAACGCGCTATCGACCAGGTCGATCGACCGAAAATGTCGCAGCTGTACGTGATGATGTCGCTCAAACTCCATCCACCTCAATTCGACACCGAGCTCAGCAAATTGGTGTCTCCAAATCCACTTTGCAGCGAATTTTGACGAAAGATTTGCATCTTCATGCATACAAAGTTCAATTGACTCAGGAACTGAAGCCAACTGACCATGGACAGCGAAGGGTGTTCGTTAATTGGGTATTGGAGAGACAACATGAAAATGCTGATTTTGCCGGTCGTGTTATTTCGCGTTTTGGAGATCAGAATTGGCCGCCTAGATCGTGCGATTTAACACCATTAGATTTTTTTCTTTGGGGTTTTTTGAAGTTGATGGTTTACGCGAATAAGCTGACGACGACTCAAGCCTTTAAAGACGAAATTGGACGCTGCATTAATTAAATACCGCAGCATTCATGCAAAACGGTCATTGAAAATTTCATTAAAAGATCGCGTGCATGCCAGCAAAGCCGCGGCGGCCATCTGCACGATATATTGTTCCATACATAACCTCATTCTGTCTACTTTACGATATAATAAAGTTTCACGATTTTTTCTTAAATATCTTTGTTTTATTTAAAATTAAAAAAATGCGCTCTTCTTGGGACACCCTTTATATGTGAGCTATAGCTAAATCTTAACCGATTTTCTTCAAATTCGGTAGTGTTGGTTCATGAATCAATAAACTCTACCATTCTAAATTTCAAAACGATTGGATGTAAAATACAGCTTCTATAGAACTAAAGGGCCAATTCGGACGAAACATATATATGGGAGCTATAGCTAAATCTTAACCGATTTTCTTCAAATTCAGTAGTGTTGGTTCATGGATCAAGAAACTCTACCATTCTAAATTTCAAAATGATTGGATGTAAAATACAGCTTCTTCAGGACTAAAGAGCAAAGTCGGACGAAACATATATATGGGAGCTATAGCTAAATCTTAACCGATTTTCTTCAAATTCGGCAATGTTGGTTCATGGATCAAGAAACTCTACCGTTCTAAATTTCAAAACGATTGGAAGTAAAATACAGCTTTTATAGGACTAAATGGCCAAATCGGACGAAACATATATATGGGAGCTATAGCTAAATCTTAACCGATTTTCTTCAACTTCGGCAATGTTGGTTCATGGATCAAGAAACTCTACCATTCTAAATTTCAAAACGATCGGATGTAAAATACAGCTTCTATAGGACTAAAGGGCCAAATCGGACGAAACATATATATGGGAGCTATAGCTAAATCTTAACCGATTTTCTTCAAATTTGGCAATGTTGGTTCATGGATTAAGAAACTCTACCACTCTAAATTTCAAAACGATTGGATGTAAAATACAGCTTCTATAGGACTAAAGGGCCAAATCGGACGAAAGATATATATGGGAGCTATATCTAAATCTGAACCGATTTCAACCAAATTCAATAGCGGTCTTAACAGCCGCGAAATACTCTAAACTGCAAAATTTCAGAACGATCGGAGTGAAATTGCGACCTGTAGTCGACGAACAACTTTACATGGACAGACGGACGGACGGATGGACGGACAGACATCAGCTAGTGATTCTGAGTCGATCGGTATACTTTAAGGTGGGTCTAGCTGTGTTATTTTCAGGTGTTACAAACATCTGTCGTGAAAAAAACTTATAATACCCTGTACCACAGTGTGGTGTAGGGTATAATTAAATACTTATTAAATAGTTGATGAAAATATATTAATCTTCTTAAGTAAATATACCATTGACTTTCATTATCAATATATGTTGTAAGTAAATACTTGTCATTCTGTTACGTTGATCAAAAAATATCACGCCAAGTAATGTATTTACAAACACTGCTTGATCGAGAAACCAATTGGATATGGTTGCGTAAAAATGCTTATACATACATATAACGGCTGATCCAAGTAAAGATACTTTTTTTAAAAGCCTTTTTTTGACAGGTCACGTGTGAGTCGTGTCATGCTGTCATGTTATTTTTGTTAAGTATTGTTTGGCATTTCATCGTGGAAAGACTTACGCCTGAACAACGTTTACAAATCGTTGAACTTTATTACGAAAATTCACGTTCTGTGAAGATTGTGTTTCGTGCACTTCGCTCAACTTATGGTCAACATAATCGGCCTACTAAGCGTACTATTCGCAACACCATCACCCATCTTGAGACCCTGCATTCATTATTGGATAATATTCGACCGACTAGACCACGTCCAGCACGCAGTGAAGAAAATGTAGCGGCCGTAGCTGAGTCGATTCGGCACCGTTCGCACGGACTGACGTATGGAACGACTTGGCGCATTTTACGTCGAGATCTTAAATTGAAAGTATTCAAAATACAGCTTGTGCAAGAACTGAACTGAAGCAGCCCGACCTTCCCAAGCGACATCGCTTCGCTTGGGCTCTTGAAAAGTTCCAAGAAGATTCGATGTTTTTCCATATTTCTTCGAAAATGATGCCGGTGAGAACGTAACCGTCAACCGACTATTTGATGCCTGAAATTGAAGCTCGTGTTCTCGGCGACATTTGGTTTCAACAAGACGGCGCCACTTCCCACACATCGCATCACTCATGGGATTTATTGAGAGAACACTTCGGTGAGCAGATAATTTTACGTTTTGGGCCGGTTGATTGGCCACCAAGATCGTGTGATATCACACCGTTAGACTTTTTCCGGTGGGGATATGTAAAGTCTAAAGTTTATGCGGACCCGCTTCGATTCCGGCCTTGGAGCAAAACATCACTCGTGGCGTTCGCCAGTTACCAGTCGAAATGCTCGAACGAGTTATCGAAAATTGGACTCAACAGATGGACCATCTGAGACGTAGCCGCGGCCAACATTTGATAGACATAACCTTAATATTAATATTAGACATATTAGGCTTAATTTTCATTTTTAAGAACTGTTTACATGATTTCAAGTATTATTTACTTATTGTAAGCCTTTCAGCGCTTGATTTTTTCAATTTAAGCCGATTTATACTTGTTTTAAGAAAAACTTAATACGAACGTTTTAAGTACGATTTCGGCTTAAATTGAGAATTTTTATTTGAATTTAGTATTGCATTTGTCTTTCTGTGTAGTGATGTCAAAAATTTTACCGTTTGGCATGGAATGACTCTTATGGAAATAGTAAATTAGGTGTGAACAGGACTAGTTAGCAAAATCGTATTTTACCGACCTAAGTCGACACACTGAAACTGGCATACTCGTACCAGTACATTCTTGGTTTTTGCAAATGCAGTTTTGTCAACGGCTAATGCCGACGTCATCGTACCTGGTGTGTTTATACCCTACACCACACTGTGGTACAGGGTATTATAAGTTTGTTTCACGGCAGATGATTCTAACACCTGAAAATAACACAGCTAGACCCACCTTAAAGTATACCGATCGACTTAAAATCACTAGCTGAGTCGATTTAAGCATGTCTGTCCGTCCGTCCGTCTGTCCTTGTAAAGTTGTTCGTCGACTACAGGTCGCAATTTCACTCCGATCGTTCTGAAATTTTGCAGTTTAGAGTATTTCGCAGCTGTTAAGATCGCTATTGAATTTGGTTGAAATCAGATCAGATCTAGATATAGCTCCCATATATATCTTTCGTCCGATTTGGCCCTTTAGACCCATAGAAGCTGTATTTTACATCCAATCGTGTTGAAATTTAAAATGGTAGAGTTTCTTGATCCATGAACCAACATTGCCGAATTTGAAGAAAACCGGTTAAGATTTAGCTATAGCTCCCATATATATGTTTCGTCCGATTTGGCCCTTTAGTCCTATAGAAGCTGTATTTTAAATCCAATCGTTTTGAAATTTATAATGGTAGAGTTTCTTGATCCATGAACCAACATTGCTGAATTTGAAGAAAATCGGTTAAGATTTAGCTATAGCTCCCATATATATGTTTCGTCCGATTTTGCTCTTTAGTCCTGTAGAAGCTGTATTTTACATCCAATCATTTTGAAATTTAGAATGGTAGAGTTTCTTGATCCATGAACCAACACTACCGAATTTAAAGAAAATCTGTAAAGATTTAGCTATAGCTCCCATATATATGTTTCGTCCGATTTGGCCCTTTAGTCCTATAAAAGCTGTATATTACATCCAATCGTTTGAAATTTATAATGGTAGAGTTTCTTGATCCATGAACCAACATTGCCGAATTTGAAGAAAATCGGTTAAGATTTAGCTATAGCTCCCATATATATGTTTCGGCCGATTTTGCTCTTTAGTCCTGAAGAAGCTGTATTTTACATCCAATCATTTTGAAATTTAGAATGGTAGAGTTTCTTGATCCATGAACCAACACTACCAAATTTGAAGAAAAACGGTTAAGATTTAGCTATAGCTACCATATATATGTTTCGTCCGATTTGGCCCTTTAGTTCTATAGAAGCTGTATGTTACATCCAATCGTTTTGAAATTTACAATAAACTATTTATACATGAACTACAAAATTTATATTTCAGAGTTATTCAATATTACGAGAGTGGTGTTGGGTATTATATAGTCGGCCCAGCCCGACTTTAGCCTTTCCTTACTGGTTGTATTGTTGTTGTTGTTTATTGTTGGTCTGTTGTTTTGTTATTCAGTCAGAATTTATTTTTGTTTGAGAACATATGTATGTTTCAGTTACATTCTGTCTAATTCAAAATGTAATGTCGATGAATTATCTACTGTTCATCGCAAAATAGACATGATTGTCAGGCTCACTCACTTCAATCATTGGCAACCCTGCTTGCAATAGTTGTGCTGTGATTTGTGCTCCCTCTTCGATCTTAATTTAATTGTATTTTTGTGTGCAAATAATACGTTTTTGTTTCTAAAAATAGTTTTGATTAACAGATAAGTGTATTTTTTATAAGTGTGCTTATTGTTTTTATTATGAATCATATTATTCGTGCGTTTAGTGTTGTGTTGTTGTTGTGCCGTTTACTCTTGTACGTGCTTTCTACTCGGTTTATGTTTTGTTTTTCTCAAGCAGAGTTGCCATCAAACTTTTTTGTTCTCTTATTACACGTTTTAACATTATACAGTAGAGGGTGAAATATTTGCTTTTTTTTGTATAACATGTCGTGCTCTAGTGAAACTTGTAGAATTGTCTCCGATACGGAAAGATCTTTCGAATGCTGGCTGTGTACTGACCTTTGGCATTTTAAGTGTGCAGGTGTACCCGCAAGGATCGTAGATGCTCTGTATTGAGATAATAATGGTCTTAAATGGTGTTGTGTAAGGTGTAGAAAAATTAATGTAGATTTCTACAAATTCATTAAAGATTATTCCTTTGAGGTTTCTCAAATGGGGAAGGAGCTTTGGGCGTTGTATGAACGTTTCCATAAGTTCACTTCTCTGTTTGATAAGTTTCCAGATCTAGATGGATTCGTGTGCTCTCCTGACGTTGCTGGACGGAAGCGCAAGAGGCCGGCGAAGAAGGCGCTCTCTAAGAAGCTTACGACGTTGCACCTAGTATTACTCGCTGCAGCACCGACTGCCGATCAGGTTGTCCCTATGCAAGAGGGAAATTCAGAGGTTCATTTTGAGACTGAACCTAACCCCCTGTTAGTATATCACTGCGAGTAGGTAGGAAACCGAAGAAACTGACTGTGGTCCCAGCCAAGAAAGTGGCTTTTGTTTCCCGATTTGCTCCGGATACGTCCTCCGATGATTTAAATCTTTACATAAGGTATGAGAAGAATTTTAAAAAGGTCCTCAACTCTAAACTTCTTTATGAACCGAATGACAAAGCCGGTCTGGATAATCTGGACGAGCATATCACCACATCATTCAATAGTTCCCTTGAAAAAGCCTGTCCAAAAACAAGCTACAAGGGTAAAACTAAACCTCAATGGTGGACTTCTGAGCTAACGGCAAGGAAAAAGAACTGCAACAAGCTATTTAACAAGGCGAAATCTACTGGAGCCTTTGATGATTGGGATGCATATAAAGGGCAACTCAAGATCTATAAGAAGGAGCTTAGGAAGGCGCAAAGACGCTCTTGATATTCCTTCTGTGGCGAAGTGGTAAAGGTCTCCGACGCCGCAAGGCTGAGGAAGGTACTATCAGCGTCTCCTTGTACAGTGGGGTATTTGCAGGATGAGGCAAGCAACTGGACAAAAAAAAACGAGCAATCGCTAAGTGTACTGCTCGACACGCATTTCCCGGGGAACTCATCAACAGAGCCCGAGGATCAACAGGACCAACAAGAGTGCGAGTGGACTGCGAGCGTCGCTACCTTGTTGACTGAGAGATCCAAAATAAGCTGGGCTATAAACAGCTTTGAGCCCTTCAAGTCACCTGGACCAGACGGCATCACTCCTGCAGAAATGCAGAAAATGTTAAAGTACTCGTACATTATCCCCTGGCTGCAGAAAATGTATGTAGGCTGTATTAGGCTTTCATACATCCCGAATCGATGGAGGGATACCAAAGTGGTATTCATACCCAAAGCGGGGAAGATATCGCACACTAGGTCAAAAGACTTCAGACCAATTAGCCTATCCTCTATCCTATTGAAAAGTCTGGAAAGACTTTTAGATTATTTCATTAGGCAAAACCTGGATACAAAACTCCTGCCGGGGAACCAACATGCTTGCAATAAGGGGAAGTCTACAGAATCAGCCCTGCACGAACTTGTGAGCACTATCGAATCGTCTCTACATTTCAAGGAATTCACCATGGTGGCGTTTTTTGACATAGAAGGGGCTTTTAACAACATACACCCAGATGCGGTAATCGCGGCATTGTCACATCTAAAGGTGAACTCTATCTTGATTAGACTAATTCAAAGACTACTCAACAGAAGACGCATAACAGCATGTCTAGGGTCCACAACTCTAACAAGGTTTGTAAACAGGAGGAGTACTGTTTCCACTAATTTGGAACCTAGCGGTGAATGAAATCCTGCTAGATCTAGAACGGTGTGGCTGCAATGTCGTGGCATATGCGGACGACCTGGCAATCGCAGTGAGTGGCAAATTCGAAAACATCCTCATATTCTACAGGTGGCTCTGAACAAGTTGTCTATATAGGCCAGAAGCAGCGGTTTGGGTGTTAACCCAAACAAGATAGAATTGGTTCTCTTTACTAGGATGATGTGGACCCTCCCCCTCGGATAAATGGAACAGATCTAGTCTTTTCTGAAAGTGCAAAATTTTTAGGAATAATTTTGGATAGGGAACTGTCATTCAGACTAAACGTACTGGAACGTGTAAAGAAGGCCAACATCGACCTATATTCCTGCAGGAAGGCTGTAGGGTTGCGGTGGGGCCTCTCTCCTAAAATTGGCCATTGAATATATATAGCAGTGGTTCATCCAATACTGTTATCCGGCATTGTGGTATGGTGGACGGCAACCGACAAACTAACAATCACAAACCTGCTATCAAGGGTTCAGAGAACTGCCTGTCTTTGCATAAGCGGAGGGTTAAGGACTACAGCGGCTGAGTCTCTACAAGCCCTTCTCCATATATGTACTGCCGATTAATGTTGTGGCGAGAGAAGTTGCAACCAAAGCGGCAATAAGATTAAACTGCCTATTGATGTGGAAGTACAAGAACTACGGTCACATGAGGATATCACAGTGTAGTGCTATGGTAACAGACCGAGTGGACTATATATCAACGGTGCGCACCTTTGAGATGAACTACATCACTATGATTCCAGCCAGGGATGAATGGGATGGCAGAATACCCGGAAATAGAAACCATCTCCACTTCTATACGGATGGTTCGAAGCTTGAAGAAAAGGTTGGCTTCGGAGTACACTGTGAAGAACTTAATTTGGATATAGCTCACAGACTACCGGATACCTGCAGTGTCTATCAAGCCAAATAATGGCAATATGGGAAGTCGCCAAGTGGCTGAATCGGAACATAGTAACTAACACTGGCGTTGTCATTTACTCGGACAGCCAGGCTGCCATCAATTCTCTGGAGGCCACATCCCTAAATTCACAAACAGCCCTCGACTGCCGCAGATCTCTTAACGAGATGGCTGAGCAGTTTAATATACACCTCATATGGGTGCCTGGGAATAGGGATATCTCGGGGAACTGCAAAGCTTGCTAGGAAAGGGACGACTTTACAAATTCTCGAAGAATTTGCATATATTGGTGCGCCACTATCCACGTGCAAGCTTTGGCTTAGGAAACGGGCAATCAGGCAGTCCAACGAAAGATGGATAGCTAGACAAATCTGGCCAAGGTATGACCTGAGACGGTCAAAATATCTCCTCGCACTGGAAAGGAAAAGATTGTCTACGTTAGTGTCAGTTCTGACGGGACACTGCCTGATCGGCGAACACGCCAGAAGATTGGGTATTAACTCCAATGACTTCTGCAGAAGCTGTGGAGATGAGGAAGAAGTGGAGAGCATTGAGGCACTTGCTATGGGACTGTCCCACTTTGAGTAAGCGACGACTGGACCTACTGGGGTCGGCCTTTCTAGGCAGCCTAACAGATCTTTCCAGTACCAATATTCGTGCTATCGATACATTTGTATATCAAACAGGTTGGTTCCGATGAAGGGCATTTTAGTCCGTGGTACCACTAGGGACCTATAGTGGTCTATGTGAGCTGAAGAAATAAAAAAGAAAACCGCTGCCACCCTAACCTAAACCATAAGGTCTAAGATAGATGGTGATTTTTATCTGAAATCATTTAAAATGCGTTCATCTTCGTCCGTATCTCAGTCGTCATTCAAGGTCATCCGGAGATCTTTGACAAACTGATACAACGTGATTTTTGGCCGCCTAAGGCATTTGTTAAGGAGTTTGTTGATAGGGTTGATAATTTAGCACGTCTGCCTTTGAGACAATCTACATCAAGGTCTTCAAAAAACTAATAAATTCTTTTGTGATAGCATACCAGAATGTTAGAGGGCTTAATACTAAATTATCCCACTTATTTTCTGACAGCTTTTACTTTGAGTTTTCAGTTTTAGGCTTCACTGAAACTTGGCTAAAGTCTTCAATATTTAATTCTGAGATTCTTTTAAATAAGTATTTAATATATCGAAAAGATCGCATAGATAGAATTGGCGGTGGTTATTACCGTTATCAGTACGCTTTCTTGAATGTAAAGACATTTCTTGAGACTAAAGACATTGAATGTATTGTTGTCTCTATTAATTTAGGTAAAGCTAAATTATTTGTGTCTTGCTCGTACATCCCTCCAAACTCGGAATTATCTGTTTATGATAATCACTTGTTGGCCATCAGCAGAGTAATTTCAATGTTGAGGGATGTATACCGTATCATCATTTTAGGGGATTTTAATGTACCCTCCTTTTCTTGGCTTTCTTTGCCGGAAACTGAGGCTCTTACTACTTTGAATTCATCTTGATCGACGTTTGAGTGGACTAACGATGTGGTTAGGCGTTTTTCTGATATTGGGCTATTCCAGATCAACGATATTTCCAATAGTTATGATAAGTTACTTGATTTGGTATTCGTGAATAATACACATTTTTTTGAAATTTATAGAATTTCTCCCGTCTCTTCCCCGGAATACAGTTACCATCCCACACTGAAAAAAAAATTGTCATAAAATTAAAGAAATGCTCCAAAGACGTCCTTAGTCTTCAAAATAAGTACATTTTGTACTTAAAATTAAGAAAATGTACTTAAAATTAAGTAAATTACTTAATATTATTGAAATTATCTATGTTTTAAGTACAAAATGTACTTATTTTAAAAACTAATGACGTCTTTGGAGCATTTCTTTAATTTTATGACAATTTTTTTTCAGTGCACGCTCTGTATTTCGATGTTGTGTGAAATGGAGGACTCTTCTGTAGACTCACAGTTTTTTGTTTCAGAAGAACAAACTTTGAATTGCTTTATTCTCAGCGCAGCGTTGGGACAGTTCGAAAAAAAAGAGTGACATAACTCAAAATTTTAACTTTTTGAGGTTGCCTTACAAAAATGTGAATTTTGGAAATGTTCATAAATCAATCTCAGCGAAATTTGATCTATAAGTAAAAAACCATAACCACAATTTCCCCATAATTTCCGATGAAATGTTTCCATATTCGTCGAAATGTTTTCATATTCTCAATCTTTGGACCTTTCTGGCTCCCGCACAAAGTACCAAATTCTGTATTCCATTACTCTCAAAGTGAGGGTATCTCTTAGTCGGTTTACTCGACTAAATTTTTCTTACTTGTTTGTTTTTAATTTACTACAGCAGCATTTAACTATCACCAACATTTTTTGGTAAACTAATAAATTACATTAGTCGTGCTTTAAATTATATTTATCTGATTTGACTTATGTAATTACCCGCCACTGTTAATGTCTACACAAATTTGATATCTGATAATATTTCTTTGCTTCTTTTATTGATAACAATTGTTTGATGAATATTCTATCAGCAATTGGTGGCGGAGGGGGGCTTCTATTTCATTTCTGATTCTAAGAATTTTGTGGAACGCTTTATTGTGATATGCCCGTCTACGCAATATTCCTTAGAAACAGCAGATAAAATTCATAATGCAAACAAAAGAAACATTGTACCTTAGCTCGCTTCATGGTCAAACTAATTAGGATAGTACCTAAATGTAGAATAGTAGTCAAAACCAAAATAGTAGTCTGTACTCTACAATCTTCTGATTTTGTTATTTCAGTCTGTTCATATATAAATATAAGTATTGCGTCGAAAATTGATAAATAAGCTTGTTTTTGGGGTCAAAGGCTATTCCTTTTTGCAACGAACCGCTTTTTCGTGAAAACTCTCCTTTGCCTTTCAATTTATCATTTTGAGATTCTATTAGATTAGTTTTTTTTATCCATTGGTTCATCCAAATTGTGATACCGCATCTCATAAAGAGGTATCCACTCTTTACGTCAACCAGTCTCCATAGCTGACCAATGTTATTTATTAACGAAGAATTTTGTTTACACATTTAATAGAGATGAATACATTGCAATTAAAATTACACTATGCAACAAAGACAAATGTGTCAGAGACCTAAAATTTTTTTGTCGTGCAGACGAGGCGTACTATTTCATGACACCAAAACATTTTTTTTAAAGTTCCAGTTTCCTCGAAAGTAACTTTAGTATTTAGACCATATTTTGAAGAATATGTCCGAGAGAGCCGTGATTCACATTACATTAAAGAAAATTAGGGTTAACATTTTCATAAAATGTGTCCATGAAAATTGGATTAAAAAAAAACAATTACAAAATCTTTGCCATAAAAACATTTTTTTGTTTTGGTTTCATAAAATAGTATGTCTCAATCTACACAAAAAAAGTTTTTAGGCCTCGGACACAAAACTTTTTTTTGTTGCCTGGTGTAATTGTAAGAAGTTCCGCGTATCGATTTTGAACATACAATTACTTAGTCTAGGAAAACATGGCTAATCTTTCATCTATGCTTTTTGAATAAATAGGTATATTCTACTTAGCATATGGGCATGAAAAAATCCCCCTACATTGAGTTTAAGGGGATTTTTCTTAGCTAATGCTGTCGATGTTTATCACTAAAAATATAAATAAATGCATCGATTAGCAACCTATTAAAAATCCCCTTTAAAACATGCCTAAACTATAACAATGGAATTCCACCACAGATATAAATACATTCACAATTGAGTCATCAACTATTTCTGAAATTTTGCGCATTTAGCTTCTTTGCGAAAATGTCAAAACTGGACATAACTTGTAAAATTCTTCGCATAACGTAGCCATAATTACGCAGACTTTTACTATTTTTTACAGAAAGTAATTTTTTGTCCTATACCTTTCATAGGTCCTTGATAGATAAGGTGACGGTTTCAAACATTTTGAGATACTGATATTGATAAAGATAAGAGATTATTATTATATTATTTAAATAATAAAGTAAGAAAACAAAAACAACAATTAATTTATTCATGAACTTGTGTAAATAGTTTTTTTTTATATTTTAAACAAAATTAACTAAAATCGCCAAAAAAAAAATTAAGAAAGTTTCAGTTTGGTAATATGGTACTTTGGATAGGTGATACCAGAACGCTGAAAAGAAATGGTTTATTCTTTGTCAGAGTCCAGTCATTGAAAATGTTGTCTAAAATACAGACTATGAAAACCTTAGATGATTCCTTCCGAAGTTATGGGAATATCGTGTTCAAATCAATCTGTCAATCTAAGCCCATTTTGCGCTGCACATTAGATACTTCAAATACGTGCACCAAATTGTAAGTCTTTATGTGCACTGGTATTAACGTCATGAGCCACAAAGGAGACGTGGCAATAATTAAATTTTTTTATGGGACTATAGGTACTATATTAGCATTACACTGCACAAAATTTCAAGTAAAGTACAGGTATTAAAGTTATAGGGCCTTTTTCATAAAAACTTAATGAAGGTTTTAGGAACGTTTTAGCAGTGTTAACAAGTTCTTCAAACCTTCATTAAATTTTTATGAATAAGGGCCATAGAGGAAGACCACAGTGGTCGACTCTAGTATAGAGGAAGACCACAGTGGTCGACTCTAGTATAGAGGAAGACCACAGTGGTCGACTCTAGTATAGAGGAAGACCACAGTGGTCGACTCTAGTATAGAGGAAGACCACAGTGGTCGACTCTGGTATAGAGGAAGACCACAGTGGTCGACTCTAGTATAGAGGAAGACCACAGTGGTCGACTTTAGTATAGAGGAAGACCACAGTGGTCGACTCTAGTATAGAGGAAGACCACAGTGGTCGACTCTAGTATAGAGGAAGACCACAGTGGTCGACTCTAGTATAGAGGAAGACCACAGTGGTCGACTCTAGTATAGAGGAAGACCACATTGGTCGACTCTAGTATAGAGGAAGACCACAGTGGTCGACTCTAGTATAGAGGAAGACCACAGTGGTCGACTCTAGTATAGAGGAAGACCACAGTGGTCGACTCTAGTATAGAGGAAGACCACAGTGGTCGACTCTAGTATAGAGGAAGACCACAGTGGTCGACTCTAGTATAGAGGAAGACCACAGTGGTCGACTCTAGTATAGAGGAAGACCACAGTGGTCGACTCTAGTATAGAGGAAGACCACAGTGGTCGACTCTAGTATAGAGGAAGACCACAGTGGTCGACTCTAGTATAGAGGAAGACCACAGTGGTCGACTCTAGTATAGAGGAAGACCACAGTGGTCGACTCTAGTATAGAGGAAGACCACAGTGGTCGACTCTAGTATAGAGGAAGACCACAGTGGTCGACTCTAGTATAGAGGAAGACCACAGTGGTCGACTCTAGTATAGAGGAAGACCACAGTGGTCGACTCTAGTATAGAGGAAGACCACAGTGGTCGACTCTAGTATAGAGGAAGACCACAGTGGTCGACTCTAGTATAGAGGAAGACCACAGTGGTCGACTCTAGTATAGAGGAAGACCACAGTGGTCGACTCTAGTATAGAGGAAGACCACAGTGGTCGACTCTAGTATAGAGGAAGACCACAGTGGTCGACTCTAGTATAGAGGAAGACCACAGTGGTCGACTCTAGTATAGAGGAAGACCACAGTGGTCGACTCTAGTATAGAGGAAGACCACAGTGGTCGACTCTAGTATAGAGGAAGACCACAGTGGTCGACTCTAGTATAGAGGAAGACCACAGTGGTCGACTCTAGTATAGAGGAAGACCACAGTGGTCGGCTCTAGTATAGAGGAAGACCACAGTGGTCGACTCTAGTATAGAGGAAGACCACAGTGGTCGACTCTAGTATAGAGGAAGACCACAGTGGTCGACTCTAGTATAGAGGAAGACCACAGTGGTCGACTCTAGTATAGAGGAAGACCACAGTGGTCGACTCTAGTATAGAGGAAGACCACAGTGGTCGACTCTAGTATAGAGGAAGACCACAGTGGTCGACTCTAGTATAGAGGAAGACCACAGTGGTCGACTCTAGTATAGAGGAAGACCACAGTGGTCGACTCTAGTATAGAGGAAGACCACAGTGGTCGACTCTAGTATAGAGGAAGACCACAGTGGTCGACTCTAGTATAGAGGAAGACCACAGTGGTCGACTCTAGTATAGAGGAAGACCACAGTGGTCGACTCTAGTATAGAGGAAGACCACAGTGGTCGACTCTAGTATAGAGGAAGACCACAGTGGTCGACTCTAGTATAGAGGAAGACCACAGTGGTCGACTCTAGTATAGAGGAAGACCACAGTGGTCGACTCTAGTATAGAGGAAGACCACAGTGGTCGACTCTAGTATAGAGGAAGACCACAGTGGTCGACTCTAGTATAGAGGAAGACCACAGTGGTCGACTCTAGTATAGAGGAAGACGACAGTGGTCGACTCTAGTATAGAGGAAGACCACAGTGGTCGACTCTAGTATAGAGGAAGACGACAGTGGTCGACTCTAGTATAGAGGAAGACGACAGTGGTCGACTCTAGTATAGAGGAAGACCACAGTGGTCGACTCTAGTATAGAGGAAGACCACAGTGGTCGACTCTAGTATAGAGGAAGACGACAGTGGTCGACTCTAGTATAGAGGAAGACCACAGTGGTCGACTCTAGTATAGAGGAAGACCACAGTGGTCGACTCTAGTATAGAGGAAGACCACAGTGGTCGACTCTAGTATAGAGGAAGACCACAGTGGTCGACTCTAGTATAGAGGAAGACCACAGTGGTCGACTCTAGTATAGAGGAAGACCACAGTGGTCGACTCTAGTATAGAGGAAGACCACAGTGGTCGACTCTAGTATAGAGGAAGACCACAGTGGTCGACTCTAGTATAGAGGAAGACCACAGTGGTCGACTCTAGTATAGAGGAAGACCACAGTGGTCGACTCTAGTATAGAGGAAGACCACAGTGGTCGACTCTAGTATAGAGGAAGACCACAGTGGTCGACTCTAGTATAGAGGAAGACCACAGTGGTCGACTCTAGTATAGAGGAAGACCACAGTGGTCGACTCTAGTATAGAGGAAGACCACAGTGGTCGACTCTAGTATAGAGGAAGACCACAGTGGTCGACTCTAGTATAGAGGAAGACCACAGTGGTCGACTCTAGTATAGAGGAAGACCACAGTGGTCGACTCTAGTATAGAGGAAGACCACAGTGGTCGACTCTAGTATAGAGGAAGACCACAGTGGTCGACTCTAGTATAGAGGAAGGCCACAGTGGTCGACTCTAGTATAGAGGAAGACCACAGTGGTCGACTCTAGTACAGAGGAAGACCACAGTGGTCGACTCTAGTATAGAGGAAGGCCACAGTGGTCGACTCTAGTATAGAGGAAGGCCACAGTGGTCGACTCTAGTATAGAGGAAGACCACAGTGGTCGACTCTAGTATAGAGGAAGACCACAGTGGTCGACTCTAGTATAGAGGAAGGCCACAGTGGTCGACTCTAGTATAGAGGAAGACCACAGTGGTCGACTCTAGTATAGAGGAAGGCCACAGTGGTCGACTCTAGTATAGAGGAAGACCACAGTGGTCGACTCTAGTATAGAGGAAGACCACTATATATGGAGTAGGGCTTGTAGATACTCGGTCGCTGTAGTCCTTAAGGACCCGCATATGCTCAGGCAGACTGTTCTCTGAACCTTTGTTAGTAGGTTGGTGACGGTTAGTTTGTCAGTTGCCATCCACCATACCACAATGTCTTATAGCAGTATAGGACGAACTACTGCTATATATATCCAGTGGACGATTTTAGGATAGAGGCCCCACCGCTACCCTACAGCCTTTTTGCTGGAATATAAGGCGACGTTGGCCTTCCTTACGTTAAGTCTAAATAACTGTTTTCTATCTAGAATTATTCCTAAAAATTGTGCACTTTATTTATCCGAGGAGGAGGGTCCACATGTGGGACTTTATTCATCCTACTAAAGAGAACCAATTATGTCTTGTTTGGGTTTACGCCCAAACCGCTGCTTCTGGCCCATCTAGCCAATTTTTTCAGAGCCACCTGTAGAATGTATCGGAGGACGTTTTCGAATTTGCAACTCACTGCGATTGCCACGTCGTCCGCATATGCCACGACCTTGCAGCTAGGTTCCAACCACGATAAACGTATATTATGCACATTTTGGAATGAAAGAATGTTCGTGTACAGCAAGATAAACTACGTTTACGATAAACGTTTTCATTCACTGGAAATATTTCAACAAGTACCGGAAAAGTAAAGCGTTTGAGACAAACGAACTATGTTTGCGATAAACGACTTCCAAACGTTTTTTTCTTTGGGTGTAGAAGCAAGACATCTTATTTAGGATATATTATGAGAAATCCAAAATATTATTTAGGATATATTATGAGAAATCCAAAATATAAACTACTGCAAATCATAACGTGCGCAAATATCAAAGGAAGACCAGCTAGAGGAAGAAGTAAGACAACATGGCTTGAAAACTTCCAAGCATGAACTGGCATCCGTGATGTGACAAATCTCCTAAGTGAGGCGAGAGATCGAGAGGCTTTTGCGGCGATGTTAAAACATTTATGATATTATATTTGAAATGTATTTATAGAATTGTATTGGTCGCTAACACTCGGAAAACGAGTTGCCAAATAAAGAAGAAGGAGTGGACCAATGTAGTCCATCTTCGAACTTAACGTGAGATAAAAGTAATAATACCACACACCAAATATGAAGACAATCCTTTTTTCCTTCCGAGAGTTATCGAACGCTCCAGCCCGGGGACAGACAGACAGATGAACGGACATTGCTTAAATGACTTAAAATGTCCTAAAACGGATTTTCGCCGAACATACTTGGCGGTCTTAGGTCACTCCTTCGATGTATTATCCTTTTTGTCCGTAACAAAAGATATACATACATATACCCTCCTCCCTGTAAGGTGTGGGGATAATTAACTGCTGTAAAATAACTTGTGCAGTGGAATGCTTTTATTGTACTTACAGACAGCTAAAGTTGGACATTATTGTCTCTTCTCTTTTAGTACCTCCCACACAAAATAGCCAAATTTAATGGCTAATAACGTTAATGCGGGCAATTAACATCGCCACGAAGGGCAATTAACATCGCCACGAAGTGAGATAACACGGCCAATGAATTACTCGCGCAAAAGAGCCATTGTTTCGTTGCTGCGTGGCACCATCCTGTTGGAACCACATATCGCCCAGGTCCATATCCCCAATTTCTGGCCACAAGAAGACTGTTATCATCTCGCGATAGCGAACACCATCACGGTTCATTCTTAGCCGACTTCATTTTCGAAGAAAACGACGCCGCCGGTGCGGACCCGGTTTTGCTGGAATTTGTGCACAATTCTCCCGATTGTGGACACATTTAATCGACTATTATGACCAAAAGAATTACGAAGTGCACAAAATGCAATTGTCGTAAAAAGCTTAAACAATCTTAACGCGTTGCTCAATTGTGTACCTGTCCATGGTTGAATTTGTCAAACACTGAAAGAAAGAAATGTCAAATTAAGTTGGGCAAAAAACTTTACATTAAGGTGTGACTCACAATTAACAGCGTGGTTGGACAACCTTTTATCTATTATCACAGGAAAAAAAAGTCATGTGTTACTCCCACACCAATTGATAGATTCATTCGAACACATCATTCCCATAACTTCTGCAGCAATCATCTAAATGTTTTTCATATGTATTTTATACAAAATTTCCAATGACGTTTATGCCGCTAAACTCTACCTTCTCGTTGATAAATTAAATTTCTTTATATTTTAGAATTTACTTTACCCAATTTCAATAAACTAACAAAAAATTTCAAAATTTTCTTTCGATTTTCTACAAAATAATTTGTTATCTTTAACAACACATTTTAATACATTTTGATAAATATACAACTCTCTGTCCATCGATTCTATCTATTTACTGAAAGATATAACAAGGCAATGATACACATTGTACATACTCGTATACATAAAACGAGGGCAGTTTGAACAGGAAATACTGAATAAAATAAATGTGCTAAATAAATGAATATTGCATATAGTGTTTCAATATATTAAAAATATATGCACATAGTTCATTTCCACAGGAACGAAATTTTAGACATTAAGTTGGAATAATTACACTACGCAACAAAAAAAAATGGTGTGTCCGAGATCTAAACACCTTTTTTTGGTGTAGATTAAGGAATACTAAAGGGTGGTTACATTGTAAGGGCCGATGTTGAATGTAAACCAAACCTAAAAGTCAAGTTTTTTTCTGAATTTCATTTGACATTTCTCAATTTCAGACTAACTCAATTTGAACCATGGAAAGATACACAATCGAGCAACGCGTTAAAGTTTTTTAAGCCTTTTAAGAAAATGGGCGTTCGAATCAAAATTCATTTCGTGCACTTCTCGATGTTTTTTTGATCAGCATAATCGACAAAATGTCTCCACAATCGGGAGAATTGTGCGCCAATTTCAGCAAACCGGGTCTGTAGGAGATGTGAAAACACCTGTGCATGCTCGTCCAGTTCGTTTGGTGCGGCTTATGGGCTGGCGACGTCATCGGGCCATACTTCTTCGAAATGAGGCCGGTCAGGCAGTTAATGTGAATGGTTTTCGCTATCGTGAGATGATAACGAACTTTTTATGGCCCGAATTGGAAGATATGGATGTGGACAATATGTGGTTTCAACAGGACGGTGCCACTCGCCATACAGCTTACGAAACAATGGCTCTTTCTCACGTCTTGGCGATGTCAATTGGCCGCCAAGATCATGTGATTTGGCACCGTTGGACTTCTTTCTTTGGGGTTATTTGAAAGAAAAGGTGTACGTCGATAAGCCAGCAACAATTCAAGAGCTAAAGGATGAGGTAATTCGGCACATTAACAGCATAGAACCTCAATTATGCCTCAGCGTCATCGAAAATTTGGACCATCGGATGGAGGTGTGCCGCCGAGGTCGCGGCGGCCATTTGGCCGATATTTTGTTCCATACATAATTGAGCCATACCAATATTATCATAATAAAAAGAAATAACAATAATTTGTGTTATATTCAAAATCAACATCAAATTCAAAGTCAAATTTAACCACCCTTTATTTTATGAATCAAACATTTTTTTATGATAAAGTGTTTTTAATGTTAAAATTTTTATGGAATATACGTTTATGGAATATACGTTGTAGCTTAAGCCCGATAGGGGTCACGCCCCTTTAAATTAAGAAAAATTATGAGGGCAACATATGTTGGGAATATCACTTTCTATGGGGGCTACATCTAAATCGGAACCGATTTTCTCGGAATTGGATAGTGTTAATTCAAGTAATAAGAAACCTCTTTCTGCTGAATTTTGTACTGACCGGATATAAGAAAACAGTTTAGACAGTGCTAACATGTCAAATCGGGAGTAGCATATATGTGAGGGCTATATCAAAACCTAAGCCAATTTTCCCCAAATGTGGTAGTGCTCGTTTCTGTAATAAGAAACCTCTTTCTGTCGAATTTCATAATGATCGGATATAAAATATAGTTTCCACAGCGTAGTTGGTGCCACAATATTCCACGAAGAAGGTTGTTTTCAATTGCCTCGATTAGAATGACTCTGACGAACTGCAATGGGGATAACACACATTCTTGCCTCACGCCAGATTTTCCAGATAAAGGAGGAGATAGTTTGTTGCCATGTTCTCCACTGGTACTGTACCTAGATTAGATTGCAGATGTTGTCAGGATCGCCTTTTCTGTCCATAGCTTATACTTTGTTGGTTAATTAGATCAAACGCCTTTTGGATATCATTGAAAATAAGGTAGAGCGATATCGAGCTTATACTTCAAAAATATGGTCTACATCAGGGATCGGCACACTCATGCAACCATACAAAAACGTTTCTCTCTCTCAATGGAAACTCATTGAGAGGAGAGAACCGCCCATGGGCGCTGTTTTGTCGATATCTGGTGTACGTACTAAAGTAAACTTCCAACAAAATCGTAATTAAAAAAAAACAGAAAGGAAAGACCGAAAGTCGGGCGGGGCCGACTATATAATACCCTACACCTACCTACCAATGCGAAAATGGGCATTGCGATAAGAATTTGGCAGTTTTCATACATGTAATAAGCAAACTCTCTCTCTATAAAACACGGTTTCTACAGCGCTTACATGTCAAATCGGGTGTAACATATATATTGGGACTATGTTAAAATCTGAACCGATTTTTTCCGAATTTGGCAGTGTTCATACATGTAATAAGAAAACTCTCTCTGTTAAATGTCGTACTGATCGGATATAAAACACGATTTCTACAGCGCTTAAATGTTAAATCGGGTGAAACATATATATGGGGGCTATATCTAAATCTGAACCGATTTTCCCCGAATTTGGCAGTGTTCATACATGTAATAAGAAAACTCTCTCTGTTAAATTTCGTACGGATCGGATAAAAAACACGATTTCTACAGCGCTTAAATGTTAAATCGGGTGAAACATATATATGGTGGCTATATCTAAATCTGAACCGATTTTCCCCGAATTTGGCAGTGTTTATTCATGTAATAAGAGAACTCTCTCTGCCGAATTTCATAAAGATCGGATGTAAAATGTGGTTTCTACGGCGCTTGCATGTCAAATCGGGTGAAACATATATATGGGGACTATATCCAAATCTGAACCGATTTTAACCAATTTCAATAGGGATCGTCCTTGGGCCAAAAAAGAGCACTATGCTAAATTTCATCACAATCGGACCATAAATACGACCTGCACTTTGATTACAAGAATACATGGACATACGGACAGACAGACGGACAGACAGACGGACATGGCTAAATCGACTCAGAAAGTGATTCTGAGTCGATCGGTATAATAAACAATGGGTCTATCTCTTCCCCTTTTAGATGTTACAAACAAATGCACAAAGTCATAATACCCTGTACCACAGTGTGGTGTAGGGTATAAAAAACAGTAAAGAAAGGCATAAACTCGGGTGGGGCCAACTATATAATAGGCATGTTTTCGTTACAAGCTAGCAATTTTAGTTTAGCACTTTGCAACGAAAACAACTGACTGTCTCACTAACTGGCACATAAGCAATAAGTGGCGGATTTTCACTATCTGGTAGCAATGGTGTCATGAGTTGCGAAGAAAGAACAGTACGAAACAGACAAAAAATTCGTGAAAAGTATTTATAAAAAAGTAAAAGTAAAAAAGGAACGCTGCCTTAAATACCACCTGAAAAATTGTGGTATTTAAGGCTTATGACAACAAAATGAAATTTGATTTCAATTCTTGACAAAATTGAATAAAGCTAAATTTCTTACAGCCTGTTTCTGTAACTTAAAAATTTGCTTTCGTTCGCCTGCCAGACGACAAACAGCTGATTTGGGTTTCAGTAACTACCATCAGAACGACAAGTCGTACGATAATGAACTCGTACGAAAACGTAATCATTTCAGTGCAAATTTTGGTTTCTCTATCTCTCTTTGCTGTCATCTCGGCGAACACAAATGTCAGATCGAGTCACATTATTTTATTTGTCGACTGATAGGAACAATGACAAAAAAACATTATTAAAAGCAAAAAATAAGTAGATATTAATCTAATTATGGTAAAAACAATTAAATAATAATAAAATTGTGTACATATGGGTACACATTTAAGCATACAGAAGTCAATATTGGTTGCTCGCTAAGATGGAAAAAAATTATCAGTGCACAATGAGAGAGTCGGGAGAAATAAATGAGAGTCTTGGTGCAGCTCAACTGACCACCCAGGGTTGCTTTTTTGGTCACGGCTAGTGTGAATAGTACAGATATGTATTTGCTAAGGTCGACCATACACAAATGTGTGCTTTTTTAGACCGGAAGTTGTGAAATTATTGATCTGGCAATTACATTATTTTCCAATTGGTAAATTGCTAACGTCGTTGACGTAAGGCCAGGCGAATGAACGATAGAACGTTAGAGAAACCAAATTCCTGACGAAAGTGAGTGACTGGTTTTCGTTCGCAGAGACTTTCGTTAGAAATTCAGAAACAGGCAGTTAGTTTCAGTTAAAGTTCTTAGTTTCAGCTAAATTTCTTAGAAAATTTGGTCTTTATATCTTAAATAAGCCTTTTTGGGAGCGATATATATACACGGGGTAAAAGCGGCATTTTTGATATGTTTGAATTGATAGTAAATATATTTGGAAACGAATTTTTTAAATATTATATATTTGTTAACAAATAAATTTTATTTGAAAATCCAAAAAAATTGTTTGGAACGCATATATTAATATATTATGTAGAACATAATATATTTGAAAACTTACATTCGTAAATAAAATATATGTTTACACACAAACAAATTTATTGTCTAAGAAGTTTTCCAAATATATATTTTTTTAAAATTTTTAAAACTTTGCTGAATTTTTCGAATTTTAGTTAGTTTTTCTAAATATCTATTAATTAAAAATATCTTTAGCATTAATATTGCAATTCATCACTTCAATCCATCAATGCAATTTATAGTTACAAACGATTATACACGCTGAAAAAAAATCGCTTCTGTACTATATTGTCCCAAACATATTCGGCTTGAAATATACATATGTTTAGGGTACACTCCGAATATATATTATTTGACACACACAAATATTATATGTTTGGGAGGATAGTGTTCTAAAAAAAAATATGTTCGCATTCTAATATATTTTTTATTTAGAACCAATTTTTCCGAAACAAAGTTTAATTTGTAATAATGTATTTTGGCAATGTATGAATGCCTAATTTAAAGACAAGTTTTCTGGTTTTCAAATTTATTTTATACATTTTATATGTTTTTAAAATTTACTTAAAACTTAAATGGTATAATCTTTGTAAATATAAATTGCATTGATGTGTGATGAATTGGAATAAAACTAACTAAAATTGGAATAAGTCAGCAAAGTTTAAAAAATATATATTTGGAAAACTTCTTAAACAGTAACTTTGTTTGTGTGTAAACACATATTTTATTTGTGAAAGTCAGTTTGCAAATAAATTATGTTCTAATATATTAATATATGAGCTCCAAACAAAACTTCTTGATTTTCAAATAAAATTTATTTGTTAACAAATAAATAATATTTAAAAAAATAGTTTCGAAATATATTTTCTTTCAATTCAAACATATCAAAAATGACGATTTTCCCCCGTGTACGATTTATGTTTTAATTGCATTTTACAAACTTATAAAATTTATACAAAAATTGCACTTTGAACTTCTGAAAAACAGAAAACTTGTCTTTAAATTAAGGCAATGATACATTGCCAAAATACTTAAATACAAATTAATCTTTGTTTCGGAAATATTAGTTTCAAATAAAAAATATTAGAATGGGAACATATTTGTGTTTAAAACAATATCCTCCCGAACATATAATATTTGTGTGTGTCAAATATTATTTATTTGGAGTGTACCCTAAACATATGTATATTTCAAGCAGAATATGTTTGGGACAATATATTACAGAGACGATATTTTTTCAGCGTGTAGGTGGACTATAACAACACGTATATGAACTGATTTAAAAACAAGTAAGAAATTTCAGTCGGGTAAACCGACTAAGGTATACTACATACTCTCACTTTGTGAGCAATGTAAATATGCACTGGTATATGTACTAATACAAGGTGGCGCAAAAGTAATCCTCCTATCAGAAAATGCTATAAATTTTGCGATTGACCCCTAATGTCAGTTCTGTTTTGACATTTGTGTAGTAAACACATGCGAAATACACGTTAATAAACAATGTTACGCTACACTGCTCCAGAACGCGGAATATTGCAGACTATTTATTTGACCAATAATCGGTCGGTGACTTTGGCACAGATTTCCTGGCCGTCCAACGCCTACTGGTGAAACACTGCGACGTTTAGCCGCTCGCCTCGAAGAGACTGGCACAACACGAGATGCTGCCAGGCGTGGCAGACCCCGGAGTAGCCGTTCTGCAGAGAATATTGCTGCTGTAGCCGAGGATGTCATGGAAGCGCAGCCGACATCGACCAGACGACGTGCCACGCAAATGGGTATCAGTCGACGGTCTCTACAGCGAATTTTGGTACAAGATTTGAAGATGTTTCCGTACAAAGTCCAGACGGTACATCAGCTGTTAGCTGCTGACCGTCAATCGCGTCTAACATAACATCGAAAAGTTACTTTTGCGCCACCTGTTATTATGAGCTATGTAATGGTGGTATGTCTTGGCTCTTTTTGTATGTCAGGTACTAAACGGGTGTCGTCACAACTTCCATTTTTAACAGGACTGTAGGAATTTTAAAAACTATACACTGTGCAAACATGTTGAGTATATATGTATATGTATTGATATTCACGATGTAAACAGTTAACTTTTTGTACAAAATGGTACGCTTGTTTGGGAGGTACAAAAAGGGACGTGATAATAACGGCCATTTTCGACAGACTACAAAAACTCTACAAAATTGTAAATGTTTGTAGGCACCTTTGTGTCGGAGCTACCGAAAGGGGCATGGCTATAATGCCCATGTATCACTGGATTGTAGGTACTATAAAACCATTACACTGTACAACATTTCAAGTCGTTGTATGGACTGGTATTCAAGTTATAAGCTGTTAACTTTTGGTGCAAAGTAGTACATTTGTGTGGGAGGTACTAAAAGGGGCGTCCACCTTTCAGTGGACTCTAGGTACTATAAAAGCATTACACTGTACAAAATTTCAAGTATTTGCATGTAGTGTTATTAAAGCTAAAGGGTCCGCCAAATAACTTTTTTTTTGAAAATGCTATAAAAAACTATTGAATATTTTCTCAAATTTCTTTCTTTTTTATTTGAAAGTACAATCCTTCCGTTTAATAATGGAAAATAATTTCATTCAAATGGCTGCCTCGGTCCAATTTTTAAGCACATTATCGATTGTGTGCAGCTGTATTTCACCAAAGGCTTCACGAATATTGTCCTTTAAAGCGTCAATTGGGCACCCCACAAATAATAGTCCAACGGTTTCAAATCGCAGCTCCGAGGTGGCCAAACGACATCAGCTCTGCGGCTGATAATGCGATCTTCAAAAACAGGGCGCAAAACATCGAGTGTAGCTTCGGCTGTGTGGCACGTAGTGCCATCCTGTTGAAACAAAATGTTGCCAATATCCTCCTCTTCAATTTTTGTGAACAAAAATTCGTTCAACATGGCCTGATAACGATCCTTGCTCATTTTCGAAGAAAAATGGCCCAATGGACCAAAATCCGCACCAAACAGTGACTCGTTTTGGGTGTATCGACTTTTCAATTTATGCGTGCAGGTTTTCTGTGCCCCAAATGCGACAATTTAGCTTGTTTACATACCCGCCAAGATCAAAATGAAAAAATCAAAATCAAATAAAAATCAAAAATGAAAAAAAAATGAAAATTAAAATTTTCAAAGTAATGTCGCAATATTTCTCAGCGTTGTTCAAGCGTATACACAACCATATTCGTTCAGCGGAAGCATAAAACTAATTATCTGTTAAATCAGACATGAGCTAAGTGTTACCATTCACGAAATAAGCACTAGTTGAAAAAAAAGAACGTTAGATGGCGGACCCTTTATAAGGATTTAACTTTTGGTGCAAAGTGGTCCATTTGTGTGGGAGGTACCAAAAGGGGAGTAGCAACTTCGCCCAATTTTCTCGAGGTGATAGTGACTAATAAAGTTATACTATATGTAGAATTTCAGAGCATTTAAATAATTAGTATATAAGTTATTAAATAATCAACAATTATCGTGCGCACCAGCCAGCAGACAGACAGACAGACACACGGACGGACGGACAGACGGACGGACGAACATTGCTCATTCGACTTAAAATGGCAAAACTGATATCCGCTGAACATACTTAGGGTCTTAGGTCACTCCTTCGATGTGTTACACTTTTGGCCGTAGCAAATGATATATGTACACTCTCTTATATATCATTATCACTAAAGTGAGGGAATACAAATTAGCTGGGATGATGAATTCTTGTCTTAGTTAAATACAAACTGCAAAATTCATTTAAAATGCTTACAAAATGTGGTATTTACGGCTTAAATACGTAAATTTTGGAACGACTTTATAGGGTGACTACACCACAATATGAACCGATTTGTAAAATTGTTGCTCTGACGAATTATTGTCAAAATAGAATACAAACTGCAGAGTTTCTGCTAAATTTCTTTAAAAATGGGATATATATGGCTCAAAAACCCTATTTTGGAGCGACCTTTATAGGGGAGCTATATCAAAACATTGACCAATATGGCCCATTTGCAGTCCTAAACAAACAGCAACTCTAAGAAATATTTCTACCAACTAGCTCTATTATTACGGACTGTAGCGTGATTACAACTGACGGACGGACTGACGGACATGGCTGAATCGTCTTAGAAATTTACGACGATAAGGTATGTATATACTTTATGGGTCTCAGATCAATATTTAGAGGTGTTACAAAAGGAGCGAAAAATTGAATATGGTGGAGGGTATAAAAAATGCAATTTTTTTATAGTTATTTCTATTTGATAGAGGAAGACCATGATGGTCGACTCTAGTATAGAGGATGACAACAGTGGTCGAATCTAGTACATAGAAAGACGATGATCGTAAAATTTGGCCATGTTCGCTCGAGCAGGCTTATTTAGCAGTTGTAACCATGGACCGATGTATGGTCCACGTCGAAACAACCCCCCTGCTAACGGAAAGTTTCAAAAGCAAATAAAATTGGCTGGGACACCCGCTGCGAAAACAGCAAGATGACCTCACACGTGCCACACTTGAGTGGAACCCGCAAGGTAACCGCAGAGTAGAAAGACCAGCCCACACCTGGAGAAGACAACTCGATACTGAAGTCGCGAGAATGCCGGTGATCTACCTTACAATCTGTAGTAGAAAACACAAATTGTTTTGTTGAAAACAAAATTTCTGAACTACCCTCGTTACGCAGAAATCACCGACTACTAAAGTATTTATCAGTGGATAACAATGGACACTGCGGCATGATTTGTCATGACACTATTTATGTAATGCATTTAAATACGAATTTATTTAAAAATGACAGTTGTATCGATAAATTCAGTCTTTTTGCGACATTTGTGGCGATTTAACCTAAACAACTTTATTGACAAATAATAGAGAGAAATTAGTTGAAGAAATCATTGCAATATTCATATATAATAAGCAAGGATTATTAGTTAAACCAGTGATGTCACAGTCTCCCAATCAAGGGTCGCCACAAGTGATCTACGTCACAGATGCGAAACCTAGTAAACCGCAATCGACATCAACGGCAGCAGGTGATTAAAAAGTTGCTATGAGTTGTGTTCCCCTAATTACTGACTATAAACATGGAAGAGTGAGTATACTACTCACAGCTACGAATATGTTTTCATATGGGTAACGGGTGTTTTTTTGGAGGTATATAACTTCAATATTTTAGCCAAACTCTTCAGCTGAAAAATGTGGTATTTATGGTTTAAAATAGCTTTTTTGAGATCTACATCTACTCGTACACGGAGACTACAACGATATACAATTTTAATGAGATGAATTCTTGCCAAAATAGAATATAAACTGCAAATTTTAGCCAAATTTCTTAGAAAATGTGGTTTTTATGGCTTAAATAACCCTTTTTGGGAGCGACATCTATAGGACTATAACACAATATGAACTAATTAAAAAAATTTGTACTGCGATGAATTCTTGTCTTAATTAAATACAAACTGCAAAGATTCAGTTAAAATGCTTAGAAAATATGGTATTTATGGCTTAAATACATATATTTTTGAGCGACCTCTATAGGGTGACAATAACAAAATATGAACCGATTTGTAAAATTTTTGCTGTGATGAATTCTTGTCAAAATATAATACAAACTGCAAAGTTTCTGCTAAATTGCTTTAAAAATGTGTTATCTATGGCTCAAAACCCGTATTTTGGAGCGACCTCTGTAGGGGAGCTGTATCAAATCATTGACCGACATGGCCCATTTTCAAACCCAAATAACCTGCAACTATAAGAACTATTTCCACCAAATTTGATCAACCTAGCTCAATTATTCGGACTATAGCTTGATTACAACAGAAGGACGGACGGACAGACAGACATGGCTAAATCGTCTTAGAATTTTACGACGATTAATAGTATATATACTTTATGGGGTCTCAGATCAATATTTAGAGGTGTTACAAACGAAGTGACAAAAGGAATATACCCCCATCCTATGGTGGAGTGTATAAAAAGTGAAATAATTTGGAAATCAAATTACAAATATAATGCAATTAGTTGCGGCGTACATTCTGACAAAAAATAAAATTTTATGATTGTTTTCGCTTCTTTAATGACCTTAAAATGCTCTCATAAAATGATCAATTATTGATATTGAACTCTATTATAGTGTAGGAATGTGTAGTTTAGTCTATTAGACTATAACACTGTGCAACAATGAAAAAATACACGGACTTGACAGTATAGGTTCGATTCTACTACCAAAGGGTAGTATAACACTATACTCGGTATGGCGAAATTGGTGACCAATTTTTTTTATGGGCGTCTAAAGTTTCTGAAATTCAGTGGGTCCCTCGAAAAAGATATCATTAGCTTTTGTCCAACAACTAATTCAGACTTGGTGATACCGCTTAACTTTATTTGGCAATAATGCAGCTAAGCATATGCTGAAAAAAGCTTTTTAAAATTTTGTGCGAAAAAAAATGTTCTGTTACTTTTTTTTGAAAAAGTGAAGGAAAAAAATATTTTTTTTTTTCACTTTTACAGCATAACTTTCAGTTACTCTTAATTTTTCACTAACAATGTTTAAATTGTAGCCAACGTAAATCTGAACAACTTTTGTGAACATATTAATACAGTACGAACGTGTCTAGGCAGTCTTAATAGCTCAAAAAACCCCATTGTACCTCAAAAATTTTAGTATTTCACTATTATGCAAAAAAAATATTCTTTTTGGTGTAGGGCATGTTCAGTAACTTTATAGAAAATATTAAGGCCAATATTTTTGGGGAACCAATGCCCAAAACTTAACACAAAAACCAAAAAGCTGTCAAGTTCAAGTCAAAAACACTCTTTACTGGTATCGTTATTGCTTCGACCAGATCGTATGACTAACATTGCTGCACGAACAGGAATTTGACCTGTTTTGGTGTTTGTGTTAAGTTTTCGGCATTGGTGTGTTCTGACACATGGAGTACAATTTTATGGCCAACATTTTTGTAAAACATTTCATCCCCGGCCTCCACGTTTTAAGGGGTGTATTTTACGATTTGTTAAAATAGGGCCAACAATTACAGTTATTACAGGGAGCTAGAGGGTTAATATGTTCCACAAAAAAATTGGCGTTAATATTTTCTATAAAGTTGCTGAACATGTCCTACACCAAAAAAAATATTTTTGTTGCATAATAGTGAAATACTAAAATTTTTGAGGTACGATGTGGTTTTTTGAAATAGTGAAATACTAAAATTTTTGAGGTACAATGTGATTTTTTGAGCTATTTAGGCTGCCTAGACACGTTCAGATTTGTATTCATATGTTCACAAAAGTTGTCAAGATTTACTCGTACGTTGCCTACAATTTTGCCAAACATTGTGAGTGAAAGAAAATTACGAGTCCCTGAAAGTTATGCTGAAAAAAGTGAAAAAAATGTTTCCTTCACTTTTTAAAAAAAAAGGTAACGGAAAAATTTTTTTCCTTCACTTTTTCAAAACTAACGGAAACATTTTTTTTCACATAAAATGTTAAGAAACTTTGTTCAGCATATTCTTAGCTACATGATTGCCAAAAATAGTTAAGCGGTATCAACAAGTCTGAATTAGTTGTTGGACAAAAGCAGATGACACCATTTTCGATGGTCCCACTGATTTTCAGAAGCTTTGGAGGCACATAAAAAAAAATTTCACCAATTTCGCCAAACCGAGTATAGGGTTATACTACCCCTTGATAGTAGAATCGAACCTGTACAGTCAAGTCCGTGTATTTTTTACACTGTTGCACAGTGTAATCAGTCATAAAATTAATTTAGCTTTTTTGATGTTACGTCTTTTTGGATATCAGATGACGAAGTATAATAGCATTAGCCTCGATTCGTAGTGTTAAGGCGCACAAACTACAAAACAAATGATTGAAGTATATTAATTTTTAAATATTTTATGAATTTATACAGTCTGCGTTTGAAAACAGTTTTTTTTTAATTTTTTCCCGATCCTTTCCTACGAATCGGTATAGTTAAACCTTCCAAGAAATATATTTTGTCAAAAATTCTAAAAAATTGCAAATATACAAAAAAAGTATTTTTTGGAAGGTATAACTTCGAATAGTCATAACTTTTTTCTGAGCGGGTACGTCTAATGGCAAAATTTTTTTCATCAAAATGCTAATTTTGTTGTCTATTTAGAAGAGATAATGAGAGAGGATATATCCGGCTCCAATATATATTCATAAAATATTTTAAAATTAATATATTTCAATAATTTTTTTGTAGTTTGTGCACCTTGATACCAGAAATCGAGGCTAATTCTAACTTTATTATATTTGTAAAAAAAAATCCCTCAATTCCCAAAATAAATTCGAAAATCCCGAAAAAATTCTTTTTGAAATTTACCGTGTATCATATTTCTGCATATACGAGTAAAATTGGCAAACATTTTGATATTTTGGCTTTGTGATTGTCGAAAATGTTGCCAAGATTTGAAATTTTGTAATTTGGATAAGCGTGGCAACACTATTGATATAAATAATACGTATTAACGTCATAAGCTGTTAAGTTAAAAGTGGGGTAGCTAATTTGTTCGTTTTTCTCAAGGTGGTAGCGACTATTAAACTAATACTAGGTGTGGAATTTCAGAAGATTCGAGTAAGTAGTATACAAGTTATTAGAAAATCAGTATTTCATTAAATTTGAACCCTTTGTGTGGGAGGTACTAGAAAGAGTTGACCAATATGACCCGTCTTCGAACTTAGCCGGAGATAAAACCAGTAATGAAAGGCTAAAGTCGGGCGGGGCCGACTATATAATACCCTACACCACTCTCGTAATATTGAATAACTCTGATATATAAATTTTGTAATTCATATATAAATTGTTTACATAAATTTACTTTTGGGACATTTTATACTTAAATAATACCCTGTACCTTAGTGTGGTGTAGGGTATAAAAACGATTGGATCTAAAGAGCCAAATCGGATGAAACATACATATGGGAGCTATAGCTAAATCTTTACCGATTTTCTTCAAATTCGGCAATGTTGGTTCATGGATCAAGAAACTCTACCATTCTAAATTTCAAAACGATTGGATGTAAAATATAGCTTCTATGGAACTAAAGGGCCAAATCGGAAAAAACATATATATGGGAGCTATAGCTAAATCTTAACCGATTTTCTTCAAATTCGGTAGTGTTGGTTCATGGATCAAGAAACTCTACCATTCTAAATTTCAAAACGATTGGATGTAAAATACAGCTTCTATAGGACTAAAGGGCCAAATCGGACGGAAGATATATATGGGAGCTATATCTAAATCTGAACCGATTTCAACCAAATTCAATAGCGATCTTAACAGCTGCGAAATACTCTAAACTGCAAAATTTCAGAACGATCGGAGTAAAATTGCGACCTGTAGTCGACGAAAAACTTTACATGGACAGACGGACAGACGGACAGACATGCTTAAATCGACTCAGCTAGTGATTCTGAGTCGATCGGTATACTATAAGGTGGGTCTAACTGTGTTATTTTCAGGTGTTACAAACATATGCCATGAAACAAACTTATAATACCATGTACCACAGTGTGGTGTAGGGTATAAAAATACTACCACACACCAAATTTGAAGTCAACACGTTACTGCTTTAGAGAGTTATCGTGCGCACCAGCCAGCGGACAGGCCCACAGACAGACAGACGGAGTTTTTTTGTTGCCACGAAAAAACCATAAAAAAACCAGTAAGGAAAGGCTAAAGTCGGGCGGGGCCGACTATATAATACCCTACACCACTATCATAATATTGAATAACTCTGATATATAAATTTTGAAATTATACCCTACACCACACTGTGGTACAGCGTATTATAAGTTTGTTTCACGGCAGATATTTGTAACACCTGAAAATAACACAGCTAGACCCACCTTAAAGTATACCGATCGACTCAGAATCACTAGCTGAGTCGATTTAACGATGTCCGTCCGTCCGCCGCCTGTCCATGTAAAGTTCGCAATTTCACTCCGATCGTTCTGAAATTTTGCAGTTTAGAGTATTTCGCGGCTGTTAAGATCGCTATTGAATTTGGTTGAAATCGGTTCAGATTTAGATATAGCTCCCATATATATCTTTCGTCCGATTTGGCCCTTTAGTCCTATAGAAGCTGTATTTTACATCCAATCGTTTTGAAATTTAGAATGGTAGAGTTTCTTGACCCACGAACCAACATTGCCGAATTTGAAGAAAATCGGTTAAGATTTAGCTATAGCTCCCATATATATGTTTCGTCCGATTTGGCCCTTTAGTCCTATAGAAGCTGTATTTTACATCCGATCGTTTTGAAATTTAGAATGGTAGAGTTTCTTGATCCATGAACCAACATTGCCGAATTTGAAGAAAATCGGTTAAGATTTAGCTATAGCTCACATATATATGTTTCGTCCGATTTTGCTCTTTAGTCCTGTAGAAGCTGTATTTTACATCCAATCATTTTGAAATTTAGAATGGTAGAGTTTCTTGATCCATGAACCAACACTACCGAATTTGAAGAAAATCGGTTAAGATTTAGCTATAGCTCCCATATATATGTTTCGTCCGATTTGGCCATTTAGTCCTATAAAAGCTGTATTTTACATCCAATCGTTTTGAAATTTAGAATGGTAGAGTTTCTTGATCCACGAACCAACATTGCCGAATTTGAAGAAAATCGGTTAAGTTTTAGCTATAACTCCCATATATATGTTTCGTCCGATTTGGCCCTTTAGTCCTATAGAAGCTGTATTTTACATCCGATCGTTTTGAAATTTAGAATGGTAGAGCTTCTTGATCCATGGACTAACATTGCCGAATTTGAAGAAAATCGGTTAAGATTTAGTTATAGCTCCCATATATGTATATGTTTCATCCGATTTGGCTCTTTAGTCCTGTAAAATCTGTATTCTACATCCAATCGTTTTTATACCCTACACACTGTGGTACAGGGTATTATTTAAGTATAAAATGTCCCAAAAGTAAATTTATGTAAACAATTTATACATGAATTACAAAATTTTATATATCAGAGTTATTCAATATTACGAGAGTGGTGTAGGGTATTATATAGTCGGCACCGCCCGTCTTTCCTTACTGGTTTTTAATTTAAATTACATTTAATATCTTTAAAGTATGCACTTGTATTAATGTTATAAGCTGGTAACATTTGGAGTGTAAATATTCGGAGTGGTAGTATAATAATAATAATGTTAGAATAATATTAATAATAATTGAGTAAATTTGAGGGAATATCGGTGATGAGTGCTGCTGATTACGTCAGTATTAGAGCTGGAGTTCAGTATCGTCACCAATGATTTGTGGACTGAATTGAAGGTGGTTAGGGGACAACGGGGGGAAGTTTGAGTGATTCCTCTAGTGACCACGGGAGAAATATGGATAGTTTAATTTGCGGACATAATTTCTCTATAGAAGAGATATTATGGGCAAATTAATTGAGGGAGGGAAATAAAGAAGTCAAGAGGAGGTTAGGTTTTCTGAGTAATTGAGTCTTTATTACAATAGTCGGGTGCTCACCAGTAGAGATGTTTTGTAAAAGTGAACGAATTTCTGTTCATCTGTACACCACGAAACTTCATAATTTTAGTAGTATGTAGTAACTACTAAAATTATGAAGTTTTAGTAGTAAATTTTTGGTAGTAATTCAAATATAAGTTTTTTAGTAATTCACAATAATTAGTACGTTAGGAATTCAGTGGCTTTAAAACTAGTTAGTTATAGCTTAGAATAAGAATTGTAAGGAAATATTGTAAACTTATCAAAAAGTCTAAACATGCCAGTTTAGACAATAAGAATGGTAATATAATAATCTTAGAATTAGCCGCGATTTCTGGTGTCAAGGCGCACAAACTACAAAAGAAAATGGTTGAAATACAGGGTTTTCCAACAAGAGGTGTTATTTTGAATCACCCGGTATTTCGGTAGCTGTCACTTTTAAAGCTTTTATTCTTTGACATTTGACAAGTAGAAACTACGCCATTACTAAAAATGGAACGATACACGATTCAACAACGCATTAAAATAATTAAAATTCGAAAAATCGAAAATCATCGAGAAATCATCTTGACTGATGAGGCCCATTTCCACCTCGGTGGCTACGTCAACAAGCAAAATTGTCGCATCTGGGGCTCGGAACCCCAAGAGTTATTGTTGCGAAGCCTCTCCATCCTCAACGTGTGACTATTTGGTGCGGTTTATGGTCCGGCGGGGTCATTGGACCTTACTTTTTCGAAAATGAGGTTGGATCAACAGTTACGGTGAATGGATTGCGCTATCGAGAGATGATTAATGATTTTTTATGGTCGGAGTTGGATGGTATTGATCTGGACAACGTTTACTTTCAACAAGACGGCGCTACGTCCCACACAAGCAACGAAACCACTGCTCTGTTACGAGAAAAGTTTCCGGACCGGGTTATCTCTCGAAGAGGTGATCACAATTGGCCACCGAGATCTTGTGATTTAACACCTTGTGACTTCTTCCTTTGGGGCCACGTGTAAGATAAGGTCTACACCAACAGTCCAGCGTCGATTCAAGACTTCAAAGATAGAATTCGTGAGGCTATCGAGGACATAGGGCAGCCACTTTGCGATTTGGTTATGGAAAATTTCATGAAAAGAATATGGCCCTGTAAGCGTGGTCGTGGTGGTCATTTGGCTGATGTTGTTTTTCATTATTAACGGCATACCTTCCTCTTTATAATGAAATAAACATCCGATCATTTATCTCACAAAATTGCATTTTTCTTTGAATACCAATATAACACCTCTTGTTGGAAAACCCTTTTATATTAATTTAAAAATACTCGTAATTGTTTCATTTTAACTTACCAAAGTGCAAATCTCGAAAACAATTGCAATGTCTTTACTGTGAGAGAGAGGGTAACACATTTTGTTCCTTTTCCGTCCTTCTAACAACAAAATATACGAATTTCTAAATCAGTTTTGAGAACCACCAAATCTATTCATACCACCGTCCCATTTGGTTTAGTCGACGAAGTAATGTGTATCCACTTTTGTCGATCGGTTTAAATTAATCCAAGGTACCAAATTTAAAGCTTTCGGTAACACATTTGCCCCTTAATGTAAGAATTTCGATAAAATCACTTTCTATCCTGTGCAAGAGTACCAATAATGATTATACCTCTAATAATTTGGATTCGTCGGTGGTACCATCAATTTATCAATTTTTTCCCACCCCCTTTTTTATCCCTAGAAATAATATTCTCACACATAATTCCATGATTTTCGCTTTAACAAATTCTCCTTGGCTCTGTTACCACAATCTAGTCTTAAGTATTCCATTATATTAACACATAAATCTGCGACTTGTGAAACATATGGAGTTAATATACACTTTGTATATTAACTCCAAATATTTTATATTACTTCCTCTAATGTCTTGGCTTTGTAGTACCGAATTTATCCCTCATTATTCCCTTTTTCGACTCTACATGAAATCGATTCGTATTTCGCTTCGTCCATCTTATTAAATTTAGTAATACTACCTGTAGCCATTTGGCATTCTCGTTAATGGCCTAACGGTCGGACAGTCAGTCAGTTATGCGCAAGTTTATCTATAAATTAAATTTTGAGTGCAATCCTAACTTTAGAGACATGGAGTTTAATTTTTCTTACAATTCATCAGGTGGCATCATTTTCCTATCAGCTGGCATGAATATGGCCCTGGGTTTGGGTTGGTTCCAATACAGCGTTGCTGGTTCGGCAAAACATTTTTGCTATTCGTGGTTTATTGGAGTGATAATTGGCAGCATTTTAACGGCTCCTCTAATTAATTACATACCCAAGAAATTTATTATGGTTTGTATATCAAAGTCATCACACATCGACTGATAAGCTTTAACATAACATAAATTTATCTCTGCATTTCTAGGCCCTGTCAACACTACTGATCCTTATCGGTGGGATTTTATTCACCAGCTGTCCCCGTAGTTATGATACGCTACTGGCGGGACGTTATTTCAATGGCATTGCCATTGGTTTGGCCATTGTTCCATTCCTGGTGAATGCCAGCGGCATAGCAGCGCCCTCTAATCGCGGCAACTGTTGCGTCCAAGAACAGTATGGCATAACTCTGGGCATAACTGTTCAAATGATTTACGCCTCTTTCTGGAGTATATCTATAAACTTCCCGATTAATTGTATACATGGCATTATGGATATTGTGTTTGCGATATTGGCTGGGATTTTCTTGATATATTTCGTAGAATCTCCCCTGGATTATATACGTAAGGGTGAAGACGCAATTGCCCTCGAAACTATAGGCCGCTTGAGACAGCCTCAGGGAGTGAACATGGAAGTTCGAGCTTTGTTCGAGCAGCACAAAAACTATGTGCGTGAACAGGATAGCCTTTCTATGGCAGAGAGCCTATGTGCAGGCCTGGCACCTTTGGTGAAGATGATTTTCTTTCGTAGCATGATGTTGGTCTTCTCTTACTCGCTGCCCCTCAACGCAGCCCTGCAATTCAGTGTCATAATGGATGGCAACACTTGGGCGCCCACTGTGGGCGGAGGTGCACGCATTATCGGTTCAATCATAGCTCTGTGTCTGGTCGATAAGGTGGCCCGCAAAATACCTTCGATATTGTCGGCTGTCATAGTGGGTGCTATGCTGATTGGAATCGGTTTAATATTTCGAAACACTGATAATATTCTCATAACAAGCGAAATGACCGCTGTGATGTGTCTGTATATTATAGCACAGGCATTCACTGGATTCTTTGCGCCATACACTTCGGTTTACCTCGGGGAGGCATTTCCATTGCGGGTCAAGCCCTATCTGATGGCTGTGTGTGTCATAGTGGAGCAGATACTTCAGATTGTCCTGATTCAGACATCTTCCCAGTATTTGGGAACGAGTCTACTGGTGCAGGGTAGCATTGTTGTGATAGCCTTTCTCCTGCTAAGCCTATCCATGCCAGAGACACGTAGGACATCGTTGGCGGAAGCCCAAAGGCGATTTAAGAAATTATTTTACATTAAACTTGATATTGAGGTTTAAGACGAATTTATGTATAACATTTCTAAATATTAGATAAGAAGAAAAATATATTAAACTATTTGGCAAGAGAAAATCTACATATGTCATAGGTTTTCTAAACATTAACGATTACGACGGCAAATTATGCTAACACTTATTTTGTCAGTTTTTATATATATATAACCTTTGGAAAACCAATGAAACAAGCATGAATATTTCACTTAAATAAACATATTGAAGCTCTCTCTCTCTCACTCAATTTTCAGTGAAATTTCAGAGGGATAGGATAACTTATGCTTTCTTTGTCAAATTATAGTCATTCGAAAAGTTGGCTAAAATACTTAATACGAAACAATATAAGTAATTGATTCTCCAGTTACGGTTAGATTACACTTGCAAAAAAGAATGTTTTTGTTTGTGTCCGAGACCAAGAATCTTTTTTTTGGTATAGATTGAGGCATACTATATATTAGACCGGGTAACCAAAAAAATGTACCAGATGCGAGGCGGAATATTAAAACTAACGGCGAGACAATTTCAACAAATTTTTTTAAAAAATTTTCCGACCCGACGGAATCGGCCCAAAATCCCTTTTGTATTGTATAGGGGAACCAAAAAATGTTATAAAATCCGAGATGGAATATTAAAGCTTTGCTCGAGACAATTGCAAAAAATTGTTTTACATTTTTGTAGAGCCCGCGGAATCGGCCCAATATCGTTTTTTTATCGTAATTTTTTTGTTTGTAGCTCGATTGTCACATGCGATACATTAATGTGTTGGTCTCGACGAGTACTACATTGCCTCATAGATGTCGCCGCTGTACAATGTAATTTTCTAATGATCGAGCTACAAACAAAAAATTTACGACAAGAAACGATTTTGGGCCGATTCCGCGAGCTCGGAAAAAATTGAAAAAAATATTTTTGGGATAAGGTTTTTAGAGATTCAGTCGCTGTAGTCCTCAAAGCTCCGCTTATGCATAGGCAGGCAGTTCTCTGAATCTTGGATAGTATATTGCTGGTGAATATTTTGTCTGTTGCCGTCCACCATACCACAATGCCGTATAACAGTACTGGTGGAACTACTGCTATTTATATCCAATGGACGATTTTAAGAGAAAGTCCCCAACGCGACAATGCAGCCCTTCTACAGGAATGTACCACGAAATTGGCCAGTGCATTAAGTCTGAACAACAATTTTCTATCTAGAATTATACCCCGAAATTTTGCACTTTCAGAAAAAACTAGCTTTTTTCCATCTATTCGAGGAGCGTCCACATGTGGGACCTTATACTTCCTAGTAAATATAACCAATTCAGTCTTGTTTGGGTTAACGCCCAAACCGCTGCTTCTGGCCGATCTAGCCAATTTGTTCGGAGCCACCTGCATCATGTCTCTGAGGACGTTGGGAAATTTGCCAGTTGCGGCGATTGCAACGTCATCCGCATATGCGACTACTTTGCAGCCACAACGTTCTAGATCTAACGGGATTTCATTCACCGCTGGATTCCAAATTAGTTCCGACGAAAATTGATATTAATACAAAATTTCGACGAAATTGGATTTCAATAGAAATTTTAGACGAAATTGGATTTTAATAGAAAATTATAACGAAATGTAATATTAATAGAAATTATGACGAAATTAGATTTTAACAGAAAATTCCGACAAAAATTGATTTAAATAGAAAATTTCGACGAAAATTGATTTTAAAAGAAAATTTCGACGAAATTTTATTTCAATAGAAAATTTTGACTCAATTTGTATTTTTTTTCGATGAAATTTGATTGTTATAGAAAATTTCGATGAAATTTGACTTTAATAGAAAATTTCGACGTAAATTACTTTTAATAGAAAATACTGACGAAATTTGCTTTTAATTGAAAATATTGTCATATTTGATTTTATTTTAAAAAATTTTTTGTGAAGAAATTGGACTTGTATACAAAATTTCGAAGAAATTGGACTTAAATATAAACTTTCGAAGAAATTGGACTTATGTATAAAATTTCGAAAAAATTGGACTCAAATAAAAATTTAATACAAGATTTCGAGGAAGTTTGATTTAAAAAGAAAAATTTGACTGATAGAATATTTGGACAAATTTTGCTTTTAAAAAAAAATTCGGCGAAATTGGATTTTAATAGAAAATTTAGACGAAATTTGATTTTAATAGAAAATTGAGACGAAATTTGATTTCAATAGAAAATTAAGACAAAATTTGATTTTAAATTTCCAGAAAAATTGATTTGAACAGAAAATTAAGACGAAATTAATAGAAATTTTCAATTGAAATAAAATTTCGTTCAAATTTTCTATTAAAATCAAATTTCGTTGAATTTTTCTATTAAAATCAAATTTTGTCGAATTTTTTATTAAAATCAAATTTCGTTGAAATTTTCTATTAAAATCAATTTTCTGCGACATTTACTATTAAAATCAAATTTCTTAGAAATTTTCTATAAAATCAAATTTCTTCGAAATTTTCTATCAAAATAAAATTTGGTCGAAATTTTCTATTAAAATCTAATTTCGTCCATATTTAAGTCAGATTTCTTCGAAATTTTGTATTTACGTCAAATTTCTTCGAAATTCATCAATTTTTTTTAAATCAAATTTCGTCAAAATTTTCTATAAAAATCAAATTTCCTCAAAATCTTGTATTAAAGTTTTATTTAAGAAAAATTTCTTTGGAATATTATATTTAAGTCCAATTTCTTCAAAATTTTATACCAAATTCCCATTCCTTCACAAAAAATGTATTAAAATCAAATTTCGACTTAATTTTCATTTAAAATGAAATTTCGAGAAAATTTTTGGTTTAAAACAATTTACTAGTAAAAGCAATTTACGTCGAAATTCTATATTAAAATCAAATTTCGTCGAAATTTTCTATAACAATCAAATTTCGTCGAAATTTTCTATAACAATCAAATTTCGTCGAAAACAACAAATTGAGTCGAAATTTTCAATTGAAATAAAATTTCGGTAATATTTTTCTCTGTCTCCGGCTGAGTTAACAAAAGGTCCATATTGGTCCACTACTTCTAGTACCTCCCCCACAAAGGGTTAATTAACATTTAGTGAAAAATTGATTCTTTAATAACATCTATATTGCTTATTCCAATTTTCTAAACTTTCACACATAGTCTTAGTTTATTAGCTGCTGTAATCTCGAGAAAAATGGGTGAGGTTGCCACGCCCCTTTTGGTACCCCTTACACAAAGGTACCATTGTGCACCAAAAGATAACAGCTTATAACATTAATACCAGTGTATAAAAGCACTTGAAATTTTGTACAGTGTAATGCTTTTATAGTGTCTTTTGCACTGTGAAAAATGGGCGCTATTGCCACGCCCCTTTTTGTACCTCCCACACAAAGGTACCATTTTGCACAAAAAGTTAAGAGCTCACAGCATGAGTACCAATGCACGAAAATTCAACAACATTGAAGTCCCTATAGCCATGTAAAAAATGGCCGTTATCACCACGCCCGTTTTTGTACCTCCCACACAAAATGGCCAAATCATACCAAATTTAATATCTCATAACGTTAATATACAAGTGCAAAAAACGCTTATAATTCGGCGCAGTGCAATGTATTTAAAGAATCTACTATTCAGAGAAAAATAGGTGTATTTGTTAAAAACATTCTGGTACCTCCCATACAAATTGACAGAATAATCCGTTTAATATTCCACATTACATTACTCACAAAGTGAGGGTATACCTTAGTCGGTTTACCCGACTGAAACTTTCTTACTTGTTATTTTACAATTAAATAATATTTATTTTATATTAAATTTTACTACAGGTCTATAAACAAAAAAATCTATTAATAACTAATATACAAGGAGAAATACTTATTAAATACATAAGTTCATTTACACCTCAGATGAACAGAACACATAGTATTATATACCGATATTCTGCACGAACAAGCAAAGGGGTGACAACTTTAACCCCCCCCCCCCTAAAATAAAATTCCGATGTGATCCTTCTAAACGCCGATACACGTATAAATTTTTTTGGTCTCCTCTACCATAATCCATTGACAGAACCCTGTTATTTTATTTTGTGTTGTACTGTGTAATAGAACCAAAGATATTCACGATTTAAGAGCGTAATTTTACGTTTTTTCATTTTTGAATTTGACTCAAATGTTAAAATTAGTGGCAAGTATTTCTCTCTGTGTAATAGGGATGTCCACAATCCCCTGACCACAGCTAATTTCATGCATAACAGCACCGCGAACATATTAGAAGTGCAAAAATATACCTAGCCAATAATCAAAAATATACATTTACAAATTATATTCTGTTCTTCAACAAAGCGTATTTATAAAAAAAAATGAAAAAACGTAAAATTACGCTCTTGAAAAGGCCATTCAAGGGAGAAGAATGTCTAATGCCGCGCATTCCCTTTGACTTCATCCGATTTACCATTCAAGTTTAAACGTCTTCAGTTCCCAGTGAAACTTGCATTAGTGATGACCAGAAACAAGTCACAAGGACAATCGAAATTTTGTGGGATAATTCTGGAAATGTCGGGCTTTTCTCACGGCCAGCTGTATGTAACGTGTTCCCGAGTTGGGAAACCATAACCACGCTTCATATACGTTTCAGATCATAAAACAAAACAAAATTATTGTAATTGATCATTACTTTTTATACCCTCACTTTAGTGTGACGAGGGTATATATCATTTGCTACGGAAAAAAGTGTAACACATCGAAGGAGTGATCTAAGACCCTAAGTATGTTCGGAGGAAATCCGTTTTGGGTCATTTTAAGTCGAATGAGCAATGTCCGTCTGTCTGTCTGTCTGTCTGTCTGTCTGTCTGTCTGTCTGTCTGTCTGCCTGTCTGTCTGTCTGTCTGTCTGTGTGTCTGCTGGCTGGTGCGCACGATAACTCTCGATAGGAGTAACCGATTGACTTCAAATTTGGTATGTGGTAATATTTTGATCTATCTCCGGATGAGTTCGAAGATGGGCCATATTGGTCTACTCCTTCTGGTACCTCCCACACAAAGGGTTAAAATTTAGTGAAATATTGATTCTTTAATAACTTCTATACTACTTATTCGAATCTTTTGAAATTCTGCACATAATATTAGTATATTAGTCGCTATTAACTCGAGAAAAATGGGTGAAGTTGACATGCCCGTTTTGGTACCTCCCACACAAATGGACCATTTTGCATCAAAATTTAACTGCTTATAACTTTAATACAAGTGCATAAAAATGCTTGAAATTTTCTACAGTATAATGTTTTTGTAGCGCCTATAGTCCGGTAAAAAATGGGCATTATTGTACAGCCCCTTTTGGTACCTCCCACACAAATGGACCATTTCGTACCAAAAGTAAACGGCTTGTAACTTTAATACCAGTGCATACAAATACTTGAAATTTTGTACAGTGTAATGCTGTTATAGTGCCTATAGTCCTGTAAAAAGTGGGCGTTATCACCCCGCCCCTTTTTGTACCTCCCACACAAAATGACCAACTCATACCAAAATTACATAGCTCGTAACTTTAATATACCAGTGCACATAAACGCTTATAGTTCAGCACAATGCAATGTATTTAAGAATGTACTGTTTACCGAAAAATATGTGTATTTGGAAAACCCCTTCTGGTACCTCCCACACAAATTGACAGATTTATTGGTGTAATGTTATATATTACATTACTCACAAAGTGAGGGTATACCTTAGTCGGTTTACCCGACTGAAACTTTCTTACTTGTTTAGATTTCATTAAAACTAATATTATAAGTATTCATTTAAATTAATACATGAATTTATTATATTTTCATCTTTCTTATAAGTACTGGTGGAATCATCAATGCTCGACATTAATGCAACAAGAAAATGCATTTTGGGCAAATCGAAGTTTGTCGGATCACCTGGTACAGGGTGGTCCATATTAAACGCACGATGTTAATTGTAAATAACACAAAAAGTTTATTAAAATTTTCTTATCGAAAATTTATTGAAATTTTGAAATTTATTGAAATTTAGCATAGTTTAGAATGGAGGTATCGATATGTCCCTGCCTATTTAGTATTTAAGCGCTATTGAAACTGTATTTTACGTCCAATCTTTATATAATTTGGCAGAAATTAGGTTTTTGATCCAAGTTGATGAAAATGTGTTTAGATTCTGTATAGTAACATCTGCTTGTGTCTTCCGATTCTTGATCTAAGAAAGAATACTGGGTATTTTAACTGAAACGAAACCAAACATTCCAAATTATTATCGCAATGTCCCTTTTTTCATGGATAGGGAGGTGTAGGGTATTAAATAGTCCTTTTTGGTTTATTATGACAGAATGATCTATGACTATTATGTGTGAAACAAAATATCGCCCAAATGCTCGCCACGGCTTGCCACATGTCACTCATAATTAACATCGTATTTTATGGTTGGACCACACTTTATTATATATTTGTGGACATTTTATTTGGAAATCAAGAACAATTTTTTGAATGCATACGAGTATATTGATATATTAGAACAAAATATATTTGCAAACTAACATTCACAAATAAAATATGTGTTTACACACAAACATGGTTATTGTTTAAGAAGTTTTCCAAATACATATATTTTATTTAAAAATATTTTTAAAACTTTGCAGACTTTTGTGAATTTTAGTTTAAAGAGCATTTATTTGCTTTTGACATTTTATAGCATCTTTATAACTTTATCAGATCCTAAATCCCGCTAATGTATTAAGTTAACATGTTACGGAATACACACCTGGTAGACAACACAATCGAAATAGACAATTTATTTTTCTTCTGATTTGGCCTTGTAGCGCTAAAGAAGCTGTATTTTCCATCCATTCATTTGAAAATTTGGCAGGGTAGAGTTTCCTAACCCAAAAACTCAATTTGGCCCCCTTCCCAGTGAAGGAAAAACGTCTTTACACGCTGAAAAAAATCGCTCTTTCGTATATTCTCCCAAACATATTCGGATTGAAACATATACATGTTTGGCGTACACTCTAAACATATAATATTTGGTAAACACAAAAATTATATATTTATACCCTACACCACACTGTGGTACAGGGTATTATAAGTTTGTTTCACGGCAGATGTTTGTAACACCTGAAAATAACACAGCTAGACCCACCTTAAAGTATACCGATCGACCGGTATACTGTCCGTCCGTCCGTCTGTCCATGTAAAGTTGTTCGTCCACTACAGGTCGCAATTTCACTCCGATCGTTCTGAAATTTTGCAGTTTAGAGTATTTCGCGGCTGTTAAGATCGCTATTGAATTTGGTTGAAATCGGTTCAGATTTAGATATAGCTCCCATATATATCTTTCGTCCGATTTGGCCCTTTAGTCCTATGGAAGCTGTATTTTACATCCAATCGTTTTGAAATTTAGAATGGTAGAGTTTCTTGATCCATGAACCAACATTGCCGAATTTGAAGAAAATCGGTTAAGATTTTGCTATAGCTCCCATATATATGTTTCGTCCGATTTGGCCCTTTAGTCCTATAGAAGCTGTATTTTACATCCAATCATTTTGAAATTTAGACTGGCAGAGTTTCTTGATCCATGAACCAACACTACCGAATTTGAAGAAAATCGGTTCAGATTTAGATATAGCTCCCATATATATCTTTCGTCCGATTTGGTCCTTTAGTCCTATAGAAGCTGTATTTTACATACGATCGTTTTGAAATTTAGAATGGTAGAGTTTCTTGATCCATGAACCAACACTACCGAATTTGAAGAAAATCGGTAAAGATGTAGCTATAGCTACCATATATATGTTTCATCCGATTTGGCTCTTTAGATCCAATCGTTTTTATACCCTACACCACACTGTGGTACAGGGTATTATTTAAGTATAAAATGTCCCAAAAGTAAATTTATGTAAACAATTTATACATGAATTACAAAATGTATATATCAGAGTTATTCAATATTACGAGAGTGGTGTAGGGTATTATATAGTCGGCACCGCCCGACTTTAGCCTTTCCTTACTGGTTTTATTTGTATTTAAACACATATTTTATTTCAGAAATTTAGTTAGCAAATATATTTTATTCTAATATATTAATATAGACTTTCCAAATAAAGTGTATTGGTTTTCAAATAAAACACATTTGTTCAGAAATATATAATATTTCAAAATTTGTGTTCCAAATATATTTTCTTTCGATTCAAACATATCAAAAAAGGCGATTTTGCTCCGTGTACGCTCTTCTAAGGACCTTTTTATAGATTTAGCATTACTGACCCCAGTGCCTTTGGCCTTATAGATTAGCCTGTTGCATGTAGATTTCCTAGCCTGCAACTCAGATGCCCACCATTGTATTTAAATTTTACCTTTTTACCTTGGTTATGAACAAGCTTCTTCTAGGGAACGATTGAAGGATGTATTGATGTGTTGACCAGATTATCCAAATCGACTTTGTCGTTCGGTTCGAAGAGAAGTTCTGAATTGGTGACTTTTTTCTCATACAGGTGCCACATCGTCTTCTTCGAACGAGTTTTTATTCAATATAATGGTGATCTTAAAACGAGTGGTCGTCCAGTACATTCCAACCAATAGAGTACTTCCTGTCAGTCTTTATTTGAAAATATCGCTGTATGTCTTTAGATAGATTGGTGTATTGCCTTTAGATATTTCCAATAAAGTCAAGAAGTGGCTCACCCCTATTGTTTGTATCTGTACAACCCGAAATAAGATGGTGAGCGTTAATGTCTGCCCCAATTATTCGCTCACACTCATCTAATGTTGCTTCTGCTGGACTACATAATTTTGATTCTAACCCAGCAAAATTTCTCATTACCAAATAACCCGACGAGTAAGCAAAGTTCGATAATGGTAAGTACTAATAAGCACTTTTCTCATTATTTTAACATGGGGATGTCATTGGAAGAAAGTACTTCCCAAAAGCATACAAAAAAGTAGCATAATAAGTACTTATTTGTAGCATAGGCACACCACATAAATATGTGCTTATATTTTCACGATTTTAAATACTTGAATAATGCATTACCAATAAGTTATAAAGTAAGTAGTAGATATGGCCATTTAAAGTGATTTTTTGCATATTGTCGCGCATATTTCTCGAAGCAACCAGTTTCCTAAACCCAAACCCCCATGTGAAAAATTCTTCAATGGTCTAAAATCATACGATATACGTAAATATTTATGGTATTTTCATTTATATATGCACGTATTATATGAAAACATGTAGAAAAATAAATATTCTTGTACAATAACAAATAATTATATTAAAATTTGCAAAAATGATTTTTATAAGAAAAAATCACTTATTTCTGTTATTATTTGTAAGTCGTTAGTAATAAGCCGAAAGTAATGCAGCGAATAACGAGATGTCATTATTTGGTAATGCAGGGAATAATGGCAGGTACTTACCAAGATTTAGCTGGTAATTTATCCATAGATTTTTTCAAATAGGTATACATTTTTTAATTAATTATTTTAGATCCGATAATTATTTCAGATCCGATAATTATTTTAGATCCGATATAATTCATACGTCTACTGGCGATGTGCTCTTAAAAAGTTTGTTTTGTGGCAGTAAAAATTCTGAAGCTACCCCAAAGAAAAAGAATACAAAGAATACAGATCGACTTAAAATAACTAACTGATTCGATTTAATAATATTTTAATAAAAGCGGACCAGAACTAGATTTTGCTCGCATAGATTACCAATCATATAGTTGGCTCCGCCCGACTTTTGCTATTCCTTACTTGAAATTTTGTACAAGTATCAAGGATCGTTATATAACAAACGGACAGTTCGGACCAAAACATATAATCTTTAAATCAAAGTCATTTGTCTATAAGTTTATAAACTATAATGGCATTCTTTCTAAGACAATAGTTTTAAATTCAATCCCAGCAAAATTTCTCATTACCAAATAATCCGACGAGTAAGCAAAGTTCGATAATGGTAAGTACTTATTACTTTGCCACTTTTCACATTATTTTAACATGTGGATGTCATTGGAGGAAAGTACTTCCCAAAAGCATACAATAAAGTAGCATAATAAGTACTTATTTGTAGCTCGATTTTATGTACTTGAATAACGCATTACCAATAAGTTATAAAATAAGTACATAGTAGATATGTAGAAATGGCCATTTAAAATGATTTTTTGCATATTGTCGCGCATATTTCTCGAAACAAACAATTTCCTCATGCCAGATTCGAATTGCTGGTATTTTCATTCAAATCTGCACGCATTGTTTGAAAACGTGTTGAAGTATAAATAAATCTTGTACAATAACCCACATATACCCACATATATTAAAATCTACCAAAACGATTTTGATAACAAAAATCACTTATTTCTGTTATTATTGGTAAGTCATTATTAATAAGCCGAAAGTAATGCAGCGAATAATGAGATGTCATTATTTGGTAATGCAGGGAATAATTACAGGTACTTACCAAGATTTTGTTGGTAAGTACCAGCTAGTGATTCTGAGTCGATCGGTTTACATTAAGGTGGATCTAGCTGCGTTATTTTCAGGTGTTACAAACATCTGTCGTGAAACAAACTTATAATACCCTGTACCACAGTGTGGTGTAGGGTATACAAAGTTGTGCCTATAATATTCTAGTCTAATTTAGAAATTTATTTTTTTGCAGAAAATAAAAATAGCATTGTCGTAAACATCGATACAAAATATTTTTTTATTTTCAAGTTTTTGTTCTACACGGTGAAGCAAGTCTGAAATATGAATATAATTTTGTGGATAAAATAACTTCAACTTTTTTTGTAATGATTTCGAATAAAGTCTACAATTTACACTATACTATCGATATAACAAAAACAATTTTTTTGTTGACAGTACATAGAGCAATTTTACAGTATTCAGTAAAGAATGCTGATGATTTAAGAAAAACTTTAGGTCACACCCGATACGCTGATAAGTGAACTATATCTTATTTATTTAAATCATTATTTAATCCCTGCAGAGAAATTGAAAACAGTCTATGAAAAGGACCGGATCTGAGCTGGTCCAAAATGAACTAGATCCAGACTAGAGCAAAAGTAATGCAGCTAGAAACAGTTGAGCGCAAAAAAAACAAGAGAATTCAAAGAAATCTGCCTAGGCAGCGCTGCTTTTGTTTGATTTTGTACAGCGTGAATATTTGTTTGTGTTTTTTCGTCTGCATTGAAATAATTCTAAGTGTTTACCGTTAGGAATTTATGGTGGTGCTTGTCGTTTCAGTCTTGTGTTCATTGTTAAGTGGAAATTTGAACAAGTAAAACGTTATAATGATAATAATAATTATAACTATTTCAAGTTTCCCTTTTCAAGGAATTAAAATAATTTATTTCCGTTTCTCAAATAATAAATATATTTCAATTTAGTTTTTATAAATATTATAAAAATAAAAACCAATCAATAAATATTTTCTTTTTAATTCTTAAATTTTATAATAAAGGCAAGCTTAAAAGTGGTTCTAGACTGGTCCATAACCAAGAGAGCATGAACTAATTCCACATAATATATTTTTTCCAGCAAGCAACTGTTTCTTTTTAGTTGGGCTTGTCCTAGAAAGAATAAAATTTTCTCCGGGTGCATTCGTTTGGAACAGTTCTGGAGTAGTTTAGATATATTCCTGAAGAACTATATCAGAGCTATTTCCCTAGAATTAATTCTAAACTATTCCATTCTGAACTATATCAGAACTGTTCCAAACGAATGCAGCTGGAGACAATTGATTCTTCCTAGGACAAGCCCATGTAAAAAGAAACAGTTGCTTGCTGGGCAAAGGGTATTATGTAGAACTAGTTCATACATTCTCATGGACCAGTGTAGAACTATTTATGAACTGGTCCGCTTCGCTGCAGGGTTGTTAAGTGGAAATTTTAACAAGTAAGAGGTTATACTGATAATAATAATTATAACTATTTCAAGTTTCCCTTTTCTAGGAATTAAAATAATTTGTTTCCGTTTTTCAAAGAATAAATATATTTGAATTAAATTTTTATAAATATTATAAAAATAAAAACCATTCAATATATTTTATTTCTTAAATTTTATTTTATAATAAAGGCAAGCTGAAAAGTGGTTCTAGACTGGCCCATAACCAAGAGAGCAGGAAATAATTCTACATAATATATTTTTTCCAGCAAGCAACTGTATCTTTTTACGTGGGCTTGTCCTACACGCTGAAAAAAAATTGCTTCTGTAGTATATTGTCCCAAACATATTCGGCTTGAAATATACATATGTTTAGGATACACTCCAAATATATAATATTTGACATACACAAATATTATATGTTTGGGAGGATATTGTTCGAAACAAAAATATGCTCCCATTCAACTATTTTTTTATTTGGAACTAGTATTTCCGAAACAAAGATAAATTTGTAATTATTTATTTTGACAACGTATCAATGCCTTAACTTAATGATAATTTTCTGTTTTTCAGATATTCAAAGAGCATTTTTTTATAAATTGTATATGTTTGTAAAATTTAATTAAAACTTAAATCGAATAATCTTTCGTAAATGTAAACCGATGGATGGATCGACAAAATGTGATGAATTGGAATATTTATAAAATAAAAATCATTTTTAGGTATTAAGTTTAACACGACAATTAGGAAAAACTAACTAATATTCGAATAAGTCAGCATAGTTTTAAAAATCTTTTTAAATAAAGTATATTTGAAAACCTTCTACAACAATAACTTTGTTTGTGTGTAAACACATGTTTAATTTGTGAAATTCAGTTTGCAAATAAAGTATGTTCTAATATATTAATATATGCGTTTCAAACAAAATGTCTTGATTTTCAAATAAAATTTATTTGTTAACAAATATATAATATTTAAAAAAATCGTTTCCAAGTATATTTTCTTTCAATTCAAACATATCAAAAATGATGATTTTCCTCCGTGTAGGAAGAATCAATTTTTCTCCGGATGCATTCGTTTGGAACAGTTCTGTAGTAGTTTAGATATATTCCTGAAGAACTATATCAGAGCTAGTTCCATAGAATTAATTCTAAACTATTCCATTCTGAACTATATCAGAACTATTCCAAACGAATGCAGCTGGAGACAGTTGATTCTTCCTAGGACAAGCCCATGTAAAAAGAAACAGTTGCTTGCTGGGCAAAGGGTATTATGTAGAACTAGTTCATATATTCTCATGGACCAGTGTAGAACTATTTATGAACTGGTCCGCTTCGCTGCAGGGATTTCATTGCATGTCAGTAGATTACACTTAAGTACATGTATGTATATAAAACACCATTTGTGGATTGTGAAATAGACCGAAATCAAGAAGAGTGTCACACCTGTTCCGCTGAAATCAACCATATCTGCCTATAAACCATGCCTTTCGCCCCAAAAAGTAAACGGGGCCAAATCGACTTTTTTGATATGTTTGAATCGAAAGAAAATATATTTGGAACACAATTTTTTAAATATTATATATTTCTGAATAGGTAAATTTTATTTGAAAATTAATAAAATATTTTTGGAACGCATATATTAATATATTACAAGTAAAATACAAATAAAACTATTGTTTAGGAATTTCTCCCAATATATTTGATTTTGTAACGAACCGCCGTCCGAAAATTTCAGCCCGACCGTGCTTAGGGATTTTGGGGGATCATTTGGACAGCCATAATTTATATATGTTATATTTATATTTATATATGGATAGACAATTTTGAGAGAGGAAATCGAGAAAATTGGAAACATTGTGAACATTGCCAGTACTTCGATATTGTTCACCCGAATAACCTTATGTTTCGCCAAATGATACGCTTATTTAAGCAAACATAAGTATATTTTGTAACTCAGCTAATTTATATGTATGTCCAGTATAACAATATTAGTATTAGTAATTAAGAAAATTATGATATAAGAGATTTATTTGAATGTGTGAATAATTAGTGTTGACGTATTTATTAAACTAGTTTAAGTATTAAAATTCGTGTTTATATTATTATGTAACATGAGTGTTATATTTATATGTAGATAATAGGAATGTACATCTTACATTGACTCTTCTTCGGTGAAGCGATCGCTGCATCGTAGTAGTTTCTCCATTTGTTTTTAAAAGTAATTAGTCTGATGGTATTAAGACAAAATAAATAGTAATATGTTGAAGGTCAAGCAAATCTTGTTCGTGGAAACTTATTTACAAAAATCCTTAATGAGTTAGTTGTTGATTGAATGATTGATTGATTCCGGCTACGTTATTGAGTTGGCATCTCCTTATTGCAAATGGTCCGCAATTTAACGTTTTTTTCAACTAGTGCTTATTTCGTGAATGGTAACACTTAGCTCATGTCTGATTTGACGATAAGCCAAAGCGTGAAAAGCCAAAAACAGTGCGTACACCCGAGAATATTGTATCAATTGTACCAATTTTGCACGATTGTACAATATTTTAGAACGATAATTGATATTTCAAGATCCAAATGCGCAGGCTTAGGCCGTATTTCAAAATGTTGACCCCTATCTGTGTGTAACGTGTTTTTCCCCACGGTTTAAGTAGAAGAATCTATTTGGATATAACAATTCTTAGTTTTGGTTTATGCTGTAAGAGCTACCTTTGCACTTAGGGACCACATTCAACACCTTTTGCACCACTGTTCCATATTAAACACTTTTTATTACACTGTGCTTCTAAAGTACGAATTTTTATACATATCTGTGACTATTTTGTTTCCTTTTTTTTATCCACTTACCACATTCAACCTTTTTAACGCATTTAACTTTTTTGCTTCACCATACCATATTTAACCCTTTTTGCTCCACTTAACCATATTTAACACATTTTCGCCCTCTGTAACATATTGAAAAATTTTTGCTTGCCCCAACCGCATTAAAAGCATACATTTTTAAAAAAACATTCTTATTTCATATTTAACATACCCTCTCTCCCTGCATCCATATTTTTACACACTGTACTATGTACGCTTTTTGACCCACTGTACCATATTTAACCGTTTTGGGTCCAATGAATCAAATTTAACACCTTTTTGCCCTACTATATTTTGTCCACTATATTTAACCATTTTTGTCAAACTATACCATAGTTAACACATTTTTGCCCCACTGTTCCATAGTAAAAACTTTTCGCCCCCACTGTACCATACTTAACCCATTTTGTTCCACGTTGCCATATTTTACTGTTTGTGCCCACTGTAACCATTTTTGTCATACTGTACCATATTTAACTATTTGTGTCCCACTGTATCATAGCTAACACATTTTTTTCCATTGTTCTATAGTTAAACCTTTTTTCCACTGTAACATATTTAACCTATTTTGTCCCACGTTACCACATTCAACTAATTGTGCCCCACTGTACCATAGTTAACCCTTTTCGCCCCACTGTGTCATATCAAACTGTTTGTGTCACTGTACCATATTTAACAGTTTTGCCCCACTGTGCCATATTTAACCCTCTTTGCTCCACTGTACAATATTTAACACAATTATGCCCTACTGTACTGTATAGTTAACAATTTTTGTCACACTGTACCATATTTATCCCTTTTTGCCCCACTTTATCATAGTACATACTTTTTTGCATCACTGTTCCATAGTTAACGCTTTTTGCCCTACAGTACCATTTTTAACCCATTTGCCCCACATAACCATATACATATAACTATTTTTACCCCACTGTACCATAGTTAACCCTTTTTGCACAACAGTGCCCCATTCAACTCTTTATCTCACTGTACAAAATGTTTACCCCCTGTACCATATTTAACAAATTTTTGTCTCACTGAACCGTACTCGTACTTAAAATGTGTCTCCACGCTAGCATACATAAACCTATTTCCCCGACTGTAACATATTTAATCATATTTTTTCCACTCCACTATTTAACCGTTTTTGACCACAGTGCTCCTAAACCCATATAAATTCTTCATATCTCATGTTTAAGGTCCACTTTTGGGAGATTGTTCCCTTTTTTCCCCATGCTCCATAGAATTACTAAAAATCACTTCCAATCTCTAGTTTATATTCCAAAAGTTACCCTGGAACCATTGATCCATGTTTGACATTGAAACTTAATACTCCGATCAGTTGTCTCGCTTCAATTTTCACCATTCTAATATTAGGCTTTAAATTTGGCTGTGGTACCATATTTATACCTTTCAGTCCCACTGTGCCTCTAAATTTTTAAAAAAAATCCCTCCTTGTTCTTGTTTACGTTCCAAGAGCTACTCTCACACCAAATTTCACTATTCTAGCTCTTGCCATTTGGATTTGGCTGATGTACCACATTTATCACTTTTTACCCCACTGTGTGCGTAAATGTTCGAATTTCGAAAAATCCTGCCAATTTCTGAGTCTAACTCCTAAGGGCTACCCTCATACCAAATTTCAAGATTCTAGCTCAATTCGTTTAGTTTTGGGGTGGTACCATATATATCCCTTTTTGCCCCATTGTGCGGCTATTAGTACGAATTTAGAAAAATCCCGCCTTATTGCTGGTCCACGTCCCAAGGACTACCCTCCCACCAAATTCCACGCAACAATTTTATCTATCTATATATATAAAAGAAAGTCTGTTTGTGGGTTTGTTTGTTTGTTTGTATGTTTGTTTGTTCCGTATAGACGTCTAAACACCTTGACCGATCATCTTGAAATTTTCACAGAATGTACATGTGTAGAGGGTGCTGAAAATAGGGTACTTGAATTTTCGATGTATCAAGTGGGCGTGGACACGCCCATATGGGTCCAATTTTGATATTGAGAAAATTTGCTAGAGTGCTGAAATTTTGTGTGTATGCATTTAGTGGCAGATTATGTGCATTTTCCAAAAATGGGCGGAATCGGACCAATGGGCGTGGCCCCGCCCATATAAGCCAAATTTTGAAATTGAAATATTTTCCACAATTCATTAGCGTGAGTTCTGCAAGATTGTGTATATGTATCTGATGACAGTCTACGTGATTGGTACAAAAATGGGCGGGATCGGCTCAATGGGCGTGGCCCCGCCCACATAGACCAAATTTTGAAATTTCGATATCTTGCACAATTTGCCAGCGAGAGTGCTGCAATGTTGTGTATATGTATCTGGTAGCAGTCCACGTGATTTTTCCAAAATCGGGCGGGATCGGACCAATGGGCCTGGCACCGCTCATATAAGCCAAATTTTAAAAATGTGATATCTTGCACAATTTTATACCGAGAGACCTGGAATTTTGTGTATATGTATACGGTGGCAGTCTGCGTGATTGGTCCAAAAATGTGCGGGATCGGCTCAATGGGCGTGGCCCAGCCCACATAGACCAAATTTTGAAATTTCGATATCTTGCACAATTTGCTAGCGAGAGTGCTGCAATGTTGTGTATATGTATCTGGTAGCAGTCCACGTGATTTTTCCAAAAATGGGCGGGAGCGGACCAATGCGCGTGGCCCCACCCACATAAGCCAAATTTCGAAATTGATATATCTTGCACAATTTTTTATCTAGAGTGCTGTAATGTTGTACATATGTATCTGGTGACATTCTACGTAATTGGTCAGAAAATGGGCGGGATCGGACCAATGGGCGTGGCCCCGCCCTTATAAGCCAAATTTCGAAATTGATATATCTTGCACAATTTTTTATCTAGAGTGCTGTAATGTTGTACATATGTATCTGGTGATAGTCCACGTGATTGGTCCAAAAATTGGCGGGGTCTGACCAATGGGCGTGCCACCGCCCATATAAGCCAAATTTTGAAATTGAATTATCTTGCTCATTTTGTTAGCGAGAGTGTTGAAATTTTGCGTATATGTATCTGGTAGCATTCTACGTGATTGGCTTACAAATGGGCGGAATAGGACCAGTGGGCATGGCCCAGTCCATATTTTGATATATCTTGCAAGTATTACATAGGAAATACATGAACAAAAATGCTCGGTATGCGATAATTACAGCTGCTCACTCCAATACAATCGCAATATGATAATGTGATGCATGACCAATGAAACAAGAATTTGGAAATTTTATAAGTATACATTTCTATTTTCTGGACTTTCCACTGAATTCGAATTCATTCAGTGAATTTATTACTAATACCAGTAAGGAAAGGCAGAAAGTCGGGCGGGGCCGACTATATAATACCCTACACCTCCCTAACTATGCGATAAGGGTAATTGCAATAATAATTTGGAATAATTGGTAAATGTGCTGTGTGTGCGTATGTATACCTTATTTTGAACCGATAATCGCTAAATTAAGCAATACTCGTTCCTAAATTGAGAAACATTTTTCTGGAGAACTTTGTAATGATCGGAAGTAAAGTACAACTTCTATAGCGCTTTGTAACCAAATCTGGAGGAACATATAAATTAATTGAAAATTAATTAAATTTATTTTTTAAAAAAGGTCGCGTGGCTGTTTATGGCCACGACTTCTTTATTTAGTAGCAAAACCGAAACTAAAACTAAACTTATTGCTAACTTAACATCTACCTTAAGCTGCTGTTGACGTTGCTGCCTTTGCTGCATTCGTTGCTGCCACCGTTGCACACGTCAGGTCAGATATCATGAGAGAGTATTTTGTCAGCGATTCCCGTTATGTTGTTGACGGCCACTGTTCCACGAGTCGGGTCGAATATAATGGGAACGCAACTAGCCAGCGATTCCCGTTATGTTGTTGACACTATTCGTGTGTAATTATGCTGACACTATGTCTGGATTGGGCGCGCGTGTGTTGAATGGAATGTTATGGGAAAGTGAACTTGGCCGGTGTTAACTTATATATGGAGGTTATATATATATATGATTCGATTTTCCTTGAATACTCATTCATGTAAAATAGAAACCTGTTTCTGTCGAATTTCGTACTGATCGGGTATAAAACACAGTCTCTACAGCGCTTACATGTCAAATTGGGGGTAACATATATATGGGGGCTATATCTAAATCTGAACCGATTTTCTACGAATTTTGCGATATTCCTTCATGTAATAAGAAACCTCTTTCTGCCGAATTTCTTACTGATCGGATATAAATACAGTACATATACAGTTACTACAGCGCTAATTTTGACATGGGCAGCGAAGCGCACCGGGCTCAGCTAGTATATACATATAGAAGATTAGCATTTCTATTAAGTAAAGTGTGAACTTTTCAATCCAAAATGTTTTTGCAGTAGTTCACAAATAAAATTTTAGTGTGAGTTCCAAAAGGCCAAAGCCAATAATGTCCTACAAATTTGTTCGTTCGCCTTCCTTTTTTTATTTTGTTACAAGAAATTATTTAGCTTCCGAACGTTTTTAAATTTATATCTGAATGAAAATTTTCTATAACATTTTTCAATATTTGAAAACCAATATGAAAAGAACTTTTAATGTTGCTTAAAAATTTTAGTTTCCAAAAACTATATACAAAGCGCCGTTATAATTTGAAAATGATTTCCAAACTTTTGTGAACTTTTTCGTATATCAGTTTTAAGTTTTCCTTGGTTTCGAATTGTACGAATAATAGCCACTCACCTTAGAGAGGAGGGTATATATCATTTGCTACGAGCCAAAAGTGTAACACATGGAAGGAGTGACCCAGGACCCTAAGTATGTGCGGCGGAGTCATTGGGTCATTTGAGCAATGTCCGTCCGTCTGCTGGCTGGTGCGCACGATAACTCTCGAAAGAATTAATCGATGGACTTGAAATTTGGTACACGCTGAAAAAAAATCGCCTCTGTAGTATATTGTCCCAAACATATTCTGCTTGAAACATATATATTTTTAGAGTGCACTCCAAATATACAATATTTGACACATACAAATATTATATGTTTGGGAGGATGTTGTTCTAAACAAAACTATGTTTACATCTTAATATTTTTTATTTGGATATGTTATTTCCCAAACAAAGATCTATTTGCGTGAATATATATCTATTCTTTAATTGTTCTAAGTTGTCAGCAATTGAAAGGTAATTTTTAGAAAGTTTTAATGTTAGTAAAATTTCTTTATAATTCAAAATAATGACTTGGAATAGTTATAAAAAAAATAAATGGTTTCAAATAGAAGTTAATGCTAAGTATTCCATTTTTAATAGAAATGCATAATTCGAAAACAAGGAAAAAATTAAAACTAAAATTCGAAAAATTCAGCAATCTTTTTTTAATAAAATATATTTGGAAGTATTCATAAACAATAATTATACCCTCACTTTAGTGTGACGAGGGTATATATCATTTGCTACGGAAAAAAGTGTAACACATCGAAGGAGTGATCTAAGACCCTAAGTATGTTCGGAGGAAATCCGTTTTGGGTCATTTTAAGTCGAATGAGCAATGTCCGTCCGTCTGTCTGTCTGTCTGTCTGTCTGTCTGTCTGTCTGTCTGTGTGTCTGCTGGCTGGTGCGCACGATAACTCTCGAAAGGAGTAACCGATTGACCTCAAATTTGGTATGTGGTAATATTTTTTTCTATCTCCGGCTAAGTTCGAAGATGGGCCATATTGGTCCACTCCTTCTAGTACCTCCCCCACAAAGGGTTAAAATGTTGTGAAATATTGATTCTTTAATAACTGCTATACTACTTATTCGAATCTTTTGAAATTCCACACATAGTATTAGCTTATTAGTCGTTATCAACTCGAGAAAAATGGGCGAAGTCGCCACGTCCCTTTTGGTACCTCCCACACAAATGCACCATTTTGCACCAAAAGTTAACAGCTTATAACAATAATAACAGTGTATAAAAATACTTGAAATTGTGTACAGTATTATGCTTTTATATTGCCTACAGTCCAGGGAAAAATGGGTGTTGTTGTCACGCCCCTTTTGGTACCTCCCACACAAAGGTACCTTTTTGCACCAAAAGTTAACAGCTTATAACATTAAAACCAGTGTATACAAATACTTGACATTTTGTACAGTGTAATGTTTTTATAGTGTCTATAGCCCTGTGAAAAATGGGCGTTATTGCCACGCCCCTCTTTGTACCTCCCACACAAAATGCCCACATCATACCACAATTTAATGTCTCATAACGTTTATACCAGTGCACATAAATGCTTATAAGTCGGCACAGTGCAATGAATTTAAAGTATCTAATGTTCAGCGAAAAAAAAGTGTATTTGATAAACCCCTTCTGGTACCTCCCACACAAATTGACAGAATAATTCGAGTAATATTCAATATTACATTACTCACAAAGTGAGGGTATACCTTAGTCGGTTTACCCGACTGAAACTTTCTTACTTGTTTTATTTGTATTTAAACACATATTTTATTTGAGAAAATTAGTTCGCAAATATATTTTATTCTAATATATTAACATATGGTTTCTAAATACATATTATTGATTTTCAAATAAAATTTATTTGCACGAAAATATATAATATTTAAAAATTTGTTTTGCAAGTATATTTTCTTTCGATTCAAACATATCAAAAAAGTCGATTTTGCCCCGTGTATGCGTTAATATTTTTCTTTATCTCTGGCTAAGTTCGAAGATGCGATATATTGGTTCACTCCTTCTAGTACCTCGCCCACAAAGGGTTAATATTTAGTGAAACATTGATTTTTTAATACCTTCTATACTACTTACTAGAATCTTCCGAAATTCCGCACATAGTATTAGTTTATTAGTCGCTAACACATGATCACAAATACGCGAAGTTGCCATGCTCCTTTTGGTACCTTTCATACTAATGGACAAATTTGCACCTAAAGTTAACTGCTTAAAACTTTAATATCAGTTCATACAAATACTTGAAATGTTGTACAGTGTAATGCTCTAATAGTATGCAGAGTCCAGATATATATTTGGCATGCCCCTTGTGGTACCTCCTATACAAATGGACCATTTGCACCAAAAGTAAAGAGCATATAACTTGAATACCAGTACATACAAATACTTGCAATTTTGTATAGTGTAATGTTTTTATAGTACCTAGAGTACAGAGAAAATTGGGCGATATTGACACGCCCCTTTTGGTACCTCCCACACAAATGCACTATTGTGCATCAACATGTAACATCTTATAACATAAATACTAGTTCATCCTTTAAAGTTATTAAATGCAATTTAAATTAATAATAATTTAATTAATATAAAAAACAAGTGAATCCTGAGTCCCAACTTATGAACGCTGAGTCCCAAAAAAATATTAGTAAATTTATTTATTTTTTTGTTTTAATTAAATTATTATCAATTTAAATTGCATTTAATAAGTTTAAAGTATGTACTGGTATTAAAGTAAAAGCTGTTAACTTTTGGTGCAAAAATGTAAATTTGTGTTGGAGTTACCAAAAGGGGCGTGTCAATAACGCCCATTTTCCTCAGGACTCTTGAAACTAAAATAGCACTACACTGTACAAAATTTCAAGTATTTATATGCACTGGTAATAATGATATAAGCTGTTAACTTTTGGTGTAAAATGGTCCATTTGTGTGGGAGGTACAAAAAGGAGCGTGCCAATTCAGGCCACTTTTCTCTGGACTCTAGTTACTATAAAAGCATTGCACTGTACGAAATTTAAAGTATTTGTAAGCACTGGTATTAAAGATAAAAGCTGTTAACTTTTGGTACAAAAAGGTCCACTTGTGTGGGAGGTTCCAAAAGGAGCGTGCCAAAAACGCTCATTTTTCTCTGGAGTCTACGAACTATAAAAGCATGGCACTGTACGAAATTTCAAGTATTTGTAAGCACTGGTATTAAAGTTATAATCTGGTAACTTCTGGTACAAAATGGTCCATTTGTCTGGGAGGTACCAAAAGGAGAGTGCCAATATTGTTCATTTTCTCTGCGTCTATTGAACCATTGTACAGTACAAAATTTCAAGTCTTTATATGCACTGGTAATAAAGTTATGAGCTATTAACTTTTGGTCCAAAATTGTCCATTTGGGTGGTAGGTAGCAAAAGGTTTAAGCGACTAATAAACTAGTACTATGTGTTGAATTTCAGAATATTCGGGTAAGTAGTATAGAAGTTATTAAAAAATCAATATTTCACTAAATATTAACCCTTTATGTGGGAGTTACTAGAAGTAGGGGGTAATATGGCCCATCTTCGAACTTAGCCGGAGATAGAGAAATATATTATCGCATACCAAATTTGAATTCAATCGGTTCATCCTTTCGAGAGTTATCTTGCGCACCAGCCAGCAGACAAACACACAGACAGACGGACGGACGGACATTGCTCAAATTACTTAAAATTACCCAAAACAGATATCCGCCGAACATACTTGGGGTCTTAGGTCACTTCTTCGATGTGTTACACTTGTGGCTCGTAGCGAATAATATATAACCTCCTCTCTAAGGTGAGGGGATATTTATATCTGTTTACCCGACTGAACATTCTTACTTGTTATATTACATACCATGATGGTCATTAGCAAATGTATTTCCGTGTAATTGTTTCCAAATTCCCGCAATTCATAACTCCATTACTCTAGTAATTTTCTACCGTTTTTTTTAAAAGAAACACAATTTTATTTAATTTCTTACTCTTTATTAAATACACTTAACTAAGTAGTTTTGTACGTTGAAACATTCAGGAAGAGCAACTTTTCGTTTCTTTCAAAAATGTTGTACATAAAGCTAAAAAAACATCAATTCGGCGTACATACTTTATGCGCAGTAAAAGTTCTAACATATATTGACACATTTAATTAGTAGAATACCTATAAAATTATATAGACTTAATTAATATAATAATAATATACAAACATTTGTGTTCTTTTTTTCAATAATTATTTCACATAAAATAAAATAATTGCTTAAAACGTCTTTGAGCTTCAGCCAATGTTGTATTTCTTGTCTCGGGAATGGTAATGCAAGAAAATAAAAATACCACCAATGTAATAACACCCTGAGACATTAGGTTGTCCCCAATGTACACAGTTAGCGTATCTATCAAAATGATGTGTAGTATTTGCTCCACAATTATCACAACGGCCATTAGGAGAGGCTTCACGCGTAGCGGGAATGCTTCGCCAATGAATATTGAGGTATAGGGCACAATGAATCCGGCAAAGAGTTGTAGAAACATATACAAATACATGGCTGAATTCATATCGTCATAGCTCGTCAGACTTCTTATATATTGGAATAGGGAACCGAGACCAATGAGGAAGCAACCAATCGCCATCAAGGAAAAGACGGAGGGCAGTTTCCGATTGGCATTATCCACAAGACAGAGGGATATGAAACCGCCTATAAATCGGAAAAGTGCCGCCACAGTGGATGCCCATGTAGCACTGGTCGCAAGGGTGGCATACTGAAATGTCCTATTGAGAGGCATGGAGCAACAGAAGGTCAGCATCATGCTGCGGATGAATAGCATTTTTATCAACGGCAATAAACCCTGAGAGAGACTTTCAACAATTGTCAGGTTTCCCTGCTCCCGAACATAGGCCTTGTGTTGCTCCAACAAGGCATGTGTCTCCATCGTCACATACTGAGGACGTCGTAGGCGGATCAAAGATTCCAGAGCTGCATCATCACAACCCTTGCGTACAAGGTCAATAGGTGACTCAACTATGGTGAACAAAGAGGCCGCTGCTAGGAGACCACAGATAATGTCCAATATGCCGTGCAAACGACTGGCATGAAAATCTACAGATTGATCCCAATAGGAGGTATACATCATTTGAATGGCAATGCCCGTTGACATACAGTTCTGTTCGACCGAGAGACAGGCTCCACGATATGTCGTATGGGCTATTTCACTAGCGTTCATCAGGAAGGGAACCAGCGCCAAACCTATGGCTATACCGTTAAGGTAGCGACCCGCCATAACAATATCATAATCATAGGGATTACTGGTGCAGAGAATACCTCCAATCAGAATGAGGAGTGCTGAGACGGCCTGCAATAAAAATGAAGAGGAAAGTATTTCCACATTCAGGAAGTCATTGAATCGTTGATATGGATACTTACCATTATAATTTTTTGGGAAATTAAATTTCTGAGGGGCACGGAGAGCACTGTGCCTATGATCACTGCAATAAACCAAGAGTAGCAAAAATGTTTAGTTACTCCCAAAAAAATGTTCTGAGTCCAGCCCACACCCAACGCCAAATTCATGCCACCGGATAGGAAAATAATGCTACCTAGAATAAAAATGAAATAAATGTGTGTATAATTTATATCGTATTGTATCTAAACAAGTAAGAAAGTTTCAGTCGGGTAAACCGACTAAGGTATACCCTCACTTTGTGAGTAATGTAATATTGAATATTATACAAATTATTCTGTCAATTTTTGTGGGAGGTACCAGAAGGGGTTTAAGAAATACACCTATATTTCGCTGAACAGTAGATACTTTAAATACATTGCACTGTGCCGAATTGTAACCGTGTATATGGAGTGGTATATTAACGTTGAGATATTGAATTGTGGTATAATTTTGTGTGGGAGGTACAAAAAGGGGCGTGGTGATAACGCTCATTTTTCACTGGACTATAGGCATTATAAAAGAATTACACTGTACAAAATTTCAAGTGATTGTATACACAGATATTAATGTTATAAACTGTTAACTTTTGGTGCAAAATGGTACCTTTGTGGGAGAGGTACCAAAAGGGGCGTGACAATAACGCCAATTTTTCAATGGACTGTAGGCACTATAAAAACATTACGCTGTACAAAATTTCAATTATTTTTATACACTGGTATTAATGTTAAAAGCTGTTAACTTTTGGTGCAAAATTGTGCATTTGTGTGGGAGGTACCAAAAGGGGCGCGGCAATAACGCTCATTTTTCACTGGACTGTAGGCACTATAAAAGCATTACACTGTACAAAATTTCAAGTATTTCTAAACACTGGTATTAATGTTATAAGCTTTTAACGTTTAGTGCAAAATGGTGCATTTGTGTGGGAGGTACCAAAAGGGGTGTGGCAATTTCGCCTATTTTCCTCGAGGTGATAGCGACTAACAAACTAATACTATGTGTGGAATTTCAGAAGATTCGAATACGTATAATAGCAGTTATTAAAGAATCAATATTTCACAACATTTTAACCCTTTGTGGGGGAGGTACCAGAAGGAGTGGACCAATATGGCCCATCTTCGAACTTAGCCGGAGATAGAAAAAAATATTACCACATACGAAATTTGAAGTCAATCGGTTACTCCTTTCGAGAGTTATCGTGCGCACGAGCCAGCAGACACACATACAGACAGACAGACGGACGGACATTGCTCATTCGACTTAAAATGACCCAAAACGGATTTCCGCCGAACATACTTGGGGTCTTAGGTCACTCCTTCGATGTGTTACACTTTTTTCCGTAGCAAATGATATATACCCTCGTTACACTAAAGTGAGGGTATAAAAAGAGTGCGTGTTTGTTTGTTTCTTCGGTATAGACGTCTAAACGGCTGGACCTATCTTCTTGAAATTTTCACAGAATCTACATGTGTAGAAATGTGCTGAAAATAGGGTACTTGTATTTTCGATCTATCAAGTGGCCGCAGCCCGCCCGAATGGGTCAAATTTTGATATTAAGAAAATTGTTTAGCTAGGGTGTTGAAATTTTGTGTGTAGTGACAGTTTATTCGATTGGCTCAAAAATGGGCTGCATCGGACCAATGGTCGTGGGCCCGCCCATATAAGATACATTTTTAAATTGTGATATGCACAATTTTTTAGCCAGAGCGCTGTAATTCTGTGTATATGAATCTGGTGACAGTCTACGTGATTGTTCCAAAAATTGTCGGGATCCCATATAAGTCAAATTTTGAAATTGAGATATCTTGCACAGTTTGTTAAAAAAAGGGCTATAATTTTGTATATATATGTACACTGTACAAAATTTCAAGTCTTTGTATGGTACTTCGCCCATTTTTCTCAGAGGATTCAAACAAGTAGTATAGAAGTTATAAAATAATCAATATTTCACTAAATGTTAACCCTTTGTGGGGGTGGTACTAGAAAGAGCGGACCAATATGGGTCATCTTCGAACTTCGTCGGAGATAGAAGGAAATATTACCACATATCACATTTGAAGTCAGTCGGTTACGCCATATGGGTCATCTTCGAACTTCGTCGGAGATAGAAGAAAATATTACCACATATCACATTTGAAGTCAGTCGGTTACGCCTTTCGAGAGTCATCGTGCCAGCAGACAGACGGACGGACATTGCATTCGACTTAAAATGACCCAATGAGGTCACTCCTTCGACGTGTTACACTTTTGGCTCGTAGCAAATGATATATACCTTCCTGTCTATGGTGAGGTGATAAAATCAATGCTCATAATATGCACGTGCATATTTCATCACTTATATGATGTGGCCTTTCCCAGAGGAACACATTTATTACCTGTTTTCAAAAATTTTAGTTCATAGAGAAAATGCAACTGAATTAAAATTAAAACCAGTAAGGAAAGACAGAAAGTAGGGCGGGGCCGACTGTATAATACCCTACACCTACCTACCAATGCGACAATGGGCATTGCGATAAGAATTTGGCAGTGTTCATACATGTAATAAGCAAACTCTCTCTGCCGATTTTCGTGCTGATCGGATATAAAACACGGTTTCTACAGCCCTTACATGTCAAATCGGGTGTAACATATATATTGGGACTATGTTTAAATCTGAACCGATTTTCCCCGAATTTGGCAGTGTTCATACATGTAATAAGAAAACTCTCTCTGTTAAATTTCGTACTGATCGGTTATAAAACACGATTTATATATATATGGGGGCTATATCTAAATCTGAACCGATTTTCCCCGAATTTGGCAGTGTTTATTCATGTAATAAAAGAACTTTCTCTGCTGAATTTCGTACAGGTCGTTTGTAAAATACGGTTTCTACAGCGCTTACATGTCAAATCGGTTAAAACATATATATGGGTACTATATCTAAATCTGAACCGATTTTCCCCGAATTTGGCAGTGTTTATTCATGTAATAAGATAACTCTCTCTGCCAAATTTCGTACTGATCTGATTTAAAATACAGTTCCTACAGCGCTTACATGTCAAATCGGGTGAAACATATATATGGGTACTATATCTAAATCTGAACCGATTTTCCCCGAATTTGGCAGTGTTTATTCATGTAATAAGAGAACTCTCTCTGCCAAATTTCGTAATGATCTGATTTAAAATACAGTTCCTACAGCGCTTACATGTCAAATCGGGTGAAACATATAAAGGGGGGCTATATCTAAATCTTCACGGATTTTCTCCGAATTTGGTAGTGTTCATTCACGTAATAATAAAACTCTCTCTGCCGAATTTCATAAAGATGAGATGTAAAATGTGGTTTCTACAGCGCTTACATGTCAAATCGGTTGAAACATATATATGGGGACTATATCTAAATCTGAACCGATTTTCACCGAATTTGGCAGTGTTTATTCATGTAATAAGAGAACTCTCTCTGCCAAATTTCGTAATGATCTGATTTAAAATACAGTTCCTACAGCGCTTACATGTCAAATCATGTGAAACATATATATGGGGGCTATATCTAAATCTACACAGATTTTCTCCGAATTTGGTAGTGTTCATTCACGTAATAATAAAACTTTCTCTGCCGAATTTCATAAAGATGGGATGTAAAATGTGGTTTCTACAGCGCTTACATGTCAAATCGGGTGAAACATATATATGGGGACTATATCCAAATCTGAACCAATTTTAACCAATTTCAATAGGGATGGTCCTTGGGCCAAACAAGAGCACTATGCTAAATTCCATCACAATCGGACCATAAATACGATCTGCACTTTGATTACAAGAATACATGGACAGACAGACAGACGGACATGGCTAAATCGACGCAGAAAATGATTCTGAGTCGATCGGTATAATAAACAATGGATCTACCTTTTCTCCTTTTAGGTGTTACAAACAAATGCACAAAGTCATAATACCCTGTACCACAGTGTGGTGTAGGGTATACAAACTACTTTTTATCAAGGGTTCATGGTTTACTATTCTTCACAAAAATCGTATAAAGTAAAAAATATTAATAGATTTGCTCAGTTGTATCCTTCATTTCGAAAGAGATGCAAATAATATTAATACTACAAATACGTTTTCAAGCGCTGTAAACCATTTATTTACGAGTGTTGAATACAAAAATTCTAAGAAATTGTGGTGTTACTAAGAGAAAATATTACTAGAATGCCTCCAAAAAATCTAATATTTCAAAACGCACCATTCAATCGCTAAAAGTTAAATCAATGGGAACAAATGAAACGACTCAACAACTTCAGAGACTTCGCAGCAAAGGGAAACACGTCTCAGAAAAAAACAGTTCGATCTTCGCCTCAAGATCGACAGAGACTTAACAACAAAGGGAAGGGCGCCTCGAACGAAAACGAGTTAAATCCTCCATATTCAGGGATGCTGAAACGTTGGAGGAACTTGAACGTCGTTTGGAATCTCAATGAAACCGAGCATCGACCTCAAGGACAGCCGAAACGTTAAATCAGTTCGAAAATCGTACCCAAGAGAACCGTCTCAGAGCCGCTCTTCGCCGCACCGCAACATCTACTTATGAACGCCTTGCATTTCCATATACACCAGAGACTGATTGCAGTCAGGATGAATTAATTTCCATTGGCCCTATGAATAAAACGTGCCAATATTGCAAAGCGTTCAAATTCAAAAATGAAGCACCTGAAATGTGTTGTACAAATTTAAAGGTTATATTACAGGAACTGCTTCCCCCACCAGAACCACTCAAAACATAGAGGTATGATATAATATATATATATAATTTACATTAACTCTTCATTTCATGTTGGATTATATTCTAGCAATAACCGCTTATGGCCAAAATGTTCTCAATAACATTCGAAAATACAGGGTTTTCCAACAAGAGGTGTTGGTATTTCGGTAGCTGTCACCTTTGATGCATTTATTCTTTGACATTTGACAAGTAGAAACTACGCCATTACTAAAAATGGAACGACACACGATTCAACAACGCATTGAAATTACACCACGGTCAAACATCGGCGCATCGACATGACATTACTGCACGCATATTCAAGCAAAAATTAAAATCGCTACTGGATTTCTTGGTGAAATTTCGTGTATTCCGAGAAACCCGATGTTGAATGTATTCCGTAGAATGGCAGAAACGTGGGCTTCCTCATGCAAACATATTGATGTGGTTGATACAGAAAACAAGTAAGAAAGTTTCAGTCGGGTAAACCGACTAAGGTATACCCTCACTTTGTGAGTAATGTAATATTGAATATTACTCGAATTATTCTGTCAATTTGTGTGGGAGGTACCAGAAGGGGTTCATCAAATACACTTTGTTTTTGCTGAACATTAGATTCTTTAAATTCATTGCACTGTGCCGACTTATAAGCATTTATGTGCACTGGTATAAACGTTATGAGACATTAAATTGTGGTATGATTTGGGCATTTTGTGTGGGAGGTACAAAGAGGGGCGTGGCAATAACGCCCATTTTTCCCTAGACTGTAGGCGATATAAAAGCATAATACTGTACATAATTTCAAGTATTTTTATACACTGTTATTAATGTTATAAGCTGTTAACTTTTGGTGCAAAATGGTGCATTTGTGTGGGATGTACCAAAAGGGACGTGGCGACTTTGCCCATTTTTCTCGAGTTGATAATGACTAATAAGCTAATACTATGTGCGGAATTTCAAAAGATTCGAATAAGTAGTATAGCAGTTATTAAAGAATCAATATTTCACAACATTTAAACCCTTTGTGGGGGAGGTACTAGAAGGAGTGGACCAATATGGCCCATCTTCGAACGTAGCCGGAGATAGAAAAAAATATTACCACATACCAAATTTGAGGTCAATCGGTTACTCCTTTCGAGAGTTATCGTGCGCACCAGCCAGCAGACAGACAGACAGACAGACAGACGGACATTGCTCATTCGACTTAAAATGACCCAAAACGGATTTCCTCCGAACATACTTAGGGTCTTAGGTCACTCCTTCGACGTGTTACACTTTTTTCCGTAGCAAATGATATATACCCTCGTCACACTAAAGTGAGGGTATAATTACTACAGATACCATTGATGACATCATTTGTGCCGAAATACCTGACCCAATCGAAGATTCTCAATTGTATGATGTTGTCACTAAAAAATGATTCACGGTCCGTGCGGATCTCTCAACCGAGATTCACCATGCATGTCAGATGGGAAGTGTACGAAAAAATATCCACGACAACTACTACATGAAACAATTTCTAGAACTGATGGATTTCCCCTATACCGTCGCAGATCAACAGATTCTGGTGGACGTTCTGTAGTACTAAAGGTACGAAGCAATGATGTTGATATTGATAATCGATGAGTAGTACCATACAAACCACTACTATCCAAGACGTACAAGGCGCACATCAATGTGGAGTTTTGTAACTCCGTGAAATCCATCAAGTACATATGTAAATATGTCACAAAAGGATCCAATATGGCTGTATTTTCGCTAAACAATCCCAATGATGAAATTACGCATTTCCAGATGGCGAGATACATCAGTAGCAACGAAGGTGTTTGGAGGATATTTGGATTTCCCATTCATGAACTCGAACCTGCAGTTATTCATCTATCTGTTCACCTGAAAAATGGACAACGGGTACATTTCTCGGAAGCTAATGCCCAAGAAAGATCATCAACGCCCCCAGCCACTACATTAACATCCTTTTCTGCTTTATGCAGAGACGATCCCTTTGCCAGAACCGACATACTACACCTGGAATACATCAACCAAAAAGTTATATCTTCGAAAGCAAGGAAAACCAGTTGAAGGATGGTCAAATATACACTCGACGGATGCATTAGGAAGAATATACACGGTCCATCTATAGAACGCAGAAAGCTTATTTCTACGAATGTTGATCATATATGTTCCCGGCCCAACTTCATTTACCCGTACAGAGAAGCATGTGAAAAGCTACATTTGCTGGAGAATGACGCACATTGGGAAACAGCTCCCACAGACGCATCCGTTTCAAATCATCCTCAACAAATTAGATCATTATTTGCCATCAAATTGGTAAAATTCTTCCTATCGAACCCTAAAGACCTGTGGAATAAGTTCAAATCACACATGACTGAAGATATTTTACGCAGAGAACGCAACAACACCAATGATCCAACTATGGAAATATCTGAACTATGGCACATACAAAATCTCTGGAAGCTCTCGACCACACACTAAAGGACTCAGAAACAGCGCACGATTACTTGGAGGAGCACTTATATTATTAGCCGGCAATTTTTGTCAAACACTTCCTGTGGTCCAACGTTCAACACCAGCAGATGAACTAAATGCATGCCTCAAATCATCAACACTTTGTCATCACGTAAAAACACTGCGATTAACTACGAATATGCGAGTGCAAATGCAAAATGACTCTTCTGCATTTCACTTCTCGAAGTCGTTGCTAAATTGTTAAAGTACATAAAATATGAACAACATGATTGGAAAACATGTTGCGATTTAAAAGTAGTTGCGATGTTATGTGGAATGCAAGGTGGATATACAATAAAGGGTGGCTGATATGTATTGCAACCAACTTCAGGTTGCTATCATTTCTAAACCGCTAGTCTGATAGCTGAAAGATTTATTTCAGTGACAGTTCATTTTATTGTTTACAAGCTTCCAAAAGCATTTTGATCTATTGCATTCAGATAAAAGTTATTCGTGATGGAATTCAAGCGTGATAGTGTGATTGCTTTATATTTGGGTTGAAAAACACAAGTGGCTATCGTTAGAGCCCTCCAGCATTTAAATGTGAATAAATCTTTTGTTTCTCGTACCATTGCTCGTTACCGTGATACTGGCAGTGTTGCATCGCGTCCAAAAAGTGGACGAAAAAAACGGTAACAACACCAGAAATGATCCGAAAAGTGAAGGCCAGATTTGATCGAAATCCACGCCGCAGTGGTAGAAAAATTGCTCGTGAGCTGAACATATCGCGAGAACGGATACAACACATATTAAAAAATGAGCTTGGACTAAAGCCATTGAAGTTCCAAAAAGTGCAAGAGCTCACCGATGCACAAAAAAAGTTAGAATGGAAAGAGCCAAGGAGTTGCTTCGCTTTCACGAAAGTGGCCAGTTACCGAATTTGGTTTTCTCCGATGAGAAGCCATTCCAAATTGAGCAGTTTGTGAACAAACAAAATGATCGGGTTTACTTGCCAAAGAGGTCAGCTGAAAATTTACACCTTCGATTGGCCACCAGAACTCAAGCGCCGCCGAGTCGCTCCCCGCTCGTATTCATCGACCATGGGGTCAAAATAAATGCCGAATATTATCGGGAAAATGTTCTAAAGACAGTATTGAAGCCCTGGGCAGACAAACATTTTGGCCGCAGACCATGGACATTCCAACAGGACTCGGCACCATCGCACTCAGCACGCGTCAACCAAGAATGGCTTAAAAAGGAGGTTCCTCGCTTCATTTCTACCGCACAATGGCCACCAAGATCTTCGGATCTCAATCCGTTGGACTTTTGCGCCTGTGGCATTTTAGAGAGTAAGGTTCGCACTAAAAAATACCAAAGTATCGATCATCTCAAGACGGCGCTTCGCCGGAAATGGGCCAAAATACCGCAGAGCCACTTTCGTGCGATGGCTTTGTCGGCCGTTTGAAGGTCATAACTCGTGCCAAAGGTGGCCAATTCGAACAAATCTAAACTGTTTCTAAAATTTTATGTTATTTCCGACATTTCCGAACAATAAAATTTAAAAAAAATTAAAAAAATATAGCGCTTTACTTTGTTGCATTACATATCAGCCACCCTGCTTTTTTATACAAATTACATTGGTGAAAACAACATCAAATATACATCTCTCGTAAAAAAAACATTATTTTGCCACCACTGGATATTAAGCTAAACTTCTTGAAGACATGAAGTCCATCGAGCGGCGGCAAGAATGATGGGCGATTATATTTTGTTCCTCATCAGAGAAACCGATTCCGAAATCTACAAACGAGCCAAAAGTGTAACAAGGAGTGACCTAAGACCCCAAGTATGTTGGCAATGTCCGTCTGTCTACTGGCTCGTGCGCAGGATAACTCTCGAAAGGAGTAACCGATTGACTTCAAATTTGTTATGTGGTAATATTTTCTTCTATCTCCGGCTAGTCCCTAAGGGACTAAGGTCTGTACTGTCGTTTTGAGATGTAGTAGTATTTTGGTAGTAGATTTGAATTCAGGTTGTCGGCTATTGGTTTCCCGTCTTTGAATATTATGACTACTACACCCCTCATGATACTGTGGTCATATTCTTACTTGCTAACAGCTACATTTCGTTAGGGTGAAGTCGAGAATCTTGCTAATGATGGCCCCTGGCAAGGGCCGAAAGCGCTCCAAGAAGCCATTGCTTGCACATATGTATGTCCCTCCTTCCTACACTATTAACGGGTCCTGGTTCTATCAACCCACACTTTGCACTCTATTAGGAATACTTGGATGCCTCATACCCTCATAACGGACGTGACTATGGGCAGACGACATCACCGAAGTTTTTTGCGGTCGCGGGCAGGACATTCAACCACGCGGGGCTGCAGCAGATGTAGTCTGGTGGGGTGTGATGTTTTTAGATATTTTTTTTGACTAGGTATCTTACTATTGATTTTAGTTATTTTATCGACAGCTTCTAAACGAAAGTCTTAATATGAAAATGGCATTCACAACACTTGTAGCCCTGATAATTTCCCTCAATTTAGAGGAAATCTTTATCGGAATTATACTTCAAAAAATATAGTCCAAATTCTAAAGGTATCCTTCATGAGAATTGAAATTTTAAAGAAAAATTAAAACAAGTAAGAAAGTTTCAGTCGGGTAAACCGACTAAGGTATACCCTCACTTTGTGAGTAATGTAATATTGAATATTACACGAGTTATTCTGTCAATTTGTGTGGGAGATACCAGAAGAGAATTATAAGCGTTTATGTGCACTGTTATAAACGTGTGGGAGGTACAAAAAGGGGCGTGGCGATAACGCCCATTTTTCACAGGGCTATAGGCACTATAAAAACATTACACTGTACAAAATTTCAAGTATTATTATACACTTGTATTAATGTTATAAGCTGTTAACTTTTGGTGCAAAATGGTACCTTTGTTTGGGGGGTACCAAAAGGGGCGTGGCAACAACGCCCATTTTTCTCTGGACTGTAGGCAATATAAAAGCATAACACTCTGCAAAATGTCAAGTATTTTTATACACCGTTATTAATGTTATGAGGTGTTAATTTTTGGTGGAAAACGGTGCATTTGTGTGGAAGGTACCTAAAGGGACGTGGCAACTTCGCCCATTTTTCTCGAGTTGATAGAGACTAAAAAACGTATACTATGTGTGCAATTTCAGAAGATTCGAATAAGTAGTATAGTAGTTATTAAAGAATCAATATTTCTCAACATGTTAACCCTTTGTGGGGGAGTTACTAGAAGGAGTGGACCAATATGGCCCATCTTCGAACTTAGCCGGAGATAGAAACAAATATTACCACATACCAAATTTGAAGTCAATCGGTTACTCCTTTCGAGAGTTATCGTGCGCACCAGCCAGCAGACAGACAGACAGACGGACGGACATTGCTCATTCGACTTAAAATGACCCAAAACGGATTTCCTCCGAACATACTTAGGGTCTTAGATCACTCATTCGATGTGTTACACTTTTTTCCGTAGCAAATGATATATACCATCGTCACACTAAAGTGAGGGTATAAAAAAGCTTTACCAAAAAAAATTGTTATTTCGGTTTCATAAAATAGTATGCATCAATCTACGCAAAAATGTTTTTAGGTCTAGGAAATAAAAAAATGTTTTTGTTGCATAGTATTACCTGTGGTAGTGGCATTTGTTTGTGGTCTATTGCGCCATTTGGTGTTGGCCTGAATGGGTGCATTGGCAACGGGCACAGTGTCCCCAGGCGTTGTTGTGACATAAATCACAGTCGGTTGACTTTGTTGCATCTTTTATCGCGTTTACACATCCGTTGACGACCGTTGACTTTACAATTCACAGAGATTACAATTGAAACTAAACTTTGAGAATCAATGGAACTACTGAAACTGAACTGAAATTCTTGACAATAATTGTTATTTACAAAAACAGCGTTTTATGTTTTGTAAATTTAACACCACAAATGCACAACTAGAAATTCTTGTTCGTTTTCGATTTTTTTTTAATTTTTTCAAGCTTTTAAATTTTTTCGCAGTTTCGTTTGTCAAATAACTGATTGTCAATAATGTTTATAACAAACTAAGCCGGCTAATGCGACCAAACGTTGCAAATATTAGAATTGTGTTGTTTTAATTTGTTATATAGCAGTTATCGGGTTTTCAAATTCGGCGATTTTGGTGGGTGACAAGTCTTCAGATTACACAGCTGGGGTTTGGTGGTGAAGGTGGATATTCACTGTCTTATCAAATACTGCCAGCTGTTATATATAGACTGTCACTGATAGCGAGGTTTTGAAGAGTATTTCCACTACCCCCCTGCCTACAAGTATGTTTTTATAGAAATGTCCTCCACAAAATCGGAATTTGACAAAATGTATGTATATGTAAACATTTTTGATAGGAACCGCGCACACAAAACAAAAAAGAATTGCTCATTCCCTCGGTAAAATGCAATCTTTTTGCAGTACGTAGTGATCAGGGGAAATTGAGCGTATTTGTTTAGTCACCACAAGTACCAATCGATTACGCTGAATTTCGACAACATGTATGTATTTAATTTTACCAGGAGAAATGCGCAGAATTAATGGTGAATATTTTTATTTAGAAACCATATATTCGATTTGACTGAAATTTGCTTATTTGCATTTACTTTTTTTCATAATCATTTGGCGCCTTAGAAACCACAAATACAAATCGATTGGGCCAAACTTCAGCAAATTTGTATTTTATTTTACCGAAAAACATTTCAAGGAGCATATGAACTCATTGATCCATATTTTGACATAATCCCACACAAAGACCCCATCCGATTTGACTTCTTGGCTCGAAAGATAAAACAAATTCCTATTAATTGGGCTGAAAAGGGTTCAATTTCCGACACTTAAAAATGTTTACTGCTCTATCGATTTTTTAAAAAAGTCGTGACCCTTGAAGGCAGGCAAAGTGGAGTTAATTGGCATTGTCAGTTCCTTATTTACTGGTCCTATTTTCCTTTAAAAGGACATTTTTCAAAAATGACATTATCAACCGGCAAGGAATGACAGAAAGTCGGGCGGGGCCAACTATATAATACCCTATACCTCTCTAACAATGCAAAAATTGGCATTGCGATAATAATTTGGAATAATTGGTTTCTTTTCAGTTAAAATGCATAATATTCTATCACAGATCAATAATCGGAAGGCAAAAGTAGATGTGACTATACATAATCTATATACATAAAATTTTCATCAACTTGGATCAAAAACCAAATTTCTGCCAAATTATATAAAGATCGAACGTAAAATACAGTTTCAATAGCGCTTAAATAATAAGAACATATATAAGTATATGAGACCTATATCTAAATCTGAACTGATTACCCCTAAATTTAGCAGTATTCGTTCCTAAATTAAGAAACTTCTTTCTGGGAATTTTTTAATGATTGGAAGTAACCAGTACCCGAACTGGGTAGTGATAATTCAAATATGTAATAAGAAACCTCTTTCTGCTGAATTTCGCACTGATCGGATATAAAAACCGTTTCAATCAAATCGGGTGTATCATGTATATGGGGGCTATATCTAAATCTGAGCTAATTTTCCCACAAATTTGGAAGTGTTCATTAACGTATTAAGAAACCCCTTTCTCCCGAATTTCGAACTGATCGGATATAAAATACAATTTAAACAGCGCCAACCAAATCGGGGGGACATATGTATGGGGGATATATAGTAAAAAAGACTTTAAACAATAATTTGTTATACCCTACACCACACTGTGGTACAGGGTATTATAAGTTTGTTTCACGGCAGATGTTTGTAACACCTTAAAATAACACAGCTAGACCCACCTTAAAGTATACCGATCGACTCAGAATCACTAGCTGAGTCGATTTAAAGTTGTTCGTCGACTACAGGTCGCAATTTCACTCCGATCGTTCTGAAATTTTGCAGTTTAGAGTATTTCGCGACTGTTAAGATCGCTATTGAATTCGGTTGAAATCGGTTCAGATTTAGATATAGCTCCCATATATATCTTTCGTCCGATTTGGCCCTTTAGTCCTATAGAAGATGTATTTTACATCCGATCGTTTTGAAATTTAGAATGGTAGAGTTTCTTGATCCATGAACGAACATTGTCGAATTTGAAGAAAATCGGTTAAGATTTAGCTATAGCTCCCATATATATGTTTCGTCCGATTTGGCCCTTTAGTCCTATAGAAGCTGTATTTTACATCCGATCGTTTTGAAATTTAGAATGGTAGAGTTTTTTGATCCATGAACCAACATTGCCGAATTTGAAGAAAATCGGTACAGATTTAGATAAAGCTCCCATATATATCTTTCGTCCGATTTGGTCCTTTAGTCCTATAGAAGCTGTATTTTACATCCGATCGTTTTGAAATTTAGAATGGTAGAGTTTCTTGATCCATGAACCAACATTGCCAAATTTGAAGAAAATCGGTTAAGATTTAGTTATAGCTCCCATATATATGTTTCGTCCGATTTGGCCCATTAGTTCTATAGAAGCTGTATTTTACATCCGATAGTTTTGAAATTTAGAATGGTAGAGTTTCTTGATCCATGAACCAACATTGCCGAATTTGAAGAAAATCGGTTAAGATTTAGCTATAGCTCCCATATATATGTTTCGTCCGATTTGGCCCTTTAGTCCTATAAAAGCTGTATTTTACATCCAATCGTGTTGAAATTTAGAATGGTAGAGTTTCTTGATCCATGAACCAACAGCTGTAGCTCCCATATATATGTTTCATCCGATTTGGCTCTTTAGATCCAATCGTTTTTATACCCTACACCACACTGTGGTACAGGGTATTATTTAAGTATAAAATGTCCCAAAATAAATTTATGTAAACAATTTATACATGAATTACAAAATTTATATATCAGAGTTATTCAATATTACGAGAGTGGTGTAGGGTATTATATAGTCGGCACCGCCCGACTTTAGCCTTTCCTTACTGGTTTTACATTCTTTTCTATAACTAACTTAAATTAATTTTTTCATTTACATATGTTCTGACTAAATAAATTTCTTAAGAGAAAAAATAGATATTATTATAAATAAATATTATTATAAATAAATTAATTAAAAATGAAGAAAAAACAGCCATTTCGCTGATTTTGTCATGTAAAGTGCCAAAAATGGTGATGGTCTAAATGGGTCAAAGTGGGATTTTTCAAAACTTCTCCCTACGGGTCAAAAGTGGGGACATCAGAATTCGTTTTAGAGGTATGGTTCCTCGGGCAAAGTTTCTTATTTTGATCCCTAGAGTACGATTTTCACTGAGCAATGTGCGACTTTTAAATCGACCCGCCCTAATATGGGGGCTATAGCTAAATCTGAACCGAATTTGGCAGTATTAATTCATGTAATAAGAGAACTCTCTCTGATGAGTTTCGCACTGATCGGATAAAATACGTATTTCTACAGCGCTTACATGTCGAATCGGGGGTAAAATACAGGGTCTTCCAACAAGAGGTGTTATTTTGAATCACTCGATATTTCGGTAGCTGTCACTTTTGACACTTTTATTCTTTGACATTTGACAATGGAACGATACACGATTCAACAACGCATTGAAATTATTAAAATTTACTACAAAAATGGTGAAAATCTTGCAGTCACAGTTCGCAAAACTAAAGCATTTTTGGGTCGTCGTGAAACACCTTGTCGGACCGCAATACAGAAATTGGTGGAAACATTCGAGCTGTTGGGACAAGGTATTGATGTGAAGAATAAAACCCGTGCACGTCGCTCAAGAACAAGCCCAGGTTTGTCCATCCTCGTCGTTCTTTGGTATTGGGCATTCCACAAACGTCATTACACCGTATTATGCATAAAGACTTGAGTCCTAAGGCTTATAAAGTTCAGTTAACACAAGAACTCAAGCCGGCCGATCATCAACAACGTCGTGTCTTTGCTGATTGGGTCCTTGAAATGCATGAAAATGATCAGGAATTCCATCGAAAAATCATCTTGACTGATGAGGCCCCTTTCCACCTCGGTGGCTACGTCAACAAGCAAAATTGTCGCATCTGGGGCTCGGAAAACCCAATAGTTATTGTTGAGAAGCCTCTCCATCCTCAACGTGTGACTGTTTGGTGAGGTTTATGGTCCCGCGGGGTCATTGGACCTTACTTTTTCTAAAATGTGGTTGGATCAACAGTTACGGTGAATGGATTGCACTATCGAGAGATGATTAATGATTTTTTATGGTCGGAGTTGGATGATATTGATCTGGACAATGTTTACTTCCAACAAGACGGCGCTACGTGCCACACAATCAACGAAACCATTGCTCTGTTACGGGAAAAGTTTCCGGACCGTGTTATCTCTCGAAGAGGTGATCACAATTGGCCCACCGAGATCTTGTGATTTAACACCTTGCGACTTCTTCTTTTGGGGCCACGTGAAAGATAAGGTCTACGCCAACAGCCCAGCGCCGATTCAAGACCTCAAAGATAGAATTCGTGAGGCTATCGAGGAGAAGGGCAGCACGTGGTCGTGGTGGCCATTTGGCTGATGTTGTTTTTCATTATTGAAAATTGACAGATAGCAGTCTCGTGAGAAGCTTAGAGACAATACAAAATTTGGGGAAAATCGGTTCCGATTTAGATATAGTCATATATAAATGTTCCTGCATATTTAGTATTTAAGCGCTATTGAAACTATTTAGCGCTACTTTACGTCCTATCTTTACGTACTTAGTCAGAAAGAGGTTTTTGATCCATGTTGATGAAAACTGTTTAGATTGTGTATAGTCCAATATCTGTTTGTTCTGTCCTATTCTTGATATATGAAAGAATACTGCGCATTTTAAGATTATCGTTTCAGAGCTAGTTTGTTATTATCAACATCTTCGACTCCTTCATGGATTAAGCGTTGATGAACGGATGGAGCTAAGTACTTTGTTAACTGAAACGAAACCAATTATACGAAATTATTATCGCAATGCCCCTTTTCGCATTGTTAGGAAGGTGTAGGGTAGTCTATTGGCGGCCCCGCCCGACTTCCAGTCTTTCCTTACTGTTTTATATCCGATCAGTACGAAATTTGGCAGAAACAGGTTTCTCATTACATGAACTAAAACTGCCAAATTCGGCGAAAATCGGTTCAGATATATATATATATATATATATATATAGCCCCCTTACATATGTTACACCCGAGTTGACATGTAAAATTAAAATACTATTTGGGACTATTTACGGATTATTTACGGAACAAATATTGATTTGCATTTATGTATGTATTCAGAAATTATATCAACACTTTAATTTTAAGTTTTATTTTTTTTGTGTAATTCGACGCTAATTTTTTGAGAAATTTTAAATTTTCGTAAAATTCCAAATGATGACTTGAAATAAATATAAATTTAAAATTATATCTTTAAAACAAATGTTATTGCTACAAATGTCATTTTATTACAAGAAAAATTAAAAATGAAATTCGAAAAATCTTCAAAGTTTTGAAAATATTTATTTTTTAAACAAAATATGTTTGGAGAAATTCTAAATAATTATTTTATTTGTTTATAAACACAGATTTTATTTGAGGAAATTAGTTTGCAAGTATATTTTGTTGTAATATGCGTCCCAAATAAATTTTATTGATTTTCAAATAAAATGTATTTGCTCAAAAATATATAATATTTAAAAATTTGTGTTCCAAATATAAATTCTTTCTATTCAAACATATCAAAAAAAGCGATTTTGTGCCGTGTAGTATTTTTAAACAAGTAAGAACATATAAGTTGGTAAACCGACTAAGGTATACTGTTTGTGAGTAATGTAATATGTTAGATCGGCTGGAAGATGCCATAAGGTACAAAAAATTTTATTATTTGTTAGTCTACACCCTGAAAAAAATCGCTTCTGTAGTATATTGTCACAAATATATTCGGCTTGAAACATATATATGTTTAGGGTATACTCCAAATATAATATTTGGTACACACAAATATTATATATTTGGGAAGATGTTGGTCTAAACAAATCTTTGTTTCCATTCTAATATGTTTTTATTTGGCAATATTATTTCCGAAACAATGATTTATTTGCATCTATATATTCACAAAACATACCGATAGCAATCTAAAGTTAGTTTTTTAGAATTTTTTAATGTCTACAACCACCCCCAATACATGTCTCTTACTTCTTCTTTAATTTTTAACAAAGTTGTTTTCATATACCGAAAACTGTCTGTCTGTCTGCTGGCTGGTACGCACGGTAACACTTGAAAGGAGTAACCGATTGACTTCAAATTTGGTACGTGGTAATATTTATACCCTCACTTTAGTGTGACGAGGGTATATATCATTTGCTACGGAAAAAAGTGTAACACATCGAACGGCGGAAATCCGTTTTGGGTCATTTTAAGTCGAATGAGCAATGTCCGTCCGTCTGTCTGTCTGTCTGCCTGCTGGCTGGTGCGCAGGATAACTCTCGAAAGGAGTAACCGATTGACCTCAAATTTCGTATGTGATAATATTTTTTTCTATCTCCGGCTAAGTTCGAAGAAGGGCCATATTGGTCCACTCCTTATGGTACCTCCCCAACAAAGGGTTAAAATGTTGTGAAATATTGATTCTTTAATAACTGCTATCATACGTATTCGAATCTTCTGAAATTCCACACATAGTATTAGTTTGTTAGTCGCTATCAACTCGAGGAAAATGGGCGTAATTTCCACGCCCCTTTTGGTACCTCCCACACAAATGCACCATTTTGCACCAAAAGTTGACAGCTTATAACATTAATAACAGTGTATAAAAATACTTGAAATTTTGTACAGCGTAATGTTTTTATAGTGCCTACAGTCCATTGAAAAATGGGCGTTATTGTCACGCCTCTTTTGGTACCTCTCCCACAAATGTACCATTTTGCACCAAAAGTTAACAGTTTATAACATTAATATCAGTGTATACAATTTCTTGAAATGTTGTACAGTGTAATGCTTTTATAATGCCTATAGTCCAGTGAAAAATGAGCGTTATCACCATGCCCCTTTTTGTACCTCCCACACAAAATGGCCAAATTATACCACACAAAAATTTTGCTGAACGGTTCAATTTGTTTTATTTTTTGAAATTCTGAACCAGATTATTAACAAATTTCAAAAAAATCTTGACCTTCCAAAAAATGTTGACACACTTGTTTTATTTTTACCCACCAGTGTATAAAAATACTTGAAATTTTGTACAGTGTAATGCTTTTATAGTGTCTATAGCCCTGTGAAAAAATGGACGTGCAATAACCCAATAACCCATAGGTTACGTGCAATAACCCATATGTAAGTATAGGTACTCTCAAGTGATCAAGAGGTTCCCCAAAGTGAGCTTAACAAATTTTTGTGAGCAGATCTCACATAGCAATTACAGTTAAATCTGGCGAATACATATTTTATACATGCTGATTCCATACATCACGCCAATTATTTCTAAAGCCTTAGGCTTTAACACAAAGGCGGTACCAGTTATTTCGACGACAAATACATGTCTACGGACACTGAGCGTTTGGGAGGGTTCAGTACCAGAGTATGAAGCCGCCGAGCCGAGCCGCCGATTTTAGCCGCCGCCGACCTTTTTTCACCAGCCGAAGCCGCCGCCGATCTTTGCGGTTCAAATCGGCTGAAACACAGCCGCCGTTCCATAGAAAAACTTTAAGATATGGATAGATACAATTTACATTTTTGATAAGCAAATAGCTATATAGCAGATATATCGTCCCCTTAATAGAAGAATAATTTGTACGCATATACACTATTATTTTTTATTGCATTCTAAGAATCTACTCAATTGGTTCTATATCTGTTGAAATTCAACAGATATAGAACCCACAAATTGGTTTATTGGGTTTTGAAATTGTTCATTAATAAATAATAATATCGAGTTTAAATTTCACAAAAACTTTAAATATGATTTTCTCGAAACGACAAATAAATTATACACTATTCATTAATTGGGTGGACGATATGGAAGCGAGTGATTTTCGTTTTGATTCGTTTATTGCCACAAGCGTGAGCTTAACATGTCTTAAAAATCATAAAATTGATAGTAATAGAAAAATAATTATAAAAATTCGTTTTTAAAGGAAATAATAAGATTTTTTATTTATTATTAGATTATGTACACATAGAGATAAAAATATTTTCGGAAAAAAATCAATGGAGTATTAAAGAATACTATTCTATAACATATAAATTAATACCTCCATTCTAAAGAATCGATCAAGTTAAGCTCAAAACAGTAGATGTCATTCTATTTAAACCACAAGGTAATTCCACACAAATTTAAAAATTTAATTAAACCTTAAATTCGCCTCTCCTGGAAACATCCTGTTTCGACTTAAGCTATGTATAGAAGAATGGCGGAAAAATGCAACCCTATGAATGTACAACCGTGTGAACATACAATTTTTGTCTTGCAACGTTGGCAGAAAAGTCATTGTGAGATCATTTGCAGATTGTAGTATGTGCGAAGTTTATGCATGTGACAACGGCGCCATTGCCAGAAAAACATTTTATTGGCCACTGCCTATAAAATACAATCCTGCATATAAATATATATTTACAAAATATATTTTAAATATATGAAATTGTAAGGGTTTCTTGCAATCGTCTTCACCTTTGCCTAAATACCCAGCAAAAACTTGGTAAGTACATGTCATTACCACATGCATTACCAGGTAATGACATATCATTACCCTCTGCATTGCATCAAGCCAACAAATAATGACATACGTATATTGACATAATTATGTACTTATTTATTAGTTATTTTAAGTCGGGTATTGTAAAATATGCGACAACACCAATTTTTATTAAACAACCCTTGATTTGATTTAGAAACTTAGTAACATTTCGAGTAAAAAAAATCTCGTCATATTTAATTAAATATGACAGATATACACATATGAAAATCATTATTGGTAAGGTGTTATGCAACCCCTTATTAAAATTACAATAATAAGTACTTATATGTTGGATATTTGTAAGCGGGGGGTAAGTGGTTATTTATTAACTCTTCGTATGCTTGCATGGAAGTACTTTCCTCCAATATCAAATAATCTGAAGGGTGGCTAAATGGTAAGTAATTATTTCTTTTGAATTTCACTTACCCGCCAGGTTACCTGGTAATGAGAGTTTTTGCTGGGTATCTGTGACGTTCGTCTATACATAGCATTAGCATACCTTGAAAATAGAGTATATCATAGAGCCGCCTAGCGGCATGGAATCGATGATTTTTTACCCCACAATATCTTACAGTTAACTTAAAAATATATATTATTTAAGAATAAATACCAGAGCTTAACTTTGCAACCATTATTATACCCTCACTTTAGTGTGACGAGGGTATATATCATTTGCTACGGAAAAAAGTGTAACACGTCGAAGGAGTGACCTAAGACCCCAAGTATGTTCGGAGGAAATCCGTTTTGGGTCATTTTAAGTCGAATGAGCAATGTCCGTCCGTCTGTCTGTCTGCTGGCTGGTGCGCACGATAACCGATTGTAACGATTGACCTCAAATTTGGTATGTGGTAATATTTTTTTCTATCTCCGGCTAAGTTCGAAGATGGGCCATATTGGTCCACTCCTTCTAGTACCTCCCCCACAAAGGGTTAAAATGTTGTGAAATATTGATTCTTTAATAACTGCTATACTACTTATTCCAATCTTTTGAAATTCCACACATAGTATAAGCTTATTAGTCGCTATCAACTCGAGAAAAATGGGCGAAATTGCTACGCCCCTTGTGGTACCTCCCACACAAATGCACCATTTTGCACCAAAAGTTAACAGCTTATAACATTAATAACAGTGTATAAAAATACTTGAAATTTTGTACAGTATTATGCTTTTATATTGCCTACAGTCCAGGGAAAAATGGGTGTTGTTGCCACGCCGCTTTTGGTACCTCCCACACAAAGGTACCTTTTTGCACCAAAAGTTAACAGCTTATAACATTAAAACCAGTGTATAAAAATACTTGAAATTTTGTACAGTGTAATGTTTTTATAGTGTCTATAGCTCTGTGAAAAATGGGCGTTATTGCCACGCCCCTTTTTGTACCTCCCACACAAAATGCCCAAATCATACCACAATTTAATGTCTCATAACGTTTATACCAGTGCACATAAGTCGGCACAGTGCAATGAATTTAAAGTACCTAATGTTCAGCGAAAAAAGGTGTATTTAATAAACCCCTTCTGGTACCTCCCACACAAATTGACAGAATAATTCGAGTAATATTCAATATTACATTACTCACAAAGTGAGGGTATACCTTAGTTGGTTTACCCGACTGAAACTTTCTTACTTTTTTTTTTAATGTTAAAATGTCTATCATAGAGCCGCCGAATGTAAATTTTATGTCGGCTTAGCCGCCTAGCCGCCGCCGCCGATCTATAATTTTCAATGGCAGCCGCCGCCGCCAATTTTGGCACGGCTTCATTCTCTGTTCAGTACGCATCTGATGTGGACATGTTCATCGTTGGTACTGGCGAGGAGTTCGATCAACTTCCATTGCGAAAAAGCAGACTCAGGGCTCTATTGCTGTCCTTGTTCTCAGATGCTGTATACATCGTTCTCGGAGGAAAGGTGTATAGTATAACTTTAAGTTTCTTCTGGCCAACTCTGAAGGTATTCCAAGAATCTGCATCTTGGTCAGGAGATATAGAAACATTTTTTTCTCACCTAATTTCGGTGGAAAATACCAAACAGCTGCAAGTCTAGAGATAAGCAATCGGAGATACTGGGAAATCTTCAGTTATTAGAACAGTTAGAATCAAAATTAGTCCAGCAGAAGCAACCTTAGATGAGTGTGAGCGAATAGTTGGGGCAGACATTAACGCTCACCATCTTATTGGGGGGTGTACAGATACAAACAATAGGGGTGAGCCACTTCTTGACTTTATTCGAAATATCTAAAGGCAATACACCAATCTATCTAAAGACAATACAGCGATATTTTCAAATAAAGACAGACAGGAAGTACTCTATTGGTTGGAATGTACTGGACGACCACTCGTTTTAAGATCACCATTATATTGAACTAGCTGGACCCGGTCCACTTCGTTGCCCCATATTTCCGATCCCGTCCATTTTTGGACCACTGACGTAGACTGCCAGCAGAACTGCAGTGGAACAAACAGACAAACAAACGATTTTCCTCGCCCACATTTTCCCCGCCCACTATTTGCAAATTTTTTTTTCCAAAACCATCTCAGACCAAATAGCTTTCAAACAAAAGAAAAACATTTAAAATCGGTCCAGTGGTTTAAGCGTCTATAAAACACATACATACATACATACATACATACAAACATTTTTCCATTTTTATATATATATATATAAACTCGTTCGAAGAAGACGATGTGGCACCTGTATGAGAAAAAAGTCACCGATTCAGAACTTCTATTCGAACCGAACGACAAAGTCGATTTGGATAATCTGGTCGACACACATCAATAGATCCTTCAATCGTTCCCTAGAAGAAGCTTGTTCATAACCAAGGTTCAAAGGTAAAATTGAAAATTGAGCTGCAGGCTAGGAAAACTACATGCAACAGGCTAATCTACAAGGAAAAAGGAACTGGGGCAGTAATGCTAAATCTATAAAAAGGACCTCAGAAGAGCGTACACGGAGCAAAATCGTCTTTTTTGATATGTTTGAATCGAAAGAAAATATATTTGGAACACAAATTTTAAAATATTATATATTTTTGAACAAATTAATTTTATTTGGAACGTATATATTAATATATTAGAACAAAGTATATTTGCAAACTAAATTTCTCAAATAAAATATGTGTTTAAATACAAATAAAATTATTGTTTAGAAATTTCTCCAAATTTATTTTATTTAAAAAGATTTTCAAAACTTTGCTGACTTTTTCAAATATCAGTTTTAATGTTTTTCTTTAATTCGAATTGTACCTCCCAGTCATAACACCATATGTAGCATTAACTTCTATTTTAAATCGATAATTTTAAATTTATGAGTATTCCAAGTCATCATTTGTTGTCCTCCAAGTAGTTTATGTACAGGGTTTTCCAACAAGAGGTGTTATTTTGAAACACCCGTTATTTTGGTAGCTGTCACCTTTGAAGCTTTTATTCTTTGACAAGTAGAAACTACGCCATTACTAAAAATGGAACGAGACACGATTCAACAACGCATTGCATTTATTAAAAATCGAAAATCATCTTGACTGATGAGGCCCATTTCCACCTCCACGCAAAGAAACAATTCGTTTCTGCTAAACGAAATATCCCAGCGGATATACATATATAAGAACTGCGGAAGGCCTTATTCGGCTATGTAAGGCCTGCGAAATGTATGTTTAGGTGAAGGCATGCCAATATCAGGCATGATACAGGACTTTTAAAACAATGGAGAGGGAATGTGAGAGCGTGTGGTACGTAGTCCAGCGTTCATAACAAATACAACAAATGGAAAAAAACCGTTATCCAAATCCCAACAAAGAATCTTCCTTTTTGATAGCCTGAAGAATGCCTTCTAAAGCGAAGACAGAGGGAATGTAAGAGAGAGTGGTTCATCGTCGATCGTTCTTATCAAATGAAAAAGCAAAAACAAAAAACGCTATGTAAATCTCAACATACCTATAATCTTCCTTTTTGATAGCCTGAAAAATGCCTTCTAAAACAAAGGCAGAGGGAGTGCAAAAGCGAGTGGTTCGTAGTCCATCGTGCTTAAATACCACAAATGAAAGAGCAGCAACAACAAAACGAAGTATGCCGTTATACAAATTCCAACGTAATGTGAAGGGAATGCAAATTAACAAGACGGTTCGTCGCGCTTGTTTAAATTTTCTTGAGTTACGAAGGAGGAGAAATGAATTTGCAAACGCGGAAATAGTTTTTTTACTTTTTTGCACTTATCAATCAATATTATTTTTTTAATTGTGATACATAATTACAAAAAAAAAATCTGTCTTAAAACAAGCAAAAAAAAAACAATCGCCGCGAATCATCTTTTTAAATTCTATCACTTTAGTCTCGTACACACAACAACAAGAACGTGTGCTTAGAGAGGGGGATGAAAAAAACCAAAAACAGTTTTCATAATACTTTTATGTTATTTATTGAATTGAATTATTTTGTTGTTTTTTTGGTTTATACTTTTTAAGTTGAATTACATTTTTTTTGTGTGTTATTCAAATAAAAGAAACATCAAAATAAAAAATAATTGTTACTAAAAAAATTCTGCAGCCGAAGAACCAGATGGGCGTCTATAAAAAACATCGAAGACTTTCGAGGCCTGATTATTTCAGACATGGTGTATGCATTATTTAAATTAGCCTTCAGCAGACCTTCTTTTATAGTCCTTCTGGAAGGCCTGATATTTTCAGAAAGGATTTATGCCTTCCATAAAGAAACCTTCAGCAGATCTTCTTTTTAAGTCCTTCTGGAAGGCCTGATTTTTTCTGACATGCTTTATCCCTTATCTATGAATGCCTTTGGAGGCATTCTTGTAGGGAAATGGAGAGGAAGGCCTTGCCTCCCAATCTCACGCAATGTTAAATGGAAAGGAACAGGTAATGTGTAGGGAAGGCCTCCATCACGACTAAGAAGGCCTGATATAAGGCCTTATAGCTCATGCATTCCGCCGCTGGGATTAGACAACTACAATTCTCGTTTACGACAGTTCTTACTGTTTTAATAAACTAATGACTAAAAATTATCATTCTGTTAATTATTTAAAGCACATTTACAGAAATTATGCAAATGGTTTTTTTTATAAAAAATCGTAAAAAATAGTTCCCATCAATTCACCACTTCCAGATTTATACAGTAGCTAACAAAGACATCTAAGAACACGACATTAAAATTTCAAAAAAATCGAAGGGTGCAATCATGTTGAAAATCGCAATAGAAAGTATAAAAGAGAAAAAACATTAAAAATTAGTATATTTTTATTTATTTATTTATTATTAATTTCAATCTATTGGGCTGAGCCCTTACAGATCCATTCTTACGTCTACATTCTTAATTCTAAATCAACATATTCGAGAAGTTCCTTTTTAAAAACTGAGCGATTTACGAAAAAGTCTAAATGATTGCATGCTTTGTTACATAAGTGTAAGCTCCGTGTCATAACTTCATTTAAACTATAATTATATCTATGAGAATATTCATAGAAAAATGCATGGTTTCTTAAATTTCTTATTGGCACATTAAAAGGTATTAATTGTAAAAGTTCGGGTGATTGAATCCTGGAATCCATAATATCCTTGATAAATATAATATTATGAACAACTCTACGTTGTGTAAGATAAGTTAAGCCGAGTAACTGACAACGAATTTCGTAATTAGGCATATTATTGGAATTGAATAAATGTCGTAAGGCAAATTTAGAAAATCTTCTTTGAACTCTTTCAATCCTGTACTTGTGAACATTATACGCTGGGTCCCATATAATATCGCAATATTCCAATTGGGATCGAACAAATGCAAAATACAAAATTCTTAATGTAAATGGGTCTCTGAAATCTGTAGCATTTCGTTTCAAAAATCCTAATTGAGAATTTGCTTTGTTTATAATGTAATCTAAGTGAGGTATAAATGAAAGCTTCGAGTCTACATAAACTCCAAGGTCTTTAATTAACATTTCTCTATCAAATGTACCAAATTGAAAATTATAATTATATAATAATGGGAATTTCTTATGAGTAATAGTTAAAATTTTACACTTAGAAACATTTAGTTTCATGCCATTGCAAATACACCATTGCAAAAAAGATTTAATATCCTTTTGAAATAACATGCAATCATTTAAACTTTGAACAGTCGAATATACCTTTAAATCATCAGCATATAATAGAACATTACAAAATTTAAATATTGAGGGAATATCGTTAATAAATAACAAAAATAGAAGTGGACCAAGGTGGCTACCTTGCGGTACACCAGATTTTACATTAATAGGGTCAGAAATACAGTCATCTATTTTAACAAATAGTATCCTATTGGACAGATACGATTTAAGCCATGATAACATATTTGAATGAAACCCTAACATTTTTAATTTATAAACTAAAATTTCATGATTGAGTTTATCAAAAGCCTTTACAAAATCAGTATACAATACATCTGTTTGCAAACCGTTTTCCACAGCTTTAATACAATAATTACAAAAAATTGCTAAGTTTGTTGTTGTGGACCTTCCACTGTAAAAGCCATGTTGGAGCGTAGTTATACTATTTTTTACAATAGAGAATAATTTATCGTTTATTAACTTATCAATTAATTTTGGTATAGCTGATAATTTAATAATGGGTCTATAATTTGTAATAATACCCTTTTGGCCAGATTTAAATATGGGTGATATGAATGCCATTTTCCATTCTTGTAAAAATATGCCTGTTGACAAGGACTTATTAAAAATTTGGGTAAGTGGTATTGAAAGAGTTGATGCACACTCTCTTAAGAATAATGGAGGAAGATTATCATAACCAGCGCTTTTAGAAACATCCAATGTTTGAATTGCTTCAAATACTTCATTGACATTAAACTCCAATTGACCCACGTCAAATAACTCTTGTAAATCAGAGAAATTGTGAATATTTAATTGGGAATCAATGTTGTAAACAGAAGAGAAGAATCCAGCAATAGTGTTACATATAGACTTAGTGCCACATATAGCTGCACCATTATACTCCATGCAACTTGGGAGCCCGTTTGATTTCCGTTTCATATTATAAAATGCCAAAAAAGATTTGGAATTGAATTTAATATTGCTTTCAATGTTATATAAGTAGTTTTTATACAAAAAGTTTGAGAGAAAATCGAATTCTTTACTTCTTAAGACAAATAATTCTTTATCACTAGTATATTAGTATATTTTTTGCAGTTCTTAATCCAGTTAGTTGTAGTAGTTGAAATTACCTTCAATACAAGGTATAGCACATTAAAATCGGTCACGTATTTCAGGAGATACAAGCAAAAGAATGAACACACCTTTTAGAAAAATACTTGATTTCGTCAACTTTAAATTGCTCATAACTCTTAAAGAAAATTTTTTCTTGAAATACGTATAAGGTATTTTTAGATAAATCATGCATACACAGAGCCGAAAATACAATGATTTTTTTAACCATGTGTCTGGTTAAATTTTTCATGGTAAATGTTTGATTACGAAGACAAAAATAACCTTATATAAGTTCAAATGTACATGAAAAATGGTTAAGTTAACATTATATATGGTTGGTTTTTTTGAAAGAGAGGCAGAAAAATGTGCGAGATAAACAACAATTCGGCTCTGTTGTGGTCGACGTTTTTCAACTGCTTTGTGTTAGACGAAGTTGAGTATTAAGTTAAACGAAGTTGAAACGAATGCGACTGTCGTCATAAGAGAATTTATCTCGCTCATTGAAAACACCACCAAATGCCAGCTTCGGTGCTTGATCGAGTGAGGGAGTTCAGTTGGTGTAGAATAGTCGATGGGACTAGTGCTGTTGTCGGAAGCTGTTGGTATAGAGGTAAGTAGTAAAACATTTTGTAAAGAACTACATTCATAAGTATGTATGTACATATGTGTATTTAAAAAGTGAAATAATAAAATATGTGTGTTAAAAATGTTAATAGTGTTTTGTGCCTGTTTAATTATAGTAAAGGCGAATGTAATATTAATATTATTTTTTGTGATTATGCCATTACAATTGTGAAATTCAGTGGTTAAGAGTGGAAAAACTATGTACACGCTGTCGCATTAACTGAGCATGAAAAAACAACCAACAACAATGTATGTACGTAAGTATATGCAGCAGCAAGCAAACATACGGAGAGAAGTGATGTGTACGTGTGGGTATGTGTTCATCTTGTCTTTTCGTTTGAACACTTGTGGCTGCTACGCCGTACATACATACGTTAGTTTTTTTGTTGTGCGATGTTAAATGTACATACATACTTGTTAGAAGTGCTTTCGTAATACCTACATACATACATATAAACGATGTTTTTGTTTTTTCTTTTCAGTTGTTTCTTTTTCTGTGGCTTGCGGCTGCTTGTGCTGGGAGTCCGGCCTTGAATCTGTTTGTAAGTTGTGCCAATACTAGAAACTGTTGATAAGCTGTATCAATACTAGTTGTAGTGTGCGAAGTAATTACAGGAAAAGTGGTATGCATGCTTACATTTGTTTTTTTATACCCTCACTTTAGTAATACGAGGGTATATATCATTTGCAACTGGCCAAAAGTGTAACACATTGAAGGAGTGATCTAAGACCATAAGTATGTTCAGCGCATATTAGTTTTGGGTCATTTTAAGTCGAATGAGATATGTCCGTCCGTCTGTCTGCTGGCTAGTGCGCACGATAACTCTCGAAAAGAGTAACCGATTCACTTCAAATTTGGTATACGGTAATATTTTTTCTATCTCCGGTTAAGTTCAAAGATGGGCCATATTGATCCATTCCTTCTGGTACCTCCCACACAAAGGGTTAACATTTAGGGAAATATTGATTCTTTAATAACAACTATACCTTGTTCGGTTTACCCGACTGAAACTTTCTTACATGTTTTTAATATACAATTCAGTGCACTTCCTTGAAGTATCATCCATTGACTTACCCAATCCTTGATTTTTATATCTAATGCGATTATGATTTTGGTGGGACATCGGCTTTCTATCAGATTGCCTTTGTTATTAATCTCCTCTCTCCTATAAGTTTGCCGTAAGATCGGACTAAGCTCAGTACCCCAAACTAAGTGCCTAACCGTCCTGGGCCCTTAATAATCGAAAGATTCAGGGAGTTTACGTGAACGGCACCTTTTGAGCGGGGACTGATCACATGTTGGTCAAGCACAGAAACGTAGGCACTTAACTTATAGTCACAGAGCAGATTTCAGCAGATCCATCAGATCAGCCCATCGGTAAAAGCTTATGCTCTTTGAACTACAGAATTTAGGTAAAAAGTCAAAAGATCTTCTTAGAATTGCCCCCTTTTTTACATTTATACTTATATTTTCTAACCTTTTTGTTTTTTTTTTCTTTTCAGGTGTTTATATATATTAACATATATTTTGTAAATAAAATAAAAAATAAAAATGCGAAAGTTAAATTTTTCTTGTTTTATTTAATATAAATATTCAAAATTATTGAAACAACTATGTTTCTGGTTACATGAAGTAACCACTAAATAGTTAAATTAACATTAAAAAAGTTTTCAATAACAATCTTCATAGTTAATAATATTAACAATTTCATTGTTAAATTGAACATGCATTGTTTCAATAAAATAACTATGAAAAGTTAATATTAACAATTTTCATGGTTAAAAAATTCAAAAATGCATTGTTAAAGTAACAATTATTATTATAATATTAACAATTTTCATGGTTAAAAAATTCAACCATGGAATAGTTAAATTAAATATAATTATTGTTAAATACCAGTCAACAAGAAAATGTTCAAATTAACCTTATATAACGCAGACTCCAAATCATGTTTATTCATGGTTAAGTTAACCTTATATAAGGTTAATTTTTGGCTCAGTGTACTAAACAACTAAATCGGTCACTTTGTGTGGGAAGTATCAGATGGTCTTTAACCAATACATCTATTTTTCGCTGAACAGTAGATAAAGGGTACAACCATAATTCACTATTTTAATTGTAAGTCACACCCTAACATCAAGTTATTTGTCCAACTTAATTTGCCATTTCTTGGTTTTATTTACAATTAACATTAAGCATTTTGGTTGGACCACCCTTTACTTTAGAAACATTGCACTGGGCTGATGTGCACTTGTGGTATTGTACTTTAAAAGCATTGCACTGTGCAAAATTTTGTCGTATTTTCAGTAGATTCGAATAAATAGTTTAGAAGTTATTAAAGAATTTCACTAAATGTTAACCCTTTGTGGGGGAGCTACTACAAGGAGTGGAACACTATGGCCCATCTTCGAACTTAGATGGCGATAGAGCATTATATTATCACATACCAAATTTGAAGACTTTCGGTTACTCCTTTCGAGGGTGAGTGATTAAAACCCGATATCCGCCTAACATACTTGGGTTCTTAGATCACTCCTTTGATCTGGATTAAAAACCTAAAATTGACAAATTTTATAAAGATTGGATGTAAAATACTGTTTCAATAGCGCATAAATACTAAGTAGGCAGGATGTAGCAGTACTCGTTCCTAAAGTAAGAAACCTCTTTCTGCCAAATTTCGTACTGATCGGATATAAAATACAGCTTCTACAGCGCTTACCTATCAAATCGGGGGTAACGTATATATGGGGCTATATCTAAATATTAACCGATTTTCACCAGATTTGGCTTATTTGATGCGAGCCAAAAGTGTAACACATCGAAGGAGTGACCTAAGAGTCCAAGTATGTTTGGCGTAAATTCGATTTAGGTAATTTTAAGTCAATTGAGCTATGTCCGTCCATCCTTCTGTCTGCTGGCTGGTGCGCACGATAACTCTCAAAGGATTAACCGATTCACTTCACATTTGGTATGCGGTAATATTTGTCTCTATCTCTTGCTAAGTTCGAAGATGGGCCAAATTGGTGCTCACCTTCTAGTACCTCCCCTACAAAGGGTTAACATTTAGTGAAATTTTGATTATTTAATAACGTCTATACTACTTTCTCGAATCTTCTGAAATTTCACACATAGTATTTGCTTACCTCAAGGAAAATGGGAGAAGTTACAACGTCCCTTTTGGTACCACCCACACAAATGTACCCTGTTGCCACAAAAGCTTATTTTTAATACCAGTAAATACTTTACAGTTATTAAATATTATTTAAATTGATAATATGTAATTTAGTTTAAACTACAAAATAAAAAACAATAACGAATATTTTTTTGGACTGAATGTGAGGGGATTCTTATGTCGGTTTAGCCGACTGAACTTTCTTACTTGTTTCATGTAATAAGAAACCTCTTTCTTTTTTTTTGAAAAAAACACACAGTTATTGTTAAGGAAATTCAAAAGTTTTTTATTTAATGTGAAGTACAATCGATACAATTAAGTTCTAACTAAAACGACATTCAAATGGCCTCCACGACTTCTTCTGCAGGAACGAATTCGATTAACCCAATTTTCGAGCACTTTTCCCACGAATTCTAGTCGTATGTCATGAATGGCACGTTCAATATTGACTTGTAAAGCTTGAGAGAGTTTGGTTTATTTCGAGAGACCAATGACTTCAAATAACCCCACAAGAAATAGTCTAATGGTGTTAAATCACAACAGTGTACCAAAATCTATCAAAAACTGAATTTCCAGTTTTTTTGTTGTTATGCCCTTTTTCGTTTCTGATGATCGTAATTCTAAGAATTTAGCCACGTCTGTCTGTTGTAATCACGCTACAGTCCGTAATAAAAAAGCTAGGTTTATCAGATTGCTTGGGATTGCAAATGGGCCATATCGGTCATAGTTTTGTTATAGCGCCCCTATAGAGGTCGCTCCAAATACGGGTTTTGAGCAATAGATACCAAATTTTTAAAGCAATTTAGCAGAAACATTGCAGTTTGTATTCTATTTTGGCAAGAATTCATCTCATTGTTATAGTCACCTTATAGAGGTTGCTCGAAAATGGGCTTATTTAAGCCATAAATATCACATTTCATACACGGAGGAAAATCGGCATTTTTGATATGTTTGAATTGAAAGAAAATATATTTGGAAACGAATTTTTTAAATATTATATATTTGTTAATAAACAAATTTTATTTGAAAATCACGAAACTTTGTTTGGGACGCATATATTAATATATTAGAACAATCTATATTTGCGCATTGACTTTCACAAATAAAATATGTATTTACCCACAAACAAAGTTATTGTTTAAGATGATTTCCAAATATATTTTATTTAAAAATGATTTTTTTAAATTTGCTAAATTTTTCGAATTTGTGTTAGTTTTCCCTAGATTATAGTTAAAAATGTCTTTAACAGCATTAGCTGTTGTTTTAAATCAATAAATTTTAATTTATAAGTATTCCAATTCATCACTATTTGTCAATGCATCAATGCAATTTATATTTGCGAAAGATTATACGATTTAAGTTTTAATTAAATTTTACAAACATATAAAATTTATAAAAAATGCTCTTTAAACATCTGAATAACAGAAAACTTGTCTTTAAATAAAGGCATTGATACATTGCCAAAATACATAAATACAAAATAGTAGTTCCAAATAAAAAAATATTATAATGGGAACATATTTTTCTTTAGAACAATATCCTCCCAAACATATAATATTTGGGTATGTCAAATATTATATATTTGGAGTGTACCCTAAACATATATATATAGTTCAAGCCGAATATGTTTGGGACAATATACTACAGAAGCGATTTTTTTTCAGCGTGTAAGCATTTTAATTGTATATTTGCAGTTTGTATTTAATTTAGACAAGAATTCGTCACATTAAACTTTTTTTAAATCAGTTCATATTTTGTTATAGTCCAACTATTGATGTCGCTCTCAAAAAGGCTTATTTAAGCCATAAAGATCAAATTTTCTAAGAAATTTTGTGAATCTTTGCAGTTTCAATTGTATTGTGGCAAGAATTCATCTCAATAAAATTTATATAAATCAGTTTTTATTTTGTTTTAGTCCCCGTGTAGATGTAGCTCTCAAATATGATAATTTAAGCCATATATACCACATTTTTCAGGTGAAGAGTTTGGCTAAAGAATTTGCTGTCGAGAATTTGGCTACAAATTTCAGCGTTCGTTTTTTTTTTATAATTTGCTTAACGAAAAAGGATCGTTTCAGGATTTGCTCTATATCCAAAGATTTTTCCATTAATCGTGAATAACGTCGGTTCTATTAGCGCGAGAATCACAATGTTGGTATTGTTTTAAGCACAATAAGCTTCAAATACGAAAAATGTCGCTCTTTAGTTCAAGGTGTCCGATATTTGCAAGAAAAACATGAGATTATAAGTAATGTGATCTTTCTGATTAATATGCAAACTTAGCTAAAAAAACATGCAAATTCAAGTTAAACTGAAAACCTACTTCAATTTATTGTAACGTCCGCAACGGAACTTTCGCTGCGAATATCGCATTCACCAAAAGTATTTAGGTAAATATTAAAATGTCAATTCAAAGAACTCTGAAATAATTGTTGTTGCTGAAGGTTATATGAAAATATTGCTTTCAGAACGCTAACGGGATGAACATTAGTAAAACAAAATGCGTACGAATGTAACGTCCGAAACATGTAGTTCTTATTATTGCTCTGATTCTTCTTTGGTCATGTAATTGGTTATTGCTCGCGAAGAAAAGTAACGGACCTTGCTTATGTGTTACGTACACGATTCGTCCAGCGACCCGTAATGAATTGGAAAATGTATTTTGTCAAGTCAGTTGGTTCAAACAAAGGCACGGCCAAAGACAAACTTGTTTTAAAGCGCTTTAGCTCTAGGGTTGCTGGATTCATAGTCCCTCTTAGCTGGACTCACTAAAAATTAGCTTTAATTTTAAAAGAAAAATCTGGACTAAATCTTTATTACTGGAAAAATCTTTGGATTTGGAGCAAATCATGTTTTGGTCTAAGTAAATTATTAAAAAAAGAAAGCTGCAATTTTTAGCCAAATTTTCGGCCGCAATTTTGAGAGCTACATCTACATGGGGATAACAACAAAATAAAATTTGTATACATTTTATTGAGATGAATTCTGGCCAAAATAGAGTACAAACTGCAAAGTTTCAGCTAAATTTCTTAGAAAATGTGGTGTTTATGGCTTTAAAAAGCCTTTTTGGGAGCGATATCTATAGGGTGACTGTAACAAAATATGAACCGATAAAATTTTGCTGCGATTAATTCTTGTCAAAATAGAAAAAACTGCAAAGTTTCTGCTAAATTACTTTAAAAATGTGCTATCTATGGCTCAAAAACCGTATATTGGAGCGACCTCTATAGTGGAGATATATGAAAACATTGACCGATATGGCCCATTTGCAATCCCAAACAACCAGCTACTATAAAGCTTAGTATAGACGATTGCCAGATCGCCAAACGTTATTAACCCTGTTAAAGTTCTGCAAATGTACGGACAATGACGAATTGTTAGGCAAAAGTGAACTGACAGTTCAGACGATTGCAAAAAAAAATTTCAATTTCATACACGGGGGAAAATCGTAATTTTTGATACGTTTGAATTGAAAGAAAATATACTTGGAAACGATTTTTTTAAATATTTTATATTTGTTAACAAATAAATATTATTTGAAAATCAAGAAATTTTGTTTGGAACGCATATATTAATATATTATAACATAATTTATTTGCAAACGACTTTCACAAATAAAATATGTGTTTACACACAAACAAAGTAATTGTTCAAAGAAGTTTTCCAAATATATATTTTTTAAAACTTTGCTGACTTATTCCCATTTTAGTTAGTTTTTTTCCAATTCATCATTTTCTGTCAACACATAAATGCAATTCATATTTACAAAGATTATACCATTTAAGTTTTAATTAAATTTTAAAAACATATAAAATGAAAACCAGAAAACTTGTCTTTAAATTGGGCATTAATACATTGCCAAAATACATAAATAGAAATTAAACTTTGTTTCGGAAATACTAGTTCTCAATACAAAAATATTAGAATGCGAACATATTTTTGTTTAGAACAATATCCTCCCAAACATATAATATTTGTATTACTCCAAATATTATATATTTGGAGTGTACCATAAACATATGTATATTTCAAGCCGAATATGTTTGGGACAATATACTACAGAAGCGATTTTTTTTCAGCGTGTATATATACGTTCACACGGTTGTAAATTCACAGGGTAGCATTTTTCCGCCATTTTTCTGGCAATATTGTCCGATCTGCAAATCGTGTGTACTTACCTTAATAAATATGTCTACCAAATTTGATCAACCTAGCTCTATTATTACGGACTATACAGTGATTACACAGACCGACGGACGGTCGGACGGACATTGCTACATCGTCTTAGAATTTTACGACGATTAAGAATACATATACTTTATGGGGTCTCAGATCAATATTTACACGGGGCAAAATCGCCTTTTTTGATATGTTTGAATGGAAAGAAAATATATTTGGAACACAAATTTTTAAATATTATATATTTCTGAACAAATAAATTTTATTTGAAAATCAATAAAATATATTTGGAACGCATATATTTATATATTACAACAAAATATATTTGCAAACTAAATTTCCAAAATAAAGTATGTGTTTAAGTACAAATAAAATTATTGTTTAGGAATTTCTTCAAATATATTTTATTTAAAAAAGATTTTCAAATCTTTAGCTGGCTTTTTCGAATTTCATTTTTAACTTTTCCTTGGTTCCCAATTGTACCTCCCAGTTATGATACCATATGCAGCATTGACTTCTGTTTCAAATAAATTATTTAAATTTCTGAGCATTCCAAGCCATTATTAGTTGGCAATCCACCAACAAATTTATTTTGATCCAAGATTATAGGATTTTAATTATTATTTTTACGAACATTAAACAATTTCTAAAAAAATACTTTCAATTACTGAACAATATAACACAATTTAGGTATTTTCTGAATACTTAAATGTGAATTTTTTATTTGTTTCGGAAATAATAGTCCCAAATAATAACAAATTGGGAGTAAACAAAGATTTGTTTATAACACCATCTTCCCAAACATATAACCTTTGTGTGTACCAAATATTGTATGTTTAGAGTGTTCCCTGAACATATATATGTTTCAAGCCGAATATGTTTGGGACAATATACTACAGAAGCGATTTTTTTTCAGCGTGTAGAGGAGTTACAAATGGAGTGACAAAATGAATATACCCCCATCCTATGGTGGATGGTATAAAAATCATAAAACTTTAGTCGCCGCTCCTGTAAAACTATCTGTTTGCATTGAGCATTGTATGTGCATATATTCATCTACACAGAAAAAAAATGAGAAATCCGTACTTGAATTAAGCCGTAGTGGTGTCAAAAGTATGGTAAGTATGGGTTTTCTTAAACCAAGTACAAAATACTTGAATCAAGTACGGATTTTTAAGCCCTGATTTCTTAATATTTGCGCTCATTAGGCTTGATTTTAAACCGTAATATTTTTTTTTTCAAGCTCAAAGGTATTGATTTAAGAATTTTATGGGATTGATTTGAGTGCGAAACGGGCTTCAATGAAAAAATTTTTTATAGAATTAAGTCTGCCTAATACTTGATTTAAGCCTGATCAGTTCTTGATTCAAGTCTAACCAATACTTGATTTAAGCCTAATCAAAACTTGATTTAAGCCTGATCATACTAGATTTGTTGAGCTTTCGTTTTATACTTATATACCATTTATATTAATTATACCATTTATTTATGCCACTGTACTGCAAAGAATGCAATTTTATTAAAATGGTATGTCAAAATACAACTGATTGACAGAAAAGTAAAAGTTTTGCTGTAAGAATTCGATTTAAATATCAAACATATAAGGAATACCATCAACGAAACAACTTCAACATCAAAAAACTTAAATAAAAAAAATCACGCCAAGTAGTGTATTTAGAAACACTGATTGAACGAGAACAGCATTGGATATGGATGCGCACAAATGTTTATACATATACATCCCGTCGATTTGTATGCGTGTGTGTTTGATGTTGCGTCACCCAAAATCAACTACTTAAATTAGAGCGGTTGAGAGGGTAATTTTATTGTGCTATATAATGGTTCTGTCTTTCTGAGATTAAAGAAAGCTTTTTCTTCTTACTTTAAGCCATATTAGGCTTAATTTTTTTTTTCAAGAAATGTTTACTCGATTTCATGCATACTTATTGTAAGCCTTTCAGCGCTTGATTTTGTCAATTTAAGCCGATTTATACTTGTTTCAAGAAAAACTTAGTACGAACGTTCTTAAATTTTTAAGTATGATTTCGGCTTAAATGCTGAATTTTTTACTTGAATTTAGTATGGCATTTTTCTTTCTGTGTAGCGGTATTACTGACTAGATTATAGGTTCAAGTATCCTCTTTACTTTTTTAGAAATAAATGTAGTTATATGCATTCTTATCTAACTCGAGAGCATGTCATATCATCTATTATTTCTTTAGTTTATCGCCAAAAATATAAATAAATGCATCGATTAGGAACCTTTTAAAAATCCCCTTTAAAACATGTACGAGTATAAACTATGACAAAAGAATTTCAACACAGAAAAAATTACTTTCACAATTGAGACATCAGCTACACCCTGTAGGAAGACTAACTAGTACAGGGTGATCCAAAATAACTGAAAGGGTTTGGGTTCATTATAACTTGTTATTTAAGACATAATTATACAATTTTTTTCTTAAATACAGTATATTAATGAAGAAAATTTTTTTCCTGTCTATATACAGAATGGCCCAAAATTACCGAAGGGCTTTGAATTCCTTATAACCTTTTTAAAATAATTTTTTTTATTTCTTTTCAGTATTTTGTAAAACATTCTAGGTGTTTTGGAACAGACCAAAAAAAATAAAATAAAAAGACTGGTTACTACTCCATTATTAATATACTGTATTTAAAATAAAAATGTAATAATGTAAAATGTAATAAAAAAACCAGTAACGAAAGGCAGAAAGTCGGGCGGGGCCGACTATATAATACCCTACACCTCCCTAATAATGCGATAAGGGTCATTGCGATAATAATTTGGAATAATTGGTAAATGGGTAGGAACATATTATCTAATTCTGAACCGATAATCGCTAAATTAAGTAATATTCGTTCCTAAATTGAGAAACATATTTCTGGAAAATTTTAATGATCGGAAGTAAAGTACAACTTCTATAGCGCTTTGATACCAAATCAGGAGGAACATATGTACGGATGTTATATATAAATCTGAACCAATTTTCCCTGAATACTCATTCATGTAAAATGACATCTTTCTGTCGAATTTCGTACTGATCGGATATAAAATACAATCTCTACAGCGCTTACATGTCGAATCGGGGGTAACATATATATGGGGCTATATCTAAATCTGAACCGATTTTCTCCGAATTTGGCAGTATTTCTTCATGTAGAAGGAAACCTCTTTTTGCCGAAATTCGCACTGATCGGATATAAAATAACATTTTTACAGCGCTTACATGTGAAATCGGGGGTAACGTTTATATGGGGGGCTATATCTAAATCTGAACCGATTTCTTCCAAATTTAACAGTGTTCATTCAAATAATAGGAAACCTCTTTCTGCCGAATTTCATACTGATCGGATATAAAATAACATTTTTACAGCGCTTACACTTCAAATCGGGGGTAACGTATATATGGGGGCTATATCTAAATCTGAACCGATTTCTTCCAAATTTAAGAGTGTTCATTCATATAATTAGAAACCTCTTTCTGCCGAATTTCATACTGATCGGATATAAAATAAAATTTTTACAGTGCTTACACTTCAAATCGGGGGTAACGTATATATGGGGGCTATATCTAAATCTGAACCGATTTATGCCGAATTTCAGACTGATCGGATATAAAATAAAGTTTTTAAAGCGCTTACATGTCAAATCTGGGGTAACATATATATAGGGGCTATATCTAAATCTGAACGGATTTTAACCAAATTCAATAGGGATCGTCCTTGGGCCAAATAAAACATATGTGTAAAGTTTCGTCGAGATCGGACCATAATTGCGACCTGTACTTTGATTACAAGAATACATGCACAGACAGACAGACGGACAGACGGACATAGCTAAATCAACTCAGAAAGTAATTCTAAGTCGATCGGTATAATAAACGATGGGTCTATTTCTTCTCCTTTTGGGTGTTACAAACAAATGCACAAAGTTATAATACCCTGTACCACAGTGTGGTGTAGGGTATAATAATTATGTCTTAAATAAAAAGTTATAATGAACTGAAACCCCTTTGGTTATTTTGGGCCACCCTGTACAGAGACACAGAATTCGCTAACCACAAAGTGGCAGAACTAATTCCGCTTCTATCTCCATCCCATATATTTAACTGGCGAATTTAACATGGAGATGTCATAGGACGGCGATAATTGCCCCCACTTACATTACCTTGCGTTAGCCACTTCGCTAGTCACAATGTGCTACCAATATCGCGAGTCACTATGACTATGCACCTGTCGCTAGTCATATTGAGCTACCTATATAGCTGGTCACATTGAAAGTTTATGAAATGTGTATGCAATTTATTTATTATGCAAACCGATCGACCTGTACTGTTTTGTAAATAACTTTTGATTGGCGGATAAAAACAAAATTTTGATCGAATATAATTAGGGATATTTAGAATTTAACAATGAAATGCCGATGAAAACATGCTAAGTCGACTTAGAATTGTTTGGAATGAAGGTATTGATATATGTCCGAAATATTTCACGGGGCAAAATCGCCTTTTTTGATATGTTACAAACAAGATGGGTGGTCCAACCAGGACGCTGCACGATGTTAATTGTAAATAAAACAAAAAAATTCAGAGAATTATTCTAATATTTTTTTATTATTTGTATGATAGAAGGATCTGTGATAATTTGAGTGAAACAAAACATCGGCCAAATGCTCGCCACGGCTTCGGTGGCCTACCTGTATCCGATGGTCCATAGTTTCAATGAATCTGAGACATAATTGAGGTTCGATGTCGTTAATGTGCCGAATTATCTCATCCTTTAACTCTTGAATTGTTCTTGGCGTATTGACGTACACTTTTTCTTTTAAATATCCCCAACAAAAGAAGTCCAACGGTGTCAAATCACATGATCGTAGCGGCCAATTAACATCGCCACGACGTGAGATAACACGGTCATTGAATTTCTCAAGCAAAAGAGCCATTGTTTCGTTGGCTGTGTGGTAAGTGGCATCATCCTGTTGGAACCACAGATCGTTCAGGTCCATATCCTCAATTTCTTGCCACAAGAAGTCAGTAATCATCTCGCGATTGCAACCACCATTCACGGTAACTACTTTGCCGACCTCATTTTTTAAGAAGTAGAGCCCGATGACGCCTCCAGCCCACAAACCGCACGATCGGACTGTGCGAGCATGCACAGGTGTTTTCAAATCTCCTACAGACCCGGTCTTCTGAAATTCGCCGATTGACTGACCAAAAAAATCACGAAGTGCTCGAACTCCATTTTGATTTGAACAACCATTTTCGTAAAAGGCTTCAACAATCTTAACGCGCTGCTCAATAGTGTACTTTCCATGGTTGAATTTGTCATATACAAAGAAATGTCAAATTAAGTTGGACAAAAAACTTGACGTTGAGTTGTTTGTTATATTTCTGAGGAAATAGATTTTATTAAAAAATAAATAAAATTTATTTGGACCGCATATACTAATATGTATATTAAAACAAAACTAATTTTTTCGAATAAGATATGTGTTTATATACAAATAAAATTCTTGTTTAGGAATTTTTCCAAATATATTTTGTTTAAAAAAATTATTTTCAAACGTTGCAGGTTTTTCGAATTTCATTTTTATTTTTTCTTTAATTTCGAGTGATACCATATAATTATACCCTACACCACACAGTGGTACAGGGTATTATGACTTTGTGCATTTGTTTGTTACACCCAAAAGGAAAAGAGATAGACCCATTGTTTATTATACCGATCAACTTGTAATCACTTTCTGAGTCGATTTAGCTATGTCCGTCTGTCTGTCCGTCTGTCTGTCTGTAGACGTATTCTTGTAATCAAAGTACAGGTCGCAATTATGGTCCGATCTCAACGAAACTTTGCACATATCTTTTTTTAGGTCCAAGGACTATCCCTATTGAATTTGGTTAAAATCGGTTCAGATTTACATATAGCTCCCATATATATGTACCTCCGATTTGGCATATATGCACTGTATAAGCAACATTTTGTAACCGATTTAAACAAAAATTGACAGAGAATAGTCTCGTGATACACATAGATACAATACAAAATTTGGGGGAAATCGGTTCAGATTTATATATAGCCCCCATATATATGTTGCACCCGATTTGACATGTATGCGCTGTAGAAACTGTATTTTATATCTAATCAGTACGAAATACGGCACAAAGAGGTTTTTTATTACATGAAGGAATACTGCCAAATTCGGAGAAAATCGGTTCAGATTTAGATATAGCCCCCATATATATGTTACCCCCGATTTGAAATTCAATAGCTGTAGAAACTGTATTTTATATCCGATCACAGCGAAATTCGGCAGAAAGAGGTTTCTTATTACGCGAAGGAATACTGCCAAATTTGGAGAAAATCGGTTCAAATTTAGATATAGCCCCCATATATATGTTAGCACCGATTTGACATTCAAGCGCTGTAGAGACTGTATTTTATATCCGATCAGTACGAAATTCGACAGAAGGAGGTTTCTATTTTACATCAATGAGTATTCAGGGAAAATCGATTCAGATTTATATATAAGCTCCATATATATGTTCCTCCTGATTTGGTTACAAAGCGCTATAGAAGTTGTACTTTACTTCCGATCATTACAAAATTCTCCAGAGAGATGTTTGACAATTTAGGAACGAATATTGCTTAATTTAGCGATTATCGTTTCAGAATTAGATATATCCGCATATATATGTTCTTACCCATTTACCAATTATTCCAAATTATTATCGCAATAACCCTTATCGCATTGTTAGGGAGGTGTAGGGTATTATATAGTCGGCCCCGCCCGACTTTCTGCCTTTCCTTACTGGTTTATATTAACTTAATTTATATTTATTCCAACACCGCAGTTGCTGTCAACCCATCTTATATCTACACGATTGCAATTATAAAGGAATTTTACGAAAAAATCATAACATTGTCCTAAAATTAGAATATTGATATATGCAAATATATATTTGTTTCGTAAATAAAAACAAGTAAGAAATTTCAGTAGGTAAACCGACTAAAGCTAAGTACACACGATTGCAACCCTGTGCACATACAACTGTGTGAACATAAAATGTTTGTCTCGCAACTCGGGCAGAAAAGTCATTGCGAAATAATTTGCAGATTGTTAGATGTGCGGCGCCATTGCCAGAAAAACATTTTATTGGCAACTCTCTCTATAGAATATATAATTTTGGTGTGTCTTCATTTTGTATGGGAGGTACTAAAACGGGTGTGGTCATAAATCCCATTTTTGACAGGACTGTAGGAATTTTAAAAACAAACATTTTAAGTATATATTGATATTCACGACATAAGCTCTTAACATTAAACATTACACCGTACAAAATTGTAAGTATTTGTCTATAACGTACTATAAAACCATTACACTGTACAGAATTTCAAGTCTTTGTATGCACTGGTATTCAAGTTATAAGCTGGTAACTTTTGGCGCAAAATAGTACATTTGTGTACCAAAAGGGGCCTGCCAATTACGCCCACTTTTCCCACGACTCTAGGTACTATAAAAGTATTACACTGTACAAATCTTAGAACTTAGTCGGAGATAGACAAAAAGTACTACCACATACCACATTTTAAGTCAATCGGTTGTCGTGCGCACCAGCCAGACACACAGATGCTTAAATATTTTGAAATATGCCTATAATTATAGAAATTTCTGTTATCAGAATTTAGTTAAGTAACAGCTTAGTAAGTACATATAATATAATATTATATTAGACAGACGTTTTATACAAAACATTGTCAGATATATATCTATACTACACTTTATTTATTTATGAATTGCTTTGTCATGCAAAACATACATATATAAAATATAACTTGTAATTTTTGTTAAAATTTTATAAATAAATAAAATTTAATTGAAAAAATTGAATTGACACACAGACGGACGGACATTGCGCAAAGGACTTAAAATGTCCTAAAACGGATTTCCACCGAAAACACTTAGGCTCTTAGGTCACTCCTTCGATGTGTTACACTTCTGGCCCGAATAAGAATTAGTTTATTATTAGATATCAGCTCGGTAAAAATGGGTAAGGTTGCCAAGCCCTTTTTGGTACCTGCCACACAAATGTTCCATTTTGCATCAAAAGTCAACAGTTTATATAACTTTAATCCCAGTACTGGCAATTTCTTGAAATTTTGTACAGTGTACTGGTAGAAAAAGCTTCGTCATGACGACGAATTTGTACATCATCACGATTTTTTTGTCATCAAAAGTCAGCTAACGTAGGGAATAATGCTCTTGATGAATTTGTTCGTCACCATGACGAATCTCTGTTTCCAAAAAAGTTCGTCCTTAGGATGATAACATGTCATTCCTATAATGAATCGAGTTCATCACCACGGCGAATCCCATTTATCACCACGGCGAATTTCATTCTTCACCACGACGAATCCCATTCATCAACACGACTAATACATGCCCCCAACTATTTAAATTTTAAAAATATCATTAAATTTTCTTGTGGTTTTAGACCATTAAAAACGGTATGGAAAATAAAATTACTTGACTGCTTTGTCATGTTCAGTTGTGAATATTCGGTTCGAAACGCAGTTCTTATCAAGAAAGGCTTTAAGCAAACGAAGAAGTATTCATTACGCTATTCATCACAACAACGAATCCCATACATCACCACAACGAATCCCATACATCACCACTACGAATTCCATTCATCACCACAACGAATTCCATTCATCACCACGACGAATTTCATTCATCACCATGACAAATTCCATTCATCACCATTATTTGATTTATTTTTTAAATTAAACTTTTACAACAAATTATTTAACTAAGGTAATCAGAACGCATATAGAACAGTTCAATTAAGCACAAAATATAAATTGATTGCTTCGTTTTATCATATTTTCTTGTGGGAATGAAAACTCTCGAAAAATTTCGAAATAACCAAAAACATGGGTTGATGACCGTGTTCGTTCTATTGACGTACAAAAACATCTCATGTACTAAATTACGAAATACGAAGATATATTGACGAAACTGATTCGTCATGATGACGAACGGTTTTTCTATCAGTGTGGAATGCTTATATAGTATCTAGAGTCTAGAGAAAAGAGGGCGTTATTGGCACGCCCCTTTTGGTACCTCCCACGCAAATGGAGCATTATGCACCAAATTTAACAGCTTATTCCTTCATTTAGTGCTATTTAAAAATTGGAGGTCTTTTTTTGCCGTTCCAATTTTAAGTTTTCAAGGAATATTGAAAAAATTTTCAATTGAAAACCAATAAATATCGTAAATATTTGTTTTCCTATATCAAATGATTCCATTAAGAAGTTAGAGGCAAATAACTATTTTTGACGATAGCACAGCACAACACATAATTTTGACTCAATTCTGAGAATTGGACTTGAAAGTAGACCGAAAAATAAGAACTTCTGCATCATTCGTTTAGACAAGTTGGCTCAATTAGAATTTAATGGCCAAGGTGGATTTTTAGCACTTTTTCTACATTTTAACACGGTTATATCTCGGTATACCGTACGGAATATCTCTTTTATGTCTGAAGCAAAGTTGTATTCAGTGCCTTAACAATCGAAAAAATGAAAATTTTTACTATTTTCACCTTTTTTGCTCAATAACTGGATTACAAATCCACAAACATGCTGTTTATCCCCTAATCCTAGAGAGGAGATTATATATATCATTTTCTACAAACAAAAAGTGTAACACATCGAAGGAGTGACTTAAGACCCTAACTATGTTCGGCGGATATCCGTTTTGGGTCATTTTAAGTCGAGTGAGCAATGTCCGCTCGTCTGTCTGTCTGCTGGCTCGTGCGCACGATAACTCTCAAAAGGAGTAACCAATTGATTTCAACTATAGTGTGTGAAGGAGCTTAGGAAGGCGCAAAGACGCTCTTGGTATACCTTCTGTGGCGAAGTGGAAAAGGCCGCCGCAAGGCTGAGGAAAATAATATCAGCTTCACCATGTACAGTGGGTTACTTGCAGGATGAGGCAAATAATTGGACCAAAAACAGCGAGTAGTCGCTCAATGTACTGCTCGACACACATTTCCCGGGGAACTCTCTTACAGAACCAGAGGATAAGCAGGACCAACAAGAGTGCGAGTGGACTGCAAGCGTCGCTAGCTTGTTGACTGAGAGATCCAGAATAAGCTGGGCTATTAATAGCTTTGAGCCCTTCAAGTCACCTGGACCAGACTCCAGCAGAAATACAGAAAATGTTGAAGTACATTATCCCCTGGCTGGAGAAAATTTATGTAGGCTGTATCAGGCTTTCATACATTCCGAATCGATGGAGGGATACTAAAGTGGTATTCATACCAAAAGCGGGGAAGATATCACACACTAGGCCAAAAGACTTCAGACCAATTAGCCTATCCTCCTTCCTATTAAAAGGTCTGGAAAGACTTTTAGATTTTTTCATTAGGGAAAACCTGGATACAAAACTCCTGTCGGTGAAACAACATGCTTACAATAAGGGGAAGACTACAGAATCAGCCCTACACGAACTTGTGAACACTATCGAATCGCCCTGCATTTCATGAAATTCACCATGGTGGCATTTCTTGACATATAAGGGGCTTTTAACAACATTCACTCAGATGCAGTAATTGCGGCACTGTCACATCTGGCTCTGAACAAATTGGCTAGATGGGCCAGAAGCAGCGGTTTGGGCGTAAACCCAAACAAGACAGAATTGGTTCTCTTTACTGGGATGAATAAAGTCCCACATCTGGACCCTCCACCTCGGATAAACGGAACAGATCTAGTCTTTTCTGAAAGTGCAAAATTTTTAGGAATAATTCTAGATAGAAAACTGTTATTTAGACTTAACGTATTGGAACGTGTAAGGAAGGCCAACATCGCCTTATATTCCTGCAAAAAGGCTGTAGGGTCGAGGTGGGGCCTCTCCCCTAAAATCGTCCACTGGATATATATAGCAGTAGTTTCCAAACCATCTCCACTTTTACACGGATGGTTCGAAGCTTGATGAAAAGGTTGGCTTCGGAGTACACTGTGCAGAGCTTAGATTGGATATAGCTCACTGACTACCAGATACCTGCAGTGTCTATCAAGCCGAAATAAGGGCAATATGGGAAGTAGCCAAGTGGCTGAGTCGCAACATAGTAACCAACACTAGCGTTGTAATTTACTCGGACAGCCAGGCTGCCATCAATTCTCTGGAGGCAACATCCCTAAATTCACAAACAGCCCTCGACTGCCGCAGATCTCTTAACGAGATGGCTGAGCAGTTTAATATACACCTCATATGGGTGCCTGGGCATAGGGATATCCCGGGGAACTGCAAAGCCGATGAACTTGCTAGGAAAGGGACGACATTACAAATTCTCGAAGAATTTGCACATATTGGTGCGCCACTATCCACGTGTAAGCTTTGGCTTAGGCAAGAGGCAATCAGGCAGTCCAACGAAAGATGGGCAGAAATCGGCACCTGCAGGTTAGCTGGACAAATCTGGCCAAGGTATGACCTGAGAAGATCAAAATATCTCATCGCACTAGAGAGGCAAAGTTTGTCTACGTTAGTATCAGTTCTGACGGGACACTGCTTGATCGGCGAACACGCCAAAAGATTGGGTATTGACTCTAATGACTTCTGCAGAAGCTGTGGAGATGAGGAAGAAGTGGAGAACATTGATCACTTGCTATGCGACTGCTCCGCTCTGAGTAAACGACGACTGGACATACTGGGGTCGGCCTTTCTAGGCAGCCTAACAGATCTTTCCAGTACCGATATTCGTACTATCGATAAATTTGGCACGCTTATTTTGGTACCTCCCATACAAATGGACTATTTTGTACCAAAAGTAGACAGCTTTTATCTTTAATACCAGTACATACTTTATAGTTATTATATGCAATTTGAATTGATAATAATTTAAACCAGTAAGGAAAGGCAGAAAGTGGCCCCGCCCTACTATATAATACCCTACACCTCCCTAACAATGCGATAAAGGTCATTGCGATAATAATTTGGAATAATTGGTAAGTAGGCAGGAACATATTATCTAATTCTGAGCCGATAATCGCTAAACTAAGCAATATTCGTTCCTAAATTGAGAAACATCTTTCCGGAAAATATTAATGATCGGAAGTAAAGTACAACTTCTATAGCGCTTTGATACCAAATCAGGAGAAACATATATATGGAGGTTATATATAAATCTGAACCGATTTTCCCTGAATACTCATTCATGTAAAAAGACCTCTTTCTGTAAAATTTCGTACTGATCGGATATAAAATACAGTCTCTACAGCGCTTACATGTCAAATCGGTGGTAACATATATATGGGGGCTATATCTAAATCTGAGCCGATTTTCTCCGAATTTGGCAGTATTCCTTCATGTAGAAAGAAACCTCTTTTTGCCGACTTTCGCACTGATCGGATATAAAATAACATTTTTACAGCGCTCACATGTCAAATCGGGGGTAACGTATATATGGGGGCTATATCTTAATCTGAACCGATTTCTTCCAAATTTAAAAGTGTTCATTCATATAATAGGAAACCTCTTTCTGACGAATTTCATATTGATCGGATATAAAATACAGTTTTTACAGTGCTTACATATCAAATCGGGGGTAACATATATATGTGGGCTATATCTAAATCTCAACCGATTTCCCTCAAATTTGGTAGTATTAATTCATGTAATAAGAAACCTCTTTCTGCCGAATTTCGCACTGATCGGATATAAAATACAGTTTTTACAGCGCTTACATATCAAATCGGGGGTAACATATATATGGGGGCTATATCTAAATCTGAACCGATTTTCTCCGAATTTGGCAGTATTCCTTCATGTAATAAGAAACCTCTTTCTGCCGAATTTCGCACTGATCGGATATAAAATACAGTTTTTACAGCGCTTACATATCAAATCGGCGGTAACATATATATGGGGGCTATATCTAAATCCGAACCGATTTTCTCCGAGTTTGGCAGTATTCTTTCATGTAATAAGAAACCTCTTTCTGCCGAATTTCGCACTGATCGGATATAAAATACAGTTTTTACAGCGCTTACATATCAAATCGGGGGTAACATATATATGGGGGCTATATCTTAATCTGAACCGATTTCATCCAAACTTAACAGTGTTCATTCATATAATAAGAAACCTATTTCTGCCGAATTTCATACTGCTCGGATATAAAATAAAGTTTTTACAGCGCTTACATGTCAAATCGGGGCTAACATATATATGGGGGCTATATCTAAATCTGAACCGATTTTAACCAAATTCAATAGGGATCGTCCTTGGGCCAAAAAAAAAAGATATGTGTAAAGTTTCGTCGAGATCGGACCATAATTGCGACCTGTACTTTGATTACAAGAATACATGCACAGACGGACAGACAGACGGACAGACGGAGCTAAATCAACTCAGAAAGTGATTCTAAGTCGATCGGTATAATAGACGATGGGTCTATTTCTTCTCCTTTTGGGTGTTACAAACGAATGCACAAAGTTATAATACCCTGTACCACAGTGTGGTGTAGGGTATAATAAAACAAAAAACTAAAAAAATGTACTAATATTTTTTGAGACTCAAGGTGAGGTGATTCATTAGTCGGTTTACCCGATTGAACATTCATAATTGTTTTTCTATTTACAATACCAAAGTTTCCTAATTTTTTGGTTATGCACTTCTGTATCCCTAGGAGCAAATAATAGACATGTTTTACAGAAAGCACCGACAGGATTCGGGGGGTACGCCAACCATTTATACCATTTATGTAAGTTGGAATTTTAAACTTCTTTGCCCAGTCACTTGAAAACTATAATTATCTGGAGGAATCCAGATTTTTTCATGAAGACCCTCTATATAGTCGATACTCGTTGAAGCTGACTTGTTCACGGATAAACCTATATCATATGGTGATACTTCGTTTGGGTTACTGGAAGCTGTAGAGTTTGGTGTAGTTGGCTTTTCCATATGGCCATCATTCGTTTCGACGGGCAAATTACATCTCTGTGGATCCTGAATCATGAAGAATATTCAGAAAAATTCATTGTAGATATAGTACTTATCATTGCGGACGTTTAAGTATTTCGTTATTCACACATACACATATTATAAAAAATAATTATATGTTTTTTTACATTCTGCTTATCATAATACTTACGTCAGTCATCCTCCTCAATTCTTTGCCTTTTATTAAAATATTGTCGAATATCCATCCTGTTGTAGCACTTTTACGAATTGACACAATCACTTCTCCGCGATTTAAAATTGAATGTCACGTGTTCACCGCACGTATTTAAATTGAACTAAATATTAGTATTGTGTATGTTTACATGTACAATGCGCTTGGGCATACACAATGAAATCTACAATATGGTACTACCTATTCCTACTGTATTTAATTGTATATTTACTACAAAACGGAAAAGTCTTAATAATAATTGGCACGAATAATAAATTTTTAATATTATAATTTTATTCAATGATTTAATACCCAGCAAAAAAAGAGCATCCAAAGAAGCAATAAAAATCCCCAACTTATGATCCGGTAGTTGTTCTTATTTGGATTTTCACCAATGAATTTAACAAGGGGTTGTCGCGCCGGGGAAGTACTTCTTTGTCACCACTTTTGCACAACTCTTTTAAAGCACTGTAAGATTTGCTTTTTTGGTGTTGTATTTATTTGATGAATGTATGTCGTTCTTATTAACATCTTTGGGTCCAGAGATTTCATATTTTAAAGGAATACAAATGTTGCCATAGGGAAGGGAACGTAAACATAATATACTATTGTATGTTTAGGACATTTGAAGATGTCTGTAATCTGTATGGTGTAGATGGCTCTTGAAAAGTGTGAACCCGTAGTGTAATTAACATTCTCACAAAAAAAAGTTTTCCGTAGCCCCGGTTCAGAGAGTAGTAAAGTACAGTGTACAGTGTGGTACAATATGTATGGTATGGTATATTTAATTACCATAAATTCTTTTAATATTATTTAATTATAACCTACACCACACTGTGGTACAATTTATTATGATTTTATGCATGAGAAGAGATATATAGAACCATCGTTTATTATACCGATCGACTTAGAATCACTTTCTGAACCGATTTAGCTATGTCGGCTTGTGCATGCGTTCTTGTAATATATGTGCAGGTCACAAATATAGTCCGATCTCAAAGAAATTTTGTACATATCTTTATTTTAGGACAAGACAATTCGTATTGAAATTGAAAGACAATCCGTATTTCTTTCGTCTACAGCGAACGATCAAAAATCGCTTAGCTATTTGAATATCAGTTTAGAACCAGATATCGTAATATATATGAATGTACCTTCGATTTAGCTTATACCCTCTATAGAAGATATAATTTCCTTTCGATGTTCATGAAATTTGGTAAAGAGTGTCTTATTTTAACAGTTAATATCTGTGTGAACAATATCGGTTCAAATTTACATATAGCCCCACATACTCGAATGGATGTGTACCTTCCGATTTAGCATCTAAGCTCCATAGAAGTCATATTTTAGTCAAATTTACTATATTTTGCACAAAGGATTTTTTAATCCAAGAATAAACGGTCACTAGCAAGGTTGGAAAAGTGTGTTTTCATGTTTTACATCAGAGCATTATTAAATTTGGCAGAGATTAGTTTATAGAATCACGAACACTGCGAAATTTGATAAAAAAATGTATACCCTTCAGATAAAGGCCAAATTTAAATACAGACCCATATAGAATTTTGCATCTAAAATAGGTGTCAAACACGATTTACAAAAATCAAAACAGCAACAAGAGAACAACTACAAAGGTTAAATAGATGAATACAGTACGTTCTGTCTAATACAATGTGAGTTACGCCTTTTGTTCTTTATCAAAAACGAGCACTTGATGATTGAATAAAATCGTCATTTTTTGACGAAAAACGAATTTTCATTTTTTGAGGGTTACGCTCTTGGGCATTTCTGGTGACGCTATATTAACATTTTTGGAAAGTATAAAGTGTTGTTAATAAATTCAGTTTTTATCGCAATCCAATGTACTACAATTCCAAAATTGAACATATTTCGAAGAAAATCAGCATACTTTGAAATGACTTTATGTTATTTTAATCGGCTATGAAAAAATCGACTTGTAGGTCCGATTTATCGACCTAGTCGACTGAAACGAAATTTAATTGATGAAAAAGTCGACTAGCTTCCAGAACCATTCACTAATTCTGATATAGCCGCCATATAAATATATATTTCTTCCCTTTAGCACTATAGACGCAGTATTTTATATATATATCATAGCCCTCATACATATGTTCCTTCCGATCTGGACTTTTATCACTTCACAAGATTCATTTTACATCCAATCGTTTTAAAATTATGCATTCTTATAATAATTTATATTCCGAAATCACATTTTGGTTAGTTATTTAGAAGAACTTCATTAAATGCCGAAAAAATGCTCATACTTATGAATTGGAAGTACTTATAATGTTATTCTTTTGGAAGTACTTCTTTTATTTTTTGCTGGGATGCTACCACATTATAGACATACAACTTTAAAGTAAACAACGGGTACATTTTTAGTTTTTCTAGCAACTAAATCACATTTTGGAACAGGAAAAACATTTTAACCGTTAAAATCAGTATTGATTGACTAGGTTTCATAAAAAAAATGTAATTCCCAAACCCTCCCTGCGCACGGTCCTTGTGTACAGTGTAATACTTATATAGTACCCATAGTCTATTGAAATATGGGCGTTATTATCACGACACCTTATGATACCTCACAAACAAAATGGCCAAAATAAGAAATATGAAAAATGTTTTTTTTTTTTAAATTTCCCTTACATTTATAATACGGGTCATAATTTATACATTTATCCATAGATTTTTTTGAAATAGGCATTGTTTTCTTCGTTAGGATGAAAGCTTTACAAAATGAGGAAAAAATTGGTTTTTTGGTTTTTTTCGTACCAACAAACAACGAATTTTTGAACATAAAAATTAATTTGTATGTCTACGTGAAAGTGATAATCCCTTTATTTGCAGCACTTATACTTCTTTTTACGCCCCATCATAAAAAGATTTAAAAATCGCAATGGGCGATTTTTAAATCGGGTCGATTTAAAAATCGCCCATTGCTCAGTGGGATTTTTTCCGGGACATCAGAATTCGTTTTAGAGGTATGGTTACTTCGGCAAAGTTTCTTATTTTGATCCCTAGAATACGATTTTCACTGAGCACTTCACTGAGTCATACATTTGGAATTCTGATGTCTCGGAAAAAATCCCACTTTGACCCATTTAGAGTGCTGCAATCGAGTCCAAAAGTATGGAACCACCAGGGGGTTCCAGGGGGTGTGCCACTTGCATGGGTGGGTCGGGCCTCCAAAGTTAGTGGGTCTCGGTCATACATTTGGACTCGATTGGAGCACTCTAAATGGGTCAAAGTGGGAATTTTTCAAAATTTGCCCCTACCCAAATTCCGGGACATCAGAATTCGTTTTAGAGGTATGGTTCCTTCGGCAAAGTTTCTTATTTTGATCCCTAGAATACGATTTTCACTGAGCAATGGCGATTTTTTTTGCCTCCCTACAAATCGACCCGGCATAGTATACATCATTTGCTACGAGCCAAAAGTGTAACACATCGAAGGAGTGACCTAAGACCCTAAGTATGTCCGACGGAAATCCGTTTTTGCTAATTTTAAGTTGTTTGAGCAATGTCCGTCCGTCTGTCTGCTGCGGATGATAACTCTCGAATGAATTAATCGACGACCTTCAAATTTGGTATGTGTTAATATTTTTCTTTATCTCTGGCTAAGTTCGAAGATGGGCCATATTGGTTCACTCCTTCTAGTAACTCGCCCACAATACCTTTAATACCTTCTACACTACTTACTAGAATCTTCCGAAATTCCGCACATAGTGTTAGATTATTAGTCGCTAGCACATGAACAAAAATAGGCGAAGTTGCCACGCCCCTTTTGGTATATTTCACACTAATGGACAATTTTGCACCTAAATTTAACTGCTTAATACTTTAATATCAGTTCATACAAATACTTGAAAGGTTTTCTAATAGTTGGAGAGATAAATTGGCATGCCCCTTGCAGTACCTCCCATACAAATGGCCCATTTGCACCACAAGTAAAGAGCATATAACTTGAATACCAGTACATACAAATACTTGAAATTTTGTATAGTGTATTGTTTTTATAGAGTACAGAGAAAATTGGGCGTTATTGACACGCCCCTTTTGGTACCTCCCACACAAATGCACCATTTTGCATCAAAATTTAACAGCTTATAACTTAAATAATAGTTCATACTTTAAAGTTATTAAATGGAATTTAAATTAATAATAACACTGTGCTCGAAATGGACACTTTCAAAATGTAACAGAAAGGAGACCCTATGTATATACCTATTTCGACCTTGCTAAATCCAATGGAGCTAATCGTTTTTCTAGGTTAGCTCTTGTTTTCGAGATATTCGATCACAAAGTTTGCAAAAAATCAGAGAGGTTAGTTATCTCGAAGGTGATTTTGAAGTGTAAGACTTCCGAAAACATGTTTCAGTCCAAAGAACGAAATAAAGTAAACCCTTCGAGTAGTCAACCACTCAAAATACTCAACCACGCTTCTTACCATTTTACCCCCGGAAAAGTGCAATCAAATCTTACCATGTGTCAAACGTCATACAAATCATCGACATTTTTAGTTTGTGTCTTTGAGCAAAATGTTCCTCGCGAAAAATTACTATGAGTCTCCTTTCAACATATTTATGAAAAATTAACAGGTTTAACAATTTAGCAGGTTTTGTTGGTAACCTTTGAAATTTCCATTAACACTAACGAAAAAATAATTTACAAAAATGTAAGTCAACAAATTGTATTTTAAATATTTTCTGCTATGAGCAAACAAACACACAAATTATGTAATAACTCGAAATTTGCTTAATTCTCATAAAAAGTTGAGAAAGGACTTAAAAGTATTTCCTCGCGAGGAATATTTTTCTCAACGATGCCTACTAAAAATGTCGACGATATGTATGATTTTTAACATATGATAAGATTTCATTGCACTTTTTCAGGGGTAAGGGGGTGAGAAGCGTGGACGACCGTTTTGAGAAAAAGTAATTGTCCAAATGTTCCCATTATTTCGATCCTTGGACTGAAGCGTATATTCCGAAGTCTTCCACTTCAAAATAACCAAAGAGATAAGTCACCTCTCTGATTTCCCAACAAACGTTGTGGTCGAATATCTCGAAAACAAGAGCTGACATAGAAAAACGGCTAATGCCACTGGATTCAGCATGGCCGAAATAGGTCTATCCATAGGGTCTCCATCCTGTTACATTTTTGCACTAGCACAGTATAATTTAATTAATATAAAAAACAAGTAAGAAAGTTCAGTCGGTTAAACCAACTTATGAATCCCCTCACCTTGAGTCCCAAACAAATATCAGTAAATATATTTATTTTTTTGTTTTAATTTAATTTAATTGCATTTAATAACTTTAAAGTATGTACTGGTATTAAAGTTATAAGCTGTAAACTTTTGGCGTGAAATGGTCCACTTGTGTGGGGGGTACCAAAAGAGGAGTGCCAATAACGGCCACTTTTCTCTAGACTGAAGGTGCTATAAAAGCATTGCACTGTACGAAATTTCAAGTATTTGTATGTACTGGTATTAAAGTAAGAGCTGTTATCTTTGGTACAAAAATTTCCATTTGTGTTGGAGGTACCAATAACGCCCATTTTATCTGGAGTCTATGTACTATGTACACTGTGCAAAATTGAAAGTATTTGTATGCACTGGTATTAAAGTTATAATCTGGTAACTTTTGGAACAAATTGATCCATTTGTCTGGGAGGTACCAAAAGGAGCGTACCAATATTGTCCATTTTTCTCTGTGTTGTAGGTTCTATTAAACCATTGCACAGTACTGAATTTCAAGTCTATGTATGCACTGGTAATAAAGTTATAAGCTATTTTGGTTCAAAATTGTCCATTTGTGTGGTATGTACCAAAAGGGGCGTGCCAACTTCGCCCATTTGTCTCGAGGTAATAGTGACTAATAAACTTATACTATGTGTAGAACTTCAGAGGATTCAAATTCAAAAAGTTGTATAGAAGTTAGTAAATAATCAATATTTCACTAAATGTTAACCCTATGTGGGGGAGGTACTAGAAGGAGTCGATCAATATGGCCCATCGTTGAACTTAGCCGGAGATAGAAGAAATTGTTACCACATACCAAATTTGAAGTCAATCGATTACTCCTTTCGAGAGTTATCGTGCGCACCAGCCAGCAGACAGACAGACGGACGGACATTGCTCATTCGACTTAAAATGACCCAAAACGGATATCAGGCGAACATACATAGGGTCTTACGTCACTCCTTCGATGTGTTACACTTTTGGCTCGTAGGAAATGATATATACCCTCCTCTCTAAATTGATGGGGTAATAAATAAATTTACGAATATATGTTTGGAAGTCAAGGTGGGAGGATATTTATGTCGGTTAACCCGATTAAACTTTCTTACTTGTTATATTACATACTATGATGGTCATTAGCAAATGTATTTCCGTGGAAATGTTCCCAAATTCCCCCGATTCAATACTTCATTATTTTAGTAATTTGCGACCGTTTTTTAAAGAGATACACAATTTTATTTAATTTCTAATAATTTATTAAATACACTTAACTAAGTAGTTTTGTACGTTGAAACATTCAGGAAGTGCAACTTTTCGTTTCTTTCAAAAATGTTGTACATAATGCTAAAAACATCAATTTGGCGTACACACTTTATGTGCAGCAAAAGTTCTAACAGATATTGACACATTTAATTAGTAGAATACTAAAAAATACTACAAAATTCTATAGACTTAATTAATATAATAATAATAATATACAAATATTTGTGTTCTTTTTTCAATAATTATTTCACATAAAATAAAATAATTGCTTAAAACGTCTTTGAGCTTCGGCCAATGTTGTATTTCTTGTCTCGGGAATGGTAATGCAAAGAATTAAAAATACCACCAATGTAATAATACCCTGAGACATTAGGTTGTCCCCAATGTACACAGTTAGCGTATCTATAAAAATGATGTGGAGTATTTGCTCCACAATTATCACCACGGCCATTAAGAGAGGCTTCACGCGCAGTGGGAATGCTTCGCCAATGAATATTGAGGTATAAGGCACAAAGAATCCGGCAAAGAGTTGTAGGAACATATACAAATACATGGCGGAATTCATATCGTCATAGCTCGTCAGACTGCTTAAATATTGGAAAAGGGAACCGAGACCAATGAGGAAGCAACCAATCGCCAGCACCGAAAAGACGGAGGGCAGTTTCCGATTGGCATTATCCACTAGACAGATGGCAATGAAACCGCCTATAATTCGGAAAAGTGCCGCCACAGTGGGTGCCCAGGTAGCACCGGTCGCAAGGGTGGTATACTGAACGGTCATATTGAGAGGCATGGAGAAGCAGAAGGTCAGCATCATGCTGCGGAAGAATAGCATTTTTATCAACGGCAATAAACCCTGAGTGAGGCTTTCAACCATTGTCAGATTTTCCTGTTCACGAACATAGACCTTGTGTTGCTCTAACAAGGCATGTGTCTCCATCGTTACATACTGAGGACGTCGTAGACGGGCCAAAGATTCCAGAGCTGCATCATCACTACCCTTGCGTACGAGGTCAATAGGTGATTCAAGAATGGAGACCAGAGAGGCCGCTGCCAGGAGTCCATAGATAATGTCCAATATGCCGTGCAAACGATTGGCAGGGAAATCTACCGATTGATCCCAATAGGAGGCATAAATCATTTGAATGGCAATGCCCATTGACATAGAGTACTGCTCGACCGAGAGACAGGCTCCACGATATGTCGTATCGGCTATTTCACTAGCGTTCATCAGGAAGGGAACCAGAGCCAAACCTATGGCTATACCATTAAGGTACCGACCAGCCATAAGAGTATCATAATCATAGGGATCACTGGTGAAGAGAATACCCCCAATCAGAATGAGGAGTGTAGACATGGCCTGCAATAAAAATGAAGAGTCAAGTATTTTCACATTTACAGTTACGCATATACTCGTAAGAAGTTACTGAATAGTTGGTATAGATACGTACCATTATAATTTTTTTGGAAATGACATTTCTAAGGGGCACGGAGAGCACTGTGCCTATGATCACTGCAATAAACCAAGAGTAGCAAAAATGTTTGGTTACTCCCAAAAAAATGCCCTGAGTCCAGCCAACACCCAACGCCATATTCATGCCACCGGATAGGAAAATAACGCCACCTAGAATTAAAATGAAATAAATATATAAATAATTAAATGTAACATTGTTCTGTTTCCTTAAATTTTAAATTTCTTGTACTTGCAAGAACGCATTAACTCGGTGCGGTGCGTTTTGTTACCCGTATCTCTCAACTTAGTGATATTAAATTATGTGCATGTATTTATATTGCACTGCGGTAAATGTATTGTATGTACTCATTCATACTAGGGATGTCAATTGGGACTGAGTTTCGAAAATCTGGGGATTAAGAGTATATTTTTCGCGATCTCGGTATTATTTGAGATTTCACGCTAATTTGGGATTTTTTACACTTATTTTATTTTCAATTATTTTTTCAATTTTACTTTTTCTTCCTAAAAACATTGAAAGAAAGTGTATTTCCAATAAAAGTATTTTTTCACATTTACAGAAGAACAAAGAGTTCATATTTAATTTGAAAATGAAAATATGAAAATAAATAAAGAAAAAGTAAAAAAACGAAGGTTAATGATATTTGTTAATTTTATTTTGGTTGATACTTGGATGGTTTTTGTGAAAATAACTACGTAAAAAACTGAAAACAAGTAGGATATATTTTGGTGGAGCAAACCGACTAAGGTAATCGTAGCATTGTAATATGGAATGTGGGTCGAAGTGTTGGAGCCAGGAACGTAAAAGAATTGTATTTTGTCTATATTCATTGCAAAATTCGTCTTAATGCAGATGATTCCTACAGAAGAATTTTATTTTGTCCCAAGTCATTGTAAAATTTGTCTAAAATACAGAATATGAAACGTTTTAGATGATTGCTACAGAAGTTATGGGTAAATTGTGTTTGAATAAATCTGTCAATTTATATGGAGGTACAGAAGAGGCCTAAGAAATGCCGAACGGTACACAGAAAGAAAAATGCCATACTAAATTCAAGCAAAAAGGCCTATGTTTAGCAGAAATAGTACTTGAAATTTTAAATAAGTTCGTAAGAAGTCTTTCTTAAAGCACAGAAAAGCTTATAATAAGTAGAAGTATATAATACTTGAAATCAAATGGTTCTGGCCAGGCATATTTAATTTTTGAGCGTTAATTAAACATACTTTTAGTTTAGGTAGATACCTGTATTTCCCGGTAGCCGCCTAAAATATTGTTGGCTTTCTATCTGTAAAAAAAATGCAAAAATATAGTTCCAACACGACGAAAACTGCAAAAGAAACCAGTAAGGAAAGGCAGAAAGTCGGGCGGGGCCGACTATATAATACCCTACACCTCCCTAACAATGCGATAAGGGTCATTGCCATAATAATTTGGAATAATTGGTAAACGGGTAGAAACATATTATCTAATTCTGAAACGATAAACGCTAAATTAAGCAATATTCGTTCCTAAATTGAGAAACATCTTTTTGGAAAATGTTAATGATCGGCAGTAAAATACAACTTCTATATATGGAGCCTTAATATAAATCTGAACCGATCTTCCCTGAATACTTATTCATGTAAAAAGACCTCTGTCGAATTTCGTACTGATCGGATATAAAATACAGTCTCTACAGCGCTTACATGTCAAATCGGGGGTAACATATATATGGGAGCTATATCTAAATCTGAACCGATTTTCTCCAAATTTGGCAGTATTCCTTCATGTAATAAGAAACCTCTTTCTGCCGAATTTCGCACTGATCGGATATAAAATACAGTTTTTACAGAGCTTATAGGTCAAATCGGGGGTAACATATATATGGGAGCTATATCTAAATCTGAACCGATTTCTTCCAAATTTAATAGTGTTCATCCATATAATCACAAACATCTTTCTGCCGAATTTCATACTGATCGGATATAAAATAAAGTTTTTACAGCGCTTACATGTCAAATCGGGGGTAACGTATATATGGGGGCTATATCTAAATCTGAACCGATTTCTTCCAAATTTAATAGTGTTCAGCCATATAATAAGAAACCTCTTTCTGCCGAATTTCATACTGATCGGATATAAAATAAAGTTTTTACAGCGCTTACATGTCAAATCGGGGGTAACGTATATATGGAGGCTATATCTAAATCTGAACCGATTTCTTCCAAATTTAATAGTGTTCATCCATATAATAAGAAACCTCTTTCTGCCGAATTTCATACTGATAGGATATAAAATAAAGTTTTTACGGCGCTTACATGTCAAATCGGGGCTAACATATATATGGGGGCTATATCTAAATCTGAACCGATTTTAACCAAATTCAATAGGGATCGTCCTTGGGCCAAAAAAAAGATATGTGTAAAGTTTCGTCGAGATCGGACCATAATTGCGACCTGTACTTTGATTACAAGAATACATGCACAGACAGACGGACAGACAGACAGACGGACAGACGGACATAGCTAAATCAACTCAGAAAGTGATTCTAAGTCGATCGGTATAATAAACGATGGGTCTGTTTCTTCTCCTTTTGGGTGTTACAAACAAATGCACAAAGTTATAATACCTTTTGCGCTTCTGTCCGACAACGTCAGGCGAACACACAAATGCATTCAATTCCGGGAACCTATCAAACAGAGATGCATATTTATTGAATCTCGAATACAAAGACCACATTTCCTTACCAATTTCGGCCATTTCCGAAGAATAATCTTTAACAAATTTGTAGAACTCTACATTAATTTTCCTACAGTTCTTACAACACCATTTAAGACCACTATCACTATCTCCGTACATAACATCTACAACCTTTGCAGATAAACCTGCACACTTAGAATGCCAAATGTTAGTACAAAGCCAACACTCTATAGATCGTTCGGTTTCCGAAACAATCTTACAGTTTACATTTACACACGACATTTTTTAATTGTAAATTAATTGTAAAACGAACTAACAAACAGGAATAAGAAGTACAAACAATAATACACGAAAATTAGATTTAATATTTCACCCTCTACTATAAGGAGTTAAAGATGAGAATATTTGGCAAAAGAAAAAATGCTCGATGGCAACTCTGTTTGAACAAATGAAACAATGTGAAAGCACACACACGAAAGGAGGGAGTAAGTATAACAACAACAAATGGAACACAACAGTTGTTATCTAATTGCAATAGCAAATAAATCCCAACTTAAAACACAGGAATTTTCACAGAGAGCAAATAATTAATAAAAACAATAGGTGCACTTATTGAAAAATACACTTATCTGTACTTAAACACAATTTTAAAAATGCAAGAAACTATTAAAATCGGTTAAAATTAATTAATTAAACTATCACAGGAGCACAAACTCAAAAAGCAAACTATTGGAACAGGGTTGCCAACGATGGTTTTTGTAAAATTGTGCGTAAAATTGTGCGTAAAATTATTACTATTATTATGGCAGAGGATTTAGAATTTGTGTACAATACGCGCTTGCGTACAGGCAGCCTTACTGAGAATTTCCAACAACAACTATCATCAGCGTTACAGCGTGATTTCGCACTTCACACAGAAGCAGACGAAGAACTAGATTTATTTGAAGACCAAAGCGGTGAAACACAGATTTTGTGCCCGAAGATGACGCCTCGGACATTGAATATGAATTGGAAATTGAAGCAAATGAAATATTCGACATCGATGAAGAATCCGAAGAAGAAAGTGAGAATGCACCAACTCAAGCTGCAGACGGTTTTTTGCTTGGAAATGATGGTACCAAGTGGAGTGCAGCTGTACCCGCTACTCTGAGATTCCGCCAGCACAACATCATGCGTTTCGGAGGTGGACCAAAAACAAACCTGACCACTCCGCTTGAGATGTTCAAGCTTTTCTTTTCACCGAATATTACGTTCATCATCGTAACACAAACAAATCTATATGGAGAAAAAGTTACACGCAAATGGAACGCAGAACATGCAAACTACACACCACGAGTATGGATTGATATGACAAGTGTTGAGCTTGACGCTTTTATTGGGATACTGTTGGCTTTTGGTGTCAGTCATAATACTATGCAGCTCTCAAGATTGATGTGGCAAACTCATGCACTTCCAATATTCCGTGCAGCCATGTCATATAGACGATTTGTTACATTGATGCACTGTATTCGATTTGACGACAAACCGACAAAGCTGCTCCCATTCGCGACATATGGAACTTCTTGAATAACAATCTTGCCAGTAATTTTGAACCATACGAAAGTGTAACCATCGATGACCAGCTATTTCCATACCGTGGGCGCACAAAGTTCACGCAATACATCCCATCAAAGCCCGCAAAGTATGGCATAAAAGTATGGTGGGCATGCGATGCGAAAACCAAGAATGTTGAAGGCGTAGCAAAAAAACCGGAAGCTATATTATTTATTAATTCAACAAAGGCCGACTTTGATACAATGGACCAAGGTGAGGGGATTTATAAGTCGCTTTACCTGACTGAACTTTCTTACTTGTTAGTTTATATTTATCCACGTCATCTTTTTTTTGTCAACAGACAATGTTCCATTATGCGATATTATACGATTTCAATTATAAAGGAATTTCACGAACATTTAAAATTTCTGAAAAAATTAATGTTCAATTATTGAAAAACAGAAAACTTGTCTTAAAATTATGGTATTGATATATTTTCTGAATACTTAAATGCAAATACATATTTGTTTTGTTAATGATAGTTCAAATAAAATATATTTGGATGGAAACAACGATTTGTTTAGAACAATATCTTCCCAAATATATTATATTTTTATGTGTCAAATATAATATACTTCGAGTGTACCCTAAACATTTACATATTTCATGCAGAATATATTTGGGACAATATAATACAGAAGCGTTTTTTTCAGCGTATATGGGTATACATATTTCGACCTTGCAGAATCAGTGGTGGCAGCCGTTTTTCTAGGTTAGCTCTTGTTTTCTCGATATTCGATCACAAAGTTTGTTGTGGAATAGGAGAGGTTAGTTATTTCCGTGGTGATTTTGAAGTAGAAGACTTCGGAATGCACGGAATGTCCAAAGAAATAAAGGGAACCCTTGGAGAATTATTTCTTTCAAAACAATTGTCCCCGCATCTCCCCCCTTACCCAAAAAATTGCAATCATATCTTACAATATGTCAAACATCATACAAATCGTGGAAATTTTTAGTTGGCGTCGTTGAGAAAAATATTAAGGAGGTGAGAAGCCGGGACGACTGTTTTAAGAGAAATAATTCTTCAATGTTTTCACTTATTTCGGTCTTTGAACTGAAGCGCGTATTCCGAGGTCTTCTACTTCAAAATCACCACCGAGATAACTAACCTCTCCGATTTCACAACAAACTTTGTGGTCAACTATCGCGAAAGCAAGAGTTAACCTAGAAAAATGTTACTAAGCCCAGTGAAAAATGGGCGTAATTGCCCACTTTCCATTTCATAGCTTCCACACAAAATGATCAGGTCATAACCAAATTGAATAACTCGTAGCTTTAAAACCAGTGCATATAAACTCTTACAATTTGTTGCATTACAATGTCCTAGAAGTATGTTTGTTGTAAAATAGGCGTATTTGTCTAGCCCATTTCGGTATTCCCAAGTACATAATTTGACTGATTCATTCGAATAGAACTTCCCATAAAATCTTTTTGAAGATTTTTGCCTACCTACACTATTTGTAATACGAGTATGTCATGATCTGTCATTTGTCTTTCATTGTATTCAGTAGTGTTCACCATTTCAGCATGGAGAGATATATGCAAGAACAACGTCTACAAATTATTCAGTTTTAATATCAACATAATCGTTCTGCAATTGCAACTAAGCGCTAAGTGAAAAAAAACACTTTCCTGTCGACCAACGACCTTGACACCCATGAGCAATATTTTAGATCTCGTTAAGAGCTATCTTTTTGCCATTAATCGATTGTGGCTACGTGCCACACAGCATATGAAACAATTGAATTGTTGCGAGAAAAGTTTGGAGATTCGATTATTTCAAGAAATTGTGATATTGAATGGCCTCATTAACGCATTACTCCACAAAACGGTCAACCAGACGTTGGCCATTAGCATGGCTTCTGTAGTATATTGTCCCAAACATATTCGGCTTGAAACATATATATGTTTAGGGTACACTCTAAACATATACTATTTGGTACACACAAAGGTTATATATTTGGGAAGATGTTGTTCTAAACAAATCTTTGTTTACGCCCAATTTGTTTTTATTTGGGACTATTATTTCCGTAACAAATAAAAAATGTGCATTTAAGTATTCAGAAAATACCTAAATTGTTTTATATTGTTCAGTAATTCAAAATAATTTTGTTTAAAAATTTTTAATGTTCATAAAAATAATACATAATATTTGAAATCCTATAATCTTGGATCAAAATAAATTTTTCGGTCGATTGACAACTAATGATGGCTTGGAATACTTATGGCGAATTCTTTTCTGCAAAAAAGTGCAACACTTGCATTGCCCCTTTACCGAAAACTGCACTATTATATCGCTTTTTTGAAATTTTGAAATTTTAGTTGTGCTAAATTCGAGTAACTTAATTACCAAATTTCAAAAAAGTATCACAAAAGTGCCGTTTTCGGAAAAAGGGCAATGAACATGTTGCACTTTTTTGCAGAAAAGAATTCGCCATTAGAAATTTGAAATGATTGATTTGAAACAGAAGTCAATGCTGCATATGGTATCATAAAATGAAATTCAAAAAAGTCAGCAAAAGATTTGAAAATCTTTTTTAAATAAAATATATTTGAAGAAATTCCTAAACAATAATTTTACTTGTACTTAAACATATACTTTAATTGAGAAATTTAGTTTGCAAATATATTTTGTTGTAATATATTAAAACATGCGTTCCAAATATATTTTATTGATTTTCAAATAAAATTTATTTGCTCAGAAATATATAATATTTAAAAATTTGTGATCCAAATATATTTTCTTTCGATTCAAACATATCAAAAATGGCGATTTTGCCCAGTGCATCATATGCAATGAAAATATAGAAGGAACCAGAAAAGAGAAGCGACGATTGTTCTTGAACACAATTGGTGCTTGCTAATACTGAAAATAGCATGAACGACAACCATATTTTGGGACAACATTCAACCCGTTTGGCCATTGAATCATTCTTTGGAAGGCCGTTGAATATTCCCAGCAACATGCTGCCTAAGCAACAAGGCGGCCCTCCTACACTGAGTTCCAGAAAAGATTGCAGAATTTGTTTCACGCAAGACGAAAAGCTGCGTAGGAAGACACTTTTTTACTGCACCAAATGCACTAATCCTGTGTGCCAACAACATTCTAAAGTTGATTACACTTGTTTTTCATGCATTCCACAAAATGAATAAAAAATAAATTTTTTTTTACATTTAGGCTAAAGACCAAAATAATATACGAACATACTCGTACTTAGAAATTCAAAGTTACGATACCCTTTTTGCCATTCAAATGCATGAAAACGTATAGGTCTGGCCAGGCATATGTGTTTGTTCGAAGGTTTCAGAATATGTTTTTGATGGGGGGTTAAGGTTGCCACGCCCCTTTTGGTACCTCCTCACAAATGGACCATTTTGCACCAAATGACAACGGGTTATAACTTTAATAACACTGCAGACAAATACATGAAATTTTGTACAGTGTAATGCTTTTATAACACTGTGCAAGAAATTTAGGGTCATCAAATCTTTCCCGATCGAAACCAACTGGAATTAATAGTACACAACTAGTATATCAAATATGAATATTTTTTGTGACTGAAGGTGAGGGGTTTAGCTGACTGAACTTTCTTACTTATTAATATTTCTCTTACAAAAAAGAGTAAATAGTACAAATATGAATTGATCATAACTTTAATACCAGTACGCACAAACACAATTCGATACAGTGCAATCAATGCACATGTACCTAATGATCAGCATAAAATGGGGGTATTTGTCTAGTTCCTTCTGGTGCCTGCATGAAAATTCTCATATTCAAATAATTTCCTCATATTCTCAGTGGTAATCACTTAAATTTCGTCATATTCTGTATTTAAATGACTATTCTGTTTTTTCCTTAGCCTAACAAATAACATTGCTTAACATTTTCCGGTTTAATATGGAGAGGTAAACACGAATAAATATAAAAACCAGTAAGGAAAGGCTAAAGTCGGGCGGGGCCGACTATATAATACTCTACACCACTCTCGTAATATTGAATAACTCTGATATATAAATTTTGTAATTCATGTATAAATTGTTTACATAAATTTACCTTTGGGACATTTTATACTTAAATAATACCCTGTACCACAGTGTGGTGTAGGGTATACAAACGATTGGATCTAAAGAGCCAAATCGGATGAAACATATATATGGGAGCTATAGCTAAATCTTTACCGATTTTCTTCAAATTCGGCAATGTTGGTTCATGGATCAAGAAACTCTACCATTCTAGATTTCAAAAAAATATAGCTTCTATAGAACTAAAGGGCCAAATCGGACGAAACATACATATGGGAGATATAGCTAAATCTTAACCGATTTTCTTAAAATTCAGTAGTGTTGGTTCATGGATCAAGAAACTCTACCATTCTAAATTTCAAAATGATTGGATGTAAAATACAGCTTCTACAGGACTAAAGAACAAAATCGGACGAAACATATATATGGGAGCTATAGCTAAATCTTAACCGATTTTCTTCAAACTCGGCAATGTTGGTTCATGCATCAAGAAACTCTACCATTCTAAATTTCAAAACGATCGGATGTAAAATACAGCTTCTATAGGACTAAAGGGTCAAATCGGACGAAAGATATATATGGGAGCTATATCTAAATCTGAACCGATTTCAACCAAATTCAATAGCGATCTTAACAGCCGCGAAATACTCTTAACTGCAAAATTTCAGAACGATCGGAGTGAAATTGCGACCTGTAGTCGACGAACAACTTTACATGGACAGACGGACGGACGGACATGCTTAAATCGACTCAGCTGGTGATTCTGAGTCGATCGGTATACTTTAAGGTGGGTCTAGCTGTGTTATTTTCAGGTGTTACAAACATCTGCCGTGAAACAAACTTATAATACCCTGTACCACAGTGTGGTGTAGGGTATAATTAGCAAATTCCATTAGGAACATAACGAGTGCTTATATTTAAAAATGGCTATGAGAAAAAAACAAAATTTTTCAGGAGAGCGAAAAACAGTTTTTTCCTTAGTTTTAAGAGTAATTATTAATAATTTTTCTACAGTGTAGACTAAAAATGATTACTAATTCATACAATTAAAAAAGTTTTCAAAATTCTCTATTATTCGCGCTTTTATGGTTCATACATAGCCACTTTTACATTTTAAATATGAGCACTATGAAAGTTCAAATTAGCAGATAGCCATTATTGCACAAAAACATAAACAAATTTTATTTTAAACTCGTTAACGCTTTTTAACGAAATTTTGCAAATATTTATACAATTCAACATACAACAGTATTACTACATTGATAGAAAAAGCTTCGTCAAAAGTCAGCTAACGTACGGATAATCCTATTGATGAATTTGTTCGTCGCCCTTACGAATCTCTGTTTAATCTCTGGAAACTATAGTTTCGAGGGTTCTCGTTCCCTACAGTCAGGCTTATGGATGGACGGACTTAAGTAAAATGACTTAATGTGTTCTAAAACGGATTTCCTCCGCAAAAACTTAGGGTCTTAGGCCACTCCTTTGATGCATTACCCTTTTTCTAAATGTTATATATAAACTTATTGATATTTGTATTATAAATCAAATAAATCCCCATATTTATCCCCTCACCTTAGAGAGGAGGGTATATATCATTTTTTTATTTATGAGCACGATTCATCGTAGGGATGATATGTAATCACCCTGTGGGTTTTTTTTATTCCACTAAATAGTTCTTGTTCTAGTATACTTAAACAGAGATTCGTCATGGCGACGAACAAATTCATAGATAGGATTATCCGTACGTTAGCTGACTTTTGACGAATGACGAAGCTTTTTCTATCAGTGTAGTATTGCTGTCTGTTTGCTGGTTCCTTCATCACGCCAAAACGGTTAGACCGATTTTCTTGAAACTTGGTGGACAGATAGACCAATACCTGGGAAGTGTCGTAGGCTACTTTGATTTTCTATTTTCCGCCATGTGATTTTCGACCACTTGACACCTGAAGTTCCTGTAAGTTCTAGATTGCTGAAAATTTGCATACGCATAGACAAGAGTGTTGTATAAAGCACGGAATATTCAAATATTCGTTTTTTGGCCCGTGGTCACAAAAAAACTTGTTGTCCTTTCGAAAACCTTTTAAACCTTTTAAAGTTAAAACTTTTTAAATTTGAAGTACATACTATAAACGGCAAATACATATATGCGTGAAAAATAATGATTGACAGTGGTCAGCGCAGCAGTGACCAGAAGGTTAATGTGTCCTTCATCAAAATTCACTTTATATTTCATATTACTTTATATTTCATATTTTTCCTTGACCAGTTCTAATGATTGTAAAACGAAAAAGGTTTCCATCGCGAATACGGCTTTATACTGCTCCTTTCTTATTCCCTCACCTTAGAGAGGTGGGTATATATAATTTGCTACGAACCAAAAGTGTAACACATCGAAGGAGTGACCTAAGACCCTAAGTATGTTGGGCGGATATCCGTTTTGGGTCACTTTAAGTCGAATGAGCAATGTCCGTCCGTCCGTCTGTCTGCCTGCTTGGTGGTGCGCAAGATAACTCTCGAAAGGAGAAACCGATTGACTTCAAATTTGGTATGTGGTAATATTTTTTTCTATCTCCAACTACGTTCGAAGACTCCGTTCGTCCACTCCTTCTAGTACCTCCCCCACAAAGGGTTACGATTTAGTGAAATATTGACTATTTAATAACTTCTATACTAATTATTTGAATCCTCTGAAATTCTACACATAGTTTTAGTTTATTAGTGACTATTACCTCGAGAAAAATAGGCGAATTTTCCACGCCCCTTTCGGTACCTCCCACACAAATGGACAATTTTGAACCAAAAGTTAATAGCTTATAACTTTATTACCAGTGCATACAAAGACTTGAAATTTTGTACAGTGTAATGGTTTAATAGTACCTACAAAACTATAATTGCCACGCTCCTTTTGGTACTTCCCACACAAGTGGACCATTTTGTACCAAAAATTTACCAGCTTATAAATTTAATACCAGTACATAAAAATACTTAAAATTTTGTACAGTGTTAAGCTTTATAGTACCTAGAGTCCAGAGAAAAATGGACTCTCACACAAATTGACATTTTTGTACCGACAGTAAACACCTTTTAACTTTAAAAAGGTGTTTTATTTTTAACTTTAATTGCAATGCTTTTATAGTACCTAGAGTCTAGAGAAAAGTGGCCGTAATTGGCACGCTCCTTTTGGTACTTCCCACTTAAATGGACCATTTTACACCAAAAGTTAACAGTTTATAACTTTAATACCAGTGCATATCTATACTTGAAATTTTGTACAGTGTAATGCTTTTATAGTACCAGAGTCCAGAGAAAAGTGACCGTTATTGGGACGCCACGTTTGGTACCTCTCACACAAATGGACTATTTTGTACAAAAAGTAAACAGCTTTGAACTTTAATACCAGTACATACTTTAAAGTTATTAAATGCAATTTAAATTGACAATAATTTAAATAAAACAAAAAAAAAATAAATAAACTAGTATTTTTGAGACTCAAAGTGAGGGGATTCGTTAGTAGGTTTACCCGACTGAACTTTCTTACTTGTTTTAAATATTTATACCCTACACTACACTGTGGTACAGGGTATTATAAGTTTGTTTCACGGCAGATGTTTGTAACACCTGAAAATAACACAGCTAGACCCACCTTAAAGTATACCAATCGACTCAGAATCACTAGCTGAGTCGATTTAACGATGTCCGTCCATGTAAAGTTGTTCGTCGACTACAGGTCGCAATTTCAATCCGATCGTTCTGAAATTTTGCAGTTTAGAGTATTTCGCGGCTGTTAAGATCGCTATTGAATTTGGTTGAAATCGGTTCAGATTTAGATATAGCTCCCATATATATCTTTCGTCCGATTTGGCCCTTTAGTCCTATAGAAGCTGTATTTTACATCCAATCGTTTTGAAATTTAGAATGGCAGCGTTTCTTGACCCATGAACCAACATTGCCGAATTTGAAGAAAATCGGTTAAGATTTAGCTATAGCTCCCATATATATGTTTCGTCCGATTTGGCCCTTTAGTCCTATAGAAGCTGTATTTTACATCCGATCGTTTTGAAATTTAGAACGGTAGAGTTTCTTGATCCATGAACCAACATTGCCGAATTTGAAGAAAATCGGTTAAGATTTAGCTATAGCTCCCATACATATCTTTCGTCCGATTTGGCCCTTTTATCCTATAGAAGCTGTATTTTACATCCAATCGTTTTGAAATTTAGAATGGTAGAGTTTCTTGATCCATGAACCAACATTGCCGAATTTGAAGAAAATCGGTTAAGATTTAGCTATAGCTCCCATATATATGTTTCGTCCGATTTGGCCCTTTAGTCCTATAGAAGCTGTATTTTACATCCGATCGTTTTGTAATTTAGAATGGTAGAGTTTCTTGATCCATGAACCAACATTGCCGAATTTGAAGAAAATCGGTTAAGATTTAGCTATAGCTCTCATATATATGTTTCGTCCGATTTTGCTCTTTAGTCCTGAAGAAGCTGTATTTTACATCCAATCATTTTGAAATTTAGAATGGTAGAGTTTCTGGATCCATGAACCAACACTACCGAATTTGAAGAAAATCGGTTAAGATTTAGCTATAGCTCCCATATATATGTTTCGTCCGATTTAGCCCTTTAGTTCTATAGAAGCTGTATTTTACATCCAATCGTTTTGAAATTTAGAATGGTAGAGTTTATTGATCCATGAACCCACACTACCGAATATGAAGAAAATCAATTAAGATTTAGCTATAGCTCCCATATACATGTTTCGTCCGATTTGGCCCGTTAGTCCTGTAATAGCTGTATTTTACATCCAATTATTTTGAAATTTAGAATGGTAGAGTTTCTTGATTCATGAACCAACACTGCCGAATTTGAAGAAAATCGCTTAAGATTTAGCTATAGCTCCCATATATATGTTTGGTCCGATTTGGCCCTTTAGTCCTATAAAAGCTGTATTTTACATCCAATCGTTTTGAAATTTAGAATGGTAGAGTTTCTTGATCCCTGAACCAACACTACCGAATTTGAAGAAAATCGGTAAAGATTTAGCTATAGCTCTCATATATATGTTTCATCCGATTTGGCTCTTAGATCCAATCGTTTTTATACCCTACACCACACTGTGGTACAGGGTATTATTTATGTATAAAATGTCCCAAAAGTAAATTTATGTAAACAATTTATACATGAATTACAAAATGTATATATCAGAGTTATTCAATATTACGAGAGTGGTGTAGGGTATTATATAGTCGGCACCGCCGACTTTAGCCTTTCCCTACTGGTTTTCATTTTATTTTATTTGTTACGTTCATAGCTACTTTTTTTTCACAAACTAACGTGTGAATGTATTAGGGATGTAACGAATATTCGCATTCCCATATGCGAACGCAAATTATTCGCATCATTTTGACATTCGCTTTGGCAAAACCCATCTTTGGATTATTCGCTTTCGCAAAAATATATTTCAGTATTCGCTTCCATTTGTTAAAAGTGGTATATCTTCTTATTCGCTTCACACATTTTAATACCAATATAAACCTCTTGCACTTCTCTTTAATGTAGTTTAAAAATATGCTTGTCCTTTTGGTACCAGGAGGTAAAAATATGGAAAACATTCTTAATACCGGGAAATTTAGTTCCTTCATTTTATTGGTACTAAAAGGTCAAACTATTATTCGCATTCGCTTTCGCAAAAATCCACATTTCACTATTCGTTTTCGCATTCGCAAGAAATATATTTCAATATTCGATTTCGCTATAGTCACTTTCGTTACATCCCTAGAATGTATAGCCACATCAGAAATATTAGAAAAAATGGCTTTAGAAAAAACCAGCAAGGAAAAGCTAAAGTCATGCGGGGCCGACTATATAATACCCTACACCACTCTCGTAATATTGAATAAAGCTGAAATATAAATTTTGTAATTCATGTGTAAATTGTTTACATAAATTTACTTTTTGGACATTTTATGTAAATCAACGTTCGATTTTTTTGCAACGTTCATCCATGAGCCAAGAAACTCTTCCATACTAAATTTCAAAACACTTGGATGTACAATACAGCTTTCTACAGGACTAAAAAGGCAAATCGGACGAAACATAAGGGGTTTCCAACAAGAGGTGTTCTCTTGGTATTCAAAGAATAATGCCATTTTTTGAGATAAATGATCTCATATTTACTTCATAATAAAGAGGAAGGAATGCCGTAAAATGAAAAACAACATCAGCCAAATGGCCACCACGACCACGCTTACAGGACCATATCCTTTTCATGAAATTTTCCATAACCAAATCGCAAACTGGCTGCCCTATGTCCTCGATAGCCTCACGAATTTTACATCCGATCGTTTTGTAATTTAGAATGGTAGAGTTTCTTGATCCATGAACCAACATTGCCGAATTTGAAGAAAATCGGTTAAGATTTAGCTATAGCTCTCATATATATGTTTCGTCCGATTTTGCTCTTTAGTCCTGAAGAAGCTGTATTTTACATCCAATCATTTTGAAATTTAGAATGGTAGAGTTTCTGGATCCATGAACCAACACTACCGAATTTGAAGAAAATCGGTTAAGATTTAGCTATAGCTCCCATACATATCTTTCGTCCGATTTGGCCCTTTTATCCTATAGAAGCTGTATTTTACATCCAATCGTTTTGAAATTTAGAATGGTAGAGTTTCTTGATCCATGAACCAACATTGCCGAATTTGAAGAAAATCGGTTAAGATTTAGCTATAGCTCCCATATATATGTTTCGTCCGATTTGGCCCTTTAGTCCTATAGAAGCTGTATTTTACATCCGATCGTTTTGTAATTTAGAATGGTAGAGTTTCTTGATCCATGAACCAACATTGCCGAATTTGAAGAAAATCGGTTAAGATTTAGCTATAGCTCTCATATATATGTTTCGTCCGATTTTGCTCTTTAGTCCTGAAGAAGCTGTATTTTACATCCAATCATTTTGAAATTTAGAATGGTAGAGTTTCTGGATCCATGAACCAACACTACCGAATTTGAAGAAAATCGGTTAAGATTTAGCTATAGCTCCCATATATATGTTTCGTCCGATTTAGCCCTTTAGTTCTATAGAAGCTGTATTTTACATCCAATCGTTTTGAAATTTAGAATGGTAGAGTTTATTGATCCATGAACCCACACTACCGAATATGAAGAAAATCGGTTAAGATTTAGCTATAGCTCCCATATACATGTTTCGTCCGATTTGGCCCGTTAGTCCTGTAATAGCTGTATTTTACATCCAATTATTTTGAAATTTAGAATGGTAGAGTTTCTTGATTCATGAACCAACACTGCCGAATTTGAAGAAAATCGCTTAAGATTTAGCTATAGCTCCCATATATATGTTTGGTCCGATTTGGCCCTTTAGTCCTATAAAAGCTGTATTTTACATCCAATCGTTTTGAAATTTAGAATGGTAGAGTTTCTTGATCCCTGAACCAACACTACCGAATTTGAAGAAAATCGGTAAAGATTTAGCTATAGCTCTCATATATATGTTTCATCCGATTTGGCTCTTAGATCCAATCGTTTTTATACCCTACACCACACTGTGGTACAGGGTATTATTTATGTATAAAATGTCCCAAAAGTAAATTTATGTAAACAATTTATACATGAATTACAAAATGTATATATCAGAGTTATTCAATATTACGAGAGTGGTGTAGGGTATTATATAGTCGGCACCGCCGACTTTAGCCTTTCCCTACTGGTTTTCATTTTATTTTATTTGTTACGTTCATAGCTACTTTTTTTTCACAAACTAACGTGTGAATGTATTAGGGATGTAACGAATATTCGCATTCCCATATGCGAACGCAAATTATTCGCATCATTTTGACATTCGCTTTGGCAAAACCCATCTTTGGATTATTCGCTTTCGCAAAAATATATTTCAGTATTCGCTTCCATTTGTTAAAAGTGGTATATCTTCTTATTCGCTTCACACATTTTAATACCAATATAAACCTCTTGCACTTCTCTTTAATGTAGTTTAAAAATATGCTTGTCCTTTTGGTACCAGGAGGTAAAAATATGGAAAACATTCTTAATACCGGGAAATTTAGTTCCTTCATTTTATTGGTACTAAAAGGTCAAACTATTATTCGCATTCGCTTTCGCAAAAATCCACATTTCACTATTCGTTTTCGCATTCGCAAGAAATATATTTCAATATTCGCTTTCGCTATAGTCACTTTCGTTACATCCCTAGAATGTATAGCCACATCAGAAATATTAGAAAAAATGGCTTTAGAAAAAACCAGCAAGGAAAAGCTAAAGTCATGCGGGGCCGACTATATAATACCCTACACCACTCTCGTAATATTGAATAAAGCTGAAATATAAATTTTGTAATTCATGTGTAAATTGTTTACATAAATTTACTTTTTGGACATTTTATGTAAATCAACGTTCGATTTTTTTGCAACGTTCATCCATGAGCCAAGAAACTCTTCCATACTAAATTTCAAAACACTTGGATGTACAATACAGCTTTCTACAGGACTAAAAAGGCAAATCGGACGAAACATAAGGGGTTTCCAACAAGAGGTGTTCTCTTGGTATTCAAAGAATAATGCCATTTTTTGAGATAAATGATCTCATATTTACTTCATAATAAAGAGGAAGGAATGCCGTAAAATGAAAAACAACATCAGCCAAATGGCCACCACGACCACGCTTACAGGACCATATCCTTTTCATGAAATTTTCCATAACCAAATCGCAAACTGGCTGCCCTATGTCCTCGATAGCCTCACGAATTCTATATTTGAGGTCTTAAATCGACGCTGGGCTTTTGGCGTACACCTTATTCTTCACTTGGCCCCAACAGAAGAAGTCGCAAGGTGTTAAATCACAAGATCTCGGCGGCCAATTGTGATCACCTCTTCGACTGCTCCGTAACTGAGCAATGGTTGTTGCTTGTGTGGCACGTAGCGCTGTCCTCTTGAAAGTAAACGTTGTCCAGATCAATACCATCCAACTCCGACCATAAAAAATCATTAATCATCTCTCGATAGCGCAATCCATTCACCGTAACTGTTGATCCACCTCATTTTCGAAAAAATAAGGTCCAATGGCCCCGCCGGACCATAAACCGCACCAAACAGTCACACGTTGGGGATGGAGAGGCTTCTCAACAATAACTCTTGGGTTTTCCGAGCCCCGGTTCGGAAATTTTGCTTGTTGACGTAGCCACCGAGGTGGAAATGGACCTCATCAGTCAAGATGGTTTTCCGATGATTTTCGATTTATCGAATTTTAATAATTTCAATGCGTGTTGAATCGTGTGTCGTTCCATCCAGTAATGGCGTAGTTTCTACTTGTCAAATGTCAAAGAATAAAAGCTTCAAAAGTGACAGCTACCGAAATACCGGGTGATTCAAAATAAGCGGGTTTCTCGTTACACTTATTCGGTTATAACTTTTCCAGTTAACTCCACTGAAATTGTCTCCCAATTTAAATTCATCCGCCCTTTACAGGTACTAGATTAAACTAGATTCAATTACCTGCGGCAGTGGCATTCGTTTGTGGTTTATTGCGCCATTTGGTGTTGGCCTGTATGGGTGCATTGCCAACGGGCACAGTGTTCCCCGGCGTTGTGGTGACATAAATCACTGTCGGTTGCCCTTGTTGCATCTTTTATCGCGTTTACACTTCCGTTAACGACCGCTGACTTTACAATTCACTTTCACAGAGATTAATATTGAAACTAAACTTTGAGAATGAATGAAACTGCTAATTCTTGATAATAAATTGTATTTTCAGAAACAGCTTTTTTTTGTTTTGAAAATTTGACACCAGTAATGCACAGTTGATAATTCTTGTTTCGTTTTCGATTTTATTCAATTTTTTAAGCGTTTAGTGTTTTTCCGTTTCGTTTGTCAAATAACCGATTGACGATAATGTTTATGAGAAACTAAACGGGCTAAGGCGTTTCCATTTACAAATATATCAAACGTTGCAAATATTGGAATTGTTTTGTTTTAGTTTGTTATATGGCACCTCGTTATCGGGTTTTCAAACTCGGTGTGATAGACAAAGCGATTTGGGTGGATGACTAGTCTTCAGATTACAGCGCTGGGGTTTGGTGGTGAAGGTGGTTACTCAATGTCTTATCAAAAACTAGTAGCAATTATATATAGACTGTCATTGATAACGAAGTTATGGTGAGGACTGCCACTACGCCTCTGTCTACCAGTCTGTGTTCCTAGAAATTTCCTACAAAAAAAATCGGAATTTGACCTAATGTAAATATAGACATTTTCGATAGGACCCACTCACAGAAAAAACTAAGTTAATTGCTCATTCCTTCGGTACAAAGCAATGTTTTTGCAGTACTTACTGAGCAGGGGAGTATGGGCGTATATGTTTAGCTACTTCTGGTGGCGCGCATATATATAATTTGGTGATAGGTCCTGTTGCGCTAGGAAACAATAAAAACAAGTAAGAACATTTCAGTCGAGTAAACTGACTTAGAGAAGAACCCTCACTTTGTGAGTAGTGTAAAATGGATTTTGGTATTTTGAGTGGGAACATTTACCTCTGTCTATAGTCATTGAAAAGGTCACCAAAATACATAATATTAAAGCTGTGTTCGCATGAATCTATCGGTATAAGCGGTACCAGAAGTCGCAACTTATATCGAAACGTTTATTCCAAAGAGTGCTAAGTCGACTTAGCATGTTTTTAGGGTAATCAATTATATTCAGTTAAAATTTGGTGTAAAAGTCATTCAAATTACATTACAAAGGAATTCCATACGAAATTAAAATGTTCAAAAAACATTTTAATTTCGTATTCCATAAAATCAAAACTAAACATTTTTCGTCGTAAAGTCTTTTTTTCTTGGAGTGTTTCGTTACTCCAAGAAAAAAATTGCTTCTGTAGTATATTTGCTGGAAATATATTACTTTTGGAAACATTAACATTTTTTCTATAAGTCGGAAATAAAGATTTTGTAACTTAATTAAATACTTCCCCGTTTTTTAAATAATCTGCACTGAAAGTCCGACAAAATAATATTGATAAAAGAGATATTCAAACATATTTTTCGATACGTTAATATAAAATATTTGCACCAAACTATATTTCATTTAAACTTTACTTTTTTTTTCTCCGTGTAGTTTTTGACCATATTTATTTAAGTATAAGCCTGGAATGGAATGTGCGTTAAGTTTATGGCAGGCCTTCTCAACAGAGGAGCCGCGGCTCCCCGGGTGGGCGTAGCGATCTTCCGGGGGAGCTGTGAGTATATTTAATAAATTTATTACTATTTTTTGTGAATGTTATATTTATAATATTTATACCCTACACCACACTGTGGTGCAGGGTATTATAACTTTGTGCATTTGTTTGTAACACCCAAAAGGAGAAGAAATAGACCATCGTTTATTATACCGATCGACTTAGAATCACTTTCTGAGTTGATTTAGCTATGTCCGTCTGTCTGTGCATGTATTCTTGTAATCAATGTACAGTTCGCAATTATGGTCCGATCTCGACGAAACTTTACACATATCTTTTTTTGGCCCAAGGACGATCCCTAATGAATTTCGTTAAAATCGGTTCAGATTTAGATATAGCCCCCATATATACGTTACCTCCGATTTGACATGTAAACACTTTAAATGAACATATTATATGAATGAACACTATTAAATTTGGAAGAAATCGGTTCATGTTTAGATATAGCCCCCATATATACGTTACCCCCGATTTGATATGTAAGCGGTGTAAAAACTGTATTTTTTATCCGATCAGTATGAAATTCGGCAGAAAGAGGTTTCCTATTATATGAATAAATACTTTTAAATTTGGAGAAAATCGGTTCGGATTTAGATATAGCCCCCATATATGTATATGTTACCCCCGATTTGACATGTAAGCGCTGTAGAGACTGTATTTTATATCCGATCAGTACGAAATTCGACAGAAAGTAGTCTTTTTACATTAATGTGTATTCAGGGAAAATCGGTTCAGATTTATATATAACCACCATATATATGGTCCTCCTGATTTGGTATTATAGCGCTATAGAAGTTGTACTTTACTTCCGATCATTAAAATATTCCAGAAAGATATTTCTCAATTTAAGAAATATATTGCTTAATTTAGCGATTATCGTTTCAGAAATAGATAATATGTTCCTACCCATTATCACAATGACCCTTATCGCATTGTTAGAGAGGGTAGGGTACTATATAGTCGGCCCGCCCGTTTTTCTGCCATTCCTTACTGGTTTTTAATACTATTTTGTCGAAAATGATTTAAAAATTTAATTTTTCTAGAAAGTTTTGTAGAAATTGCATTTTTCTAAAATTGCATATTCATTGTAAACTAAGTGGTAATTGCATTATTCTAAAATTACATATTAATTGTAAACCCAGTGCATTATTATGTTTACAGAACATTCCAACAAAATTTCATTTTTATTCAAAATTTAGTAGAAATCGAATTTGTATAGAAAATTTTGTCAAATAGATATTTTTAAAAAATGTCTTCAAAATTAAATTTTTCTAAAAATAATCCTAAATAATTATTCACTCACTCACTTTGTGTGACGAGGGTATATATCATTTGCTACGGGAAAAAGTGTAACACATCGAAGGGTGTCTCAAGACCCCAAGTATGTTCGGCGGAAATCCAATTTGGGCCATTTTAAATCGAATGAACAATGTCCGTCCGTCTGTCTGTCTGTCTGCTGGCTGGTGCGCACGATAACTCTCGACAGGAGTAACCGATTGACTTCAAATTTGGTACGTGGTAATATTTTTTTCTATCGATGGCCCATATTGGTCCACTCCTTCTAGTACCTCCCCCACAAAGGGTTAAAATGTTGTGAAATATTGAATCTTTAATAAGTGCTATACTAATTAATCGAATCTTCTGAAATTCCACACATAGTATTAGTCGCTATCAACTAGAGAAAAATGAGAGAAGTTGCTACGCCCCTTTTGGTACCTCCCACACAAATGCACCATTTTGCACCAAAAGTTAACAGCTTATAACATTAATACCAGTGTATGTATAAAAATACTTGAAATTTTGAACAGTGTAATGCTTTTATAGTGTCTGTAGTCTTGTGAAAAGTGGACGTTACTGCCACGCCCCTATTTGTACCTCCTATAGCGTGAGTACCAATGCACGAAAATGCAACATCATTTTGCACAGTGTAACGCTTTTGAAGTGCCTACAGCCTGGTAAACATGGGCGTTATCGCCACTCCCCTTTTTGTACCTCCCACACAAAAGGGCCAAATCAAACCAAAATGTAATATCTCATAACGTTAATATACCAGTGCACATAAACGCTTATAATTCGGAACAGTGCAATGTATTTAAAGGATCTACTATTCAGGGAAAAATAGGTGTATTTGTTAAACCCCTTCTTGTACCTCCCACACAAGTTGACAGAATAATTCGTTTAATATTCCATATTACATTACTCGCAAAGTGAGGGTATACCTTAGTCGGTTTACCCGACTGAAACTTTCTTACTTGTTTTATAAAAATTCTTCACAATTTAATTTTTGTAGAATTTTTATTTAATTTTTTTTTTTTGATATTTATGTCAAAATTTAATTTTTCTAGAAAACTTATTTAAAATTACATATGTATTTCTAAAAACAATTCTTCGAAATTTAATTTTGCAAGAACATTTTTTGAAATTGCATTTTTTTACACTGATGTAGTATTTTCTAGCAAAATTTCACGAAATTGTATCATTTCAGAAAATTTGCTCTAGAAAAAAATTAATTTAAATTTTTTAAATGCAATTCAGCAAAATTTCAGTTTTATAGAAATTTAATTTGCATAGAAAATTTTATCGTCAAATTTGCATGATTTCGTCAAAATTGCATTTAAAAAAAAAACAAGTAAAGAAAGGCAGAAAGTCGGGCGGGGCCGACTATATAATACCCTACACCTCCCTAACAATGCGATAAGGGTCATTGCGCTGTACCACAGTGTGGTGCAGGGTATACAAATTATACCCTCACTTTTCACTATTGTGGTCGATGGTACATCTTTGGTTTTCACAAATAACCACTTAAGTGGAGTTTAGTAATTTTCGAGTTTTTTAGATAAATGTATTATCTTGCCACTGATGTCTACCAGTTGCGGAAATAGGCGTTTTTGAGCATTTTAATAAGGAAAGCATTAGAACCTAAACCTTGTTTACATTCCCCCGAACATTTTTATTTTTCGACTGAAGTGATTATTTGTGAAAACCACAGATATATCATCTGCTATGGACCAAGAGTGTAACACATTGAAGGACTCACCTAAGAGCTCAAGTATATTTGGTGGAAATCTGTTTTGGGCCATTTTAAGACATTTGAGATACGTCCGTTTGTCTAGCTGGAACGTACGATAACTCTCGAAAGGGGTAACCGCCTGACTTCATATTTGGTATGAGGACATTTTTTTCTATCTCATGTGGATCAGGATGTGCCATATCGGGCCACTCTCGAGTACCTCCCCCACAAAAAGTTATAGTTTACACATACGAATCTTCTGTAATTTCACACATAGTAATAGTTTATATGTCATCTGACTTAAGGTACCACGCACGCAAAGGGGGTTTATTTTGTGCAAAAATAAACAGCTTAAAACATTAATATTATTTCGAAACCATTTTTTGAAATTTCGTGCAGTGAAATGACTTTATAGTGGTACCTACAAACCATTGTAAAATAGGCTTTACTATGATGCCTGTATAAGAGCGGAGCAGCAGAAGTAAGCTATGTGCACGTGTTTGTAGTCAAAAGGGAACTGATTTCATGAATGAATTCAAGAATATTTCTCTAAACCTACGATTGCCATGATCAGCGTCTAGTTTCGGCCCTTATCTTCAATACAGAGTGAAAGAGACAATTCTACTAAAAACTAATATGTTAATCTTCTTATATAAATATAAATGAGTCGTGGTTTGTTCGACTGCTTAAAACATGAAAACTACTGGACCTGCAAGGCTCCTGCAAGAGCTATAAAGCTGAAATTCGACTTTTTCCTGTTTCCAAAATTGAAGAGATCCGTCGCTTTGCGACGAACACAAACTAACTCAATTAAAAACATATGTTCGAAAAAAACGATAATCGAATGCACGTAGCCCGAGAAACTTCAAAATTCTCCAGGCCCCAAATTGAACAGGCCCCGTATGGTTGCGCTATTCAAAATTGGGATAAATATTTTTTATACCCTACACCACACTGTGGTACAGGGTATTATAAGTTTGTTTCACGGCAGATGTTTGTAACACCTGAAAATAACACAGCTAGACCAACCTTAAAGTATACCGATCGACTCAGAATCACTAGCTGAGTCGATTTAACCATGTCTGCCGTCCGTCCGTCTGTCCATGTAAAGTTGTTCGTCGACTACAGGTCGCAATTTAATTCCGATTGTTCTGAAATTTTGCAGTTTAGAGTATTTCGCAGCTGTTAAGATCGCTATTGAATTTGGTTGAAATCGGTTCAGATTTAGATATAGCTCCCATATATATAGAAGCTGTATTTTACATCCAATCGTTTTGAAATTTAGAATGGTAGAGTTTCTTGATCCATGAACCATCTCTACCGAATTTGAAGAAAATCGGTTAAGATTTAGCTATAGCTCCCATATATATGTTTCGTCCGATTTGGCCCTTTAGCTCTATAGAAGCTGTATTTTACATCCAATCGTTTTGAAATTTAGAATGGTAGAGTTTCTTGATCCATGAACCAGCACTACCGAATTTGAAGAAAATCGGTTAAGATTTAGCTATAGCTCCCATATATATGTTCCGTCCGATTTGGCTCTTTAGTTCTATAGAAGCTATATTTTACATCCAATCGTTTGAAATCTAGAATGGTAGAGTTTCTTGATCCATGAACCAACATTGCCCAATTTGAAGAAAATCGGTAAAGATTTAGCTATAGCTCCCATATATATGTTTCATCCGATTTGGCTCTTTAGATCCAATCGTTTTTATACCCTACACCACACTGTGGTACAGGGTATTATTTAAGTATAAAATGTCCCAAAATAAATTTATGTAAACAATTTATACATGAATTACAAAATTTATATATCAGAGTTATTCAATATTACGAGAGTGGTGTAGGGTATTATATAGTCGGGCCCGCCCGACTTTAGCCTTTCCTTACTGGTTTTAGATTTGAGTTGTTTGTGATTGATGCTGGTTTAAAGAATTAATTACATACAAAACCATTCTCATGAGTTAACGGACGTCATCAGTCGACATTTTGAAATATAAAGGTTCCACCCGATGTTAGTTCTTGAGGCCTTAGAAACCACACATATCAAACGATTGGATTAAAATTTGGATCATTCCATAATTCTAGATTTTATTTATTTTCATCCTCAAAAGATGAATGAAAAATAAATTAATGTCAAGCATTTGCAGCGAAGGTATAACAAAAAGTCCTAATCCCTATATCTTTATAAATAAAATCCTTTGTACCTTTGTTAATAACGCATGATCTCCGAAATCATAAAAGCTAATGGGCTGAAAATTGAACAATGTATTCAGATTGAGTTCATTTGTGTTTTAGAATTATTTTCAACGCTATAAATTGCGAAGTGGTCAAGTTTTTTTTGCAAAATTCGCATTTCCAGAGCTTGACTGAAATTTAAAATATATATTTGTTTTGTCTTGATAATAGTTTGTACGTATGATTCTAACCGGTAGATGGCGATGTAGTGGTCAATATAGATTTTTTGATGATTTTTTCCAGAAACTCTTTTTGAATGACATATTATTGAATAACAAACCAATACATCCCAAACTGGACGGGCAGGACAACGTCTGCTGGGTTAAGCTATTTGATTATAAATTTAAATACAACAATGCCCTCATTTAGTGTGAATGGCTGATCTCTCAAGATAACCATAAAACTGTACATCAACTAAAGGGAAATCAATTGTTGTTTTAACTAATGATAATAATAAAATACAATAATCTATGGGATTTCTTTGAATCCCCTCACAACACATACTCATTATTTTATATTACAATGCCCTGCAGACTTTAATGTAGCAATTGTCCCCGTATCACTAGGGAAGAAGATGGGCATTTCCAAAGCAGTTCGATCAACTCAAAAAATGACCCCTTTCAATTTTTACAAAATTCAACACAATGATTCTCCTAGTGTACCGGAACTTTTGGCGTTTTTAGTTTTTTTAAAATTCATTGTAGGTTTTGTGGAACAATGTTCCAAAGTTACCTAACTCAAGCAGTTTTCTCAAAATTACCATTTGTTGAATTAGCCATATCTTCTTAAACACCATATATATATGGTTTTCCAATAGGGATGATATGATTTTGAAGTGACGTTTAGGCCATTTGTAATATGTCATGATCTGTCATTTGTTTTTCATTGTATTCAGTAGTGTTTAAAATTTCATCATGGAGAGATATACGCAAGAACAACGTTTACAAATTATTCAGTTTTATTATCAAAATAATCGATCTCCAATTGCAACTTTTCGTGCGTTAAGTCCATTTTTTTTAAATCCAAAAAAAAACACTTTCCAGTCGACTTACGACCTTGACACCCTTGAGCAATATTTTAGCTCTCGGTAAGAGCTATCTTTTTGCCATTGACCGATCCCCGATCCGGCTTACCGTTAAGGTGATAGAGCAAAAATAATCTTTCCGTTTACATTTGAAAATGATGCTGTCCATTTTTTAAATCCAAAAAAAAAACACTTTCCAGTCGACCTACCACCTTGACACCCATGAGCAATATTTTAGCTCTCGTTATCTTTTTGCCATTGACCGATTGTGGCTACGTGCCACACAGCAAATGAAATGATTCGATTATTTCAAGAAATTGTGATATTGAATGGCCTCCAAGAAGTTGTGATTTAACACCAATAGACTATTTCTTGTGGGGTTTGAAGTCATTGGTCTTTAGAAATAAACCAGACTCTCTTTAAGCTTTACAAGTCAATATTGAACGTGCCATTCATAACATACGACTTTATTTAGTGCAAAAAGTTCTAGCAAATTGGGTTCCTGCAGAAGAAGTCATGGAGGCCATTTGAATGATGTTTTATTTAGAACTTATTGTATCGATTGTACTTCACATTAAATAAAAATCTTTTGAATTTCCTTAACATATTACTCTTATTGGAAAACCCCTTATTTTAAAGATATCAATATCAATGAAAAGCTCTGCTACATCTCTTCAGTGTTGCGGAATGATATTTGTTTGTCCTTTTGGCGGAATGATGTGAAAACATGGAATATATCCCTAATCCTTGCATATCCTGAAAAAGTATCAATTCAGGTCCTTGATTTTTTTGGTACTAAAGGATCAAACTATAATGAACTTATTATGTAAAACTCAAAACAGAACCTTGATGGACCTAAAAGGTATAGCAATTCTATTGAGTCAATATTTTCTTATATATTTATATTTATTTACACCACATTGTAAACAACACAGGCTATTATGACTTTGTGCATTTGTTTGTAACACTCAAAAGATAAGAGATAGAAGCATATTTTATTATACCGATCGAAAGAGAATCACTTTTTGAGTCGATTTAGCCATGTCTGTCTGTCCGTCCGTCTGTATATCAGTCTGTCTGTCCATCCGTCCATGTATTCTTGTGATCCAGGTACAGGTCGCAATTTTGTTCCGATCTCAACGAAACTTTGCACATATATCGCTTTTGGCCAAGGACGATCCTCGTTGATTTTGGTTAAAATCGGTTCAGATTTACATATAGGTCCCATATATATGTACCTTCGATTTGGCATATACACTGATAGAAAAAGATTCGTCAAAAGTCAAAAGTCAGCTAACGTACGGATAATCCTATTGATGAATTTGTTCGTCGCCCTGGCGAATCTCTGTTTAATCTCTGAAAACTATAGTTTCGAGGGTTATCGTTCGCTCCGGTCAGGCTTACGGATGGACGGACATAAGTAAAATGACTTAATGTGTTCTAAAACGGATTTCCTCCGCATAAACTTAGGGTCTTAGGCCACTCCTTTGATGCGTTACCCTTTTTCTATATGTTATATATACACTTATTGATATTTGTATTATAAATCAAATAAATCCCCATATTTATCCCCTCACCTTAGAGAGGAGGGTATATATCATTTTTTTATTTATGAGCACGATTCATCGTAGGGATGATATGTAATTACCCGGTGGGGTTTTTTTTATTCCACTAAATAGTTCTTGTTCTAGTATACTTAAACAGAGATTCGTCATGGCGACGAACAAATTCATAGATAGGATTATCCGTACGTTAGCTGACTTTTGACGAATGACGAAGCTTTTTCTATCAGTGTATGCAGAGTATAAGCACCATTTTTTAACCGATCTGTATACAAACAGACACAGGGGATCTTGATACACTTCGATGCAATACTAAATTTGAGGCAAATCGGTTCAGATTTAAATATAGCCTCCCTTTTATATATGTTACACCCGATTTTACATGTAAGCGCTGTAGAAACTGTATTTTATATCCGATCACTACGAAATTCGGCAGAAAGAAGTTTCTTATTACATGAAGGAACTCTGCCAAATTTGGAGGGGAAACGGTTCAGATTTAATACAGCAACCACTTCCGATCTTTACAATACTTGGCAGAAAGAAGTTTTCTGGTTTGGGAACAAATACTGCCTAATTTGGTAGTAATTTGGTCAGATTTAGATATAGCCGCATATATGTATATTAGGGCGGGTTGATTTGTATGGATGAAAAAAAAAATTAAAAATCGTATAGCAAATACTTAAACTACATAAAATTCTAAGAAAATTCTCCGAAGAAACCCTGGGTCTAAAATCAAAACCTAATCCGCGCCTCTCGACTTGAAAATTTTTTTCCTCTTCTTTCGCTTAAATTATTTTGTAGAAAAGATATAAAGTGCAAAATAACTACCTTGCTAAACAATTTTATTCAGAAAATTCAATTTCTTTTTGGAAAAAGCTATTTTTTCTAACATATTTTTTTTTTGGCAAAGGCGGGCATATGAATTTTGAAGTCGAGAGGCGCGGATTAGGATTTTATTTTAGATACATGGTTGCTTCGGAGAATTTTCTTAGAATTTTATGTAGTTTAAGTATTTGCTATACGATTTAAAAAAAAATCAACCCGCCCTAATGTATATACATACACGGAGAAAAAAATATGTTTGGATGCAATCATATATATGTTTGGGACGGGCACAATCATATATATGTTTGTGGGTAAACATATTATGTTCGGGGCAAAATTCTAGCATATTAAAAAACGATATGATTGTGTCCTAACATATTTTTGCCAAAATAATATATTAGAACATATTTTTTAGAGTTTTAGAGAGTATTACTCTCTGAGAGCCCAATTATATTACTCATAATTTTGTGCAAAGAAGGGTAATATGTATATGGTAACCGTGTGTACGAGGAGGAATGGCACCGACACCAAAGGGTATTATTATTATTTGATGATGTTTACTCGCCCGGTCGAGCTTAAGGTCGGGGTTTTTATTGAATATGTGTGGTCAATGTCGAATTCAAAGTAATTAGTTGTAGTTTTAACACGTACAACAAATTCAAAATAAAAGAAAGAATATGATAGCAAAGATGTATAGAGGTTATTCATTAGAAAACACAATTATTTTGGTGCAAAATAAATTTTTTTAAAAAGGAATGTATGTTACTTTCGCACATTTTATTTACAAAACGTTCTATAATACTGACGCCGTTTTATTGCCCCACATAAATTATTTTGCCAACATACATATGTATGTACGTATGTATGTGGGCTTATCATGTTCTTTGAACAAACACACTCCCGCACTACCAAATTGTTTTCATCTGAAATGACCCCGGGTACAGTAGTGAAGAGTGCACTGTACTATTGAAGTTTTGCCTTGCTCTGCACAATGCACAAATTCTTTTAAAGAGACACAACTCAAAATTTAGTAATTTTCAGAAAACTCAAAAACTATTCTGCAGCTCATGGACTACTTTTCAGAAGCAAAGTGTGTATTACTGTTTGTTGTTATTGTATTTCTGTATTTGACGTAGTGAGTGACGATTTACATTAGGTTACTTGTTGCTGTGAACCGTTATAGTTTCATGATGGAGCGAAAAGAGTAGAAGAGATCAATCATATATATGATTACATACTATCATATATATGATTACATACAATCGTATATATGATTACATACAATCATATTGCATATAATCATATATATGATTAAATACAATCATATACATGATTACATACAATCATATATATGATTACATACAATCATATAAATGTTTGCATACAATCATATATATGATTAAATACAATCATATATATGATTACATATAATCATATACATGATTACATACAGTCATATATATGTTTGGACATAAGCATATATATGATTACATACAATCATATATATGTTTGCATACAATCATATAAATGTTTGGGAACATTACCGCTACCCAAACATAATATGTTTGGGAGCTGCTCCAAACATATATATGTTGCCTGCAAAATATGTTTGGACATAAGCATATATATGATTACATACAATCATATATATGTTTGCATACAATCATATAAATGTTTGGGAACATTACCGCTACCCAAACATAATATGTTTGGGAGCTGCTCCAAACATATATATGTTGCCTGCAAAATATGTTTGGGACAATATGTTACAGAGGCCGTTTTTTTCCTCCGTGTATATGTTGCTGCCTATTTGGTCTGTAAGCGCCATTGAAACTGTATTTTATGTCCAGTCCTTATATAATTTGGTAAAAGTTAGGTTTTTGATAAAAGTTTATGAAAATCTGTTTAGATTATATAAGTATAAATATTTAAAACAACAATAATAACATGGATACGATCAAATGAAAATGCTTGCAACTAAGTTGATGGTTGTATCAATCGATTTAAGTTTGTTTTTTTCATTGACACTCGGTTAGTTGTGGTAACTATAGTAGTAACTATAGGTAACTATAAAAGTATACTTTTAAATTTTCATTATAGTACCATATGATCGATATTTAGTAGTGACAACGAATGTTTTATTCTTGACAATAGGAATTGTATCAATAGACCAACGATTACACTATGCAACAAAAATTTTGTCCAAGGAATGTGGATAACAGAAACTGTTACCCACATTCCTTGGACAAAATGATGCATTTTGGAGTCACAAACACGAAAAAAATATTAAAAAAAAATTTTATGGTAAATTATACCCTACACCACACTGTGGTACAGGGTATTATAAGTTTGTTTCACGGCAGATGTTTGTAACACCTGAAAATAACACAGCTAGACCCACCTTAAAGTATACCGATCGACTCAGAATCACTAGCTGAGTCGATCTAACGATGTCCGTCCGTCTGTCCATGTAAAGTTGTTCGTCGACTACAGGTCGCAATTTCACTCCGATCGTTTTGAAATTTTGCAGTTTAGAGTATTTCGCGGCTGTTAAGATCGCTATTGAATTTGGTTGAAATCGGTTCAGATTTAGATATAGCTCCCATATATATCTTTCGTCCGATTTGGCCCTTTAGTCCTATAGAAGCTGTATTTTACATCCAATCGTTTTGAAATTTAGAATGGTAGAGTTTCTTGATCCATGAACAAACATTGCCAAATTTGAAGAAAATCGGTTAAGATTTAGCTATAGCTCCCATATATATGTTTCGTCCGATTTTGCTCTTTAGTCCTGTAGAAGCTGTATTTTACATCCAATCATTTTGAAATTTAGAATGATATAGTTTCTTGATCCATGAACCAACACTACCGAATTTGAAGAAAATCGGTTAAGATTTAGCTATAGCTCCCATATATATGTTTCGTCCGATTTGGCCATTTAGTCATATAAAAGCTGTATTTTACATCCAATCGTTTTGAAATTTAGAATGGTAGAGTTTCTTGATTCATGAACCAACATTGCCGAATTTGAAGATAATCGGTAAAGATTTAGCTATAGCTCCCATATATATGTTTCATGCCATTTGGCTCTTTAGATCCAATCGTTTTTATACCCTACACCACACTGTGGTACAGGGTATTATTTAAATATAAAATGTCCCAAAAGTAAATTTATGTAGACAATTTATACATGAACTACAAAATTTATATATCAGAGTTATTCAATATTACGAGAGTGGTGTAGGGTATTATATAGTCGGCACCGCCCGACTTTAGCCTTTCCTTACTGTTTATTTTTAATTTTTTTTTAAAACTCCAACTTTCATGGAAAGTACATTTAGTATTTGGACCATAATTCAAGTATAAGTCTGATTGAGCATTGTTATGCGTTAAATTAAAGGGAATGCAAATGCTGCAAATTCACTTTCACATAGAATTTTTGGTTTAGTAACAGTCGCTAAAATAATGAGAAAATATGATTTTTTTTTTCGAAAAAACACTTTTTCCTGGTTCCAAAAAAAAATCATAAAAAATAGAAAAAAGTCGAGAAAATTATTTTATCACATTTTTAAATAGCCAGCATGCTAACGAAGCAAAGATATAAAAGTTACGAGCCATTTTGTAAATGTTAGGGAAATTCAAAAAAATCTTGTTTCATATTTTTCCGTTTTTAAATGATGTTTTTGCTTATATGAAATTCGCCATATGTGAGAGAGACATATAAGAGACATTGCCCTTGCATTTTATTTTATGAGTATTGATGTCAGACATTATAAAATTATAGATAGGGCGAGGTTTTGTGGCCGTTCGTATCCCTCCATAAAACATTAAATGCAATGTGAGAGCTATATTGGATGAGATCCGCTCAGGTAGAGGATATTTGTGGTAGTACGCGGCAGCCTTGAAAATATTGGGTTTCTACGTTCGAAGAAAACTATATGTCAGCTACAGGTACTGCAACTTATGTACCTTAAACCAGGAATTTATGAATGAAATTTCTTATTAATAAATTAGTGTAATTCGGCGCCTTAAAGAGATAAGTCGATTTTCTGAAAAATATTATAAAGTTATATTTCGAAGTATGAGTAAAAGGCAAAGAACATTTCAATGTGTATATGATCCCAATAATCGTTCGCCAATTGCGCTAAGTCCATTTTTTTAAATTAAAAAAAAAAAAACACTTTCCAGTCGACCCACGATCTTGACACCCATGAGCAATATTTTAGCTCTCGTTGGGAGCTATCTTTTTGCCATTGACCGATTCCCGATCCGACGTACCGGAATCATCGAGGCTTGTTTATTAACTCTACAAGAAATAGGCTAATGGTGTTAAATCACAACTTCTTGGAGGCCATTCAATATCACAATTTCTTGAAATAACGAATCTCCAAACTTTTTTCGCAACAATTCAATTGTTTCAGTTGCTGTGTGGCACGTAGCCACAATCGGGCAATGGCAAAAAGATAGCTCTTAACGAGAGCTAAAACAGTGCTCATGGGTGTCACGGTCGTTGATCGACAGGAAAGTATTTTTTTGGATTTAAAAAAAAATGGACATAGCATAATTTTCAAATGTGAACGGAAAGTTTATTTTTGCTGCAGCTCCTTAACGGTACGTAGGATCGAGAATCGGTCAATGGCAAAAAGATAGCTCTTAACGAGAGCTAAAGTAATAATCATGGGTTTTTTATACCCTACACCACACTGTGGTACAGGGTATTATAACTTTGTGCATTTGTTTGTAACACCCAAAAGGAGAAGAAAAAGACCCATCGTTTATTAAACCGATCGACTTAGAATCACTTTCTGAGTTGATTTAGCTATGTCAGTATGTCCGTCTGTCTGTCCGTCTGTCTGTGATGTATTCTTGTAACCAAAGTACAGGTCGCAATTATGGTCCGATCTCGACGAAACTCTACACATATCTTTTTTTGGCCCATGGACGATCCCTATTGAATTTGGTTAAAATCGGTTCAGATTTAGATATAGCCCCCATATATATGTTACCCCGATTTGACATGTAAGCGCTGTAAAACCTTTATTTTATATCCGATCAGTATGAAATTCGGCAGAAAGAAGTTTCTTATTATATGGATGAACACTGTTAAATTTGGAAGAAATCGGGTCAGATTTAGATATAGCCCCCATATATACGTTACCCCCGATTTGACATGTAAGCGCTGTAAAAATGTTATTTTATATCCGATCAGTGCGAAATTCGGCAAAGAGAGGTTTCTTATTACATGAAGGAATACTGTTAAATTCGGAGAAAATCGGTTCAGATTTAGATATAGCCCCCATATATATGTTACCCCCGATTTGACATGTAAGAGCTGTAAAAACTGTATTTTATATCCGATCAGTGCGAAATTCGGCAGAAAGAGGTTCCTTATTACATGAAGGAAAACTGCTAAATTCGGAGAAAATCGGTTCGGATTTAGATATATATGTTACCCCCGATTTCACATGTAAGCGCTGTAAAAACTGTATTTTATATCCGATCAGTATGAAATTCGTAAGAAAGAGTTTTCCTATTATATGGATGAACACTTTTAAATTTGGAAGAAATCGGTTCAGATTTAGATATATCCCTCATATATACGTTACCCCCGATTTGACATGTGAGCGCTGTAAAAATGTTAGTTTATATCCGATCAGTGCGAATGTCGGCAAAAAGAGATTTCTTTGTACATGAAGGAATACTGCCAAATTCGGAGAAACTCGGTTTAGATTTAGATATAACACCCATATATATGTTACCCCGGTTTTGACCTATAAGCGCTGTAAAAACTGTATTTTATATCCGATCAGTGCGAAATTAGGCAGAAAGAGGTTTCTTATTACATGAGGGAATACTGCCAAATTCGGAGAAAATCGGTTCAGATTTAGATATAGCTCCCATATATATGTTACCCCTGATTTGACCTATAAGCGTGTAGAGACTGCATTTTATATCCGATCAGTACGAAATTCGACAGAGGGAGGTCTTTTTACATGAATAAGTATTCAGGGAAGATCGGTTCATATTTATATTGAAGCTCCATATATATTTTCCTCCTGATTTGGTATCAAACCGCTATAGAAGTTGTATTTTACTTCCGATCATTAAAATTTTCCTGAAAGTTGTTTCTGAATTTAGGAACGAATATTGCTTAATTTAGCGATTATCATTGCAGAATTAGATAATATGTTTCTACCCACTTACCAATTATTCCAAATTATTATGGCAATGACCCTTATCGCATTGTTAGGGAGGTGTAGGGTATTATATAGTCGGCCCCGCCCGACTTTCTGCCTTTCCTTACTGGTTTTGATTTAAAAAAAATGGGCTTAGCGCACGAACAGTTGCAATTGGTGAACGATTATTTTGATAATAAAACTGAATAATTTGTAAACGTTGTTCTTGCGTATACCTCTCCATGATGAAATTGTAAACACTACTGAATACATTGAAAAACAAATGACAGATCATGACATATTACAAATGGCCGAAACGTCACTTCACAACCATATCATCCCTATTGGAAAACCCGTTATATGGGAGCTATATGTAAATGTGAACAGATTTTAATCCAATTCAATAGGGATCGTCCTTGTGCCAAAATAAAGTTATGTGCTATGTTTCGTTGAGAACGGACCATAATTGGACGGGCATAGCTAAATCAACCCAGAAAGTGATTTTAAGTCGATCGGTATAATTAACGATGGGTCTATATTTTCTCCTTTTGTGTGTTACAAACAAATGCACAAAGTTATAATACCCTGTATCCCGATAATTTTAGTCAGCTTCATTATCTGCGGGTATAAAAAATAGGGTCCAAACACTAAAGGCACCTTTCACAAAATCGAAATTTGTTTAAATATTTTATCGTGTTTAGGACACAATAGGCGTGTTTTCGTTACACCATAAGTACTTAATTTGTATGGGGAGCTAAGCACTTTTAAGCACTATTAGTTCCCGAAGAAATTTGGAGCTTGTGTTCATGTCTTAATCGAGTATGATGTTGCCAGATTGGGCACCCTATATTTAGCAATATGGCATCCCATTTTTGGAGAGATTTTATCAATTATTGTGAATTAACGGGAAGAAGAAGAACAAAAATGGGAAATTATTTTTAATATTTGCAAAAGAGTGTAAACAATTGAACATAGAATAGTAAATATATGCTTTTATAAACACTTTTCACGAATTTTTTGTCTGTTTCGCACTGTTCTTTCTTCGCAACTCATGACACCATTGCTACCAGATAGTGAAAATCCGCCACTTATTGCTTATGTGCCAGTTAGTGGAAGTCAGTTGTTTTCGTTGCAAAGTGCTAAACTAAAAGTGCTAGCTTGTAACGAAAACATGCCTAATATTACACCAAAAATGTTATGCACAGCCCTTAGACAGCAATTTTGTAAACTAATGTAATCAATTATTTAGCGTAACTTCGTGGGAAGATCAATCATGAGTTTATCTCACTGTTAAACACATTTGCGCCCCTTGTGGAATTGTTCCGTCGAACACGACCCTGACTCAAATCCAAATCAGTTCATATCTCTATGGTAACACATTTCGCATTTGTAATCAATATCAATAAGTTTTACTGGAATATTCTTATCTATGGCCATTGTTGGCTGTAGAGACGACAAATACAATAAAAATACAAACGAGTAGATATTGACTGGCTCTTTAAAAATAAAAGCACGATCTATGGTATTTCCCCGCATATTCGGTATCGGCGGTAGATAATTTTTTTATTCAACTAGTACATGAGTCATCAGTGACAACCTAAATGAGTCCAATATTAATTCCGAACATCGGGTCTTTGACATAAAAATCAATCAAAAAATGCGTTTTCAAAAACGTAGATAAAATTCTCTTTTTGCCTATTGGTCTTTGTAACTTTACTACTATTGGTATTCTTTCAGATACATATCGTTCACTTACTTCAAGAGTGACATAACTCAAAATTGAAAATTGGAAAGATGTGTAACTTTATGTCGGCATAAAATAATAATTAATATGAATAAGATGTTTAAAAACGCTGGAACAGTCCGAAATATGGTTGTTTACTTATAAACTAAATTTCGCTAAGATTAATTTATGGACATTTGCAAACTTCACATTTCTGTAAAGCAACCTAAAAAATTTAAAATTTTGAGTTATGTCACTGTTGAAGTGAGTGAGCGATATATACGTACCATATTTTACACGATCGCTGTGCAGACTAAATACAGGGTATAGCGATGGAAGATTTATAATTTAAAAAAAGGCAGTATTATAACTTTGTGCATTTGTTTGTAACACCCAAAAGGAGAAGAAATAGACCCATCGTTTATTATACCGATCGAGTTAGAATCAGTTTCTGAGTTGATTTAGGTAGGGCCGTCTGTCCGTCTGTGCATGTATTCTTGTAATCAAAGTACAGGTCGCAATCGATCTCGACGAAACTTTACACATATCTTTTTTTTGGCCCAAGGACGATCCCTATTGAATTTGGTTAAAATCGGTTCAGATTAACGTATAGCCCCCATATATATGTTAGCCCCGATTTGATGTGTAAGCGCTGTAAAAACTTTATTTTATATCCGATCAGTATGAAATTCGGCAGAAAGAGGTTTCTTATTATATGAATGAACACTGTTAAATTTGGAAGAAATCGGTTCAGATTTAGATATAGCCCCCATATATACGTTACCCCCGATTTGACATGTAAGCGCTGTAAAAATGTTATTTTATATCCGATCAGTGCGAAATTCGGCAATGAGAGGTTTCTTATTACATGAAGGAATACTGCTAAAATCGGAGAAAGTCGGTTCAGATTTAGATATAGCCCCCATATATATACACCCGATTTCACATGTAAGCGCTGTAAAAACTGTATTTTATATCCGATCAGTGCGAAATTCGGCAGAAAGAGGTTTCGTATTACATGAAGGAATACTGCCAAATTCGGAGAAAATCGGTTCGGATTTAGATATAGCCCCCATATATATGTTAGCCCCGATTTGACATGTAAGCGCTGTAAAAACTGTATTTTATATCCGATCAGTATGAAATTCGTCAGAAAGAGGTTTCATATTATACGAATGAACACTTTTAAATTTGGAAGAAATCGGTTCAGATTTAGATATAGCCCCCATATATATGTTACCCCCGATTGGACATGTGAGCGCTGTAAAAATGTTATTTTATATCCGATCAGTGCGAAAGTCGGCAAAAAGAGGTTTCTTTCTACATGAAGGAATAATGCAAAATTCGGAGAAAATCGGTTCAGATTTAGATATAGCTCCCATATATATGTTACCCCCGATTTGACATGTAAGGGCTGTAGAGACTGTATTTTGTATCCGATCAGTACGAAATTCGACAGAAGGAGGTCTTTTTACATGCATGAGTATTCAGGGAAGATCGGTTAAGATTTATATTAAAGCTCCATATATATGTTCCTCCTGATTTGGTATCAAACCGCTATAGAAGTTGTATTTTATTTCCGATCATTAAAATTTTCCAAAAAGATGTTTCTCAATTTAGGAACGAGTATTGCCTTATTTAGCGATTATCGTTTCAGAACTAGATAATATGTTTCTACCCATTTACCAATTATTCCAAATTATTATGGCAGTGACCCTTATCGCATTATTAGGGAGGTGTAGGGTATTATATAGTCGGCCCCGCCCGACTTTCTGCCTTTCCTTACTGGTTTTTTATTATGATAAAAGGATCTATGACAATTATGTGTGAAACAAAATATCGGGCAAATGCTCGATGGCTTATCTCTATGCAATGGTCCATATTTTCAATGACTCTGAGACATAAATAAGGTTCAAAGACGTTAATGTGCCAAACAGACGTTAATGTGCCAAACATCCTTTAGCTCATTAATTGTTCTTGGCTTATTGACGTACACTTCCTCTTTTTAAATATCCCCAAAGAAAGAAGACCAACGGTATCTAATCACGTGATCGTGGCGGCCAATTAATAACGCCACGATATGAGATAACACGACCTCTGAATTTATCCCGCAAAAGATCCATTATTTCGTTGGATGTGTGCCAAGTTGCACCATCCTATTGGAACCACATATCGTCCATATCGTCAATTTTTGGCCAAAAAAAGTCCGTTATCATATCATATGGGGTTCGCCATTCACTCTAACTGCTTGGCCGACCTCATTTTCGAGGATGTACAGCCCGATGACGCCGCCAGCCCATAAGCCGTACCAAACAGACAGTCTTTGTGGATGCATAGGCTTTTCAACAATCACTCGTGGATTATCATTTGTCCAAATGCGACAATTCTGCTTGTTAACGAATCGACTGCAGGGAAAGTGTGCCTCGTCGCTGAAGATGATTTTCTTTGTAAAGTCTCCACACCTTGGGAAATAATTAGTTGGAATTCGATTGTAACAATAAACAAGTAAAAGCGTTAAGTTTGGCCATGCCGAATCTTATATACCCTCCACCATGGATAGCATGTGACCACACAAAATAACTCAAACCTAAAGAAAATAACACCGAAAAACAAAAAAAAAAGTATATGAGAACAGTAGGAATCACAAGATAGATGCTATATATGGGAGCTATATCTAAATATTGACCGATATCGCCCATTTTCCATATCAAGTTACCTGCAGCTATAAGAAGTAACTTTACCAAATTTCAGCCAGCTAGCTCTATTATTACGGATTGTAGCGTGCTTACAACAGGCGGATATGGTTAAATCGTCTTAGAATTTTATGACGATTAAGAATATATTTACTTTATATGGTCTCAGATCAATATTTAGAGGTGTGTTATACCCCCCATCCTATGTTGGAGGGTATATAAATAGTACTAGCAACAAAAAGTATATTGACTACATCGTGTGTCGGTTGTATTTATATATAAATAGTTAAAACAACAATAATAGCATGGATACGATCAAATGAAAATGCTTGCGACTAAATCGATGGTTGTATCAATTGAATTAAGATTGTTTTTTGCATTGACACTCGGTTAGTTGTGGTAATCAATTTTAAACTTTCATTATAGTACCATAGGATCGATTTTTGGTTGTGACAACTAATGTTTTATTCTTGACCGAAGCTGTATTAATTGATCAAAGATTATTATTGCAACGAATAATTGGTTACTACAACAGAAAAAATATTAATAAGTAATCGTTTTTTGGTTATCCTAATAATTTCCCAAATTTAGAATAATTAAATGTATTTTAGGAAATACAACCGAAAGATTGGAATAAAATTAGTCGACATAAATAAATCTTCAACATTTTGTTCAATAACGGTATATGTAGTCAAAAATAATCTCGTGTGGATAATAAAGTGTGGACTGCAGAATATGTTGTGCAAAATGTTTTACATAAATAAAAAAATAAAAGCAACAATCATGAAATTGAAAGCCAAGGTTAAGCGATATTTTCATAAAGGTTTTGTTATGCAATGTTCAAATATTTCCACATCTCATAATAGTGATGAATTTGTAAAATGGGATTTTTAATTTTGTTATGAATTGTTTGGTTTTTTGTTCAATAAATAAAATAAAAATTAATGAAGACTGTTTTTAATTTATTGTCGGTAGTATATGACCGACAAATTGTCAGAACAACCAATTTTTAAAAACAGTTGGTTGTGGCAACATACAACAGATAACTTTAGCCACCATTTTCGTAGTTGGCGCAACCATATATGATTGTTGTCAACATGAAAGCAGAAGTACCAAAATGTTGGTTGTCCTGATGGAATCGCATGATAGTAGACAGAACTACCAAAATTCGGTTGGCAAATTAGTTGGTTGAGGCAACCAAACTGTATTCTGTGTGCATTCATTTCTCTATGTTCACCAAACATTCGGCGTAGGGACGACGCTTAAATTGGTCAGTAGGCTTCAGCTCTCGAATAAATTAAATCTTAACGCGCTGCTCAATTGTGTACCTCTCCATTGTTGAATTTGTCAAACACTAAAGAAAAGTCAAATAAAATTGAGCAAGAAACTTGAAGTGAACATCGTGATTGGACCACCCTTTAGTCCCCGTGTAGAGGTAGCGAATTTTAAAATATTAAAAAAATGGAGAACTTCACCTTTTAAGAATTGTCCGAAGAGTATTTTAGAAACAACAAGTAAAGACGGATTAAGTTCGGACATGCCGAATCTTACGAGTATATACCCTCCACCATGGATCGCATGTGAATGGTTACCAAATTTCAGCCCAATTCGTTGAATCAACAGTACCTTTGTATGGGCCCTATATCAAAACATGGATATATGACTACCGTTGTTCGTGTGAAATAAACCTCAGTTTCCAATTTTCAGTCCGATCAGTTGACATTTGTAGTCTCTAAGACGTTAAGAAGTCAGATCGAGGAGATGCTATATATTGGGGCTGTATCCACAAATGGACCGATATTGCCCGTTCTCAAACCCAACATAGCTACATATATAAGAAGTATATGTACCAAATTTCAGCCACCTAGCTCTAGTATTATAGATCGTAGCGTGATTACAACAGACGGTCGGATGTACGGACAGACGGACATGGCTAAATCGTTTAAAAATTGTACGACGATTAATAATATTCATAGTTTATGGTGTCTCAGATCAATATTTAGTGGTCTTACAAACGGAGTGACAAAATTAATATACCTCCATCCTATCGTGGGGGGTATACAAAAATGGAAGATGTTTTAAGTTACGTCCAAAGAAAAGTAAATTCCTGCAGCACCGAAATATAATTGGAACTGAAAAATAAAATAATTGTTTTCGTCAAAAACTTAACTAAGCGCTACAAAAAAGTTGGACGGAGTAAACATAGATTTTATAGCACCTTTGCAAACTGGTTAGAGGGCCAACTTAGTGTTCAGGTATCTTCAGAAAGTAAAAATCAAAACAATTGTGGTGGGAGAACACGAATAGCACACGGCAACTGTAGCGATAGATCTAAACGGCGAAAACCTAAGGATATCAATAAAGAAAAAGGATGTGAAACTATCGCAGAAAGCTTGTTACATCAATTGCGATCAGAAAACAACGCACAAAAGCCGATATTGCTGGAAAAAGTTGTATACGCTAGTCCTCTGAGAACAAAACGGGTTATTAAGAGTATTCCAACTCCAAGCGATGAGAAACAGCTCTCCATCATAATATACTTACTGCTAAAAAGGACTGTTTGCCACCAACGGAAACTATTACAATCACACTGAGTTCGGCAGAGGTCCAACTTCAGGACCCACTTAATCATACAGCTCAACGCTTGCATCAATCATTTAAGCACAATGATTTGAAGAAATATGGGAACTGCAAGTTGACTCACTTTTGCAAATGGGGGTTTGATGGTCCGTCTGGACAAAAACAATACAAGGAATCTGTGTGTGAATATACTTCAGACACAGATATGTTCATGGTATTATGTGTACCATATCGATTAATAAAGAATTTGAAAGAATCCCAATGGACCAGTACGACATTTGTAAAAATCAAACACCATCTTCTACGAAATACTGCAGACCAATCACATTTGAGTTTAAAAAAGAAACCCATGATACAATTAAAAAAGAAGTCAGTGACATAAGAACCCAATATGCAACACGTAGAATTGACGTCAGACAGTTGAAGTTAACTACCAATTAGTGCTACCGATGATAGCTGCAAAGGTTGGCCAGGATTTGACAGACACAAAGGCTTCATCCAGCTGCATTATATGCCAAACCACATCAAGCCAGTTAAACCAAGCCCCAGAAAAATCATTAGATAATACTGATACATATGAATTTGGATTATCGCCACTACATACAAGAATATGATTTATGGAACACATACCTTAAATCAGTTATGATTTGGATTTTTGACCTTCAGGATCAATAAGAAACAATGACACTAACAAGGATTTAAGAAATTTAAAAAAAGAAAAACATTCAGGATGAATTACTAATATGAGGGTTGCTTACATACCAACCAAAACAAGGATCAGGCATGACGAATGATGGCAAAACAGCAAGCTGGTTCTTTTCTGATCCCTAAAAAGCATCTGAAATAACTAGTGTTGATATAAAACTCATTTAAAGATTTAAAACAATTATCGATGTACTTGTGTGCAATAAACAAATTGATGCTAAAACCAGTAAGGAAAAGGCTAAAGTCGGGCGGGCCCGACCATATAATACCCTACACCACTCTCGTAATATTGAATAACTCTGATATATACATTTTGTAATTCATGTATAAATTGTTTACATAAATTTACTTTTGGGACATTTTATACTTAAATAATACCCTGTACCACAGTGTGGTGTAGGGTATAAAAACGATTGGATCTAAAGAGCCAAATCGGATGAAACATATATATGGGAGCTATAGCTAAATCTTTACCGATTTTCTCGGTAGTGTTGGTTCATGGATCAAGAAACTCTACCATTCTAAATTTCAAAACGATTGGATGTAAAATACAGCTTCTACAGGACTAAAGAGCAAAATCGGACGAAACATATATATGGGAGCTATAGCTAAATCTTAACTTATTTTCTTCAAATTCGGCAATGTTGGTTCATGGATCAAGAAACTCTACCATTCTAAATTTCAAAATGATTGGATGTAAAATACAGCTTCTTCAGGACTAAAGAGCAAAATCGGACGAAACATATATATGGGAGCTATAGCTAAATCTTAACCGATTTTCTTCAAATTCGGTAGTGTTGGTTCATGGATCAAGAAACTCTACCATTCTAAATTTCAAAATGATTGGATGTAAAATACAGCTTCTACAGGACTAAAGAGCAAAATCGGACGAAACATATATATGGGAGCTATATCTAAATCTATACCGATTTCAACCAAATTCAATAGCGATCTTAACAGCAGCGAAATACTCTAAACTGCAAAATTTCAGAATGATCGGAGTGAAATTGCGACCTGTAGTCGACGAACAACTTTACATGGACAGACGGACGGACGGACATCGTTAAATCGACTCAGCTAGTGATTCCGAGTCGATCGGTATACTTTAAGGTTGGTCTAGCTGTGTTATTTTCAGGTGTTACAAACATCTGCCGTGAAACAAACTTATAATACCCTGTACCACAGTGTGGTGTACACTAAAAAAAAAGCGTACTGAAAATCAATGAATTTTTCGTAAAGTTTAAGATTTCGGCAATGATTTCGAGCCAAAGACAATCGCTATAAAAATAAGAAGGTTTTATAGTTAATTTAAAGACGTGAATAGTACTTGTTTTGAGGATGCATTTCATAGAATTAAGAATTTTGGGTAATAAAACTAATTAAGTTTGGTCTTCAAATAAGCACATTTTTGCGTAAATTTAAATATGGCGCGTGCTTATTTTTAGTAAAATATCATATAATTTAAAACATTATCGTAATAAAATTTAAACTGTTTGTCCTTGATATAAGAATATACTGGTAATTAATTTAAGGCATACATGAATTTAAATACAGTTTTTTTAAATATGTATGGAAAATTCGTTACATTATATTGATTATAATGTTACTCTTTTAAATGAATCATTTTCTTTTACTATTCATAGAAAATTCAATAACACAACACATTATCTTTCTAAATAAATATTTTATTTGTTATATTTTATATTGGAAAATACCAAAAAAATATAATACATATTACGGATAACCTTGAACATTTTATAATTTAAAACAATATGTAATTGTAGTTTGATGACTTCTGACTCAAACTTGACTTTTATTCGAATATTGTATTGTTATGTATCGATTCTATAGCGGGATTCATTTCTCTATTTGTTGTCCATGAACAATTTTTATCGGAACCGACCTTAATGATTTTTAACCTAGAATTTGGCTGGAATTTAAATAGAAATTATATAAAACAAATATTATATCATATAGTTTGGATGCTCACTCATTTCCTGCAATTTGTAAATTTTTAATTCTCCACTGCATTTTTCATATATCCAAATAAATTTCAATTGCGCGAACTAAAATAAAAATAATTTTAATAGAAATCAAACAGAATGATTTATATACGATAAAGTATTAAAATAAATTTTATCATATTTTTTTATCGTTGATTGTTAACTCTGAAGAGAAGAAGTCCATAGTTTTGTTTTAAATTGAAGTTCCCTGATGATGATTGTCGAAGACATTCGAAATATTGGAAACAATAAAATTTAAAAAAACTTAACCACCAGTTTTTTAATTAATACATGACCTCAAGCCTAACCATCAACAATTTCATTTTATCATATAACTGTCACCAAATGTTGAAAGAATATGGAATATACTTACTTACACTGAAATATTTAGTCATTCTTCTACGACACAAATTCTCATAATAGATCCATACAAAATTTGCTGTACTAAAAGTTAAAAAAAAATATTTATGTAAGATATTATTAATAATAGAAACTGATTGTTTTGAAAGTGGCGAATGTGACATTTTTCATATAAATTGAGTTATCAAAAATAATTTTCTCAAAAAATCAATCGTGACTTAGATTTTAAAATCTTAAGTTTTGTTAGCAAACAAAACTGCAAAAACTTATTAAAAATTACTTCTGTAAAACAAAAGCTAATGCTGCTTATGACATTCTTAACCCTGTTGTTAGATTAGCAAATCTGTACGAATCCTAGATTAAGCGTCCATTTGGTCAACATTACATTTTTTATATAAAATGAATATGGAAGACAATATTTTATATTTATTTTTATTCAATACTTCGTGAAAAGAAAGCAGCTTATTTACAATTATTTTTGAGCAAAAACGCTTATTATTTTGATTTTAGTAAAACAAAAATATCCCTGGGACCAAATTATAAGGCAATATATATACATACATATATTACCGTTTATAAAGGAAACGATACAAAAATTGGACCAAATGGGCCTAATCTAACAGCAGGTTTAATTATGAAGTACTTATAAAGCAATTATGAACACGAAATCAAGGAAAAATTTAAACTAAAATTCAAAAAAGGAAAAAATCTTTTTAAATAAATTATATTTGGAAAACTTTTTAACAATAACTTTGTTTGTGTGAAGATACGTATTTTATATGTGAACGTCAGTTCGCAAATATATTTTGTTCTAATACATTAATATATGCGTTCCAAATTAAATTTCTTGATTTTCAAATAAAATATATTTGTTCAGAAGTACATAATACTTACAAATATTGTTTCCAAATCTATTTCCTTTCAATTCAAACATTCCCATGTAGGTGTATGCTCACTTATTTTTTGCAAGTTATAAATGGCATTCAGCACTGCATTTTTCATATATCCATCACATTTATCTTCAAATATTGCGTGATCTAAAATTAAAATAATTAAAGTTTTTCTGAAAATAAATCAAAAAAACTTATCTATAAACAAAAAAAAAAATGCAAATAAATTTTATCATATCACAATTGGAAAATGCTGAAAACTAAGAGAAATATTTCAACCGTTCATATATAATACTTACGTTGAAATATTTTGTAAAATTTGCCACTCTTCTCACAAAAGACCCATTCTAAAATTGTTTTACTAAAAAAATTAAAAAAGATAGTTATATGTATAACATATTATTAATAATAAATTTCTATATTGCCACAAATAATTTTACATTTCTGCATTATGCGCTGGTATTTTTAATAAATAAATACTTTCAATTAAAATGTGTTTTGTTAATTTTGTAATTGCCAATAAGATGGTTATTTCAGGATAATAATATTATTTTTCACGTACCTAAACATTTTCCCATAGTCTCTTTCAGTATTACAAAATCTATTACTCACATTTTTGTCATCCAGTTGGCACAAATCTCTTCACAGGACTTACAAACAAGATCTCCTTCAAAAACGCATGTACATCGCCATAAATAACATACAGCAAAAATAACTATGTCACACGCACTCCCTTATCACAGAGATCAATGGTGACGCCGACGGCATAACCACATGCATACACACATGTACACGACGGTTTCATTTGTTGTTGTTGCTATGCTTTAGCAAAAATAACTGTTAACAGCCCATATTAAAATTATTTTCGGTGCAATATGCACGTATGTATGCACGTATACTTACATATTCACAGCAATCAAAATTTTTCACAATCCGCGTCCCGAAAACAGACAACCATTTCCTTCCATCACTTGTAAATAACTGACGATTTAAAAGAAAACGAAAAACAGAACTGTTCTCTATTTTCTCTTCTAGCATTCCATAACAATTATTGATTCACACATTACCAAACAAAACCTGATTCTCCGAGCGAGAGAGGGAGATTGTATAATTCTCTCGTATGTATTCTTAAAAATAATGACAATAGTCATACAATTTATTACCAAGACAGCCTTTCCTTTAAGGGGAGCATAGCCTTAAATTTATTACTCAAATATCTCATACTGTTAATTAAGTCCGATTCGGCATTAAAACTATGATATGTATACGTCGTAGTGTTAATGTAGAAAATCCTTAAAAGTATTGAAATATTACTTAAAATAATGCGGATTGTCACAAAAATAATGATTTTTTTCTTTAATTTAAATGCGTACATTTAAAGAAGCGCGTACACAAAACTAATGATTAGATAGACATTAATTCAAATTCAAAAAACTTTATATTAAGGAAAATTTCGTAAAAAACGTGTAAATTTTCATTATTTTAATGAAAATTGTCATTGAATTAATGCTGAGGTAGCATACTTAATATAAGAATGTGTCATCATTAGTTTTATTACTATTTTTTTTTTCAGTGTAGGGTATAAACATTGATGAATATACCAAGGAAACTGCACGAATATATACTAACAAATATCCACGGAGAAATATGTCTGCAACAGTTCACAAAATTCTATATCATGGAGGATATTTCATTAAACATCATTTAGTACCATTCGGAGATCTATCAGAGGAAGCCCAGAGAGCACAATACCTGAAAAATATCACGCATTCGACATCAGTGGAAAAAAGTTCATCGGGTCGTAGGTGAAGAAGCAAAATGGCTGCTAGAGGACAGAAATAATTCGGAACTAAATATGGAATATTTGCAGGAAATTTTTCAACTGAACGAAGACAAATTATAATTTACTGCTTTTATTAAATAAGTAAAAAATATTTTTTTCCATTAATGTTGTTTAAATAAGAAACCAAAATGAACACTAAAGAAATTGCGTCATGAAAAGTATTTTTTTTAAATATCGAAAAAAAAATGTATGTCCATCTTTTAATAAATAAGGAAGTTGAAAAAAATCAAAAAACCCACATTTCCATGCTAAATATTATAAAAAATCAAAAGTTCAACTCAATAACTACTGAACCAATTTTATTGGAATACAAACTGGAGAAAAGCTTGAGGAGTTATCTGTCGAATAAAATTACTAAAATATCGCTATCGGTTAAAAATGTACAAAGTTTTGGCCAGTAAAAAACGATTCTGAACCACTGTGCTGAGGCCAATTAGTTCATATGATTTTTTGACTTAATACAAAAATAGACATGAACTAAATATAATCAAAGAGCAGAAACACAGCATTTCATTCATAAACCAATAAGGAAAGAAAAAAAGTCGGCAGGGCCGACTTTATAATACCATCCTACACCTCTCTAACAATGTGAAAAGGACATTGCGATAATAATTTGGCATAATTGGTTTCGTTTCATTTAACAAAGTACTTAGCTCCACCAGTACAACTTCTATAGAGCTTTGATACCAAATCGGGAGGAACATACACTAAAAAAAAAGCGTACTGAAAATCAATGAATTTTTCGTAAAGTTTAAGATTTCGGCAATGATTTCGAGCCAAAAACAATCGCTATAAAAATAAGAAGGTTTTATAGTTAATTTAAAGACGTGAATAGTACTTGTTTTGAGGATGCATTTCATAGAATTAAGAATTTTGGGTAATAAAACCAATTATGTTTGGTCTTAAAATAAGCACATTTTTGCGTAAATTTAAGTATGGCGCGTGCTTATTTTTAGTAAAATATCATATAATTTAAAACATTATCGTAATAAAATTTAAAATGTTTGTCCTTGATATAAGAACTGGTAATTAATTTAAGGCATACATGAATTTAAATGCAGTTTTTTTAAATATGTATACCGGGATTCCCCAGCAAAATTTCTCATTACCAAATAATCCGACGAGTAAGCAAAGTTCGATATTGGTAAGTACTTATTATTTAGCCACTTTTCTCATTATTTTAACATGGGGATGTCATTGGAGGAAAGTACTTCCCAAAAGTATACAATAAAGTAGCATAATAAGTACTTATTTGTAGCTCGATTTTATGTACTTGAATAATGCATTACCAATAAGTTATAAAATAAGTAGTAGATATGTAGAAATGACCATTTAAAATGATTTTTTGCATATTGTCGCGCATATTTCTCGAAACAAACAATTTCCTCATGCCAGATTCGAATTGCTGGTATTTTCATTAAAATCTGCACGTATTGTTTGAAAACATGTTGAAATATAAATAAATCTTGTACAATAACCCACATATAGCCAAAATTGCATTAAATTAAAATTTGCCAAAATGATTTTGATAACAAAAAATCACTTATTTCGGTTATTATTGGTAAGTCATTATTAATAAGCCGAAAGTAATGCAGCGAATAAAGAGATGTCATTATTTGGTAATGCAGGGAATAATGACAGGTACTTACCAAGATTTTGCTGGGTCGTTTCTCTATTTGTTTTCCATGAACAATTTTTATCAGAACCGACCTTAATGATTTTTAACCTAGAATTTGGCTGGAATTTAAATAGATATTTTAATAGAAATCAAACAGAATGATTTATATACGATAAAGTATTAAAATAAATTTTATCATATAACTGTCACAAAATGTTGAAAGATAAGAGATATATTAAAATCGTTGGGATATACTTTCTTACACTTAGTCACTCTTCTACGACACAAATTCTCATAATAGATCCATACAAAATTTGCTGTACTAAAAGTTAAAAAAAATATTTATGTAAGATATTATTAATAATAGAAACTGATTGTTTTGAAAGTGGCGAAAGTGACATTTTTCATATAAATTGAGTTATCAAAAATAATTTTCTCAAAAAAATCAATCGTGACTTAGATTTTAAAATCTTAAGTTTTGTTAGCAAACAAAACTACAACAAGTAAGAAAGTTTCAGTCGGGTAAACCGAATAAGGTATACCCTCACTTTGTGAGTAATGTAATATGCAATATTAAACGAATTATTTTGTCAATTTGTATGGGAGGTACCAGAATGTTTTTAACAAATACACCTATTTTTCTCTGAATAGTAGATTCTTTAAATATTAACATTATGAGATATTAAATTTGGTATGATTTGGCCATTTTGTGTGGGAGGTACAAAAAGGGGCGTGGTGATAACGGCCATTTTTTACAGGGCTATAGGGACTTCAAAAGCGTTACTGGTATTAATGTTACACTGGTATTAATGTTATAAGCTGTTATCTTTTGGTGCAAAATGGTACCTTTGTGTAAGAGGTACCAAAAGGGGCGTGAATATGACACCCATTTTTCACTGGACTGTAGGCACTATGAAAGCATTACACTGTACAAAATTTCAAGTATTTTTATGCACTGGTATTAATGTTATAAGCTGTTAACTTTTGGTGCAAAATGGTGCATTTGTGTGGGAGGTACCAAAAGGGGCGTTGCAACATGGCCCATTTTTTCTCGAGTTGATAGCGACTAATAAACTAATGCTATGTGTGGAATTTCAGAAGATTCGAATAACTAGTATAGCAGTTATTAAAGATTCAATATTTCACAACATTTTAACACTTTGTGGGGGAGGTACTAGAAGGAGTGGACCAATATGGCCCATCTTCGAACTTAGCCGGAGATAGAAAAAAATATTACCACGTACCAAATTTGAAGTGAATCGGTTACTCCTTTCGAGAGTTATCGTGCGCACCAGCCAGCAGACAGACGGACGGACATTGCTCATTCGACTTAAAATGACCCAAAACGAATATCCGCCGAACATACTTAGGGTCTTAGATCACTCCTTCGATGTGTTACACTTTTTTTTCGTAGCAAATGATATATACCCTCGTCACACTAAAGTGAGGGTATAAAAACTTATTAAAAATTACTTCTGTAAAACAAAAACTAATGCTGCTTATGACATTCTTAACCCTGGTGTTAGATTAGCAAATCTGTACGAATCCTAGATTAAGAGTCCATTTGGTCATCATTACATTTTTCATATAAAATGAATATGGAAGACAATATTTTATATTTATTTTTATTCAATACTTCGTGAAAAGAAAGCAGCTTATTTACAATTATTTTTGAGCAAAAACGCTTATTATTTTGATTTTAGTAAAACAAAAATATCTCTTGGACCAAATTATAAGGCAATATATATACCTACATATATTACCGTTTATAAAGGAAACGATACAAAAATTGGACCAAATGGGCCTAATCTAACAGCAGGTTTAATTATGAAGTACTTATGAAGCAATTATGAACACGAAATCAAGGAAAAATTTAAACTTAACTTCAAAAAAGGAAAAAATCTTTTTAAATAAATTATATTTGTAAAACTTTTTAACAATAACTTTGTTTGTGTGAAAACACGTATTTTATATGTGAACGTCAGTTAGCAAATATATTTTGTTCTTATGCATTAATATATGCGTTCCAAATTAAATTTCGTGATTTTCAAATAAAATATATTTGTTCAGAAATACATAATACTTACAAATATTGTTTCCAAATCTATTTCATTTCAATTCAAACATTCCCATGTAGGTGTATGCTCACTTATTTTTTGCAAGTTAAAAAAGGCATTCAGCACTGCATTTTTCATATATCCATCACATTTATCTTCAAATATTGCGTGATCTAAAATTAAAATAATTAAATTTTTTCTGAAAATAAATCAAATAAAATTATCAACAAACAAAAAAAATTCAAATAAATTTTATCATATCACAATTGGAAAACGCTGAAAACTAAGAGAAATATTTCAACCGTTCATATATAATACTTACGTTTAAATATTTTGTAAAATTTGCCACTCTTCTCACAAAAGACCCATTCTAAAATTGTTTTACTAAAAAAATTAAAAAAGATAGTTATATGTATAACATATTATTAATAGTAAATTTCTATATTGCCACAAATAATTTTACATTTCTGCATTATGCGCTGGTATTTTTAATAAATAAATACTTTCAATTAAAATGTGTTTTGTTAATTTTGTAATTGCCAATAAGATGTTTATTTCAGGATAGTAATATTATTTTTCACGTACCTAAACATTTTCCCATTGTTTCTTTCAGTATTACAAAAACTATTACTCACATTTTTGTCATCCATTTGGCACAAATCTCTTCACAGGACTTACAAACAAGATCTCCTTCAAAAACGCATGTAGATCGACATAAATAACATACAGCAAAAATAACTATGACACACGCACTCCCTTATCACAGAGATCGATGGTGACGCCGACGGCATAACCACATGCATGTACACGACGGTTTCATTTGTTGTTGTTGATATGCTTTAGCAAAAATAACTGTTAACAGACCATATTAAAATTATTTTCGGTGCAATATGCACGTATGTATGCACGTATACTTACATATTCACAGCAATCAAATTTTTTCACAATCCGCGTCCCGAAAACAGACAACCGTTTCCTTCCATCGCTTGTAAATAACTGACGATTTAAAAGAAAACGAACAACAGAACTGTTCTCTATTTTATCTTCTAGCATTCCATAACAATTATTGATTCACACATTACCAAACAAAACTGATTCTCGGAGCGAGAGAAGGAGGGAGAGATTGTATAATTCTCTCGTATGTATTCTTAAAAATAATGACAATAGTCATACAATTTATTACCAAGACAGCCTTTCCTTTAAGAGGAGCATAGCCTTAAATTTATTACTCAAATATCTCATACTGTTAATTAAGTCCGATTCGGCATTAAAACTATGACATGTCTACGTCGTAGTGTTAATGTAGAAAATCCTTAAAAGTATTGAAATATTACTTAAAATAATGCGGATTGTCACAAAAATAATGTTTTTTTTCTTTAATTTAAATGTGAACATTTAAAGAAGCGCGTACACAAAACTAATGATTAGATAGACATTAATTCAAATTCAAAAAACTTTATATTAAGGAAAATTTCGTAAAAAACGTGTAAATTTTCATTATTTTAATGAAAATTGTCATTGAATTGATGCCGAGGTAGTATACTTAATGTAAGAATGTGTCATCATTAGTTTTATTACTATTTTTTTTCAGTGTATACAGGGTGTTTTTTTTTCAGATGTGTGGTTTTTAATCTGGCAATAATTTTTTCGGAGTCGGTCTTTTTGGCAGCTCAGTTTGGTTTGACATTTCATAATGAATAGACCTACTCCGAAACAATGTTTGCAAATCGTGCAAATTTATTACCAAAATAATGGTTGTTCAGCGATGAAGCTTACTTTTGGATGAATGAGTATGTTAATAAACAAAATTGTCGCATTTGAAGTAATGATAACCCACAAGCCATTGTTCAGACGCCGCGCAGTGGTAGGAATTCCAAAAAAGGGAAATAGTTCTGCCCTTTTTTAACCAGACTACCGATTATGACCAAATTTGACATGTCGAAGAAGAGGTATTAGAGAAGTTAAGGGGCGGAGCTGCAGGGCCTCAACGTTGGGGACATCGGGTGAACAAAATGTTTAAACGCGTGTAACTTTCGTCTTTTTCGTCCGATTCATAAAATCTTGTGTGTATTCTAGTATCTGAGGTCTACAAAAGGCTTTTTGCATCTAACAGTTATCTTGTATAGTTACCGAGATATCTGCATTTGAAAATTGAATTCTTAATTTTTTCCCCGACCCTGTGCTAGTATTTTGTAAATATCGAAGCAGCATGTGCACCGATTAAAAAAAATAACCGATTTCAAATCAATGAAAAAAATTTGGTTCGATATACCCAAAAGGACAAATGTTATGAAGTTATATAAAGTTATATTTTCAAAAAAAAAATCGAAATTTTGTAATTTTTTTACGAAAAAAGTGTATGTCGTATTTTCGAGTTTTAGAAAAAGTTAGTTAAAAAAGGAAACTTTCCAGAGAATGTTCTCAAAGAAAGAACGGTCAAAAACAATTACGGGTATTTTTACCAAGCTTCTCCAACTTACACCATTTTTTACAAAAATTTAAAAATTTGGCTTACTTTTGTAATTTGTTTAAAAATGGTGTACATTGGAGAAGCTTTGGAACAATACCCGTGAATATTTTTGACCCGTTCTTATACCTTTCTTAACTAACTTTTTCTAAAACTCGAAAATGAAAATATAATTTCAAGTGGCCATAACTTTTGTCCTATTAGGTATATCGAACCAAATCAAAAATCTGTACATATTCTGCCTCGATATTTACAAAATACTAGCACAAGGTCGGGGAAAAAATAAAAAAATTAATTTACAAATGCAGATATTTCGGTAACTATACACGATAACTGTTAGGTGCAAAAAGCCTTTTGTAGACCTCAATTACTAGAATACACACAAGGATTTTATGAATCGGACGATAAAGACGAAGGATAGATACATGCGCTTAAACATTTTGTTCACCCGATGTTGCCAGCTTTGACGCCGTGCAGCTCCGCCCCTGTATACCACAGGGGGGCCAAACTCAAAACAAAACTTCTCTAATACGTCTTCTACAAAAAGCCATGTTTGGTTGCAATCGGTTGTCTGGTTAAGAAACGTCAGAATTATTTCCCTTTTTTGGAATTCCTCCCACTCTGCGCCGTTACATCCACAAAAAGTCACTGTTTGGTGTGTTCTATGGCAGAGGGAATCCACATTTCTTCAAGAATGATGCCGGCCATAATGTTATAGCCAATGGGGGACGCTATAGAGCCATGATTAATGATCTTTTCATGCCTCAATTTGAAGATGTTGATGTGGATGTCCTTTGGTTCCAACAAGACGGCGCTACATGCCATAGAGCCAACGATACAATCAATTTATTGACGGAAACTTTTGGTGAGCGCATTATCTCGCGTCGTGGGCCTGTGGCGTGGTCTTTAAGATCGAGCGATTTTACACCCCTGAACTATTTTTTGTGGGGTAAGGTGAAGTCGCTTGTCTACGCAGAAAAGTCTGACTCGGCGGCCACTTTCCCGAAATCATCTTTAAAACACCAAGTTGGCAACCCTGAAGAGTACAGACGTTTGATCGAAAGGTGTCCGCGAAAGGAGCATTAAAATATTTTTTAAAATATAACAAACCACAACTTAATCGTAAAAAAGTGGCAAAGTGTTCTTATTCGGTGGCCATACGTTTAGAAACATTAAAATATGAACGGTAAAAATCGTCGAAGTATAAAAAATAATAAAATTATTTGTGCCCAATGCAAATTGCAAGTTTTGGAGAGTGATGGCTCGATTCAATGCGATGGTTGCGAGAGTACTTTCCACCCGCAATGTACGAAACTAGACAAAAGAGAATTTGAAAAACTTCTCTCTGACGACTCTCTTGAATACAACTGTCATATTTGTAACAAATCACAATCATCGCTGGAACATGATTTGGCGATAATAAAACAGAAAGTAGATCAGCTGGATGAAATAAACAAAGCTATCAAGTATATGTCATCTCAGTATGATGAACTTTTAAAAGGAGTCAAAACAAACAAGAAGAAGATTGATAAATTGGAAAAGGAAAATAAATCACTCAAAGAAGAAGTAACGAACTTGAAATCTTCAATCAAATTTTTAAATGATGCAAGAGTCCAAAATGACTGTGTAATAAGAGGTGTTAAATCTGATGAGCCTGCTGTTAATGTTGTGCTGGACATCGCAAAGAAAATTGGATCTTCTACTTCAGAAAGCCATATCGAAGAGGCGTATTTTATTGGTAAAAACAAAGAGGCTGGCCAGAGCAAATCAATTGTGGTGAAATTTTCCAATCAGAAAAATAAGAGAATGTTTATGGATAATAAAGCGAAACTGAAAGAGAAGGAAGAAATTAAGAATGTTTACATAAATGATTTTCTATCAAAGGAAACCCAAGAACTATTCAACTATGCAAAATCTGTCAAAGCTGTGGGATACAAATATGTTTTTTGCAAGGGAAACAAGGTGTTTGCAAAGAAAAATGAAAAAACTCGTGAATTTTTAATCAGATCAAAAGGAGATGTAGACAAATTGCTGATGAGTTTGACAACTGGTGAATCTGGACGGAGACGTGTGATTATCCCTAATGATGAAAGCTCTAATGATGATGAAGCGGAGGACAACTCTAACATGTCAACATAATTGAGTTGAGTTGATTGTATACAGTGGCAAAGTATCTTTTTTTCTTTATGAACAATCAGTATTTTCATGATTATAAATCTTATAATGAATATATTAAACATATTAACTATGATTTTGTAAATGTTTTATCAATTAATACTAGAAGTGTTTCTTCAATTTCAAAATTTAATAAATTTAAAGAAGAATTAAGCAATTTTACAAAATTACCGAATATTATAGCAATTCAAGAGTCGTGGTTCGATGAGCTGTGCGTGCAGCTGTACAATATTCCTGGTTATGAAGCGATACATTGTTGTAGGAGTGATGGTTATGGAGGAACTTCACTATATTTATCGAAAAATATGAAATATGAGGTACTTGCTAAGCGAAGTGAGAATTTTATGGATTGCATAATAATTTTATTGCCAGAAATAAAATTCAACAATAAACCGTTACATTTGGTAAACTTATACAGGTCCCAGAAGTGTGACTATCAATCGTTTTTTAAGAATATTGAAAATATACTGGAGGGAATTGGCTCCGGTGAATGTCTAGTTGTTGGTGATTTCAATGTGGATATGAATACTAATAATTCGAATGCTATGCTACTGAGTAATTTGTTTAGTGAATATGATATGTACGCACATCACAAGTTTATAACAAGACCAATTAGCGGAACTTCGATAGATGGAGTGTTTGGCAACTTAAAAGATGACATTGTTGTACATTATATTGAAAATCAATTCACGGATCATAACTATCTAAGCTGTATTGTGCGAACTGAAATTGCATTAAATGACGAAGTTGAGGAATACGTTTATAGAATTAACTACAACAAGCTTGGAGAATACTTTGATGAGAATATGAAGTTAAATTTTAATGAAAGTGATCCATCAGAACAGTGTAACGATTTGGTCAATTGTTTTAAGAATGCAATAGCATTCAGCTCTGAACGGAAAAATATCCACAAAGATCTGCATCATAAATTGACGCCATGGATGACCAAAAGCTTGTTTGATTTAATTAAATTTAAAAATAATTTGTTGAAAAAAAGGAAGAAAAACAAACTCAATAACCTCTTATCGGATCAGATTAAGAGAATTAGTAATGTCATCAAATGTGCTAAAAGAAATTTAGTTGATTCATATTACAAGAACTGTATCGCATCCTGCGAAAGCGACCCTAAAAAAGTGTGGCGCTTTTTAAATAACGAGTTAGGAAGAAACTCTTCTAAAATGAACCTGCTAAGAGACGAGAGAGGGAACCAAATATTGTCTGATGATGAAAAGGCAATTGCTCACAACAACTACTTCTATGATACAATAGATGAAATGCGTGGTAATATTATTATAAATCCTGATGACAATATAAACAAGCTACGTACACTATCATCCTGTCGAACAACCTTTAGCTTTCGTAATGTTGATATGTCAACTGTGGATTTGGTTCTGGAAAGCATGCCAAAAAATAAAGGATCCGGTCATGATGGCATAACCATGAAGATGTTATTAATGCGCAAGCCTTTTATATCGATTATCTTGACAAGAATATTTAATAGCATTGTTGGAAAATCGAGTTATCCCGATGTTTTAAAAATCCACAAGATTATACCGATACCTAAAAATGTTGGTGCTTGTAACGTCAATATGTATCGTCCAATATCCCTGTTGTCAACTGTAAGCAAAGTATTTGAGAAAGTTATGTTCAACCAAATGTCTGACTATATAGAAAATAACAACATGATATTTAGCAGACAGTATGGTTTTCGTAAAGGATCTGGTACGGAGGCAGCTGTAGTAAGCTTAATTAATGATATATGTGATGGTCTTGACAATGGATTTAATGGAGTGGCAGCGGTATTTTTTGATTTGAGCAAAGCTTTTGACCTTGTTGATCATGCAGTTTTAATAAAAAAATTGAAATTTTTCGGCTTTCAAGAACCAACTCTAATGCTAATAAACAGTTATTTAAGTAATAGAGAGCATTATGTACAAATTGGTAACAGTAAAAGCAGCTTAAAAGCGGTGAAGTGTGGAGTACCACAAGGAAGCATCATTGGTCCCCTGCTTTTTAAGATGTATATCAATGATATACAAAACATTCCTTTCAAAGGAAAATTATACATGTTTGCCGATGACATATGTATTTTGTACAACTACAAACACCCAATGGTCTTACGAACACAAATCGAATATGATGCCTCTATGTTATTTGAATATGCTCGGCTTAATAAATTAGCCATAAATGCTGAAAAAACTCAATTTGTGAGATTTCGACCCTATGTTTTGAAAAGGGATCCGGAAATGGCAATTTATATAGATGGTAAATTAATTTTTGAAAAGCTATCTGCTAAATATCTTGGTGTAAACCTATCGTATAACCTTTCCTGGGATAAGCAAATTGAAATGGTGAAGACAAAAATATCACGAGCAACTGGAATTCTGCGAAAGTTTAAGACAAAACTATCAACTGAAACTAAGCTTCAACTATATTATGCATTAATTCATAGCTACCTTACATATGTTCCAATTGTATATGGATACAAAAATACCGTTGCCTTAAGGTCATTGCAATCTGCCCAGAACAAAGCTTTGAAAGTTGTGTATAATTTACCATCGGATTACTCTACAGTGCAATTATTTAAAGACAATGCTAGATGTGTACTCCCTGTGAGAGGAATATACAAACACAACTTGGTAATACTTTTATCCAATTTTATCAACATTTTGATGAATCGCAAAGATACACACGTCAACAAGCCAATCTGAAATCTACGAGATGCAGACTTGAATTGACCAAGCAGAGAATACAATATGCTGGACCTCATGAATACAATGCATTGCCACAGACTCTTAAAAATGTTGCTACGATTTCGGGTTTCAAAAGAAATATAAAAACATATTTATTGGAAAGGCTAGAAACACTTCTCTAAATAACATTAAGATTGAATTGCCATTTAATATCAATGATTGAATAATATCTTTAATACTACCACCATTTAATTAATACTAAAACCTTAATTGTAATTTTATGGAATTTTCTTTTGCCAACTAGTCTCCAATAATGCCTATTGGCGCGGAGACACTCATAATTTGTAAATATTATTATGAAATAAAAATGAATTAAAAAAAAAAAAAAATGGCAAACCCTTATCGTTATAACAAGCCTTAATTCTTGGCCATAACATTAAATTATATGCATTTTATTTCTTCTTGAAAACCACACGTCTAAAAAAGTCTGAAGCGACTTTAATATATCCCCAATAAACATCTTTCTGTCGAATTTCGTAGAGATCGGATAAAAAATAAGGTTTATACAGCGCTTACAGATCAAATCGGGGGTAACATATTTAGGGGGCATATATTTAAATCTGAACCGATTTTCCCCAAATTTGGCAGTGTTCATTCATGTAATAAAATACTTTTTTCTGCCGAATTTCATACTGATCTGATATAAAATAAGGTTTCTACAGCGCTTACATATCAAATCGGTGAACCGATTTTTCTGAAATTTAGTATTATCTCTAAGTTTATCAAGAGACTTATCTCTGTGAATTTTTATACAGATCGGTTAAAAAATGTTGCTTTTACAGTGCATATATGTACATATGTCAAATCTAAGTTAAATCTACTCAGGAAGTGATTCTAGGTCGATCGGTATAATAAACGATGGGTCCATCACCTCTCCTTTTAGGTGTTACAAACAAATGCACAAACTCATAATACCCTGGACCACAGTGTGTTGTAGGGTATAAAAACAGAAAAGAAAAAACGGTTTACAACTTTTACGGCAGCTTGTTTGTACATGCATTAGCTATTCAACTTACCGGTGTTTGAACTGAGTCGACGAGAATTTCCAAAACTCCCCAGTTTTAATTATAACATTTTATTCATTGTATATTTCAAAATTATTTCAAGTTTACATCCCAAAATTGTCTAAATCTACTTTGAGCCTCCTGCAATGAGGTGTTCCTAGTCTCAGGTATTGTGAAACACATCAGTATAAAGACCACCACTACGATAATACCCTGCGTCATTAGACTCAGATCAACGGAAATTGTACTAATTAAAATGATCTGAACTATTTGTTCGGCAATTACACAAATTGCCACCAGGAAAGGCTTAACCTTAAGCGGGAAGGCCTCGCCCAGATAGACCGAGCTAAATGGGGTAAAATATCCGACAGCGAATTGCATGCAGGTATATAAGTATGTGGCGGTGGCCATATTCGATGAGTCCACAAAACTGCTGAGATTATTGAAGAGAGGACCAAGGCCAATCAGAAGGCCACCAGCAATGAGCATTGCCGTTAAGGGGGACATCTTCCGACCCACATCATTCACCAGATATAAGGCAAAGAATGCCCCCAATATACGACCAATGGCGGCCACCGTTGGCACCCAAGTGGTGGAGTTTACGGTAGCGCTGTACTGGAAGCCGGCATTTAGTGGAAGCGAGAAAAATAGGGCCAACATAAGGCTGCGGTAGAGTACCATTTTCCCCAAGGGCAGGAGACCACGCATAAAGCTCGTCTTTGACGACAGGCTTTCCTCCTCCTCAACATAGATTTTGCTGCGTTGCAGCCATTCATGCGCTGCCTGAGAATTATCTTTGGGCCTTAGTAGTCGCGTCAAGATCTCATAGGCAGCATGATCATTGTCGCGGCGTATATAGTCAATGGGCGATTCCACGAAAAACATTAGCGATAATAAAGCCAAGATTGCCACCACTATATCGAATATTCCATGTAGACTATATGTCGAGAAGGTCTTGGTAGAACCCCAGTTTGAGGAGTAGATCATCTGAAGGGCGACCCCCATAGAGACACAGAATTGTTCCACAGCCAAACATCTGCCACGATTACTATCCACCGCTATTTCACTGGCATGTATCACAAAGGGCAGAGTTGCCAAGCCCACAGCAAATCCATTTAGATAACGTCCCGCCAACAGGGCCTCATAGTTGCCGGGCACAATGGTGAATATGATACCACCACTTAGTACAAACATTGAAGAAAGTATCTGTGTAGACGAGAGGGAGAGAGGGGAAATATATTTATTTTACTAATGACTACAGTAATTTGATAACGACTGCAATACAAACCCAAAGAACTTTTTTAGTGAATATATTTCGCAGCGGTATCGAGATGAGTGTACCAACAATCACTCCAATAAACCAGGAATAGCAAAAGTGGCGTGTCGATCCCAACATACTGAATTTAGCCCAACCCACACTGAAAGCCAAATTCATGCCGGCAGAGAAGAAGATAATGCCACCTGCAAATTTACACAGATAATAAAAAAAAACAATATCACAAGATGATAGATCATATTTCATACGATTATGTACAAAGATTAGATATCAAATGTTACGAGTTATACTAGTAGTTAGGATGTGATGTACACCCAGAGAAAAACATTAACAAAAGTCTAGTAATGTTGAAAATTTGTATTTCAATATTGAACAATTTGTTATTTAAAGTTGCCCTGTTTTGATAATTTTAATATGCAAAAAATATAGAAATAATAATTTTCGGCCTTGAATTAATATTGAATTCTAATAGATCAATATTGTCGTCTTATTGAAACAATGTGAAAATGTTATTGAAATTATATTTTTTTATTTTAGAAATAAAATGGAAACAATATTGAATTAAGAATGAAACAATTTAAAAATAAGTTTACTCAACTTTGATTTAATATCGAAACATTATGACATTTAAAATACACACTATTGATACCAGGTTAAAAGTATAATTTTATATAAATAAATAATTTTAAAAATCTCCGTGACAAGAGCTGTTAAGTCAAGAGGTCTAAAGTGGATTTTTTTGATAGTAGGTTTCTTCAACAATTGTGTAGATAAGTTCATCCCGATCACAGTTCTGGAAGTCCAGCTTAGTAGCATAAACACCTAATATCGCTCTTCCCTTAGAAGTTTCTGCCAACAGAGTTGGAAATTCCTAAAAAACATAGCAAACAGATATTTTGTTTTAAATATGGTTTTAACTTCTTTTTTAGGGGATGTCGCTGAAAATATATTATTAAGACTGCTGTCTTGTCCTCTCTTCTTAATTTATACTTCAGGGAATCTGCGTCATCTTCAATTCTAAACTAAAAAGAAATAAAAATAAAAAACAATTATTTTACTTCAAAATCGATTAGGTAGACTGAAGGAAAACACCCACCTTTTACTTTGCCACAGAGTTGTCGCATCCACTAAATTAAATGTCACCGAATTTTTTGTTAAGCGTCCACAACACACACAATAATGTGACGCGTTCTTATTTTTATGTTGCAGCTTTTCCCTGAGTGTAGTACAAGTCACATTAACACAGGTCAATTATGGACAAAAATAAAAATTTTTAAATTTGGGAGTAAAACAATTTATCTAAATTTTTTTTGCGAAAACATCAACGGCTTTTGCTACAGGCGAAGATTAAAATATAAAAGTGCAAAAACCGTTGTTGTGAATTAATTTGATCAATGGTCTACTTTTTTTGAAACCTTCATAACTATTTAGTTTGTGAATAAAAATAAATGGTGTTAAGGCAAAAGTTTCATGGTTTTAAGGAGTCTTTATGGTCGTAATGAGAAATAGGCATCAAAGTTGTCTTCGGAGTCAAAATTGATGAAAGGGCAAAATGGAGCCCTTTCTGAAAAGTTTTCAGAGAATTATCATAATATGTTTTATTATGGTAGAAGGACCTATAACATTGACTTGTGCAACAAAATATCAGCCAAATGCTCGCCACGGCTTCGGTGGCATACCTCTATCCGATGGTCCATATTTTCAATGACTCTCGGACATAGTTAAGGTTCAATGTCGTTGATGTGCCAAAAGTTGGGCGCAGTGTAATGTATTTATAGTACCTACTGTCCAGTACACAATGGCCGTTATTGCCACACTACTTCTAGTACCTCTCATACAAATGGTAACAATCTTGTAAAATATTTATATATTTATGTTTATATATTTATATATATATATATATTTTATATATTTACTTTAATAAGTTTCTCATTCTTTAACATTTCACAAAACTGTTACCATTTATGTGAGAGGTACTAGAAGGGGCGTGGCAATAACGCCCATTTTATACTGGACTATAGGTACTACAGAAACATTTGTATGCGCTGGTATTAATGTTATAAGCTGTGAACATTTTGTACAAATTTTGCACACTATCGCGAACAACAACATTGTTTTCCGCAGAACGAGCTGGGCGTGCATGCACAGGTGTTTTCGCATCTCCTACAGACCCGGTTTGCTGAAATTTGCGCACAATTCACCCAATTGTGGACACATTTGGTTGATAAAGCTGACCAAAAGATCACGAATTGCACGCAATGCATTTCGATTTGAATGCCCATTTTCGTAAAAGAACAATCTTAATGCGCTGCTCAATTGTGTACCTCTCTATGGTTGAATTTATCAAACACTGAAACAAAGAAATGTCAAATTAAGTTTGGCAAAAAATTTTCGTTAAGATGAGATTCACAGTTAAGATCGTGCATTATGGTTGGACCACCCTTTATCATTGGAAGCACATCATGTTATTATGCTGGTTGCTACACGGGGGAAATCGTTTGAATTGGAAGAAAATATATTTGGAACACTAATTTTTTAAATCCTTTTAATATTATTGTTTGTTTGTTCCATCATCACGTCTAAACGGCTGAACCGATTCTCTTGAAACTTGGTAAACAGATAGACCAATATCTGGAAAGTGTCGTAGGTTACTTTAATTTTCGATTGTTCGTCATGTGATTTTCGACCACTTGACCCCTGAGGTTCCTGTAAGTTTTACAAAGCTGAAATTTTGCATACGCATAGACAAGAGTGCTGTATAACTCACGGATTTTTCAAATATTCGTTTTTTGGTCCGTTGTCACTTCTGGCGCTACCAAAAACTTTATAGTTTTGCCCTTTCGGAAGCCTATTATACGAATCAAAGTAAACATTTTTTTAAATATGAATAACTGACATTGGTGAGGGTAGTAGTCACAAGAAGGTAAATGTATTCTTCATCAAAATTCACATTATGTTTTATATTATCACATGGAGAGAGAGGGATTTTAATGGCGATACATACGATCGACCAGCTCTAATGGTTGTAAAACGAATAAAGAAAGAAAATTTAATTTAAAGAAAGAAAATTTAAAGAAAGAAAATTAGATATAATTAATTGCAATACGTTCTAGGAATTTACAAAATTTGTTCTAGGAAATTACAAACCCCGGCTTTATGCTGCTCCTTATTGAAATATTTTTAATTTTTTATACCCTACACCACACTGTGGTACAGGGTATTATAAGTTTGTTTCACGGCAGATGTTTGTAACACCTTAAAATAACACAGCTAGACCTTAAAGTATACCGATCGACTCAGAATCACTAGCTGAGTCGATCCGTCCGTCCGTCCGTCTGTCCATGTAAAGTTGTTCGTCGACTACAGGTCGCAATTTCACTCCGATCGTTTTGAAATTTTGCAGTTTAGAGTATTTCGCGGCTGTTAAGATCGCTATTGAATTTGGTTGAAATCGGTTCAGATTTAGATATAGCTCCCATATATATCTTTCGTCCGATTTGGCCCTTTAGTCCTATAGAAGCTGTATTTTACATCCGATCGTTTTGAAATTTAGAATGGTAGAGTTTCTTGATCCATGAACCAACATTGCCGAATTTGAAGAAAATCGGTTAAGATTTAGCTATAGCTCCCATATATATGTTTCGTCCGATTTTGCTCTTTAGTCCTGTAGAAGCTGTATTTTACATCCAATCATTTTGAAATTTAGAATGGTAGAGTTTCTTGATCCATAAACCAACACTACCGAATTTGAAGAAAATCGGTTAAGATTTAGCTATAGCTCCCATATATATGTTTCGTCCGATTTGGCCATTTAGTCCTATAAAAGCTGTATTTTACATCCAATCGTTTTGAAATTTAGAATGGTAAAGTTTCTTGATCCATGAACCAACATTGTCGAATTTGAAGAAAATCAGTTAAGATTAAGCTATAGCTCCCATATATATGTTTCGTCCGATTTTGCTCTTTAGTCCTGAATAAGCTGTATTTTACATCCAATCATTTTGAAATTTAGAATGGTAGAGGTTCTTGATCCATGAACCAACACTACCGAATTTGAAGAAAATCGGTTAAGATTTAGCTATAGCTCCCATATATATGTTTCGTCCGATTTGGACCTTTAGTTCTATAGAAGCAGTATTTTACATCCAATCGTTTTGAAATTTAGAATATTAGAGTTTCTTAATCCATGAACCAACACTGCCGAATTTGAAGAAAATCGGTTAAGATTTAGCTATAGCTCCCATATATATGTTTCGTCCGATTTGGCCCTTTAGTCCTATAAAAGCTGTATTTTACATCGAATCGTTTTGAAATTTAGAATGGTAGAGTTTCTTGATCCATGAACCAACACTACCGAATTTGAAGAAAATCGGTTAATATTTAGCTATAGCTCCCATATATATGTTTCGTCCGATTTGACCCTTTAGTTCTATAGAAGCTATATTTTACATCCAATCGTTTTGAAATTTAGAATGGTAGAGTTTCTTGATCCATGAACCAACATTGCCGAATTTGAAGAAAATCGGTAAAGATTTAGCTATAGCTCCCATATATATGTTCATCCGATTTGGCTCTTTAGATCCAATCGTTTTTATACCCTACACCACACTGTGGTACAGGGTATTATTTAAGTATAAAATGTCCCAAAAGTAAATTTATGTAAACAATTTATACATGAATTACAAAATTTATATATCAGAGTTATTCAATATTACGAGAGTGGTGTAGGGTATTATATAGTCGGCACCGCCCGACTTTAGCCTTTCCTTACTGGTTTTATTTTTATGTTCATAGCCACTTACACATTCACAAACTAATGTGTGAATGTATAGCCAAATCAGAAATATTAGAAAAAATGGTTTTCCAAAAAAATGTCGTTTCCAAATTTATATGACAGATGACCGCCCGAGAATAATTTGCCATCAACTCAAAACACATTTTCTTGAAAATGGCCGATATCCACTTTTGAATATATAGTTGAAGATGTAAATGATAAGACGTTTTTTTATCACTTATAACAACTATTTAAATATATTTATTATTTACTAAAACTAGTTCACAAAATCTTACGAAGTATTACTAAATGCCACAGCCGAGAAAGAAGACCTGTCTTGGAATCAGCTGTTGTTTTCTCCTGCTCTGGTTCGTTAGCAAGTTGCCAGATTGTCTGTCATTTGAACACGGCGGTCTTGGTGCTGCCACAGCCACTCCCTATCCAGTGACCAAGTCGGGATCCAATACCTGATCCGCTTGGAACGGTATTCTCCTAGTTGGTGTGTTCCGCACAACTGGAAGTTCGGTGGATTGCGTACTCTGAGTTCGGTGGATTGATGAGTTTTGAGAGAATATCTGAGGACTCAGTAGAGGTGTTGCTGTTGTTTATGGATGTTCATCCGCAGTATTATTGACGATGAAAGTTTTAGTCGATCTACCGATATGTTCACGTCCTTTTTCTTCGCTCGTATCGTATATAACCGATCTGAAATTCGTTGCACTATCTCAAACGGTCCAGAGTAAGGTGATTCAAGTGGTCCTCGTACTGTGTCCGTGCGAAGAAAAACGTAAGTGCAATCATCGAGGTTCTTGAAAATAAACAGTTTGCTTTTGTTGTGGTGAGACACTGGAATTGGTCGCAGGAAGTTGAAGTAATCACGAAGTTTCCTTAAAAATTCTGATGAATCGGCAGGAATTTCTGATTCGGTGAAAAACTCTTGAGGTAGCCGTAAGTGCCACCATAAAGAAGATTCGAAGACGAAGCTTGAAGATCCTCTTTGACAGCTGTCCTTAATTCCAACAAAACAGTTGGAAGTATATCGACCCACGGTGCTTGTGAATGACACATTAAAGCTTCTTTAAAAGATCTGTGCCATCTCTCAATAATTCCATTCGATTGTGGATGATAAGCCGTCGTTCGAGTTCGTTTCGAACCTATTAAATTCGCTAGGGCCTTGAATAACGCGGACTCGAATTGTGTGCCCTGGTCTGTCGTAATTGTCTTAGGACAACAAAAGCGAGAAATCCAGTTGGACCAAAATGCAGTCGCGACCGTCTGGGCCGACATGTGCCTCAGGGGCACAGCTTCAGGCCATCGTGAAAATCAATCGATCATGGTGAGACATGGTGAGAGACCTCTGCCAACGGCATTATCACCATGTCCAAATTAACATGATCGAACCGATGGTCTGGGACATCTATCTTGTCCGGAGTAACGCGGTTGTGTCTGGTGATCTTTGCTCTTTGGCACGGCATGCAATTCCGAGACCAATTTAGGATTTCTTCTTCATTCCAGGTCATACGTATTTCTCATGTATTTGTCGTGAAATGCGAACATATTCTGTGGATAGTATTCTGACGTCGTATCAAAATGAACGATTTGTAGTTTTAAAGAATTTGCGCCATCCAAAATAGTTTTCAACTCTTCGTCCATTTCTTGAGCTGATTGGAGTTCCATTAGAGTTACTGATGTTGGCATTGAAATTGAATTAAGTGCATCTGCCACTGCGTTTTCAGAACCCGACAACTACAGAATTTCTGTCGTGAATTGCGAAATGAATTCAAGGTGCCTCAATTGACGAGGCGATGCCTTTTCTGGTTTTTGCGAAAATGCATAAACGAGCGGTTTGTGGTCGGTCCGTATTATAAAATGTCTTGCCTCCAACAAATGGCGAAAATATCTTATAGCCTCATAAATATCAAATAATCCTCTGTCATATGTGCTATAATTTATCTCTGCCGCAGACAATTTTCGAGAGAAAAATCCGAGTGGCTGTCAAATTCCATTTTCTTTTTGTTCACAGCTCCAATGGCGATGTCTGATGCGTCAGTTGTAAGGGCCAAATCTGTATTGGGTGCTGGATGAGCTAGCGTGGTTGCTTCACGAAGGCTGCGTTCACATGACGCAAAAGCATTTTCAGCCTCTAGTGTCCAAGGAACCTTCCTCTTATCATTTTCTTGGAGTGTTTAAGGAATTCATTGAGTTGTGCCTGTAGCTGAGCGGCATGTGGAATGCAACGACGATAAACCGAGGAATGTGCGAAACTCGCAAATAGTTTCTACATAAAAAATTATCCTCATAAAATTCCACTATTTAACTCTGACAATAAGAAATCTTCCAGACATTAACTTACATAATTTGTATACCCTACACCACACTTTGGTACAGGGTATTATAAGTTTGTTTCACGGCAGATGTTTGTAACACCTGAAAATAACACAGCTAGACCCACCTTAAAGTATACCGATCGACTCAGAATCACTAGCTAAGTCGATTTAACCATGTCTGTCCGTCCGTCCGTCTGTCCATGTAAAGTTGTTCGTCGACTACAGGTCGCAATTTCACTCCGATCGTTCTGAAATTTTGCAGTTTAGGGTATTTCGCAGCTGTAAAGATCCCTATTGAATTTGGTTGAAATCGGTTCAGATTTTGATATAGCTCCCATATATATCTTTCGTCCGATTTGGCCCTTTAGTCCTATAGAAGCTGTATTTTACATCCAATCGTTTTGAAATTTAGAATGGTAGAGTTTCTTGATCCATGAACCAACATTGCCGAATTTGAAGAAAATCGTTTAAGATTTAGCTATAGCTCCCATATATATGTTTCGTCCGATTTTGCTCTTTAGTCCTGTAGAAGCTGTATTTTACATCCAATCATATTGAAATTTAGAAGGGTAGAGTTTCTTGATCCATGAACCAACATTACCGAATTTAAAGAAAATCGGTTAAGATTTAGCTATAGCTCCCATAAATATGTTTCGTCCGATTTGGCCCTTTAGTTCTATAGAAGCTATATGTCCAATCTTCATAAGCTTGGACTTATTACTATTTATTTTTATGCTAATTGAATTATAATTTCATAACTTTGAATAATTTTCTACTTTGAATTCGTAACAGAAAATAAGTCGATTATAAGTTTGGTTAATTGTAATCATGAATACTATATTATGCTCTATTGTGAATTGTAAAACTTATACTTATCGGAAAGATAGAAAAGAAAATGTAAAAGATGAATTTTCTTCCGAGGTTCGCGAAGAAAAACTCGTTCACTTTTCCCATAACTCGCTTTTGGTAAGCATCTCTGATAGCACAAATAAAACTCTGAATTTTCTCTAATTGTGATCTTGTTCTTTCTTATTTGACTATCTTCAACTTCTCTATTTAAATTCATTTACAACCATGTTAATAATTTCTAATATCATGAGAAATTATACATGTCATTAGAATTAAATTTGTCTCTATTGAAGATCTGGAATTACGCTCAGTTTCATCCACGACGAAAGAGAATATACAGTCCACAACAACAAACTCTACTTGCTGGCATCCCAATTTACAACTCTTGATTCAGCAGCGTTTCATCTCCCAAGTCATCCAATAATTTCTGCATGGTCCGTTCGCCGAGAGAAAGAGCTACCCAACGACGATCGATGTCAAGAGAGGACCTGAGGTAACACCACTTATACAAGAAATAGGTCATGTTAGTCTTAATCGGTATCGGTAAGCTAGAACCACAAAATCCGTATTGCGTAAAAAATGTGTAAGAAAACATATACAAATTTTGTTATTTAAAAGTGTAAAAAAACTAAAAAGCAGAATATATACATAAATATTGTAGTAGGTATAAAAGTCGGGAAAAATTGTCATAAAAACAAAGGCAAAAACAAAAATTTAACAAAAAAAAAAAACTCCAAATTAACAAATACAAATTATCGTCCGTCTGCAAATAGGATTTCTGTAAAAATTCCGGCGAAGTTATAAAAACGTTAACATTAGTGTCTCATGCTAATTGCATAATCTCTAGTCATAACCTCTAATTTATTGTCCGTCCGGAAAAAAATCCTTCTAATCTTTAAACCACTACAAAAAAAATTATGTAAACCCACAATAAGTGTTTCTAAGACAAATGGATGAATATAAAACATCAAATTTTAATAAATCATAAAATTTTGATTTTTAAGAAACCAGACAATTGTCCAAAAGATTGTCCCGTTATGGTAAATAACGGAACCTCCAAAATTTCAACTTGCAATCCCAATGTACAATACACCTCTTAACATACATATTTGTTTTATTTATGTACTTGTTATTTTTACATACATATATATTTTTGTATGCACTCGTACATATCTACATACTTCACACCTAGTTTTATAACTAGAAATAAATAAAAGAGATCTTGAATCTTCTCAATTACTCAAGTTAAGTGATAAGGCAAGAAGAAGAAAAATATTGTTATTTGTGGAGTGAGAGCGCCAAAAAGAAGAAGAAAAAAGGAATATAAAATTTTGAGTGAGAGCGAAGAAGAATAAGAAAATAAAATTTGTGCAAAAAGAAAACCACAAACCAAATATTCTCACATATTCAGTGATTAAAAAAAGTAAAACCCAAACTTAACATCCTTCAATTAAAAATTTACAATATATGTCTGCCGATTAAAATTTAATACGAGCAGATTTATCCGTTCGTTAACAATCCAAACATTGCAGTAAACTCCTCACACTCATTTACACTGGAAGAAAGGCAGCCAAAAATTGAGGTAAATTCGTATTTAAGTGCTACACCAATTTACTCATCATATGTGCTACAAATTTCAAGTGATAATTCGATTAGAAAAAAAACTAAAATAAATCGCTACGTTTTGCGCCGTTCTTACCAGCATAATTTTTATGATAATTGCACAATCTGTATATCACAGACCCACTTTCTACTTTGTTTATAAAACAATCAATAACAGTTTAACAGTGGTAGATTAAATTTATAAGTTACCATATGAAAATAAATTTTTACCTATCACGGTTTTTTCTGTGTATACAGAGAGTAGTTTTAAAGTAGATTTATAACATGAATACTCGGTAAATGCTCTTATTACAAAAGAGAAACCATTTATGATACTCTTAAAATACGTAAAGTCTCTCATTCAAATTATAGAAAAAAGGGAAATACAAACTCGATAATTTTCTCAAGCGAAGAGGAACGCTATATATGGAAATCTGTAATTTTTAAAAATTGCGAAAGAGTGATTATCAACAGCCACAATAAGATTGCAAAAGATACTTTTACCAAATTGGTGTACACTCCTTTACAAAATTCACACAACTTAAAATTCAGAAAAGTATAAATTATATTTGAAATATCGAAACGTATGGGAATAACAAAAAAGTATATCACCTTAATTCTGATGTATCGATTGGTTCAATTATTTATCAATTCTACATATTATTCTTAAACATACATATATTTAGCTGCCAATCTGTAAATTCTACGACTCAAGTGAATTATACAGATTGTTTCTCGCAAAGAATTTAAAGAATTTTGATCAAAATTATCAATATTTTCATATTTGATTACATTTTCTGCCTGATTCTGTTCATTTTGTATCATAACTTCGCTGAAATGAAAGGTTTACAATCAACCTAAGACTACACTTTCAATAGTGTTTAGTTACGCTACCCCATTAAATAAGTTAAAGGTAGAGAAATATTTATTATCCTGATATTTTCAAGCCAAATAAAGGCAATTGAAATAGCTAGGAAATATTTCTCATTCTCATCTGCTCTAGACAAATAAAGGCAATTGAAATTGCTAAGAAATAGTTTCTATCAAATTCCAGATAGAAACAATTTGTATAAATTCCTCTAGCTTTCGTGCAATAAAATGCAATCGGAATCTTCTTCCACTCAGCCCACTGGAACAGGTGGAACTGTTTCAAAACCCTCGTTAATTCACGAGACATTTCTTTTCGATTGTGACCATCTGATAAATTTTTGTAGTAAGTTTGAGAAGTGTGACATCACTGATCAAAATGACTGAATTCTTGAAATCAAGTTAGAAGATTTGGAACATAGGTGGAAGAAACTTCAAGTTGATTACGAGAATCTCATGATATCTCCCGAGTCTTCCAATACAAAAGATTTCAAGGAAAACGCTAAACTCAACTTTAATGTCTGTTCCGAAGCTTATTATGAGACGCGTTCCCAAATTGTAGATGTTCATCGAATATCAAATGGACCTTTAGCTCGCAATAGTTTTGCAAGACAAAGTATTGCAACTGTATCCCAAAGCCAGTCTCTACCCCACATGTCTCAAATCCCACCTAATTCCGAGATTACTGATAGTTACATAAAGGTACCCCCATGTGACACAGAGATCTTTAAAGGAGGATATGAAGAATGGCCATCGTTTCGTGACATGTTCACGGCCGTCTACGTGAACAACCCAAAGCTCACCCGTGCCCAAAAGCTCTACCACTTGCGAAATAAAACAAGAGGTAGTGCAGGTGCCATTGTAAAAAGATTCTCACTTTGTGATGATAACTTTGACCTTGTCAGGAATGCTTTAAAAACACGTTACGAAAACAAACGTGTTTTAGTGGATAATCAGCTCAATATTCTTTTTAACATTCCCGTTGCTACTGTGGAAACTAGCGAATCCCTTCAAAGAATTCATTCCACAGTAAATGACAGTATTAGCACTCTTAAAACACTCGAAGTCAAGATAGAAAGCTGGGATCCGCTTCTCATATATCTCATATCCACAAAATTGCCCGATGAGACTCTTTCCCTTTGGGAACAATCTCTGAAATCTCATAGAGATTTACCTACATGGTCCCAAATGGATGAATTTCTCATAAACCGCTTTGAAGTCGTGGAACGTATATCCAGTATACGTGTTACCAAAGATCGACACAGCCTTCCTGCTTCCACTACAGGTCAATCACAAGGCAAAATACAAACATATTCATCGCAAGAAAGATTAAATAACTCTTGCCCACTTTGCAAAAGTAACCACAGCATTAGAATATGCCCAGAGTTTCGCAGATTCTCCATTCAAGAACGTATAGATTTTGTATTTAAAGGGATGTAAAGTATGAAATAAAGTCTTTTATTTGCATAAAAACAATGACCTTGAAAGCCCATTTAGAAATATTATAAAACTAACAAAAAGTGAAATAAAATAAGGTCGATAACCTTTTAAATTGAAAATCTGTAATAATTGTCTCTCTGAATCTCAAGTAAAATCCAAATGCAAAAAAAAGCAAGAGTACATGCATCGCGTGTAAAAAACAACACCACACGTTGTTACACTTAAAATCAAACGGTTCTACGTCTAACAATGAAACTCCAAAGACTCATTCCGTCAAATACTCGTCCAACCCAAATACCTCCAAGGAGGAACCAGTTCGCAAGTTTGAAACGGAAAAACCGTCTACATCTCAAGCGCAATCATCTCAAGTTCAAGCTAACTTTTCTTTTAATAGTGACACAATTTTATTGCGCACTGCCCTTGTTCAAATTGAACACGAAGGTGAACTTTTTGTAGTCAGAGCACTGATTGATCCTGGTTCTCAAGGACATTCATCTCTGAACGTATTCGAAATAGACTCCAGATACCTTACTCTAGATCACACTTTGAGATAATCGGTATTGGAGGCAAAACTCAATCGGCCGACAAAGAATGTAATCTAGTTTTAAGGTCTCCAAAACGTACTTTCAAATGCTCTATAAATGCAATTGTTTTACCAAAATTAACAAAGCGGTTACCATCCGCTTCCTTTAAGATTCCCCACCCAACAGACCTCCAAGAGCTCGAGTTAGCTGATCCTCATTTCAATAAATCATCTAACATTGACATAATCCTTGGAAATGATTCCGAAAGATTTATTAACCTCGAAGGGATAAAGAAGAATATTTGTGGCAACGCATCTGCTTACAACACCGTTTTCGGATGGGTTATTTGCGGTCCTGTAAAGGCAGATACGGTCCACACATTTTCTACGAATGTTGTGCCTTCTGAAAACGATAATCTCAATGAAATTCTTCGGAAATTTTGGGAATCAGAGGAAATTCCTAGTATCCCCTCAATCCCTCCTGAATATAAATACTGCGAAGAATTATATTCAAAAACTACCACTCGTCAGTCCGACGGACGTTATGTTCTTAGGTTGTCCAAAAAATGTACCGCCAGATTATTCTCCACCCTAATGATAGAGCATTCCAAAGAATTATATTTCAACGTTATCCCAATGGTCCCATAAAGGACTATCAATTAAACACGGTTACTTTTGGTCTAAATTGTGCACCATTTCTGGCCATCAGAACCCTCCTGCAGCTAGCCTCAGACTCAGAAGATCAATATCCAGAAATCGCTCAGATATTACGGAAAGAAACATACGTCGACGATATTCTTTCTGGTGGATTTTCGATCGAAGAAACAGTTAAATCTCTTACCAATCTCATATCCGTCCTCAATTCAGCGGGCTTACCCTTAAAAAAGATTATTGCTAATGACCCCAGATTGCTAACACATGTCCCTCCCGAAGGTTTATATGATCTAGATTTATTAAGATTTCAAGAAGCAAGTTCTACAAAGACCCTAGGTCCAAAATGGAATGCAGCAAGGGATGCATTATTTTACTCTCCCATTCCAATTCCAAAACAGTCTGCAACGACCAAGCGTCAAGTACATTCAGCTGTAGCACAATTATTTGACCCTGCTGGGTGGATAGCTCCGGTTATCATTAGAGCCAAACTTCTCATGCAGCAACTGTGGATTGAAGGCTTAGATTGGGACGAATCTATCAGCGCAGACGCACTCCAAACTTGGAACAATTTACTCACAGACTTGCCGCACATAGAATCCATAGCGATACCACGATGGATTCAATTCATGCCTAATGATCTCATTGAAATACACGGATTTTGTGACGCTTCAAAAGGAGCTTACTGTGCATGCGTGTATATACGTTGCCAAACTTCCAAATCGATAGTGTTCACAAATCTTCTCATGGTCAAAAGTAAAGTGGCACCAATAAAACCGATGTCTCTGCCCAGATTGGAACTCGCAGGAGCAGTATTACTCTCAAAACTAGTAAAATATGTTGTAACCACATTCAATCTCAATGTTAGCGCAATTACACTGTGGACAGATGCATCCATTGTACTTGGCTGGCTGTCCAAACCCCCATGGACGTGGGAGACTTACGTAGCGAATCGTACAGCGCAAATCCCCGATCTTACACCACAGGCGAAATGGCGACATGTACCAACACATGACAACCCAGCTGATCTAGGAACTCGACGTTGCAGACCTCAAGACTTAATTTACAATTCCTTATGGTGGCCGGGACCTGATTGGATCACTAGACCGGAATCGAGTTGGCCTAAACGTAACCCTTTGACTCCTTTGCGCAAACTTCAAACTGTTGACACTCCACTTACTAACTCAGGAGACATCGACAATTTATCTTCCTTTCGTGAAGCTGAAATTGTTAACACTTTTCTTACTACCTCAAATGAGGAGGATATGTTAGTAAGATTCTCTTCGTATTCAAGAGCTTTGAAAGTCCTATCATATGTGTTTCGTTTTTTCCACAAAACGCATAAAACTTTCAAAACCCACTACAAATATGATTCTGTGAAACTCTCCCTAAGAGAGTTGGAATTCGTCAAAATTCGTCTAGTTTATTTATGTCAACGCCGCTTCTATCAACAAGAGTATGAAAAAATCATGAGCGCAAAACCTATTCAGAACAAAAGCAGCTTAAAACCCTTAAATCCCTTCCTTGACTCTAATAATATCATGCGAGTAAATGGTCGTTTATCTGATTCCACTCTCCCATATAAAGAGCGATATCCTACTATACTTCCCGGAAACTCAAGACTCTGTTACCTCTATTTGTCTCACTTACATACATTCCTTGCACATGCAGAATGCAACCTTATGTGCCGTTTCGTGCAAACAGAATTTTTTGTCTCTCGTCTCAAAACAAGAGTTAAAACCATCATACACAATTGTAAAATATGCATTTTGTATAAGCAGAAACGATGTCACCAAATAATGGCACCATTGCCACCCGAAAGATGCACATTTACCCCACCGTTTCACATAACAGGCATTGATTTCGCTGGTCCCTTCGAGTTGAAGAGCTCATGCTTACGCAAATCTCCAACCCTAAAAGGCTATGTATGCGTCTTTGTATGTTTTGCTACAAAGGCTGTTCATTTAGAAACATGCTCAGAACTATCATCAGCTGCTTTTGAGGCCGCATTTGCTCGATTTGTTGGGAGGCGGGGGCTCCCCAAGAGGATAGTCTCGGATAATGGGAGAAATTTCATTGGAGCGAGTAGAATGTTTTTAAGAGAATTTGCAAAATTTTTGAAATCAAGTTCAAGTGACGTGGCAGAAAAATACTCAGTATATGGATTCGAATGGAAATTCATCCCACCCCACGAACCTCATATGGGCGGCCTCTGGGAAGCTGCCGTAAAGAGTTTTAAAACGCATTTCAAAAAAATCGCTGGAGCTCATAAGTTCACGTTTGAACAATTCTCAACATTACTGGCTCGAATAGAAGGTGTATTGAATTCGCGCCCTATATCCGCTATATCTGAAGATCCCTTGGATTTGACTGCTCTAACCCCAGGACATTTTCTCAAAGGTTCCCCAATAATGGCTTTCCCAGAACCAATATCACCGAATATATCTCTACTAAATAAATGGTTGAAACTTAAATCTCTTCATCACCAATTCGCCCTAAGATGGAAAACAGATTATCTCAAAGCTCTCCACAAACGCTATAAGTGGCAAAATCCTGCGCCCAATATAAAAGCTGGAGATTTAGTTGTTATAATCGACGATTTACTGCCCCCCAGCGAATGGCGTCTGGGCAGAATCGAAAAAACATATTTAGGCTCGGATAAAAATGTAAGAGTGGCGGATATACGTACTGCAACTGGCATCATCAATCGTCCAATTGTTAAATTATGCTGCTTACCATACACGTCTGACTCAGATCAATCCGTTTAACAGCAAACTCATTTATATCTACTATTCATTCTTCTCTACACATTCTTCACGAAAGTGAGGAATTCATTTTCCCTAATCCAGTTCGTCTTTCATATAATTTCAGAGCTTCGTCGAGAAGTAGATCATACGATCCAGACTTCTACAAATGTAAATGGTGCCGCAGATTCCATTCTTTGATTGATTGTCCGAAGTTTTTAAAAATGACGTCAAAAGAGCGAAATGTGATGGTCCTAAAAAATAATTACTGCCTTAATTGTCTTGCGAGAAGTCATCGTTTCAGAGATTGTCGATCTCGCTATAGGTGCAGGAAATGTGGAAGTCACCACCATACCTTACTTCATCCCATAAATACACAACCTAAGCCACCGCAACAGAAAAAAACGCAACAACAGAACAAAACTCAACAAGTCAGTGGCCAAGGCGATGTACAAGCACCAGACCAATACATCATATCTGAGGCTATTCGATCACTAGAATCCGTTTTATGTGCAACGCAGCAGTCAACAAACACCCAGGCCCGCCGGCATGTCCAATCTTCATAAGCTTGGACTTATTACTATTTATATTTATGCTAATTGAATTATAATTTCATAACTTTGTATAATTTTCTACTTTGAATTCGTAACAGAAAATAAGTCGATTATAAGTATGGTTAATTGTAATCATGAATACTATATTATGCTCTATTGTGAATTGTATAACTTATACTTATCGGAAAGATAGAAAAGAAAATGTAAAAGATGAATTTTATTCCGAGGTTCGCGAAGAAAAACTCGTTCACTTTTCCCATAACTCGCTTTTGGTAAGCATCTCTGATAGCACAAATAAAACTCTGAATTTTCTCTAATTGTGATCTTGTTCTTTCTTATTTGACTATTTTCAACTTCTCTATTTAAATTCATTTACAACCATGTTAATAATTTCTCATATCATGAGAAATTATACATGTCATTAGAATTGAATTTGTCTCTATTGAAGATCTGGAATTACGCTCAGTTTCATCCACGACGAAAGCGAATATACAGTCCACAACAACAAACTCTACTTGCTGGCATCCCAATTTACAACTCTTGATTCAGCAGCGTTTCATCTCCCAAGTCAGCCAATAATTTCTGCACTATATTTTACATCCAATCGTTTTGAAATTTAGAATGGTAGAGTTTCTTGATCCATGAACCAACATTGCCGAATTTAAAGAAAATCGGTTAAGATTCCATATATATGGCTCTTTAGATCCAATCGTTTTTATACCCTACACCACACTATGGTACAGGGTATACATGAATTACAAAATTTATATATTAAGTTATTCAATATTACGAGAGTGGTGTAGGGTATTATATAGTCGGCCCCGCACGACTTTAGCCTTTCCTTACTGGTTTTTATTTAGTATAATGCTCCCTTCGACCAAAAAATGAAAACTTTGACCCACTGTAAAAAAAACTCAGACCAGCTGGACCATATGTTTATTCTAAAAAAAATGATCTACTCAACATGCCCTTTCAAAATTATAGGGTCGCTATTCTGTTCCAAAAAGCCTTAACAAGGCTTATTGCCAAAGAAATTACCATATAATTTCTCACAAAAATCGTTGACGTTGGTAATGGGGTATCGGTCAGGTACAGTTTTCGAATTCAGCTTTCGGTAATCCCCAACGCTCGCCAACCACCATCTTGAAGCGGGCTAGCCCACGAACTTTTGGAGGGACGACATATACCATTGTCCAATAGGAAACCAATTTCCGCTTTAGCAGCTGCAAGTTTCTCTCCAGAAAATCTTCGTGGACGGTCAGCAACAGGATTTCCGATTGTTTCCATGTCATGAACAATAATTGCATCACTCGTCGATTTACGCGCGAAAGTAGTAGTTGTGATGTCAATAAACTCCTTCAGCAATTCATGGAATGGACCTGTCGATGGCGGTAATGTTGAAATACTAAAATCTTTGATCTTACGAATTTCACCTCGACTTTTTACTTTGTTGAATTATCAATAAGGCATTTCCGTTTTAAATCAATCATCAAATTATAATGAATTAAAAAATCTGCTCCCAAAATGGGCGACTGGACATCGGTAATAGTAAACAACCACTTGAGATCACGACGTAGACCTAGATCTAATTTAAGAACACAATTACCATATGTTTGTATTTCGCTGCTGTTTGCAGCAAGAAGTCGTTCGGATTAAGGATGGGGGTACAACTGACACCACCGATCCGGAATCAATTAAAAATCGAGACTTTGTACATGTGTCGTAGATATGTAGATGATTCTCTTTTACTGGGTTGTCATTGCCGCTATCACCAGTCGTGTTAACTGACGACAACGGGGACAATTCGGTTTAAAATTTTTTGCAGAATCTCCAAACTTTTGATGATACCAGCAAAGCAATTTGTTGTTAGGAGGTCTATCATTTGAACGTGAATGACTGTGAGATCTGGATCGATGATGACCGTATCTGCTTTTATTGCTCGCTTGAAAGGTGTCCACTTTAGCAGAAAGATCCGTTAAAGTCTTGCAAATATTAGAACGTGGTGGTACCTCGGAGACAGCACACACAGTATGTATTTCTTATAGCATCCAACATTGTTTCAGCGTTTTTAGCTAGTTTGTCTAAATCTTCCTCTTCCCACGCAGTTAATAGAGGACGAATCGAATCTGGCATTGACCAGAAAAATAGTGTTCGAATAATTGTTTCATTTCCTTTACCAGGTGCCAAACGTCTCATGTTGTCTCACCACCTTGCAATAAACGTCGCAATTTAGACTCCGAAGACTTGTCGTCTTTCGGCGGATGTGTTATGATGTCTTCAACAGACATGAGTATGTCGTCAAATTTGTCCGCATCCGTTGAAACACCACAGAGAGCAAAAGAGCGTTCAACCTGAGCAAAAAGCAATTCCGGATGCTCTTTGCTGAATTTAGGAATATGCACTTTATGAAAGATTTCATAGATGTGCACTTCTAGATGCTTTTGTGACGCTTTTATTGAAAAATTATTAAAATTGTCGATATGTTTCAGTTACTTTCTGTCTATTGCAAAAATGTAATAGAAACAAATACAATAATTGGTAGGGAGTTTTAATTGCTTGGTAGAATTGACTGCAGTTTCGATAGACACCACTTTCTGTCTATTAAAAAAGTAGTGGAAACAAATAAAAAATGAGGTACTAGGAGGAGTGGACCAATATAGTCCATTGTCGAGCTAAGACTGAGATAGACAAAATTAGTAGCTCATACCAAATTTGAAGCCAATCGGTTACCCCTTTCAAGAGTTGGGGTATCGGGTCACTACTTCGATGTGTTACACTTTTGGCCCGTAGCAAATGATATATACCGTCGTCACAGTTAAGTCAGGGTATAATGACCCAAATCGACCCAAATTTCTACAAAAACATACTTGGGGTCTTAGGTCACTCCTTCGATGTATTACACTTTTGGCTCGTAGCGATGGCATAATAACCGATTCAAAACGATGGACAGGAGAATGAGATAACCGGCAGATTACACTCACATTAAGCTAATGCTGTTTATTCTTCTCTTGAACTCACCTGGAATTGTTGTATTCGTTTGAGGCTTATTGTGCCAACTTAAGCTACGTTTTTCTGTCATTGTTATATATTTTTATAAAAATTTTCACGTAAAATTGTTATAGCATCACAAAAAAGCTAAAAATTGTCATGTACTATTATTATTTAATATGTGTAAATTTCACCAGCTGCTGTTATTGCGTCGTCTTGTTTCGACTAATGTTTTTCAAGGACTGATTTTGTCAGAAAAAAAATTGTTACTAGCATTAAATATGTATATATTTTTTAATTAAAACCAATATCACTTCAGAAGTATTTTCTATCAGTTGGTATTTCCGACCAATAATAAACATATTTGACAAGACTATTTTTAAATAATCACAAATAGGCAATAGATGAATATCGGCAAATGATAGAGAGTATTATTCCATTATTGTCGATTATGACATCGTCACATCGATTGTAATAACAACATAATTATCTACAAACTAAGGCGTCACACTGCCAAAAATCGAATAAAGTTTGGATGTTCGTGAGCAATTGACAACGAAAACGTCCATATAGAAGTAATGACATATTACTGTCACTAACTGGCGGGGGATCTACTCATCCTATAGTTCCCATCTATTCCCACGATGTGGACTGGACAGTGATCCCAGATAGGTCACCAGTCCCAGATTTTCTGGAGTCAAACAGGTAGTATCTTTGGCTACGTAGTCTGGCCAGAGAACTAAATCTGGTACCAGGAAAGTCCTCGGAAAGATTTCAGCATATAGATGAATGAGAAAGTAGACAAGACAAATCGCATACCAGGACCAGATGTCCAAGAAAAATTACATTTTATTTTTCTTTTTAAATTAATTAAATCGGATTTTCCTAAATTTGAGTATAATTCTACTTGCAATAAGAAAAAAATACATCGAATTTGCATTATTTCATGTCAGAATTTCTATGTATTGAGTTATTTTTACCTCGATGGAAGTTGAAGTTAACTAGAATTAAGTTCAACATATTTCGTAATTGTAAAGAAATTTACATATCTTTCATTTAGAAAAAGAACGTCACAGCTCAAAATATATTTTTTTGAGGTGGTCATACTAAATTGTCCTGCATTTTAATATCGACCAGCTAATCTATGATAAGGCCGATTCCTGAGAAAGACAACAATATTTAGCGCACTTCAGAAATTATGTAGTCCAATTCTGTCGAATAGTTATTTTTGTATAGATTTTTTAAATAACACTTAAGTGAAATATTATGACTCGAATGTGACGTTCTTTTTCTAAATGAGCGGTATGATCTTTATATAAGAAAAACAATCTTTATCGTCATTCGAAGTTCAATTTTCCTACAGTTTAGTTAGAAGACCTCGCACCGCAGATCACATAGGTCGCCGCGTTTGGGCGTTATGGCATATTTTTTATTTTGGGCGAAAAAAGAAATAAAATAATATTCTGAATCCCGGGATTTTTAAAATGAACGCCGGGATATATACTTGCAATATTAAAAAATTATAAATTTCTTGTATAAAATATTAAGTGATATATACACCCAGTACACAATTACTGGTTATATTTGTAACTGACTCGCCCAGAAATACTTCCACTTTCGTTTGCCATGATATATATTTGTTTCTGTATTTTCTAATGGATAACCTAATTCTAAAAATCTGCAAAAGTAAGTGAGTCTAAAAATAGAGCCGTTTAATTGAAAGCCTTATTCCAAAAATCTCAAAAAGTTGAGTACTTTGTAGAAATTAGCGTTGATGAATGCGAGATCGTTGGTGGTGCAGAGAGCTAGCATGCACTGTTGAAGCAAGTAACCCGGGTTCAAACCCTCGTCGGATCGAAATAAAAATAAATAAGTCTATAAAAATAAAATTAACAAGTAAGAAAGTTTCAGTCGAGTAAACCGACTAAGGTATAACTTCACTTTGTGAGTAATATAATATAAACATTACACCAATTAATCCCCCAATTTGTGTGGGAGGTACCACCAGAAGGGGTTTATCAAATAAATTTATTTTTCGCTGAACAGTAGATACTTTAAATACATTGCACTGTGCCGAATTATAACCATTAATGTGCACTGGTATATTAACGTTAGGAGCTATTCAAATTTGATATGATTTGCTCATTTTGTGTGCGAGGTACAAAAAAGGGCGTTGTGATAACGCCCACTCTTCACAGGACTGTAGGCACTATAACAGCATTACACTGTACAAAATTTCAAGTCTTTGTATGCACTGGTATTAAATTGATAAGACGTTAACTTTTGGTGTAAAACAGTCCATTTGCGTGGGAGGTACCAAAAGGGGCTGTACAATAACGCCCATTTTTTTACAGAACTATAGGCGCTACAAAAACGTTACGCTGTACAAATGTTTTTATACACTTATATTAAAGTTATATTATATAATATTTGTGTGGGAGGTACCAAAAGGGGAGTGGAAACTTCGCCCATTTTTCTCGAGGTCATAGCGACTAATAAAATAATATATTGTGTGGCATTTTAGAAGATTCTAATAAGCAGTATAGAAGTTATTATGGAATCAATATGTCACTAAATGTTAACCTTTTGTTTGGGAGGTTCAAGAAGGAGTGGACCAATATGGCCCATCTTCGAACTTAGCCGGAGATAGAACAAAATATTACCGTATAACAAATTTTAAGTCAGTCAGCAGACAGACAGACGGACCGACATTTCTCATTCGACTTAAAATGACCCAATACTAATATCCGCCGAACGTACCTAGGGTCTTAGATCACTCCTTCGATGTGTTACACTTTTGGCCCGTAGCAAATGGTTTATACCCTCGAATCACTAAAGAAAAAGAAATAAAAACAAAAAAAAGGGTTTTTATTTTCATTTTTCTAAAGTGGTCAAAAGGAATGTCAGAATTAGTTCCGGAAGTCTCATCACTTTATAAAAAGAATCTGTTAGGGAAGCGAGTTGGAAATTAGTAGGCACAAAACTGCTTAATTCACTACCCGATTGCTTTTTGGGAAAAATTTTTACATGGCATACATATATACTCTTTCGAAAATGTAAACTTATGAAGCAAATTGCCAATGTTAGTCCATGGATCAAGAAACTCTACCATTCTAAATATCAAAACGATTAGATGTAAACTACAGCATCTATAGGACTAAAGATCAAATCGGACGAAATATATGTATGGGAGCTATATATAAATATTAACCGATTTTCTTAAAATTAGGCAATGTTGGTTCATGGATCAAGAAACTCTACCATTCTAAATTTCAAAACGATTGGATGTAAAATGCAGTTTCTATAGAACTAAATGGCCAAATCGGACGAAACATATATATGGGAGCTATATATAAATATTAACCGATTTTCTTAAAATTAGGCAATGTTGGTTCATGGATCAAGAAACTCTACCATTCTAAATTTCAAAACGATTGGATGTAAAATGCAGTTTCTATAGAACTAAATGGCCAAATCGGACGAAACATATATATGGGAGCTATAGCTAAATCTTAACCGATTTTCTTCAAATTCGGCAATGTTGGTTCGTGGATCAAGAAACTCTACCATTCCAAATTTCAAAACGATTGGATGTAAAATACAGCTTCTGTAGGACTAAAGGGCCAAATCGGACGAAAGATATATATGGGAGCTATATCTAAATCTGAACCGATTTCAACCAATTTTAATAGAGATCTTTACAGCTGCGAAATACTCTAAACTGCAAAATTTCAGAACCATCGGAGTGAAATTGCGACCTGTAGTCGACGAACAACTTTACGTGGACGGACGGACGGACAGACATGCTTAAATCGACTCAGCTAGTGATTCTGAGTCGATCGGTATACTTTAAGTTGGGTCTAGCTGTGTTATTTTCGGGTGTTACAAACATCTGCCGTGAAACAAACTTATAATACCCTGTACCACAGTGTGGTGTAGGGTATAATAAGTGTCGTAAAAGAAAGCTAATGCTGCTTAGGACATTTTAACTATATAGTATAACACAAAATCTAATAAAAATTAGCAAAGTTTTTAATAATTTTTTATTCCCTCCACTCCGTTTGTAACACCACTAAATATTGATCTGAAAACCCATAAAGTATATATATTATTAATCGTCGTAAAATTCTAAGACGATTTTGATATGTCCGTCTGTCCGTCCGTCCGTCTGTTGTAATCATGCTACAATCTATAATACTTGAGCTAGGTTGCTGAAATTTGGTACATAAACTTCTTATATCTGCAGGTATGTTAGGATTGAAAATGGGCAATATCGTTCTAATTTTGGATATAGCCCCCATATATAGCATCTCCCCGATTTGACTTCTTAACGTCATAAAGACCACAAATGTCAACTGATCGGGCTGAAAATCCATCACACGAACAACGGTAGTCATAGGTCCATGTTTTGATATAGCCCCCATACAAAGGTCCCTCTAGATTTGACTTCGTAACGCCACAAAAACTTCAAATTTCAACGAATTGGGCTGAAATGTGGTTTAATGAGTTTATTAGTGCCCGTAACCATTCACATGAGATCCAGGGTGGAGGGTATACATATAAGATTCGGCATGGCCGAACTTTTACTTTTACTTGTTTAAATATAATGTATTTAAAAAAGTTCTAAAACAAAAACATTGTGTATGTGTAAACACATATTTTATTTGTGAATGTTATTTCGCAAATATATTTTTTTCTAACATATTAATGCATGTGTTCCAAACTAAATTTATTGATTTTTCAAATACAATTTATTTGTTCAAAAATATATATAATATTTAAAAATTTGGTTCCAACTATATTTTCTTTCAATTCAAACATGTCAACATTTACGATTTTTCCCCGTATATTATTATTTGCGCGATAATTTTTATTTTCCCTCGTAAGCTCATTGCTTTCGTTTAATTTTCGTCTTGGTATTTTTAGTTCTTAGAATTTAACATTTTTCGATGTTGCTTGTTAACAACAGTTGCTTGTTTTGTTGTTTAAAACAAAAAATTATATATTTAAATTCTCAACATTTTCTCTTTAATGTGTCCAAATTACCTTTAATGATATCACTTAATCTACTGACAAAAATCTTTATTAGATTGTTTTCTCAAAAAATGCTAACAATAGTTTTAATAAATTTCTAACGCTAAACTCTTGTTTTTTTTTGTAAAATCATCCCATGTCTGTCTGTCCGTCCTTCTGTCAGCCCCTTTCATTGTGAACGTGTTAACTTTCCACTAGTTGCTGGTTCTTCTTCTTTAGTTTTAACAACTAAATCCCGGTAGTCATTGAGATTCGTCGGTAAGTAACGAAAAACACTAAAAATTCCTAGAAAATCTCTTAAAAGATGAAGTTGCTACATTTTTTAAGTGTTGTGTTGTGCGGCGGCAGTGGTTTTGGGATGACTTCTTCAGAAGCTGTTGCCGGTGTCGCTTATATGTATGTATATTTGGCGCACAGTGTCAAGAGATTTATTAAACTGTTTTAAATATCTCTGTGGGCGAAATAATATATAATGCTTAAAAAATCTATATACCCTATGGGAGTTTGGACCGGTACAATACCAGACGAGTGATAAGTGCAATACGGAGATGGATCCTTCCGCAGGTTGAGCCTTTTATTTAAAAACAACCGGTTTGACATGCCGTTTTCATTCAAGTACTGTTATTAAAGAATACTTGACCATCAATGTCAAACAGCGTAAGACTGACGGCAGTGATCACGGTATAGGCGGTGCTATATATGCTACCAACAATTTCACAACCTTATCACTTTAGAAATGTATCGAGCGATCACAGAAGAAAGTTCAAGTACTACTATTGAGCACTATGTTATTAAATTAAATGTTTACTATTTTAACAAACAATTTATTGCATATTTTATTGCATAGTGTAGTTAAACTTAGAAAACTGTTCCAAACTGGTCCTACTAAGGACTAGAAAACGCAGCTGTACACCTACTAAGGAGTAGGTAAACCAACTGTATATCCACAACTAAAGATATTGTCAGCTATGGCGTAGATAGCCCAACACAACTAAAAGCTTGCTGAGGAGTAACTAACTCAACTGAAAGCCTACTAAGGAGTCGATAACTCAACTGGTAATGTATACTAAGTAGTACATAACCCAATTAAGTAAGGAGTATAAAACCGAACCTGTTATCTACTAGGGTGAAGATAACACAACCTGTCCTATACTCCGAAGAAGATAACCCATTCGGTGGTCTACTAAGAGTTTGATTTCTCTGATCCTGTCGATCTGATCAAACAATATAGTTTGGTGCATTTATTCCTAATTAACTGATACCAATCATTCCCTACGTGATCAGATCCGTGATAGCTCCAAATTTAACCAGTGCTGGATTTAGTAGACTCAGGTTTGTTGACACTATACTTCCAGCGACGTATCTATATGGCCCTAAGTTTTCAGTAACAATATCTAAATCCTCTAGCTCTTGAATTGTTGCTGGCTTATCGACGTACACCTTTTCTTTCAAATCAAATCACATGATCTTGGCGGCCAATTGACATCGCCACGACGTGAGATAACACGGCCATTGAATTTGTTGCGCAAAAGAGCCATTGTTTCGTTAGCTGTGTGGCAAGTGGCACCGTCCTGTTGAAACTACATATTGTTCACATCCATATCTTCCAATTCGGGCCATAAAAAGTTCATTATCATCTCACGATATCGAAGAAGAAGTATGGTCCAATGACGTCGCCAGCCCATAAGCCGCACCAAACGTACTGAGCGAGCATGCACAGGTGTTTTCGCATCTCCTACAGATCCGGTTTGCTGAAATTTGCGCACAATTCTCCCGATTGTGGACACATTTGGTCGATTATGCTTATCAAAACAACATCACGAAGTGCACGAAATGCAGTTTGATTTGAACGCCCATTTTCGTAAAAGGCTCGATTGTGTATCTTTCCATGGTCCAAATTGAGTTAGTCTGAAATTGAGAAATGTCAAATGAAATGCAGAAAAAACTTGACGTTTAGGTGTGGTTCACATTCAACATCGGCCCTTACAATTTAACCACCCTTTATTTTCAAACTCTCTATGTTCGATTACTTTTGTAATGACTTAATAAGCATGTTTTCGGTACAATCTAGCAATTTTAGTTTAGCACTTTGCAACGAAAACAACTGACTTCCACTAACTGACGCATAAGCAGTAAGTGGCGGATTTCCACTATCTGGTAACAATGGAGACATGAGTTGCGAAGAAAGAACAGTGCGAAACAGACAAAAAATTCGTGAAATGTATTTATTAAAGATAAATGTACTATTCCATGTTCAATTGTTTATATTTTTTTTTGCAAATATTAAAATAATTTTCGATTTTTGTTCTTCTTCTTCCCATTAATTCACAATAATTGACAACAATCTCTCCAAAAATGTGATGCCATACTGCGAAATATAGGATGCCCAATCTGGCAATACCGGGAACTAATAATGCTTAAAAGTGCTTAGCCCCCATACAAATTAAGCACCTATGTTGTAACGAAAACACGCCTAATGTGGTATGTAGCCACTGCGTTATGTGAACAATTATTTAGACAACTATTGGAATACTGCCAAAAATTCTTGTCAATGCGATATATGTTTCAACCGAAAATATTCATAAACAACATATTTTCGTGAGTCTTCATTAAGCATTTATTCGAATGTGTTATTGTTGTTGATCTGAGCGGTCGATCGGTTGAGCAGAGCAACCAGAAACAGCAACAATAAATGTACTTACAGCAACAGAACAATATCTAACCGCATGAATATACTCAACTCTCATTTATACTCGGGGCAAAATCGCCCTTTTCAATATTTTTGAATTGAAAAAAATATATTTGGAACACAAATTTTTAATATAATGTATTTTTGACCAAATATATTTTATTTGAAAATCAGGAAACTACACTTCACACCTAATATACAGAAAAGAGAAAATAATTCTGTGGTAGCGCAATATACCTGTGAAAGGACAACAGGAATACGCTGGGTTCTGAACCCGCATATACGAGTATATCAGTACTCAGACCGATAATCCATCTTCTACGCGATACTAAAATAATGTTCAGCGAATGACTGCAATGTGTATCACTGTTGCGTTAAGGTACTTACAGCCTGTTTCTGTAACTTAAAAATTGGCTTTCGTTCGTCTGCCAGACGACAAACAGCTGATTTGGGCTTCACTAACAACCATCACAACGACAAGTCGCACAATAAACAACACGTACGAAAACGTAATCATTTCAGTGTAAATTTTGGTTTCTCTATCTCTCTTTGCTGTCATCTGGGCGAACACAAATGTCGAGTCACTTTTTTTATTTGTCGACTGATAGGAACAATGACAAAAAAAACGTTAATAAAAGCAAAAATAAGTAGATATTAACATAACTGTGGTAAAAAACAGTGAAAAAATAATAAAATGTTATACACATGCATGCATATTTAAGCATAAAGAAAGCAACATTATCAGCTCGCTAAGTCCCGATTTACACTGGCTGATTGTTCAGCAGATTATCGGCGTTTTGTAGGAGAGAGAGGCAGTCGGCAAGAGGGGGTGAAAAACTCTCCCGTAACGGGCTTATCGGGCTGAACGTTTGAAACAACAACAATACACACAGAAATATCCGAAACAAAATTACGTGTCTAAACGCGGAGGCAAGTTTAAAGGAGAATTAGCGGATAATCTGCTAAAAAAAATATCCTAGTGTACATCTGGACTAAGATGGAAAAAAATCATTAGTTCACAATGAGAGAGACGTGAGAGAGAGAGAACCAAATGAGAGTCTTGGTTCAGCTCAGCTCTCCCACCCAGGGTTGATTTTTTGGCCACCGCTAGTGTAAAGAGCACAGAGGTGTACGAGTGTTTGCTAAGGTCGACCATGCAAAAATTTGTGCTTTTTTAAACCGGAAGTTGTGAAATTATTGATCTGGCAATTACATTATTTTCCAATTGGTAAATTGCTAACGTCATTGACGAACCTTAAAGAAACCAAATTCCTGCCGGAAGTGAATGACTGGTTTTCGTTCGCAGAGACTTTCTTAGAAATACAGAAACAGGCCGTTTATGTAATACCGCGCTATTACAAGGTACAATATCACATTAAGACTTAGGGTATTGTCACTCTGGTCAGGAAATGGCTGCGGACATATTATCATTCTAGACACAATGCCTGACCTTTTAGACATGGTTTATTATATTATACGTGAACCACTTTTTGACAAGCATTTTACTCTTATACGAGTATCTGATCAGAACGGAGTGGTCTATCCCAAGACATAGGAGATTCATGAACTTCTGTAAATAAAATTAATGTTCTGACTAAAGTTGGTATTTTCTGTGATAGTCAGCCTACTTAAAGTCCCTGGAAAACGTATTCCTGAATTTCAAAACTGCGCTCGACTGTGACAGATTTCTTATGGAGATGGCTGAACAGTTCAATATTCATACGATTTCGGTGCAGGGCCATAGGGATATTCCAGGGAACTGCAAATCAAGACTAGGAACTACCTTACACGATCCCGGAGAATTAGAATATATGGGCATGCCTCTAGCGTTCTGCAAGCTCTTCTTTAGATATAGTGTCCTTACGGCAATTAATTACAGGTTGCCACTAGTCAGAAAATATATACATTCCAGTCTGATATGGCGCTGTTTAAATTCAAAACACATTAACTGTTGTCCTTTTCAAGACCAGACTTATCTTGTCTGTCATATCGGGTCACTGCATACTATATAGTATGGATCGGTCCCCACACACAAAAAAAGTTGAGGCGGACACCGCCTACGTTCAAAGATTATTCAAAGACTATTTCAGAACAACAAAAAATGTTTTGATCCGTGCACCCTACATACGGCCTACATAGGTTTTATTTGCAGCGCTGTTATTTGATACCCCACACTGAAAAAATATTTTCTTTGATTTGGCTCCAAAGACAAAGACTATTAAAATAAGTACATCTTGTACTACAATTAAAGTCATAAATCGTCTTTAAATCAGGACATCATACGTCTTTGAAAAAATTACGCCTTATACTTCGATTAAATACTTCACATTTTTAAATCTATTACGCCTTGTACTTCGATGAAAGACTTCACATTTTTAAATCTATTACGCCTTGTGCTTACATTAAATTACTTTAGATTAAGTACATTCTGTAATTAAACCAAGCACATGCTGTAACCAACCACAAGTGTAAACTATGCTTCGTAAAATGTTTCTTTTGATTTAATTATTTGTCTAAACGTTCCTGAAAATTTTTGTTATTAGCTTTTTTTATTATTGATTATTTTTTAAACATTTGATTTCGATAAACAGTTCATTCAGTTGCATAACTGACGATACCCGTAGCCATATTAGAGGGAATACTTATTCTAATAGATAAATAAGTATTTGGCAACATTTTTCCTAAAACAAATCGTTCTCTTTGAATGAGCTGCGGTGGCAAATACATTACTTGATGTGGTTATTTTTTAATTGAAATGCCAGAAGTGAGGAATGCTTCTTATTAATTTGGGAGAAGCTCTTATTTTAGAGCTGGTATTTTAAAGCTGAACCTTGCTGAATGATTGGTGTTGAACTGTGAAGTAATTTCACTTGCTATACCTTTTTGTAAGAAAGTTTGAATTCTATAAAATTATAAAGACTTCTTATGCTGGTAAATATCCTATTACAAATCATAACAATTCAAAGACCAAAATAAAACAAACGAAAATACAATATGTGATGTTTTATTCATAAGAGTTACAAGTTAAGGCTGGGTTAGCCAAACGTAACCGTAACGCCCCCGTAGCGTAATGAATCAGCTGATTCGATCTGACATATGGAAATCAGTGTAAACGATTAGCCAACGAAAACGAATCGTAAACGGACGGCTGAATCTGCTGAAATTTGATTTGGACATACCGTCCAAATCAAATACGTGCATTTGCAAACAAAATTAGTAAAATAATGAAAAAAGAATAAATTTATGAAAACTTTTGAAAAGTAATAATAAATAAGTAATAAAATGATAAATTAGTAGCAAATAAATATAAAATAAAATTAATTTGTTGCTATTTTTGTTGTGAATGTCTGAGTGATACAGCATGTTGTTCAAGTTTTGGGTAATTGCTCCTGCGGGCAACGTTACGGTGGCGCTAAAGTTAAATTACGGTGAAGTTTGCCTAACTCGGCCTTTACACTTTCCCTCGGGACCTGTTACAAATATTTATTATATATATTAATACCAATTTAAAAATCCGTATTTTACATAGGTCTTCATCATTTTAAATAGATACATGAATTTGAATGATTCAAAATCTTCAATTAACAAGCCTTTTTCACAATTTAGACGTAATTCGAATATTTTTTTATTTGATAAAGACGTAAAATTTCTGAAAATTCCAATATCTGAAAACGATTTGCAGTTATTTCAAATGAACAACAGAATTTAAAAAACAATCTTACGGCCAATTCTACAATCTCCGGTTATCCTACAGTTAGAGCTGTTAAATAGTATGGCATTTTTATTTTTTTACTGCGAGTTAGCTCTAACCGGAGGTGGCGAAATTGGGGGTTAATATAATATAATTTACCAAAAGGAATATTAATAAAATGTACATATCGCACCTGTTCAACAAAAGGGTAACAACTCAAAATTAACAAGTAAAGCGTTAAGTTCGGCCATGCCGAATCTTATATACCCTCCACCATGGATAGCATGTGAATGGCTTTGGACACAAATAAAGTCAAATTATCAAATTTGAGGCCGATTCGTTGAAATATGTGGTTTTTGTTGCGTTAAGAAGTAAAATCTAGGGAACTTTGTATGGGGGCTAATCAAAACATGGCCCTATGGCTACCGTTGTTCGTGCGAAGGTTACCGGGTTTAAATAAACCTCAGTTAAAAATTTTCAGTCCGATCTATTGACATTTGTGGTCTCTATGAAATAAGGCAAATCGGACAGATTCTATATATGGGGGCTGTATCAAAATATGGACCGATATTGCCCATTTTCCCAAGTTACCTACAGCGATTAAATCTATACAAAAATTCGGCCACCTAGCTCAAGTATTATACATTGTAGCGTGATTACAACAGACGGACATGGATAAATCGTCATAGAATTTTAAGACAATTAAGAATATATATACTTTATGGGGTCTCGCATCAATGTTTAAAGGTGTTACAAACGGAGTGACAAAATGAATATACCCCCATCCTATGGTGGAGGGTATAAAAACAATTCAGTAGAGGCCAAAAGAATATGTCAGAAAATATGAAAATATATTTTTATTGATATTTTCTTGCAGTGACATATTTCCGTTAAAATCAATTTTTTGGCTTCTACTGAAATTTTTAAATTTTAAATTCGTACCCTTTTGTGGAACAGTTGCGATATGTAAATATTTCTTACTCATAAATTAATACTTTTTCACATCAACATCTTTGTATCGCTTCGAAATTATTTAATATGACATATCGTTAGCAAAGCATGCAAATATGCTAAGTCCAGTTTCAACAAGTTTTCAATGTCTATTTAATATCTTATATAATCTTTCTGCAAATACGCGAATGATCTTTTATTTGTTCCACTTAAATATCAATAATTGTTACTTATAATTATCCGTTTTTATACAGACTTCACATGTTTTGCATTTTTGTGTGAACTTAGAATATTAAAATATCACTACCTACACAAAGCATAATGGTGTTTTCTTTTTTCTAGATAATTTATTTCTGAATCTTCTATCATTCTATAAAAATCTAAATTTTCATAAAATTAGATTTAGAAAATCGGCATATTTAGTTAAGGATATTCTATTTAATGCACAAAATAAAAATAATATTTTATTTATTCATTATGGAAATATTTTAAATTTACTTCGACAGCGGAAAAACAACGTTCGATTGTTCATTGCTCCGACATCGGATTTATTCCGTTCTTTCTTGAATAGATACATACACACATTTACGGCCTTTTTCATTGTTTTTGCAAAGTAAACTCCAATACTCTGAGATTTTATGACTCTTTTTTTGTTATCATTGCGCGTAACTACAAACCATATTTTGTAATCTACCATTGAGACAAATCTCACTTTTGACTCCGAAGTTAATTTTGACTGTTGACTTCCTGTATTTCGTTTCCTGCATCCATATGATAACTACATATTTCTCATCACGACCGTAAAGACTCCTCAAAACCATGAAACTTTTGCATTGACAACATTTATTTTTATTCAAAAATGTAGGTCACCCTACTCCTCCTCTAAGCATAAACCTATAAACTCGCCACACTGTGCACTGTGTTGCTGCTCTCGCCAATGTTGTTAGACGGATGACAAACACCCGTTTGCGGGTTGAATGTTGTTGCTCGTCTTGCTGAATGTTTAAATTACAAATAGACCTTTGTGTTTATAAAGAAAATTGTTTGTTAAAATGTTGTTGAAAGTATTGTTGTTGTTGTTGTTTTTGCCTCCATTTGCTTGTTGCTGAAGTACAATTTCACATTAACATGTACGGCAAAGATGTTCACTTTTTTTCTAAACTCTTTTCCCTCTCACCGCTCGTCTATTTCTAACAAATTTCTTAGACTTAGACTCAGTGGATCTACTCGTAGTTGCTATTAGTGTTGTTGTTCGTTGTTTGAAAATTAAAATGTTTAAAAGGTTTTTTGACGTGTCTCGAATTAAGTTGTGGGGAGTTTTTATATATGTACGAATGTTTTACATTTTATATTCTTCAATCTTTGTGGAGTTTGAACGTATATTTAACCTTAAGGACTTTTCGCTGGAACTTTGAGAAAAGATAAAACGAAGAGTGGCGGAAGCAATTGCACCTATTAAAGTACTTCATCAGAATTACTAAGTGATTTTATAGTATAACAAACAAAGATTCTGTTTAAGCTGGCAGATTGGCGCACTGCATTACTGGTTACCTCAAATGGCTTTTAGATGGGAAAAAAAAACTTTCTCTCCAAGGAATATAAGAGGAGGATAATCCCAATCGATATACTCAGTGAATTTTAAATAAATGGCAAATGTGTGTGTGTAGTTAGAAATATTAATAAATACAATGTAAATTAAAAAACGGAATAGTATTTCATTCAATCTTACAAATTGTATGAAACTGTGAAAAACAATATATGTATTTTCGATTACACTGTGTGTGCGAAATGCACTTTAAAAATATATTCTCGACAAAAATAACCTACCCCACATAATTTTGACACGCTAAATCGAATGACATTAACAGTTTTTTCCTGTGACATCGCGTTTTGGAGATATTTAGCAACAAATTTTGTTGGGTAAACAATGATGTTAGTAAATTCAAAGAACAAAATAAAGAAGAAACTTCAAAAAGTATTTCTGTCAAAACGACCGATTACCCCTCTCATCACATAGCCCTGAAAAACTCCCTCCAAAAATAATTTTATAGGGTGATCCAAGTAAAGATACTTTTTTCAATAGCCTTTTTTTGAAAGATCACGTGTGAGTCGTGTCATGCTGTCATGTTATTTTTCTTAAGTATTGTTTGGCATTTCATCATGGGAAGGCTTACGCCTGAACAACGTTTACGCGTGTTATTCGCCAGTTACCAGTCGAAATGCTCGAACGAGTCATCGAAAATTGGACTCAACGGAAGGACCATCTGAGACGTAGCCGCGGCCAACATTTGATAGACATAATCTTCAAAAAATAAATGCAAAAGAAGGCTCTGATATTAAACATTCCCCATTCAATTTGAATTTTCTGTGATTTTTTCTTTAAAAAAGTAGGGAACCTCGAAATGGATTACGCTATATATCTAAAGGCTTATAAATTAATACATTTTTTGGGAAATGTATTCTACAAAAATATTCCTTGTAAAAAATCACTATATGATCCCACAATACAGATTAACGGCAACCCAGTGGTTATTTAAATATATCGTATTTATCAGTGTCCGCTGGGTAATGGTATGGTTAGTAAATTCAGGAACAGTATAGAAAACTTCAGAATAGAAGCTCCATGTCATATAATAAAAGAAAGGAGACATTTTAAGAAGTATGTATTTTTCCCAAAACACCCGATACCCCCGTTCACCCTCTTACCACTGATAATTTCCCTACAAAAATAACTATGTATCAAAGTTAGTAGGAATCGATGAATTTTGTGGGAGATGTATCCGACAAAAAAATTCCTTGTAAAATCCGCTATAGACCCCCACAATACACTTTATTTACAAGGAATCTTGTATAAAATAAGAATCCATGGTGTTATACAACTTCTGATACACCATTATTTTGGGTGGGAGATTTTCAGGGGTAAGGGGATAAGTGAGGGTGTCGGATGTTTTGGGAGAAATACTCTTTGAAGCATCTCCTTTCTTTCATTCTTTGACATGGAAGTCTATACCGAAGTGTTCTATACTTATATTGTATTAGAATTTACTATCCTCTATGTTTACCCAACAAACGTTGTGGCATTATTGCACAGATTTTAAAGAGATGCAAAAACAACAGTTCGATTTCCAGTCTGCGGTAAAACCAGACTTATGGCGAATTTTTTTCTGCAAAAATGTGCAACACTTGCATTGCCCTTTTTCCGAAAACTGCACTATTATATCGCTTTTTTGAAATTTTGAAATTTTAGTTGTGCTAAATTCGAGTAACTTAATTACCAAATTTCAAAAAAGTATCACAAAAGTGCCGTTTTCGGAAAAAGGGCAATGAAAATGTTGCACTTTTTTGCAGAATAGAATTCGCCATTAAAACCGCGTTTTGAAATTTCTAAAGAAAGTTTTGAAATTTAAAATACGATCAAATAAAAATGCTTGCAACTAAATCGATGGTTGTATCAATCGAATTAAGATTGTTTTTTTTCAGTGACACTCGGTTAGTTGTGGTAACCAATTTTAAACTTTCATTTTAGTACCATATGATTTATTTTTGGTTGTGACCACCAATGTTTTATTCTTGGCAACGAATAATTGGTTACTACAACAGAAAAAATATTAATAAATAATCGTTTATTGGTTATCCCAATAATTTCCCAAATTTAGAATAATTAAATGTATTTTGGGAAATACAACCGAAAGATTGGTTGCTGTTCTTTTGCTGATACATGACAAACAAAAAATAAAGTTACTCGACACCAATAAATCTTCAACATTTTGTTCAAGAACGGTATATGTGGTCAAAAATATTCTCGCGTGGATAACAATGTGTGGAATGCAGAATATGTTGTGGATAATGTTTTACATAAATAAAAGCAACAATCATGAAATTGAAAGCAGAGGTTTAACCGATATAATAAAAACAGGTACACCGTATCGTAACCTGCATCAAAAGAGCTTTTGAGAATAAAGAATACTGTTCGGCGTTATTCATAGATATTTCCCAAGCATTTGACAAAGTCTGGTACGAAGGACTTTTGTACAGAATATGCGACCTTCTGGCAATCAGCACACATAAAGTGTTCAGGAGTTATTTGACTAACCGGTCTTTTCAAGTTAAATCCAATGGCATTTTTTCTAGCCCTAAGAAAATAAATGCTGGTGTCCCGCAGGGGAGCATTCTTGGCCCTATATTGTACGTTATTTTTACGGCAGATATGCCCATAACCAACTTTACGCACACCTCTACTTTTGCGGACGATACTGCTTTCGTCAGTGCTCACAAAAACCCTTCAGTTGCGTCCGATCAACTGCAGTCTCTTATCCTAGAAGAAAGGTTAAAAAAATGGAGAATAATGGCGAATGCCTCAAAGTGTACTCATGTTACTTTTACCCTGAAAAGGGATACAAGTCCTCCAATTTCTATATTCAATTCATAGATCCCCCAAAAGGATCATGTAAAATATCTTGGAACCCATTTAGATCGGCGTTTGACGTTGTCGCGCCACATAGACTCTAAAGTAACTCAAATAAAACTCAAAACTAATCAACTTCAGTGGATTATCAGCCATAGATCTGCCCTAGATCAAGAGTATAAAGTTATTTTATACAAAACTGTATTAAAGCCCATTTGGACATATGTTATTCAGCTCTGGGGTACAGCGTGCGCTTCAAATGTATGCAAATTAAAAAGAAGACAATCAAATATTCTTCCTTTAATTACAGGTGCACCATGGTATATAAAAAAATCTAACATCCATAAGGATCCCAACATGCCAACAGTAAAAGAGGAAATTGAAAAATATAGCCGGTGTTACGTGGGCAAACTATTGAATCACCCAACCATCCTGGCTCGAGAACTACTAAATTTGGAAGGTCATAAATACGCTGCACAGTGGGAGGAATTCCAAAAAAATAATTCTGCCGTTTCTTAGCCCGACATCCGATTGCGACCAAACTTGGCATGTTTGTAGAAGAGGTATTAGAGAAGTTAAGTTTTGAGTTTGGGCCCCCGTGGTATACAGGGTATACCTCGGTTGAACAAAATGTTTAAGCGCGTGTATCTTTCGTATTTTCCGGCCGATTCATAAAATCTTTTTTTGTGCGTATTTTAATAACCAAAAATATTTTTTGTATTTTTGCCATTTATTGTATTGTTAACAAAGGAAATTTATTTGTAAAGTATAACTTCAAGTGGCCATAACTTTTGTCTATTCAGAAAAGATAATGAGAAAGGAATCGGTATATAACCGGCTCTAATATATAGCGAATCTTAGGAAAGGATCGGGAAAAAATAAACAACAAAGGAAAAAATAAACAACAAAGGAAATTTTATATTTCCATTGAATCTTTAAAAATTAAAATATCTCAATTATTTTTTTTTGTAATTTGTACGCCTTGACACCAGAAATCGCGGCTAATTCTAACAATAATATATTTGTGGACGTAAATCCCACAATTCCCAAAATAAATTGGAAAATCCCCACCAAAGGGATTTTTTGTTTTTTCCAAAAATCTGTTATACTAAAAGCCGGGCTCAAAAATCCTTTTGCAGATTATCGTATAACAGATTACTACATATAAAAATGGTAAAGGTTTTCATATCCAAACTTTGCGATTGCCGAAAATGTGGCCTAGTTTTGAAATTTTCGAAAAAAATGGTGTAATTTGGAGAAGCGTGGCAACACTATTAATACAAATTTTTGTCTCGTTCTTTTCTCGAAAATTTGCTGGCACGAAAAAAACATAAAAAATTTAAGATCTATATTTGAAGAAAATTTATGAATAAATGTAGAAATTGTAGCACTTTTGGCAGAAAAAAGAGAATTTCAACATAATCCGGTTTTTATGCACCCACTATTGTGAACAAGGGTATATATCAGATACTGCAGGTTAAAAGTGTAACATATTGATAGAGTGACCCAGTCAGCCTGTCCGTCTCTACGTCTGGTTGGTGCGCACGATAACTTTCGACAAGATTAACCGATTGACTTAAAATTTGGTATATTTTTTCTATCTAAGGCTAAGGTCAAAGATGGACTATGTTGGTCCACTCCTTCGAGTACCTCCCGCACGAAGGGTCAGAATTTAGTGAAATATTGATTATCCCATAACTTATATAATACTACCCAGAACACACATTTGTGAGCTCATAGCTCTAAAGAGTTTTTTAAGCACTGAAAGAGTGGAAATTGATTTGGTCACTGCTACACTGACCACAGACCATATTGACAGCGTTAGATATGGTACCGCAGATAGTGTTGAGGGATACAGTTTGAAAAGGCTTTAGAAATTTCAAAACGCGGTTTTAAGTCTGGTTTGACCGCAGGCTGGACATCGAACTGTTGTTTTTGCATCTCTTTAAAATCAATGAAATAATGCCATAAAGTTTGTTGGGTAATCAAAGAGGATAGTAAATTCGAACACAATATTAGTATAGAAAACTTCGGTATAGATGTTTCATGTCAAAGAATGAAAGAATAGAGACACTTCAAAGAGTATTTCTCCTAAAACATCCGACACACCTACTCATCCCCTTATCCTTGAATATCTCCCTCCAAAAATAATGCTGTATCAGAAGTTATATAACTCCATGGTTTTGCTTGGGTGATTTGTTCGAAAAAGATTTTTTGAAAAAAATTAAATTTTTTCTAATTGTTTTAACGTCAGTTGCTAAACTTCGCTTTCCACATAAAGCGGATATTTTCAACATTGCTAGCCCTTATAATTTCCTTTAATTTAAATGGTATCCCGGCTTTATCGGGCTTATACTTGAATATGGTCCAAATACCAAAGGTAACTTCCATGAAAATTGGAATTTTAGAAAAAAAAATTGAAAAAAACTTTACCATAAAAAAATTTGGTTTTTGTTCATAAGATAGAGTGGTTCAATTTATTAAAAAAAGTTTTTAGGTCTCAGAAACAAAAAAAAAATATTGCCTAGCCATTATTTGTAGACGAAAAATTACAAAAAATTGTCAGGCCAATCTTAATGTTTCGTCCATAACTTTTACAGATATTGAGACTCGCAGAATATTATTACTCTTTTCGATTTGTGAGAGTGCGACGAATATTCTGTGTAAATTGAAGAAAATGGAAGGGGAATCAATTTTCTTTAAAAATAATTTTTTGAAAAAACTTGTTTAAAAATATTTCTTAAAATTTTTTGGGAAAAAAATATTCCGCTAATAAATTGGCCCGTAATGTTTTTTTTAAAACAAAGTAAACTTTGCAGAAATCGATTCAACCGTGCGAGACAATAATAAATTTCGCAAAACAAAAAAAAATATAAAGGGTGTCCCAAGAAGAACGCAATTTTTAAATCTCGCAACATTCGAAGTGTCATTGTTTGACATTTGAATAATTGTTATTGTTTGTTAGTAGAAGGTACGAGGTTAGTAAAAATGGAGAAGGACAGCGAAGGGAGTTCGTTAATTGGGTATTGGAGAGACAACATGAAAATGCTGATTTTGCCGATAAAATCATCTTCAGTGACGAGGCCCATTTTCATCTTGATGGCTTCGTCAATAGGCAGAATTGTCGCATTTGGGGTGCGGAAAATCCTCGAGTGATTCACGAGAAGCAAATGCATCCTCAACGTGTCACTGTGTGGTGTGGTTTTTGGGCTGGAGGAATCATTGGACCTTTGAGGCAGGTTAAGCGCAAACAGTCAATGGTGTTCGGTATCGTGAAATGATAACCAGTTTTTTCTTGCCTAGAATTGAAGAAATGAATGTGGAGGGCATGTGGTTCCAACAAGACGGCGCCACATGTCATACAGCCAGAGAAACAATTCAATTGCTGCATCAGTAATTAAAAAATTGCGCTCTTCTTGGTACACCCTTTATATGTTTTAATTTTTTCAAATGCCCATACAATTTTTGAAAAAAATGTAGACATTTTGCCACTGTTTATAAACTTTTTGGTCAAAAATAAACTTTATAGGTCGATATTAAATATTCTAATCCCTAAGCAATTTGCATTCTTTCACTGCATTTCAAAATTATTTAATAGTTTTTTTTTTTTAATTTTCAAATACTTTAAAAATCCTATAAAGAGCTATGGATCTGCATATACCGATCTTGAATGAAATGCGTCGTCCGGCCTGAGGTCAAGATGGACACAAAAACCGCGACCAACAAATTTTTAAAAGACCTTTTGAAATAAAGGTTGGTTTTTTTTGGCAACTTTCATTTTGGAACACTGTTTTTGACAGCTTAGCTGTTTTCGTGTAATACGTTACTGTCAAACATGTAACCATGAATCGACTTACAAACGAACAATGCTTGTAGATTGTTGAATTTTATTAAAATTCATGATTAAGAAAGTGCATCGTGCACTTCTTCCATTTTATGGTCAGTTTTGTATCCCTTAACCTTTGAGAGGAGGGTATATATAATTTGCTACGAGCCAAAAGTGTAACACATCGAAGGAGCGAAATCGGCGGAAATCCGTTTTGGATCATTTTAAGTCGTTTGAGCAATGTCCGCCCGCCCGTCTGTCTGTCTGCTGGCTGGTGCGCACGATAACTCTCGAAAGGATTAACGATTGACTTTAAATTTGGTATGCGCTAATATTTTTCTCTATCTCCAGCTAAGTTCGAAGATGGGCCATATTGGTTCACTCCTTCTAGCACCTCCCCCACAAAGGGTTAACATTTAGAGAAATATTGTTTCTTTAATAACTTCTATACTACTTACTCGAATCATCTGAAATTCCAAACATGGTATTAGTTTATTAGTAGAAAATGGGTAAGGTTGAAACGCCCCTTTTGGTACCTCCCACACAAATGGACCATTTTGTACCAAAAATTAACAGCTTATTACAGTGCACACAAATACTTGAAATTTTGTCCTACAGTCCAGTGTACTGCTTTTAATGGACCATTTTGCACCAAAAGTTAACAGCTTATAACTTTAATACCAGTACGTACTTTAAAGCAATAAAATGCTATTTAAGTTGATAATAACTTAATTAAGTCGATTTACCCGACTGAACTTTCTTACTTGTTTTTTATTTTAGTTAATGAAGAAGTTTAAATACAAAGTATTTAGCAAATTCTTTACGTCATTGTAGTTTCTTGCAAAAAGGATATATATGATTTTATATATAAGTATATATAGATTGTATACACGGAGGAAAAAAACGGCCTCTGTAACATATTGCCCCAAACATATTTTGCAGGCAACATATATATGTTTGGAGCAGCTCCCAAACATATTATGTTTGGGGTAGCGGTAATATTCCCAAACATTTATATGATTGTATGTAATCATATATATGCTTATGTCCAAACATTTATATGATTGTGTGTAATCATATATATGCTTATGTCCAAACATTTATATGATTGTATGTAATCATATATATGATTGCATTTAATCATGTATATGATTGTATATTGTTGTTTTTTATCAAAAGTCTGAACCCTTTGTGACGCACCTATAATATATTTATAAAATTCTAGTCTAATGTTCCATTAATTATCCATTATTCGGACTGCGGACTATGCCACTTTTCTTTCAACTTGGTTGGTAGCTCCGTTGATCCACCCCATTGACTGAAAAACGTCAACACCTTATACCACTGGCTATATAGAGTCAACGAGAATTATATGCACAGCGTGTATTTTAATTTACTTTCATGTTACACCCGAAACAAGAAAGTATAAGCATAGCCATATATTCATTCTGACTGGCTGTGGCTGTCAATGACTGTATGTGGGTGCGTGCGTGTGTTCGCTGTGATGGCTTAGCACAGTGGTGATGGTGGATGCTCTATGAGTCAGATAATTGGGCTCTCAGAGAGTAATACTCTCTAAAAATCTAAAAAATATGCTCTAATATATTATTTTGCCAAAAATATGTTAGGACACAATCATATCGTTTTATAATATGCTAGAATTTTGCCCCGAACATATTATGATTGTGTGCAAACATAATATGTTTACCCACAAACATATATATGATTGTGCCCGTCCCAAACATATTTATGATTGCATCCAAACATATTTTTAACATATTTTTTTCTCCGTGTATAGATTGTATTTGTAAAATTTCTCCAACTGGTTGTAGCCTACGCTAAATGTCATACTTGTAGCCAGTTACAATCCGTTACAAGACATTTCCGCCTCAGTTGATCTGCGCCACGTTAGCTTGGGACGTCCTCTGCTTTTCATACCTTGTGGGTTCCATTGAAAACTCTCTTTGGCGATATCTGAATTGTCCCTTCTCAGGATGTGTCCAATCCACCGCCATTTTCTTCGACGCCAATTGGATCCTCATTACTCATGGACAAAAATCCCTGTTAAGGATCCGCACTGGCTAGAATATCGCCATTATACCTCTCAGGCACTTGTTGACGAATACCTGCAGCTTTTTCGTTATAGAACTGCTTACTTTCCATGGTCAGTTTGGGCGACCTTATTGAATGGATACGTGAATAAACAAAATTGCCGTATTTGGTGTGAAGAGCAAGAACTGCCAATGCATCACGAAAATTTCTCCGTTTGGTGTGGATTATGGGCCGGTGATATCATTGGACCGAACTTTTTCAAAGATGACGAAGGCAGAAACGTAACTGTGAATAGCGAGCTCTACCATGCGATGATTACAAACTTTTTTTGCCCAAAAATGGAAGAGCTGGACTTGGCTGACATTTCAACAAGACGGTGACAGACAGTACGCGAAACAATGCATATTGAGAGGGATTCCAAAATTTTTCCAAATAATTCTGCCGTTTCTTAACAGACAACTGATTATGACCAAACTCGGCATGTTGTTGAAGAGGAATTACTCGTAGAGACGTTAAGTTTTGAGTTTGGGCCGCCTATGGTGAAAAAGGGGAAGCTACAGGGGCGGAGCTTCCCCTTTTTCGTCTTTCGACCGATTCATAAAACCTTTTCTGTGTGTATTCTAGTAACCGAGGTCTACAAAAGGATTTTGGCACCTAGCAGTTTTCTTGTATAGTTACCGATATATCTGCATTTGAATATAGAATTTTTAGTTTTTTCCCAGACCTTGTGCTAGTATTTTCCAAATATCGAATCAGAATATGCAACGATTTTATACACTTATACACGTCTGGATTTGCATAAAATCTCCTATTTGGTAAAAAAAAACAAGTAAGAATGTTCAGTCCGGTTAACCGACTTAAGAATGCCCTCACCTTCAGTTCCACAAAAATATTCGTATTTTTTTTTTGTTTTAATAAATTATTATCAATTTAAATTGCATTTAATAAATAAATAAAATAAGTACTGGTATTTAAAGTTATAAAGGCTAACTTTTGGTAAAAGATATTCAATTTGAGTGGGAGTTACCAAAAGGGGCGTGCCAAAAGCACCCACTTTTTTCTAGTCTCTAGGTAGACTAAAAGCATTACACTATTCAAAATTTCAAGTATTTATTTATATGCACTGATATTGAAGTTTTAAAATATTAACTTTTAGTGCAACATGGTCCATTTGCGTGGGAGTTACCAAAAGGGGCTTGCCAAAAACAGACACTTTTCTCCGGACCCAAGCTACTATAAAAGCATTACACTGAACAAAGTTTTAAGTATTTGTATGCACTTCTATTAAAGTTAGAAGCAGTTAACATTTGGTGCAAAATGGTCCATTTGTGTGGGAGGTACCAAAATGGGAGTGGCAACTTAGCCCATTTTTCTTGAGCTGTTAGCGACTAACAAACTAATACTATGTGTGGAATTTCAGAAGATTCAAGTAAGTAGTATAGGTGTTATTAAAGAATCAACATTTCACTAAATGTTAACCCTTTGTGGGGGAGTTACTAGAAGGAGTGGACTAATATGGCCCATCTTCGAACTTAGCCGGAGATAGAGAAAAATATTACCACATACCAAATTTGTAGTCAATCGGTTAGTACTTTCGAGAGTAAATGTGGGCACCAGCCAAGACAGGTAACATACAACAATACGGACGGACGACCGTCCGTAGGTCACCCCTTCGATGTGTTACACTTTTGGCTCGTAGCAAATGATATATACCCTCCTCTGTAAGGTGAGTGGATAAAAATAACGAAAAATATATTGAACATTTCTAAAAAACTATTCAATCCAAAAGTCATTGATCTTCTCTGGTTATTTATTAACAAAGGTACAAATTTGTACATTCAAGCGCCATTAATTAATTTCAGTGTATATCGAAAGAAACAAATAAAAGAAAAACCTCCATTCAATTAATTACAAATCGAATGGGGGATATGGAAAAGAAAAATACAAGCCGACCAACCGAAAAGGTTTTTAGTTTCGTTACATTGTAAATTGTGTTTCACAGTATCCACGTTCCAGCGTCTTTGGATAGTTGTATCGTATCTTATCACAACAATCAGTAATAGTAATCTCCCCGAGAAGCAGTGCTGAGGTTTAACTTTTAATGGTTGACAGCAAATGATTTGTTGTCTAACACCTCGATCAGAGGAAACCTTCCTTTGGGTCAGATACCAGCTAAATCAAATCCATGTCATATGGAGGAAACAATCGTAGAATACTGGTATATGAAATATGAAGAGAGGAGGATACTTCTAAACGGGTAATACACCTGCGGGTGCTTTATGATTTTAATGATAACTCCGGCCAATCATTCGGTCATCATTTATTTTCTCATAACAATAAACAAATGATTAACAGAGGGAACTTGTCATTTAGAAGATTTGGAAGGGGTTTTATTGATTTATTTACTATTTACTTTGAAGTCGATGCTGATGTTATACGAAACCAATGTCTTCTGGGGAGTTTCTGTGGGGGATGGCAAGCGAGAGAAATGTGAAAAGTCCATTGTTATTTAAAAGTACACTGAGAGAAAAAGCATAATGGCATTAATGTTACATGACCCATTTTTTTAAATTAATTAAATTTTACATTACTACACGGGGCAAAATCGCATTTTTTGATTTGTTTGAATCGAAAGAAAATATACTTGCAATACAAATTTTTAAAATGAAAATCAATAAAATGTATTTAGAACGCATATGTTAATATATTAGAATAAAATATATTTGCGAACTAATTTTCTTAAATAAAATATGTGTTTAAATACAAATAAAATTATTGTTTATGAATATTTCCAAATATATTTTATTTAAAAAAAAAAGATTTTCAAAACTTTGCTGAATTTTTCGAACTTTAGTTTTAATGTTTTCGAATTATGCTTTCATATTAAAAATGGCATACTTAGCATTAACTTCTATTTGAAACCACTTATTTTGATTTTCTAACTATTCCCAGTCATTTTTTTCAATTATAAAGAAATTTTACTAACATTAAAAATTTCTAAAAATTACCTTTCAATTGCTGAAAACTTAAAACAATTAAAGAATAGATATATATATTCACGCAAATAGATCTTTGTTTCGGAAATAACATATGCAAATAAAAAATATTAGGATGTAAACATAGTTTTGTCTAGAACAACATCCTCCCAAACATATATTATTTGTATGTGTTGAATGTTATATATTTGGAGTGCACCCTAAAAATATAACATATAAAATATATATGTTTCAAGCAGAATATGTTTGGGACAATATACTACAGTGGCGATTTTTTTTCAGCGTGTACAATACATATACGTATATATGTTTAGGGTACCCCTAAATATATATAACAAATACGAAATTTCAGTCGGTAAACCGACTAAGGTATACCCTCACTTTGTGAGCATTTTTTTAAAGAAAAAAACAGACAATTTAAATTGAATGGGGAAAGTTTATTATCATTTAAAGAACATTCTTTGGCATTTATTTTTTGAAAATTATGTCTATCAAATGTTGGCCGCGGCTACGTCTCAGATGTCCATCCGTTGAGTCCAATTTTCGATGACTCGATTATGTTGACCATAAGTTGAGCGAAGTGCACGAAAAACATTCCTCACAGAACGTTCCTTTTTTATATTAAAGTTTGTAAACGTTGTTCTATTTCTATGATGAAATGCCAAACAATAATTAACAACAATAAAATGACAGCATGACACGACTCACACGTGATCGTAAGACCCGATTATATTTACCATAAGTTGAGCGAAGTGCACGAAACACATTCCTCACAGAACGTAAATTTTCGTAATAAAGTTGAACGATTTGTAAACGTTGATCAGGCGTAAGTCTTTCCATGATGAAATGCCAAACAATACTTAACAAAAATAACATGACAGCATGACACGACTCACACGTGATCTGTCAAAAAAAGGCTATTGAAAAAAGTATCTCTACATGGATCACCCGTAATAATAATATTAGTATATTTACTAATATTATGAGCTATTTACGAGTGCGGTCGTAACTTCCATTTTTAACAGCACTGTACGAATTTTAAAAACTATGCATTGTGCAAAAATTTTGAGCATATATGTATACATATGTATTGATATTCGCGATATACTTAGGCTGTTAACTTTTTGTGCAAAATGCTAGGATTGTGTGAGACGTACCAACAATAACGCCCATTTTAGACAGACTGTTGGTACTAAAGGGTCCGCCAAATAACTTTTTTTTTGAAAACATCGCGCAAAACATCGAGTGTAGCTTCGTCTGTGTGGCACGTAGCGCCGTCCTGTTGAAACCAAATGTTGCCATTTGGTTTCCTCCTCTTCAATTTTTGTGAGCAAAAATTCGTTCAACATGGCCCGATAACGATCGCCATTGACTGTAACGGGCACTCCTTGCTAATTTTCGAAGAAAAATGGCTCAATGGCCCAATTATGTCTCTGGACCAAAATCCGCAGCAAACAGTGACTCGTTTTGGGTGTATAGGCTTTTCAATGGAAGGATAAAACTAATTATCTGTCAAATCAGCGTGAGCTAAGTGTTACCATTCACGAAATAAGCACTAGTTGAAAAAAAAACGTTAGATAGCGGACCCTTTATAAAAACATTAAACTGTACAAAATTTCAAGTATATGTAGTAGGGCGGGTTGATTTTTTTTCTTTTTAATCGTATAGCAAAAGCGTAAACTACACAAAATTCTAAGAAAATTCTCCGAAGAAACCATGTATCTAAAATAAAATCCTAATCCGCGCCTCTCGACTTGAAAATTTAAAAACAAAAAAAAAATATTAGAAAAAATAGATTTTTCCAAAAAGAAATAGAATTTTCTGAATAAAATTGTTTCGTAAGGTAGTTCTTTTGCACTTTATATCTTTTCTACACTCAAAATTTTTTTCAATTAAAAAAATATTCACCCAAGTAAAAAAGTTTGTATACAATTTTATATTTAATATTTTTATAAGGAACAAAAGATACAAAATTTTTCTTACAAAAACAAATTGCACTCAAAAAATTGTTTTTAGTATTTATAAAATAACCTTCTTTTGTTTCTATAAACTATTCTTATTTTATAATAAAACGTGAAACGTGTTCTAACTATTTTTTATATAGAACGCAAATCAGAGGAGATGAAAATTGAGGTTCAACTGCCTTTTTGATAATTGAATATTTTGATCAGTCTCAAGACAAAACCTGTATTACATAAACTATAATATAACAAGTAAGAAAGTTTCAGTCGGGTAAACCGACTAAGGTATATCCTTACTTTGTGAGTACTGTAATATGAAATACACGAATTAATCTGTCAATTTATATGGGAGGTACCAGAGGGGGTTTAACAAATACTCCTATTTTTAGCTAAACAGTAAACTTCAAATATATTGCACTGTATCGAATTGTAAGCGTTTATATGCATTGGTGTATTAAAGCTTTGATCTATTCAATTTTGGTATGATTTGGCCATTTTGTGTGGGAGGTACCAAAAGGGGCGTGGGAACTTCGCCCATTTTTCACTGGATTATAGGTACTATGAAACTATTACACTGTACAACTTTTCAAGTCTTTTTGTGCATAGGTATTAAAGTTATAAGCTGTTAACTTTTGGAATCAAATGGTCCATTCGTGTGGAAGGTACCAAAAGGGGCGAGGTAACTTCGCCCATTTCTCTTGAGGTGATAGTGACTAATAACATAATATAATGTGTAGAATTTCAGAGGATTCAAATAAGTAGTATAGAAGTTACTAAAATATCAATAAGTCACTTAATATAAGTGTTAATATGTGGGGGAGGTACTAGAAGGAGTGGACGATTATGGCCCATCTTCGAACTTAGCAGAAGATAGAAAAAAATATTACCACATACCAACTTTGAAATCAATGGGTTACTCCAGCCAGCAGACAGCCGGTCGGACGGATATTGCCCATTCGACTTAAAATGACCCAAAACGAATATCGGCCGAACATACTTAGGGTCTTAGATCACTCCTTCGATGTGTTAGCATCGAAGGTCCGTTGCAAATGATATGTATTACTAATGTGAGGGTATAAAAATATACAATGTTCTACAAATAAAATGTTGGGAAGTTCGAAGTCTCAGTAAAACTAGATGGTGTTGCAGACACGAATATTGTATATCAATTGCTTTAAATGATGTTGGTACAAAAAATAGTATAGAGTAGGAAACAATTACATTTCAACACAAAAATGCAGAGGAGGCTTTGGGATTATTAAATATAATCACTAAACCAGAATCCGTTATGAACCTTCACGTATTTAACATTGCTCTACAAAACATAAATAATTTAAGCAAATATTTTCAAACAACAAATTCAAGGCTCGAAGAGGCATACTAAACGGCTACGGAACTAACGAGTGATTTTAAACAGTTTTCGGATTTGATAAAAAAAACACATACAATTAAGAGAAATGTATCAAATCTTTGTGTGAGTCGATAGAACGGCTTTTTCAATGTTTAAAGATGATTTCATGTAATCTGAACATCTGAATTTATTGATCACTAGCGGGCACCCGCGGCTTCGCAGCTAAAATTAACAATAAAAGCTAATTTCCGTTTATCTTCGCGGTTTATCAGAGCTCAAATACCGAATTGCAGTATAAAATCATTTAGATTCCATTTAAAATCATATTTATTTAAATGTCTTTGTCTAAATGTCTTGTTGACCCTTAATGTACTGTTTTACTATTGTATTCAATTTATTCATAATCTTTAAGCCAAAAATTAGGCCAAACTTATACACTACGGCATTTTATATAAATCAATGAAAATTCAAATATGTATTAATACTAATTATATTACTAATATCATGGATATATGTAGATTGTCCCCCAATAAAACTAAAAAAAAACATCTAACCCATCATCAAAAGTGTCTCTCAGCATATGGAATAAAAGTGTTCCAAATACGACAAAACCTCACCTCAAATGAACGCTGCATTATAAGAGAATGAAGCCGCGGGTAGATTAATGTATGCGATCTAGAAGATGACCAAAAATAAAAATTTGATATAAGATATGGAGGGGATCCGTACTTAAAAGCTTTATAGAATAAGGTTATTAACCTTAGTTTAATAAAGCTGCTAAAAGAGCATCTTAGAAAATCATGACATGTTCATACACATGAAGCCCATACACGTATCTTATAATTCCATTGAAATATCGCTCAAGAATAGATGTATTCACAACAGTTGTACCTGTATATACTTCCAGTCCATATACAATTATAGGCATAAGTAAAGTATGAGCTAGAAGTTTACGCATATTAATAGACATAGAGGAATTTATACTATACAACCTGCATAACGCAAAATTACAAAATTTGGTTAATATGGGCATCAATATACAATTAATTGTCAACTTGAAAACCAAGGGTCTTAATGGAGCTCACATAGCCAATAATTTCATTTTCTATTGAAATATACGGTACATCAATTCCATTTCCATTGAAAATCATCGCTGCCGATTTTGAAATGTTTAAAACAATTAAGTTTTCAAAACACTATTTCTCTACATATGTTATGTTTTGTTGTTAGGTTAGGTTAGGTTGAGTGAGGATGGCACTTGGCGAGTGAGACCAAGCGCCCACTGAGACCATGCATGATCCATTGTGATTCCTCATAGTTCCTCTTATCCAGTCCCTCAGTTAAGTCTTGCGTTGCAATCTGATGCCTTGCTGAATTTTAGAAGTTTAAGCGATCCAATCCTTTTAATTCGTCAAGTGTCTGAAAGAAAAATGAACCGAGTATCTTGCTTCTTCTAAATGATAACATTGGACATTGGCACCAACGACACATATCATCACTTCGTAAGCAGAGTATGAAGCCGCCGAGCCGAGCCGCCGATTTTAGCCGCCGCCGGCCTTTTTTCACCAGCCGAAGCCGCCGCCGATCTTTGCGGCTCAAATCGGCTGAAACACAGCCGCCGTTCCATACAAAAACTTTAAGATATGGATAGATACAATTTACATTTTTGATAAGCAAATAGCTATATAGCAGATATATCGTCCCCTTAATAGAAGAATTATTTGTACGCATATACACTATTATTTTTTATTGCATTCTAAGAATCTACTCAATTGGTTCTATATCTGTTGAAATTCTACTTCCACAAATTGGGTTATTGGGTGTTTGAAATTGTTCATTAATAAATAATAATATCGAGTTTCAATTTCACAAAAACTTTAAATATGATTTTCTCGAAACGACAAATAAATTATACACAATTCTTTTATTGGGTGGACGATATGGAAGTGAGTGATTTTCGTTTTGATTCGTTTATTGTGACAAGCGGGAGCTTAACATGTCTTTCATAAAATTGATAGTAATAGAAAACCAGTAAGGAAAGGCTAAAGTCGGGCGGTGCCGACTATATAATACCCTACACCACTCTCGTAATATTGAATAACTCTGATATATAAATTTTGTAATTCATGTATAAATTGTTTACATAAATTTACTTTTGGGACATTTTATACCTAAATAAAACCCTGTACCACAGTGTGGTGTAGGTTATAAAAACGATTGGATCTAAAGAGCCAAATCGTTCGTTCATGAATCAAGAAACTCTACCATTCTAAATTTAAAAACGTTTGGATGTAAAATATAGCTTCTATAGAACTAAAGGGCCAAATCGGACGAAACATATATATGGGAGCTATAGCTAAATCTTAACCGATTTTCTTCAAATTCGGCAATGTTGGTTCATGGATCAAGAAACTCTACTATTCTAAATTTCAAAAGGATCGGATGTAAAATACAGCTTCTATAGGACTAAAGGGCCAAATCGGACGAAACATATATATGGGAGCTATAGCTAAATCTTAACCGATTTTCTTCAAATTCGGCAATGTTGGTTCATGGATCAAGAAACTCTACCATTCTAAATTTCAAAACGATTGGATGTAAAATACAGCTTCTACAGGACTAAAGAGCAAAATCGGACGAAACATATATATGGGAGCTATAGCTAAATCTTAACCGATTTTCTTCAAATTCGGTAGTGTTGGTTCATTGGTCAAGAAACTCTACCATTCTAAATTTCAAAACGATCGGATGTAAAATACAGCTTCTATAGGACTAAAGGGCCAAATCGGACGAAAAATATATATGGGAGCTATATCTAAATCTGAAACGATTTCAACCAAATTCAATAGCGATCTTAACAGCTGCGAAATACTCTAAACTGCAAAATTTCAGAACGATCGGAGTGAAATTGCGACCTGTAGTCGACGAACAACTTTACATGGACAGACGGACAGACATCGTTAAATCGACTCAGCTAGTGATTCTGAGTTGATCGGTATACTTTAAGGTGGTCTAACTGTGTTATTTTCAGGTGTTACAAACATCTGCCGTGAAACAAACTTATAATACCCTGTACCATAGTGTGGTGTGGGGTATAAATAATTATAAAAATTATTTTTTAAAGGAAATAAAAAGATTTTTTATTTATTGTTAGATTATGTACATATGGAGATAAAAATATTTTCGGAAAAAATCAATGGAGTATTAAAGAATAGTATAACATATAAATTAATACCTCCATTCTAAAGAATCAATCAAGTTAAGCTCAAAACAGTAGATGTCATTCTATTTAAACCACAAGGTAATTTCACACAAATTTAAAATTTCACTAAAACGTCAATTCGCCTCTCCTGAAAACAACCTGTTTCGACTTAAGCTATGTATAGAAGAATGGTGAAAAAATGCAACCCTATGAACGTACAACCGTGTGAACATACAATTTTTGCCGTGCAACGTTGGCAGAAAAGTCATTGTGAGATAATTTGCAGATTGTAGTATGTGCGAAGTTTATGCATGTGACAACGGCGCCATTGCCAGAAAAACATTTTATTGGCCACTGCCTATAAAATATTTTTATTGACAATCCTGCATATAAATACATATTTACAAAATATATTTTAAATATATGAAATTGTAAGGGTTTCTTGCAATCGTCTTCACCTTTGCCTAACTATCTGTCATTGTCCGTACATTTGCGGCACTTTAACAGGGTTGATAAAGTTGTCCGATCTGACAATCGTCTATACATAGCTTTAGCATACTTTGAAAATAGAGTATATCATAGAGCCGCCTAGCGGCATGGAATCGATGATTTTTTTACCCCATAATATCTTACAGTTAACTTGAAAACATCTATTATTTAAGAATAAATACCAGAGCTTAACTTTTCAACTATTATTTTAAATGTTAAAATGTCTATCATAGAGCCGCCGAATGTAAATTTTATGTCGGCTTAGCCGTCTAGCCGCCTCCGCCGATCTATAATTTCCAATGGCAGCCGCCGCCGCCAATTTTGGCTCGGCTTCATTCTCTGTTCGTAAGCCAATTCTAAACATATGCTTACCAAGACTATTATGTCCTGTTATGAGGCCAACAATCAAACGTACTTGTACTTTGTCCAAGCTTAGCAGCATCTCTGTATTCTTTATTGACCCTTCATCCCATAGCGATTTCGTTTGCTCACATCCGGCTGTTGAAAACCATCTCTTATGCCAGAAGTTCTTGTATTTTGTTTTTATACCATAATAAGCCAACGAGAGGGGCGGGTATGCATCCGCCTCAACAATCCTCGAGGACACGGCCCCTATTTTTGCGAGCTTATCAGCTGCTTCGTTTCCGAATATATCTTTGTGGCCAGGTACCCAACACAGGGTTAAATTATGCTATTCCTCGAGAACCCTAAGCTCTCTGCGAAAGCGGCTGAGTACCTTTGACCTTATATTCGTGCTTAGTAGAGCCTTTAAAGCGGCCTGGTTATCGATGAAAAAGCAAATATCGCTTGTGTATATTTGCCTCAACGAAACGCCTGAAAGATGCTGCATTCGCTACGTAGTCGAAGAGAGACCTCCAGGTCAAGCTCACGGCAGAATATACCACAGCCCGTACCCTCCTCCAGTTTGGAGCCATCAGTAAACACATTGATGTCGTGGAACCTTACGTTTTCATTCAACCACTCTTCCAGAGTGGGGAGTTTAATTTTTACCCCTTTACCTACAACATCGTGGCTAGTCATGTAGTCAGTCTCGGAATAACCTAGGGAACGGTCAACCAACCCAGTATGTCAAGAATTTGTACCTAACAAAAGGTTCTGCTGAGCTAGTCGTGTCATTGTAAGTTCCGCACACTCTTTTATAAATATATCAATTGGTTGAATACCCGTTATTATTTCTAATGATCTTACTGCGGTGGATTTCATCGCACCCGTCATGTAGCCAAGTGCGACTCTATTTACTCTACTTAGAGATTTAACATGTGAATCACACCCTGTAATTGTCCACCAAGTATGACAGCCATAAGTCAGAACAGGCCTGACCACAGCTGAGTAAAGCCAGTGGATAAGCCTAGGTTTTAACCCCCATCTAGGGCCTATGAACTTTTGGCATGAGTATAAGGCAGCGAAGGCTTTCCTTATTCGGGCCTCTTTATTTTGTTGTACATTAGATATTAAACCACTCACATTGTCTCTCTCTGAAGATGCAAGTAATTGAAGGTCGTCAGCATATAGATGACTCCGAATTGCAGATATGCTATCGAAAATGTCATTTATATAAATGCTGAAAAATAATGGTCCTAATACGGATCCTTGGGGAACCCCTCTGACAACTTTCTTAGTAGAGGAAAAGTTTTTTCCTATTTTCACAAATTGTTTCCTATCAAATAAAAAGGATGCAATCAAAGCACAGGATGATCTTGAAAAAGAGAAATTCAAAAACAACTTGTTTAATAATATTTCATGACACACGGAATCAAATGCTCTACTCAAATCAAGACTAACCAATACTGAAACTAATTTGTTGTCAGTGTTTTTCCTAACATCATCTAGCAAACTTGTCATCAAAGTCGTGGTGTTGTAATATTTTCTAAACCCAGATTGGAAGTTCGAAAGACGCCTGGATACAGTCTGACAAGCCATAATTTGTTTGTTCATTAGAATTTCCAATATCTTGCAAAAAAGAGGTAATATACTTATGGGTTGAAAATCATATATATCTATATATCTTGAAATTAAAGGGAAAATTAACTTTAAAAATCGAATAGATATCCCATCTGACCCAGTGGCTTTAGATTTTATTGTATTAAAACTATTCCACACCTCTACTTCAACTACATTCTCAAAATTAAATGCATCAACCGACAATGCAGCGTGATGAAACTGCACACCACACTGTTACACGAATTGGATGCAATCCGCCTCAAAGAATTCACGCAAAGAAAAAATTCGTTTCTGTGAAACGAAATATTAGACAACTACAATTCTCGTTTACGACGACTGAAATTCTTTTGGTTAGAACAAAAAATTGCTTACGCGAAATAAGTTTCTGTCACAACAAACGAAATTTCAGTACTGGCAAACGAGAGTTATAGTTGTCTAATATTTCGTTTCGCAGAAACGAATTTTTTCTTTGCGTGTATCTGTGCATTGAAAAAAAAATTGTCATAAAATTAAAGAAATGCTCCAAAGACATCATTAGTCTTCAAAATAAGTACATTTTGTACTTAAAATATAGATAATTTCAATAATATTAAGTAATTTACTTAATTTTAAGTTCATTTTCTTAATTTTAAGTACAAAATGTACTTATTTTGAAGGCTAATGATGTCTTTGGAGCATTTCTTTAATTTTATGACAAATTTTTTTTCAGTGTGTGTTGGAAGCACTCTATACTCGACAATTTTGTTTGTTTATGCTGCCGTTTAAATCAAAATGGACCTCGTCAGTTCAGTTTCCGTCTCCGCCATCTGAAGCATCTTCTGGCAAAATTCCAAGCGAATCGGGAAGTCTGCTGCGTTCAGTTTGTTGGCCATTTGAATTGTATATGGGAATAACTCCAAATCTTGTATTCCCATTTGAGCAGATAAGCTTCTTGTCGAAACTCTTGGGTTGTTTTGTATGGCAGCAGCTACAGCAGCGATTATTTCCTCCACCCGAACTGAAGGGTTTCGATGGTAAAGTCTTCTGTTGACTGTCCCATTTCTCAGAAAAATTGTTAACAAGTCTCATTATGGTCCATCTGCTCGGAGGATGGCCGCCAAACGAGCGCCTACACGCTGAAAAAAAATCGCTTCTGTAGTATATTGTCCCAAACATATTCGGCTTGAAATATACATATGTTTAGGGTACATTATAAATATATAATATTTGACACACACAAATATTATATGTTTGGGAGGATATTGCTCTAAACAAAAATATGCTTCCGTTCAAATATTTTTTATTTGGTACTAGTATTTCCGAAACAAAGATTAATTTGTAATTATTTAGTTTGGCAATGTATCAATGCCTTACCTTAAAGACAAGATTTCTGTTTTTCAGATGTTCAAAGAGCATTTTTTTTTATAAATTTTATATGTTTGTAAAATTTAATTAAAACTTAAATCGGATAATCTTTCGTAAATATAAATTGCATTGATGGATTGACAAAAAGTGATGAATTGGAATATTTATAAATTTAGACATTTTTGCCTATAAAGTTTAACACGAAAACCAGGAAAAAACTAACTAAAATTCGAATAAGTCAGCAAGATTTTAAAAATCTTTTTAAATAAAATATATTTGGAAAACTTCTTGAACAATAACTTTGTTTGTGTGTAAACACATATTTTATTTGTGAAATTCAGTCTGCAAATAAATTATGTTCTAATATATTAATATATGCGTTCCAAACAAAATTTCTTGATTTTCAAATAAAATTTATTTGTTAACAAATATATAATATTTAAAGAAATCGTTTCCAAGTATATTCTCTTTCGATTCAAACATATCAAAAATGACGAATTTCCTCCGTGTATACTCTCTTTGAACCGTAATTAGGGACTCTAGTAGTTGTCCCAGTTATCCATTTTTGTTAAATCTAAAAATCAATCTGTAAAATAAAAACCAGTAAGGAAAGACAGAAAGTCGGGCGGGGCCGACTATATAATACCCCACACCTACCTACCAATGCGAAAATGGGCATTGCGATACAAATTTGGCAGTGTTCATACATGTAATAAGCAAACTCTCTCTGCCGATTTTCGTACTGATCGGATATAAAACACGGTTTCTACTGCGCTACATGTCAAATCGGGTGTAACATATATATTGGGACTATGTTAAAATCTGAACCGATTTTTCCCGAATTTGGCAGTGTTCATACATGTAATAAGAAAACTCTCTCTGTTAAATGTCGTACTGATCGGATATAAAACATGATTTCTACAGCGCTTAAATGTTAAATCGGGTGAAACATATATATGGTGGCTATATCTAAATCTGAACCGATTTTCCCCGAATTTGGCATTGTTTATTCATGTAATAAGAGAACTCTCTCTGTTAAATTTCGTACTGATCTGATTTAAAATACAGTTCCTACAGTGCTTACATGCCAAATCGGGTGTAACATATATATGGGGGCTATATCTAAATCTGATCGGATTTTCTCCGAATTTGGTAGTGTTCATTCACGTAATAATAAAACTCTCTCTGCCGAATTTCATAAAGATCGGATGTAACATGTGGTTTCTACGGCGCTTGCATGTCAAATCGGGTGAAACATATATATGGGGACTATATCCAAATCTGAACCGAATTTAACCAATTTCAATAGGGATCGTCCTTGGGCCAAAAAAGAGCACTATGCTAAATTTCATCACAATCGGACCATAAATACGACCTGCACTTTGATTACAAGAATACATGGACAGACGGACATGGCTAAATCGACTCAGAAAGTGATTCTGAGTCGATCGGTATAATAAACAATGGGTCTATCTCTTCTCCTTTTAGGTGTTACAAACAAATGCACAAAATCATAATACCCTGTACCACAGTGTGGTGTAGGGTATAAACCAGTAAGGAAAGGCAGAAAGTCGGGCGGGGCCGACTATATAATACCCTACACCTCCCTAACAATGCGATAAAGGTTATTGCCATAATAATTTGGAATAATTGGTAAATGGGTAGAAACATATTATCTAATTCTGAAACGATAATCGCTAAATTAAGCAATATTCGTTTCTAAATTGAGAAACATCTTTCTGGAAAATTTTAATGATCGGAAGTAAAATACAACTTCTATAGCGGTTTGATACCAAATCAGGAGGAACAATCAATATAAATCTGAACCGATCTTCCCTGAATACTCATTCATGTAAAAAGACCTCCTTCTGTCGAATTTCGTACTGATCGCATATAAAATACAGTCTCTACAGCGCCTACATGTCAAATCGGGGGTAACGTATATATGGGGGCTATATCTAAATCTGAACCGATTTCTTCCAAAATTAACAGTGTTCATTCATATAATAAGAAACCTCTTTCTGCCGAATTTCATACTGATCGGATATAAAATAACATTTTTACAGCGCTTACAAGTCAAATCGGGGGTAACGTATACATGGGGGCTATATCTAAATCTGAACCGATTTTCTCCAAATTTAGCAGTATTCCTTTATGTAATAAGAAACCTCTTTCTGCCAAATTTTGCACTGATCGGATATAAAATACAGTTTTTACAGCGCTTACATGTCAAATCGGGGGTAACATATATATGGGGCTACATCTGAATCTGAACCGATTTTCTCCGAATTTAGCAGTATTCCTTCATGTAATAAGAAACCTCTCTTTGCCGAATTTCGCACTGATCGGATATAAAATAACATTTTTACAGCGCTTATATGTCAAATCGGTGGTAATGTATATATGGGGGCTATATCTAAATCTGAACCGATTTCTTCCAAATTTAACAGAGTTCATTCATGTAATAAGAAACCTTTTCCTGCCGAATTTCATACTGATCGGGTATAAAATAAAGTTTTTACAGCGCTTACATGTCAAATCGGGGCTAACATATATATGGGGGCTATATCTAAATCTGAACCGATTTTAACCAAATTCAATAGGGATCGTCCTTGGGCCAAAAATAAGATATGTGTAAAGTTTCGTCGAGATCGGACCATAATTGCGACCTGTACTTTGATTACAAGAATACATGCACAGACGGACAGACAGACAGACGGACAGACAGACAGACAGACGGACAGACAGACAGACGGACAGACAGACAGACAGACGGACAGACGGACATAGCTAAATCGACTCAGAAAGTGATTCTAAGTCGATCGGTATAATAAACGATGGGTCTATTTCTTCTCCTTTTGGGTGTTACAAACAAATGCACAAAGTTATAATACCCTGTACCACAGTGTGGTGTAGGGTATAAAAATAACCAGATTCACTAAATAGAAAAAAAGTTATTTGGGTTTCTTAATGTACTTTATTTATCAGCCAGCCTGTACAAATATATAGAGATACAGAGAATATAGAGATTATACATATATATATATACATATAGATATAGAGATTATGTAGAAGTAACCTGAAATTGATAAGGTAAAATTGTAGAAACTATTGTGCTAAAAATATCTTCAAGACTCTACTTATACGAGTATGACAATTAGCCAATCAAAGAAAAAGAAGTAAAGACATATTAGGTTCGGCCATGCTGAATCTTATATACCCTCTACCATGGATCGCATGCGAATGGTTACGGGTGCTAATAAACTCATTATACCAAATTTCAGCTCAACTCGAACGTTTGTAAGTGTAAATTTTGATGAATTTTTCAAATTTGTATGGAATTCCTTTGTAATAGAAATCGAATAACCTGTACAGTTTTGTCGTATTGTCTTATAGTCGCGAGAAATTTTACGTATTTAAGCCATAAATACCTTTCTTTTGCAGCATTTTAACTGAATCTTTTCAGTATGTATATCATTAAGACAAGAATTCATCGCAGTAAACATTTTTTAAATCAGTTCATATTTTGTTATAGTCCACCTATAGATGTCGCTCCCAAAAAGGCCTATTTAAGCCATAAACACCACATTTTCGAAGACATTTAGCTGAACCTTTGCAGTTTATATTCTATTTTGGCAAGAATTCTTCTCAATAAAATATATCCAAATAAAATTTTGTTTTGTTGTAGTCTCCGTATAGATGTAGCTCTCAAAAAGCTATTTTAAGCGATTAATACCACATTTTTCAGGTGAAGATTTTGGATAAAAATTGCAACTTTCGTTTTTATACCCTACACCACACTGTGGTACAGGGTATTATGACTTTGTGCATTTGTTTGTAACGCCCAAAAAGAGAAGAAATAGCCATAGTTTATTATACCGATCGTCATAGAATCAATTTTTGAGACGATTTAGCCATGTCCGTCTGTCCGTCTGTCTGTCTGTCCGTCTGTCCATGTATTCTTGTAATCAAAGTACAGGTCGCAATTATGGTCCGATCTCGACGAAACTTTACACATTTCTTTTGTTTGGCCCAAGGACGATCCCTATTGAATTTGGTTAGAATCGGTTCAGATTTAGATATAGCCCCCATATATATGTTACCCCGATTTGATATGTAAGTGCTGTAAAAACTTTATTTTATAACCGATCAGTATGAAATTCGGCAGAAAGAGGTTTCTTATTACATGAAGGAATACTGCCAAATTCGGAGAAAATCGGTTCAGATTTAGATATAGCCCCCATATATAAGTTAACCCCGATTTGACGTTTAACCGCTGTAGAAACTGTATTTTATATCCGATCAGCGCGAATTTAGGCAAAAAGAGGTTTCTTATTACATGAAGGAATACTGCCAAATTCGGAGAAAATCGGTTCAGATTTAGATATAGCCCCCATATATATGTTACCCCCGATTTGATATGTAAGCGCTGTAAAGACTGTATTTTATATCCGATCAGTATGATATTCGGCAGAAAGGGGTTTCCTATTATATGAATGAACGCTTTTAAATTTGGAAGAAATCGGTTCAGATTTAGATATATCCCCCATATATACGTTACCCCCGATATGACATGTAAGCTCTGTAAAAATGTTATGTTATATCCGATCAGTGCGAAATTCGGCAGTAAGGGGTTTCTTATTACATGAAGGAATACTGCCAAATTCGGAGAAAATCGGTTCAGATTTCGATATAGCCCCCATATATATTTTACCCCCGATTTGACTTGTAAGCGCTGTAAAAACTGTATTTTATATCCGATCAGTATGAAATTCCTATTATATGAGTGAACACTTTTAAATTTGGAAGAAATCAGTCAAGATTTAGATATAGCCCCCATATATACGTTATCCCCGATTTGACATGTAAACGCTGTAAAAATTTTATTTTATGTCCGATCAGAATTAGATAATATGTTTCTACCCTTATCGCATTGTTAGGCAGGTGTATGGTATTATATAGTCGGCCCCGCCCGACTTTCTGCCTTTCCTTACTGGCTTTTCAATAATTTACTTAAACAGAAAGGATAGTTTCATGATTTAATCATATCCAAAAGATTTTTCCAGTAATAAAATTTAATGCAATCCAAGGTGGAGGGTATATAAGATTCGGCATGGCCGAACTTAACGCTTTTACTTGTTACTCTTAGAATAGTCTAGAATGGGAGTATCGATATATAATCAGAGCTGCCATAAAACTGGCTGTACATAAAAAGATGGCTTTATGAGGGTTGCTATTTATATTGCGGTCCTGGCAATACCAGATGAAAACTGGAACTTCCATTGGAAAGTATGACATTTTTTAGCATAACTTCACTCAGACCGTTTTGTCATTTGAGCGCGAATTGTTTTGGTTACAGTGTGTTGAAAAATCACCTCCAAAACATGGTTTTGGAACGCTTCGACAGCTGCTTCAGGCGTCGAAAAACGTTGACCAAGCAGTTTTTTCTTGATGTGAGTGACTAAGAATAAGTCATTGGGTGTCAAATCAGGGATGTACGGCGGATGACCCATCAATTCGACGTTTTGGCCGGTTAAAAAAGCGCTGGTTTGAGCCGATGTGTCTGAGCTCGCATTGTCATGGTGCACATTGATTCGTCTTCTCTTGTTCGATTTCGAATTTCTCCGAAGACTTCAGACAAACAAATTGTGGTTTACCACACAGAATTGACCGTCATACGTTGCTCAAGCGGAACAGTCGCCACATGACCACAAGTGCTTCTTCCACGAACAACTTTTGTTGGATTTGGCTCGTCTTCGAAGACCCACCCGGTCGATTGCTGTTTTGTTTCGGGCTCATACGCATAGATCCAAGATTCAACACCTGTGACGATCTTATAAACGTCTTCTGAAGCACCTCGATCGTATTTTTTTTTCAAAATTTCTTTGCACCAACACGAGCCGTTTTTGAGCCATTGTCAAATTGTGCGGGATCCAACGAGAAAAAAACCTTTTTTACAGCCAGGTGCTCATGCAATATCGAATGTATGCTGGGGGAAGAAATGCCCAAGGATGCCTCTATCTTACGGTATGTCACATGACGATCTGGCATTATCAGTTCACGCACGGTACCAATGTTCTCTGGCACAACGGCCGTTTTTGGACAACCTTCGTCTTTGAGCGAGCGTCGGCCACGACTGAATTCATTAAACCAGTGCTACAGGACGGTGCTTCATCGCCATACAAAGATTTAAGTTCATCGATGCACTCTTGTCGTGATAATCCACGTCGAATGTTGTGAAAAATGATCGCACGAAAATGTTCAAGAGTTAATTACATTTTTTGCCAAACTGATTTTTTCAAGTCACTGTAAACAATGGTCGTACGTCAAAACGTTCTGAGTACGTTTATGCTAAAAAATGTCAAACTTCAAATTGGAAATGTCAGATGGCGCCAGGCAACACTTAGTGTTGCCTAGGCCAGAAATATATATAGCAACCCACGTATAGCTATTTTGGACATACAAAAATATACTTTTTGGTACAAAATATGTTTTCGCAAAAAATTTTAAGTGCAAAAGTTTTATCACATAAGGGTCAGAATATTTAATATCGAGTTCATTTTTGGCTAAAATGTTTATAAGCAGTTCCACGCCAAACGGGACGATTTTTGACATCACTATTTTTGATTGCTTTTGTGTATGCATGATTTACCTGAAAATATCTTATTCGTAGTTCAAGAAAAAATTTAAAAAAAATTTCTTTAAGAGTTATGAGCAATTTATTCTTTTGTTTGTATCTCCTGAAATACGTGGCTATATATATTAATGTGCTATACCTTGGCATGGAATGACTCATATAGGAAAATAAGATATCGCTATAATTTTTTAAAAATTTTTTTTTAAGAAATGTATGCCCATTTTAATTTTGAAAAAATTAAAAAAATTAGTTTTTGTGTTTTACGAAATTTGTAACTCTCGAACGGCTGAACCTATTTTCGCAAACTTTTACCATTATTTGTAAAAAAAAATATTTAAAAACCTTTGCAGAATAAATTGCCCCACCTCGATGTTCTTCAAATTTTCACATATTTGTCGCACTCTCACACATCCAGAACAGTAAAAATTTTTTGTGAGACTCAATATTTGTAAAAATTATGGACGAAATACCAAGACTAGTCTGAAAATGTTCGTCTGTTTTTGCAAAACACTGCACAGTGGTACGAATTAAAAAGGGGGAAATAATTCGACAATTTCTTAACCAAATAACCGATTGCGACCGACCTTCGCATGGTAGATGAAGAGGTGTTGGAGAAGCTAAGTTTTATATTTGGGCCCCCTATGTCAGATAGGGGCGGAGCTAGAGGGCCTCAAAGTTGGCCACATCGGGTGAAGAAAATGTTCAAGCACGTGTGACTCCTGTTTCTATTTCGATTTATAAAATTTAACAAAAAACTTTGTACACCTAATAATTAAGTTTTATATTTGTGCCCCCTATGTCAGGGGCGGAGCGAGAGGGCCTCAAAGTTGGCCACATCGGGTGAAGAAAATGTTGAAGCACGTGTAACTCCTGTTTCTATTTCGATTTATAAAATTTCACAAAAAAACTTTTTACACCTAAGAATTAAGTTTTATATTTGTGCCCCCTATGTCAGGGGCGGAGCGAGAGGCCCTCAAAGTTGGCCACTTTGGGTGAAGAAAATGTTCAAGCACGTGTAACTCGTGTGTCTCTTCTGATTTATAAAATTTCATAAAAAACTTTTTACACATAAGAATTATCTCGTATAGTTACCGAGATATCTGCAATTAAAAAAAAGATTTTTTTTAATTTTTTCCCTTATATATATTCCGTTCTTCAAAAAAATTTACAAAAATTGTGTCCTCTTTAAAACAAAGTAAACTTTGCAAAAATCGGTTCAGACGTTAGAGGGTAATTACAAATTTCGTAAAACACAAAAAGTAATTTTTAAAATTTTTTCAAAAATTAAAATGCCCATAAAATTTTTTAAAAAAAAAATGATAGCGAGATCTTATTTTACCTATTTGTAACTGCCTATAAACATTTAAGTCACAAATATACTACATAGGTCAATATTAAATATTCTGAATCATAAATGATAGATTTTGCACAATTCATCTCGGAGTCGGAGTCGACTATAATTTTTCGACTCCAGACTTCAACTCCACAGCCTCGCATTTCTCACAATGTAAGGGTTAACTTTAGTCGGTTTACTCGACGGCAATTTTCTAACTTGTTTATGATATAACTACCGTATTGTCAGGTTTTTTTAGTTTCCCACAACAATGTATTTTACGATAAGATTCCAAAAGATTGGCTAAGACACACTCGCTGGTTTTGATGACACAATTCCAATTTATGTCACAATATATATTGTTTTTACGTCACTCACTTGTTGTACTTTCAAACAACCGATTGTGAGTGATTTTTATTGAATTTGATCGATATCAATTTCATATCAAATTACTCTAACGCCGCCACTTGTAGCCAATACATCTGCGGCATTTTTGCTTAAGATGTTGTAGCGTAGGGTGGATCGAATCAACTGATTAACTTTTCAGATTACAATTTTCGGCTTTATAAAATAAAATTAATTATTTTTCCATATTCGCAACAGTTTTTTGGTATTTTTTCAGAAGAACTTTTTAGCAATTAATAGGTAATGCAAAAAAACTATTGAGAATATGCATAAAAAACGGCAGGAAAATAAGGTAATATGTGCTAATTTTCTTCCCATTTGGCAATGTTTGTTTTTGAATCAAGAAACACCTGTCAGCTAAATTTTATAATAACTGGATGTTAAATAAAACCTGCTACAGCAAACTGATACCACAACGAAAGGAACGTTTATATGGTGGGATACATCTAAGTACATATGTTTGCAAAATTTCAGGTGCACGATTATGCTACCTTGATCTAGGCAAAGATTTTTAGATTCAAATAATGCAAATATTAGATACATGAAGAGTGATTGTTTAAATCAAATCAAAATACACAATACATATTTTTTTCGGCTACTATTGTTTTATTCGAAAGAGCAATTATACCCACTATTAATGAAACGAATAGATTAAGGGATTTCATACGATGGAGTTCATACCTAAAGCGGGACAAATAGAGCATATTGGAGCAAAAGACTTCAGACCAATTAGCCTATCCTCCCTACCTATTGAAAGGTCTGGAAAGACTTTTTAGATTATTTCATTAGTATACAAAACTCTTGGTGGGGAACCTACATGCTTATAATATGGGAAAGTCTACAGAATCAGCACTGCACGAACTTGTGAGCACTATCGAATCATCCATACATTTCAAAGAATTCACCATGGTGGCATTTCTAGACCTAGAAGCAGCTTTTAAACAATATTCACTCAGATGCGGAATTGCGGCATTGTCACATCTAAAGGTAAACTCTAGCCTGATTAGACTAATTCAAAGCCTGCCCCTCAGAAGCATGTCTTGGATCCACAACTCTAACAAGGTGTTTAAACAGAGGTTTCTACTTATTTTGAAGCTAGGGTGAAAGAAATCTTGCTAGATCTAGAACGTTGTGGCATATGCGGACGACGCACAGTGGTTCAGTGTAATTTTTTACTGGCCAAAACTAATAACTTAATTAATATAATTATTTTTTTTGTTTGACAGGTAACTCCTTAAGCTTTTCGCCAGTTTTCATTTCAATAAAATCGGGTCAGCAGTTATTGAGGAATTCAAGGTCAAAGCTGAAGTTTTGAATTTTTTTTAAGATTTAGCATGGAAATGTGGAGTTTTGTTTTGTTTTCATCTTCTTTATTTATTAAAAGAATGTCATACGTTGATAAATAAACCATTTTAATAACAAATTTTGTAAAACTAAAAAAATCTGTTTTTCGACAAAAAAATGTCCTCGATATTTAAAAAGACAGCTTGCATAGCAAACTTTTTTTATATTTTGTATTTGAACAACATTAATGGAAAGCATTTATTTTTTACTTATATGTAACAGAAACAGAAAATTATAATTTTTATTCGTTCGGTTGAAAAATTGCCTGCAAATATTACATATTTTGTTCCGTATTATTTCTGTCCTCTAGCAGCCCTCTTGCATCTGCACCTAAGTCCCGATGTTCTACTTTCTATTGATTTCGAATGCTGGAGATGAGGGGATTTGACGTTGCCAACAACATATTAAATAGATCTTCGTTTGTACAATTTCGAGATATTTTTCTGGTATTGTGCAAGTCTCACGGACAATTTGTACAGTCTTGCGTAGAGCAGGTGCGGTGGGTGCCTTATTTCGACCAAAACTTAACTTCAATAAATGAACGTAAATGATTCATTTTGTTCAACAGAGATTTTGTACTGACTTTCTGTCAAGATTTGGAGCGGGAAAGAGGTGTCACTGTTAAAATATCATATGATTCAAAAAGAAACCAATAGATGGGCCACACTGTATAGTTTATTTAATTTTTCTTCGTCTAAGGAATTTTACTGTAAAAATATAGATTTTTTAGACTCGTGACATTTTTCATTTTATAGTGCAATCATTCGCCTGATTCGTAAGTGGACATGCTTGAACATTATTCCTCAGTAGACGTGATTGAGTGTGGTTATTATATTCAGCTATAAGTCTCGGATTTAAAATTTCGTTATTTATTTTCAATTTAATAAACATCACATTAATAATTTAATAAACATGAAAATTTGGTGTCACATCATCTGCGTGTCTCCCCACCCTAGGGTACGAATCTCATCTCTTAGCTCATCACACTTATCTACTAGTCGCTCAACTCAGTCCATCATTTGGTTCATTCTCATTCGTTTGTAAGTATTCACGCACAACTTGAGTTGTTGACTGACTGATAGGTGAATGCTGAATGATGGATGGATGGACTGAAGGACGGACTGAAGAATGGTGAGGAATGACTGGAGGTGAATGGTGGTGAATGGTTTATTACTTGGATGGATGAGTGGGTATACGAGTACTAACTACTGGTACATCCACAATAATGTGGATGTGCATTTAATCTTGTAACGCATTTTGCAATATTTTTGCTGTTCTTTGCTTAGTCGTCAAAACTTGAATTTTTCCGGAGTAACTACCTACCATGTCTGCAGGTCTCCATGCTCCATCCCAGCAAAAAAAAGCATCCAAAGAAGCAATAAAAATCCCCAACTTATGATCCGGAAGTTGTTCTAATTTGGATTTTCACCAATGAATTTAACAAGGGGTTGTCGCGCCGGGGAAGTACTTCTTTGTCACCACTTTTGCACAACTCCTTTTAAAGCACTGTAAGATTTGCTTTTTTGGTGTTGTATTTATTTGATGAAAGTATGTCATTCTTATTAACACTTTGGGTCCAGAGATTTCTTATTTTAAAGGAATACAAATGTTGAACGTATAAATAATATACTATTGGCCAAAGAGATCAACGATCATATATATGTATGTATGTTTAGGACATTTGAAGATGTTTGTAATCAGTATGGTGTAGCTGGCTCTTGAAAAGTGTGACCCACTAATAAAAAATTATTTTTTATTTTTAGTGTGACCCACTAATAAAAAGGTATTTTTATTTTACACTGTAATACATAGCACATTTGTGCGGCGCTATGTATTTTCCGTAGCCCCGGTTCAGAGAGTAGTAAAGTACCACAGTGTGGTACTGTATGTATGGTATGCTATATTTAATTACCATAATTTCTTTTAAAATTATTTAATTATAACCTACACCACACTGTATTACAATTTATTATAATTTTATGCATATGTTTCTAACACCTAAAATGAGAAGAGATATATAGAACCATCGTTTATTATACCGATCGACTTAGAATCACTTTCTGAACCGATTTAGCTATGTCAGTCTGTATGCATTCTAGTAATCAATGTGCATGTCACAAATATAGTCCCATCGCAAAGAAATTTTGCATATTTCTTTATTTTGGGACAAGACAATTCGTATTAAAATTTAAAGACAATCCGTATTTAGATATAGGGACTGTTTCTGTAACTTATTTTCTTTCGTCTAGGGCGAACGATCAAAAATCTCTGAACTATTTGAATATCAGTTTAGAACCAGATATCTTAATATATATGAATGTACTTCGATTTAGCTCATACCCTCTATAGAAGACATAAATTCTTTCGATATTCATGAAATTTGGTAAAGAGTATCTTATTTCAACAGTTAATATCTGTGTGAACAATATCGGTTCAAATTTATATATAGCCCCAGATACTCGCATGTATGTGTTCCTTCCGATTTAGCATTTAAACTCCATAGAAGTCATATTTTAGTCAAATGTACTATATTTTGCACAAAGGATTTTTTAATCCGAGAATAAACGGTCACTAGCAAGATTGGAAAAAGGTGTTTCCGTGTTTTACTTCAGATCATTATTAAATTTGGCAGAGATTAGTTTATAGAATCATGAACACTGCGAAATTTGATAAAAAAAATGGATACCATTCAGATAAAGGCCAAATTTAAATACAAAGCCCATATAGAATTTTGCATCTAAAAAAGCTGTCAAACACGATTGACAAAAATCAATACATCAACAAGATAACTACTTCAAAAGTTAAATAGATGAATACAGTACGTTCTGTTTAATACAATCTGGGTTACGCCTTTTGTGCTTTATCAAAAACGATCAATTGATGTTACGTCTTTTTTTCTTCAATAAAATCGTGGCTTTTGGACGAAAAACAAATTTCCATTTTTTGAGTGTTACGCTCTTGGGCATTTCTGGTGACGATATATCAATATTTGTGGAAAGTAATATAACGTTTTATTAATAAATTCAGCATTTATCGCAATCCAATGTACTACAATTCCACAATTTAACATATTTCGAAGAAAATCAGCATACTTTGAAATTACTTTATGTTATTTTAATCGACTATGAAAAAGTCGACTTTTAGGTCCGATTAATCGACCTAGTGGACTGAAACGAAATTTGGTTGATGAACAAGTCGAAAGTGACTAGCTTCCAGAACCATTCACTAATTCTGATATATCCGCCATATAAATATATATTTCTTCCCTTTAGCACTATAGAGGCAGTATTTTACATATATTTCAGCTTTATTTTACATCCAATCGTTTTGAAATTATGCATTCTTGGGTTAATAATTTATGTTCCGAAATTGCATTTTGGTTAGTTATTTAGGAGAACTTCATTAAATGCCGAAAAAATGTTCATACTTATGATTTGGAAGTACTTATAATGTTATTCTTTTGGAAGTACTTCCTTTATTTTTTGCTGGGATGTGATGAGATTTATGCAACCATTACCGTTGGTTGTTCTACTGAACTCATCTTATAACGTCGTCTGTAAGTCATATTCCTATTGAAATTGCTAAAATTCGGTTCAGATTTTGATATAGCCCCCATATATATCTTACACCCGATTTGACATGTTTGCGCTGTAGAAGCTATATCAGATCAGTAATTTTGCGGAGAGAGTTCTCTTATTATCGTACATGAATAAACACTGCCATAGCAACAAAATATTATTTTCTTCTTTTATCTGAAAAGTAGATGTCTAACGAAATAAACAAATCTTAATTGAAGAAAACCGAGGGATAAATGAAGAAATTATAGCACTTTTGGGAGAAGTAAGGAAAATTAAAAAAAAATAGTAAAGCGTGGTTAAATTGTAAGGGCCGATGTTGAATTTGAACCACACCTAAACCTCAAGTTTTTTTCTGCATTTCATTTGACATTTCTCAATTTCAGACTAACTCAATTTGAACCATGAAAAGATACACAATCGAGCAACGCGTTAAAGTTTTTTAAGCCTTTTACGAAAATGGGCGTTCAAATCAAAATGCATTTCGTACACTTCGTGATGTTTTTTTGATCAGCATAATCGACCAAATGTGTCCACAATCGGGAGAATTGTGCGCAAATTTCAGCAAAGCGGGTCTGTAGGAGATGTGAAAACACCTGTGCATGCTCACCCAGTTCGTTTGGTGCGGCTTATGGGCTGGCGACGTCATCGGGCCATTCTTCTTCGAAATGAGGCCGGTCAGGCAGTTAGTGTGAATGGTGTTCGATATCGTGAGATGATAACGAACTTTTTATGGCCCGAACTGGAAAATATGGATGTGGAAAATATGTGGTTTCAACAGGACGGTGACACTTGCCACACAGCTAACGAAACAATGGCTCTTTTGCGCAACAACTTCAATGACCTAGTTATCTCACGTCGTGGCGATGTCAGTTGGCCGCCAAGATCATGTGATTTGACACCGTTGGAATTCTTTCTTTGGGGTTTTTTGAAAGAAAATGTGTAAGTCGATAAGCCAGCAACAATTCAAGATGTAAAGGATGAGATAATTCGGTACATTAACGGCATAGAATCTCAATTATGTCTCAGCGTCATCGAAAATTTGGACCATCGGATGGAGGTGTGCCGCCGAGGTCGCGGCGGCCGTTTGGCCGATATTTTGTTCCATACATAATTGAAACATACCAATATTATCATAATAAAAATAAATTACAATCATTTCCTAAATAATTTGTGTTTCATTCAAAAACAACATCGGCCCTTAAAATTTAACCACCCTTTATTTCATATTTATACCCTACACCACTCTGTGGTACAGGGTATTATAAGTTTGTTTCATGGCAGATGTTTGTAACATCTGAAAATAACACAGCTAGACCCACCTTAAAGTATACCGATCGACTCAGAATCACTAGCTGAGTCGATTTAAGCATGTCTGTCCGTCCGTCCGTCCGTCTGTTCATGTAAAGTTGTTCGTCGACTACAGGTCTCAATTTCACTCCGATCGTTCTGAAATTTTGCAGTTTAGAGCATTCGCAACTGTTAAGATTGCTATTGAATTTGGTTGAAATCGGTTCAGATTTAGATATAGCTCCCATATATATCTTTCGTCCGATTTGGCCTTTTAGTCCTATAAAAGCTGTATTTTACATCCAATCGTTTTGAAATTTAGAATGGTAGAGTTTCTTGATCCATGAACCAACACTACCGAATTTGAAGAAAATCGGTTAAGATTTAGCTATAGCTCCCATATATATGTTTCGTCCGATTTGGCCCTTTAGTCTTATCAAAGCTGTATTTTACATCCAATCGTTTTGAAATTTAGAATGGTAGAGTTTCTTGATCCATGAACCAACATTGCCGAATTTGAAGAAAATCGGGTAAGATTTAGCTATAGCTCCCATATATATGTTTCGTCCGATTTGGCCCTTTAGTTCTATAGAAGCTGTATTTTACATCCAATCGATTTGAAATTTAGAATGGTAGAGTTTCGTGATCCATGAACTAACATTGCCGAATTTGAAGAAAATCGGTTAAGATTTAGCTATAGCTCCCATATATATGTTTCGTCCGATTTGGCCCTTTAGTTCTATAGAAGCTGTATTTTACATCCAATCGTTTTGAAATTTAGAATAAACTATTTAAACATGAACCACAAAATTTATATATCAGAGTTATTCAATATTACGAGAGTGGTGTAGGGTATTATATAGTCGGCCCGCCCGACTTTAGCCTTTCCTTACTGGTTGAATAATGTTTTTGATTTTTTATTGCTTATTAACTTTCAGCTGAGGCACAGTGCCTCACATTTATTTTATAAACATTGACTATTTGATGTAATTATAAAATTGTCGAGGTGACTAGATTTTATGATCGTTCGTATCTATACATAAAACTGTATGTACCATATGAGATTACATTGAATGAAGTAGAAAGGCAATCAACAATATTTATGTTTTTTTTATTTTTTATGAGGTTGCCGTTCAGTTATCCCTTTTTAGGGCATTAATACTGCGAGTACTAAAATTAGATAGACCCACGAAACAGAAAGTTAGTTTCTATATTTGAAGCGAAATATATAATATTTTGGTACACCAGTTAAAAATCTGAACGAACCGTGGACGCCTAGTATATTATATAGCTTGTGTCATGCAAATCATACTCGTTGGAGTATGCGGAGTATGCGGTAAGTTCTATTCGGTTAATGTATGATACTGTTTCTGTAATAAAACGTCTCACTTTAAAGCATCATCTGCAATTTGGAATACCCATGATTTGGAGGCACCCATCCACTCATAATACAGCTTGCTATTTTTGTCTAAGTAGTCGGATTGATGTTTTTGCTTATATTGAATTCGCCATATGTGAGAGGGACATATAAGAGACATTGCACTTGCATTTTATTTTATGAGGATTGATGTCAGACATTATAAAATTATAAAGATGACGAGGTTTTATGGCTGTTCGTAACCCTCCATAAAACATGATATGCAACATGAGAGTTATATTGGATGAGATCCGCTCAGATAGAGGGTCATTCAATAATATTTGTGGTTTTTTATTTATGAGGTATCCATTCAGTTACGCCTTTTAGGGGCATAGACATCCCAGTCGTATATACAGGTAGTAAAATTATATGTACGCAAAACAAAGTAGAACGCGGCAGTCTTGAAAATATTAGGTGTCTACTTTCGAAGCAAACTATATGTCAGCTACAGGTACTGCAAATTACAAACCTAAAACCCTGAATTTATGAATGAAATTTATTATTAATAAATTAGTGTAATTCAGCGCCTTAAAGAGATAAGTCGATTTTCTGAAAAATATTACAAAGTTATATTTCGAAGTATTAGTAAAAGGCAAAGAACTTTTCAATGTGTAAATAATCCCGACAATTTCAGCTACATATGCGGAAAATATGTAATTAAAAAATTCGAAATATATATGTAATATTTTGGTATACGAGTTAAAAATATGAACGAACCGTGGACACCTAGTATTTTGTGTAATGCGTGCCATGTAAATTTTACTCGATGGACTAGTGGAAGAATGCGGTAAGTACTTTAAAATTAATGTATTACAATGTTTTGTGGAATAAAACGTTTTAATTTTAGACTTCACGTGGAATTTGGAATACCAATGATTTGGAGACAACCATTCATTCACGATACGGACTGCTATTTTTGTCTAAGTTAATAGATTGGAGTAGGAAGTGTCCAAGTATAGCTAACAGCCTAATAATGGAAACATCATCAAGTTCCACTGAGTTCTCAACTCTGAGCGATTCAAGATTGAGTCAGAAGTCATCGCTTTTAACTCAGTTTTAAGTCATTGATCTAGTGAGAGATTTGGAACTGACCAAAGATTAGGTAGAACTACTTGCATCTGGAATGAAACAGTACAATATTTTGCCCCCAGATGTTAACATATCATATTATAGAGTCCGTGATATACCTTACAAACAATTTTATACAACTGTGGATAACAGATGCTTTTGCAAGGACATTCTCGGATTGTTCGAGGAACTTAATCAAACATACAATTCAAAGGAATGGCGGTTACTTGTTGACAGCAATTAAGAAAGTTTGTAAGCAGTACTTTTACACAACGGAAATCAGAAACCGTCGATGCTGTCAACACTAAGGAATCATATGAAACAATGGCTAAATTGATTAAATACATAAAATATGAACATGACTGGAAAATTTGTTGCGATTTAAAATTAGTTGGTAAGTTATGCCTCTGGGATAGCTCTTTAAAAATTTCGTAAAAGCCTTAAGGAAAGATGGCAATTCACTCTCATATTTAAACAGTTTATTTAAAAGTATTTAGGCCCAACTATAATATGCATAAGCTAGCTTAAGCAACTGTGCGAATGCATGAAATCATATGTGTCAAACTATAATGTGCTTAAGTGAACTTTTCGTTAAGTTCTCTCAGTTCCCAATTGCTTAAGCAGGGTGCGAAATTTAACGCACATTCCGTACGGTATTGCTTATGCATATTATAGTTGGGCCTTTTCTTTTAAAAAAATCGACGAAGGAGTTTTTGATGGGCCTAAAATAAGGAAACTGATGAAAGTTGTGAATTTCGAATCATATTTGATGCCGAATGAAATTGCAGCATGGAGGTCGTTTAAGCTTGTAGTTTCAAATTTTCCTGGATCCAAAAAAATTATGAAAGAATTGGTAAGAAATATATTTGTCTATATTTATGTATATAACACATATGTATGTATTCTTCTAACTTATTTTTCGCTTTATGTATTCCAACAGGTGTATATATGTCCCTCAAAATAATTTCTTGCATTCTCATTTAAACTTTTTCCCCGAGAATCTTGGCGACGTAAGTGACGAACATGGCTTAATTAGAACAGATTTCACAATCACTTCTAATTAAGCATCTACATACATATAATAAACAAAAATGTATAAATATAAATAAACAAAATGTCAAAGAAAGTAGCAAATAAAAACACTATTTAAACAAAAAAGCGCCAGTTTTATAAAATTTCCTTACGTCTACAAAAACTGCTACAATTTCTTCATTTATCCATGGATTTTCTTTAAATAAGCTTTGTTTTTTCGTTAGATTTCTAGACAAAAAAAATATGTTTTGGGTTTTTTCGGACGAGATAAAAACTATATTTATAACATAAAATCAATTATTTTCTAATTGTTTTATCGACCGCTACTAAACTACAGTTTATACATGAAAATGACATTCACAAGACTTGTAGCCCTGATATTTAAAAGAAAATGAATTTAAAAGGAAATTTTGGCATTATCGGATTTATACTTCCAAAAATATGGCCCAAATACAAAAGGTATGTTCGATGAAAATTGGAATTATAAAGAAAATTTTTTTAAAAAAACTTTACCATAAACCTTTTTAGGTCTAGGACGCAAAAAAATTTTTGTTGTTGCATAGTTTTATTATGGCATTACGAAATTATCTCACAATTCTGCCCCCACAGTGCGGGCAGATCGATTTAAATTAAACTATTTTAAGGAGTCTATCGGATAAACGTTGAATACGGAATTCCATTATAAGTCTGCAATAGTTCAAAATTACTTTCAGAGGAGATCATTTGGTCAACAATTTTATTTACAAAAACGACTATTTCCTGCTTGGTGACACGGTACGTTGCAGTTTTTTCGTAGTGTGTGCTCGTTTCAATTCCACTTTCTACGTGTTATAATTATGTGGACCGGGTCAATGTTGCATCTCGTATAAATATCGCAGTTGCTTATCACGTTTGACCGAAATATTCTCAGAATACGACAAAGACAGCGGACAGTAGAACCAGAGTATCATTTGTAAGCCAATTTCCGCAGGCATAAATTTTGGTTAAATTTAAAGGGGCGATGTTGATTTTGAATAAAACACAAATTATTTGGAAATTATTGTCATTTCTTTTTATTATGATAATATTGGTATGGTTCAATTATGTATTGAACAAAATATCGGTCAAATAGCCGCCGCGACCTCGGCGGCACACCTCTATCCGATGGTCCAATACTTTAGCTCGTAAATTTTTGCTGGTTTATCGACGTACACCTTTTCTTTTAAATAACCCCAAAGAAAGAAGTCCAACGTTGTCAAATCACATGATCTTGGCGGCCAATTGACATCGCCATGACATGAGATAATACGGCCATTGAATTTGTTGCGCAAAAGAGCCATTGTTTTGCTAACTGTGTGGCAAGTGGCACCGTCCTGTTAAAACCACATATTGTCCACATCCATATCTTCCAATTCGGGCCATAAAAAGTTCATTATCATCTCACGATAGCGAACACCATTCACAGTAACTGCCTGACCTTTCTCATTTCGAAGAAGTATGGCCCGATGACGTTGCCAGCCCATAAACCGCACCAATCGAACTGGGCGAGCATGCACAGGCGTTTTCACATCTCCTACAGACCCGGTTTGCTGAAATTTGCGCACAATTCTCCCGATTGTGGACACATTTGGTCGATTATGCTTATCAAAAAACATCACGAAATGCATTTTGATTTGAACGCCCATTTTCATAATAACCTGAATAACTTTAACGCGTTGCTCGATTGTGTATCTTTCCATGGTTCAAATTGGGTTAGTCTGAAATTGAGAAATGTCAATGAAATGCAGAAAAAACTTGAAGTTTAGGTGTGGTTCACATTCAACATCGGCCCTTACAATTTAACCACACTTTATATGTTCCTTCCGATTTGGCTTCAAAGGGCTATATAAGGTGTATTTTACACCATATCGACTTAAAAATTGGCAGAGATAAATGAATTTATCTATTAATTAATAAGGACAAAAAATTTTTGTGGAAATCGTTTCAGATTTAGATATATGTAGTACTCATATCGATACCTCCATTCTAAAACATGTTAAGTCGACTTAGCATGTTTTTAGGGAAACTACATTTTTAATTTCTAAATATTTCAAAATATATTTTGTCAAAATTTGGTGTTTATCCGTCAACCAAATCGAAAGTTATTCACAAAACAGTACAGGTCATTCGATTTCCATCATAAAGTAATTCCACACAAATATAAAAAATTCATCAAACTTTGATCTCCTCTCCTGAAAAACTACCTTTTTGCACTTAGCATAGTTTAGAATGGAGGTATCGATATATGTATATGTTCCGATTTGGCTTCTAAGAGCAATAGAAGGTGTATTTTACATCAGATTGAGGTAAAAATTGAAACATTTGCGGAGATATGTCTCTTCACCCATTAATAAAGACTAAAACATTGGTTTGCTCCTTCCGATATGGCTTCTAAGAGCTGTATAAGCTGTATTTCACATTTTCAATAAAAACATCAATCTTCGTTGATTTGTAAATTTTTTTATTTCCAATGTTCTACATGTGAAATGCGATCCATATTTGAATTGAAAATATTTCCCTAGTATTTTTGTGGGTATACGTTTCACTACCCACTGTGCCGCCGGAATAAAAATCGACAACGAGAAAAAATGAATGAAGGGCTGCAATAAACATGCTGTTAGATTTTTCGCCGCGATGACAATGAAAATTATAGTTGTGATTATTGCTTTATTGTTATTTAATAATACTGTTCGTTTTATTTTGTTTTATTGCACGTTTGTTGAATTCACAATCACAAACGTTCACAGAGACTGTAATTTTTGTTTTCTTTTTACTCAACTAAAAACAAGAAACCCTCTTTTATTGTCTTTACAAAATTGCATCGTGTTTGCATAAAATTCTCATTTATCACAACATTAAGGCGAAACAAAACCGGCCGAACGAAGGAACATAATCCCTTAACCATAAACAATTGTTTTTTTAAATCTTCGACGAAGAAACCAATAACAACACAAACATAAGTGGAATGAAGAAACAAATTGTTTCCAAGAAATACATTTTGATTTAGCATCAGTAGGATGTCCCTCCATCCGTACGTTCTCCTATCCCACTCCCCTCAAACCATTATCACATTTTCAAAATTCTGGCTGAACATTAATTCTGACGAGAGAATAAGGCACCACATTTTTGGTACAAAAGTTTCAATGAATGTGTGTTCTTAAATTCATTAAACAACCATTCATTTCTTAAGGTTTTATAGGTTAAATCCATTCCATTTATTGTATCGCTCATCCCATTCCATTCCACTTCAATCCATACAATCCTTTCAATTTGTGTTTCGGATTTTAACTTTGGGTTCTGTTCTTTACCCTGATTCGGTGTCTTTTATTTTTGTTTTGGACTTTTGCCTGTGCATTGAAAGCGAATTTATGCTTAAAATGCAAATTGAAAATGTATTTAATCGAATTCACCGTGCGTTTCTTACGCTCCCCTTTTTTGCATAATCTCGGTGTTGCGATGCACGCATGCGTGTTAAGCTTTCTGCGCATGCGTGGCTTGAAGTGGTGATTATGTTTTGTCGGCTGAAACTTCTCAAAAAAAAGCTGTAAATCATTTGTTTGTGTACTTCTCGCCGATACATTGTCTTTCGGGGGCGAGAAAGATTCGTATTAAATTAGCTCAGTTTCAAAGTGGAAAAACCGCTAAATTGGGGAATATGTTAATTGGCTTGATCTTCACAAATACAAATAATATTCTATATACCTGTAAAATTGAAATACATATATTGAATTGCGTGTGTTATGTTCGAATAAAATAATAAATCTGATCAAAATCATCTAACCTAAAAGTATTTAAGACGCGGATAGACTTTAACCTCAAAAATATGGCACATCCGTTTTACTTTCCACTAACAAGTAATAAATTTCAAATAATAAAGAAGTAAGAATAGTGGTAAGTTCGAGCGGGCCGAATTTTATGAACGTATACGGGTATACCATCCACCGGAAAAATCTTTGAAGTGAAGATTAAGTAAATAAAGCAGGGATGTTGTTTGATATAATGTTGTAACATATTCTTTTAAAAATAAAATTATGGCTTAACCAAAGATATTTAAGAATGTCCTCTATATGTCGACTATATCAAAGCATAGACCGAAATGATAAATAACACTGTACAACAATTTCAAACTTTTTTCAAAATAACAGGGTTCTGTCAGTGGATTTTGGTAGAGGAGACCAAAAAAATATATACGTGTATCGGCGTTTTGAAAGATCGCATCGGAATTTTATTTTAGGGGGGGTTAAAGTTTTCCCCCCTTTGCTTGTTCGTTCTGCTCATCTGAGGTGTAGGGTATCTTCAGCAACTTTGTAGCAAATGCTTATATTTTTGTGGAATATATTAACCCTCTAGCATCCCCCATAACGGTGATTTTTGCATATATTTTAACAAATCGTAAAAAACTCCCCTAAAAATGAGTGGGGCGGAAAGATTAACTGGCTGACACACAAGGTCAAACGTTAACGTTCATAAGTAACATGCCACTCAAAAGTTCCGTTATGGTAATTTTGAGTGACAAAAATATAATGACAGAAATAATGAAGAAGAACAAAGGTACTTTTGGTAGTTGTTGAATAACAACCTTCTCTCCAGAGCTTGGAGAACCTACATATGTGAGGAATAATAATTAACCCTTTACAGGCAATCTTGAATTTGGCCGGTTTTTGGTGTTTGTGTTAAGTTTTGGGCTTTGGTGTGTAGTTAAATTTTATGGCCAACATTTTTGTAGAACATTTCAACCCAGCCCCACTCATTTTTAGGGGAGTTTTTTACGATTTATGGGGGAAGCTAGAGGGTTAATATATTCCACAAAAATATAGGCCTTAACATTTGCTACAAAGTTGCTGATGATACCCTACACCTCAGATGAACAGAACACATAGTTTTATATACCGACTTTTCCGACAACTCGCTCAGAAGTTATTGATATTTAAAAAATCTTTAAGATATCACTCTGTGTATTGGGTTTTTGGTGATAACTTCTTAATTTATGGTCCGATTTGATATTTTTTAAAGTTGGTATTTTTCAATTCTTTTCAGAAAAAGTATAATCTTTTCTTTTGTGTGATATTTTTATGGTTTGAAATTTAAACATAATTTTTTAAATTGTTTGTACTCTCCGATTTTCGCAATTTTCATATTTTAAATTTCTACGAGTATTAACTCTGTAACATATGTATAAACTTTGGACGGCAGTAGGCCTACAATTATTTATATATTTATAAATTTTTTAAAATTTAAAAAAATCGCTGCATCCCTCTGCTTGTGGCTTCGGAGTAGATGTTCCACGCCAAGGAACAAAATAAATGAGTCACTTCAGGTAGTATTTCTGCAAAAAAACCCACAACCCCCGCAGATCCCTTACCACTTTGCAACAAACAATACAAATTATTTGTTTGTGTCCGAGACCTAAACACTTTTTTGTGTAGATTAAGGCAAGGCATACTATTTTATGAAACCAAAACATTTTTTTTTTAAAAAATTTTTATTCTTGATTTCCAATTTTCATGGAAGTTACCTTAAGTATTTGGACCATATTTTGAAGAATAAGATCGATAACCTTTAAATTAAAAGAAATTATGAGGACTAGAAATGCCGGAAACATCGCTTCCACATGGAAACAAACATTTAGTAACTGTCGTTAAAACAATTAGAAAATTTTTGATTTTTTCTCAAAAGAATCGTTTTTTGTTGGCACGAAAAAAACAACAAAAAATAAAAAAAATGAAAAAAATTGTTTGTTCCATTTTTTGAAAGCTAGCTTCCTAACGATGTTAGCAATGCCTTTTTGCAAAAATTCTAATTCAGATTAGGTTTAAGTTAGGGTGGCAGCCGTATTTTTTTATACAAGCTCACATAGACCAGTTTAGGTCCCTAGTGTTACCACGGGCTAAAATGCCCCTCATCGAAACCAACCTGTTTGATATACAAATTTATCGATAGTACGAATATCGGTACTGGAAAGATCTGTTAGGCTGCCTGGAAAGGCCGACCTCAGTATGTCCTGTCGTCGTTTACTCAGAGCGGAGCAGTCGCATAGCAAGTGCTCAATGCTCTCCACTTCTTCCTCCTCTCCACAGCTTATGCAGAAGTCATTGGAGTCAATACCCAATCTTTTGGCGTGTTCGCCAATCACGCAGTGTCCCATCAGAACTGATGCTAACGTAGACAATCTTTGCCTCTTTAGTGCGAGGAGATATTTTGATCTTCTCAGGTCATACCTTGGCCAGATTTGTCTAGCTACTCTGCAGGTGCCGATTTCTGTCCATCTTTCGTTGGACTGCCTGATTGCCTCTTGCCTAAGCCAAAGCTTGCACGTGGATAGTGGCGCAACAATATATGCAAATTCTTCGAGAATTTGAAATTTCGTCCCTTTCCTAGCAAGTTCATCGGCTTTGCAGTTCCCTATGCACAGGAACCCATATGAGGTGTGTGGCAACACTGATCTTTATCGAAGTCATTAACTCATCTCCATTATATTGTAATCGATTAATTAATTGCGATCTCTAGCAGAAGTGTAAATGTAAACAATTTAAATAAAATTTAAGTTCCTCTACAAAGTTAATAAAGTTGATTTGTGTGTACTTTCTGACGGGTTATTACATTGGCGACGAGTGGTAAAACTATATATACTTGATATTTAGCATTAAATTGCGATGAGTTAATCGAAAATTTTCAGATTGGTGGAACACCACAAATTGCATTAAATTGCGGCAGACTTTCACTAAAAGTTGTTGTATTAGTGAAAGGGCATTAAATTGCGAATATTGGATTACCAAGGAGATTATAATATTGGTACGTTACCGATTAAATTCGGCATTATATGTAGAATGTAAAATGTGGACTGACACCCGAGGTGTAGACACATGTTGCATTTGTTGATTCAGTTTGACAAGATTATACTGATATTATCAAATATTGTTGTTGCAGCTGTTTTGGCTAGTTAAATGGCGGAAGTTATAAGACCGTTCCTTTGTGATGCAATAGACAAGTCACTACTACGCCACGAATGGGAAAAATGGTTGAGATCGTTTACTCTGTATCTGGCGGCAGAAGAGATAACTGATGATGTCAAGAAGAAGAATAAGTTACTGCATCTAGGTGGCCCCCAGTTGCAGGAAGTTGTGTTCAACATTCCTGGGGTTCTAGTGACAAGTAATGAGAAGGAGGGTATTAAGATTTATGATGTTTTGGTGGAAAAATTGAATGCATATTTCTCACCAATACAACATTTGAGAGGTATTTATTCCGTAATATAACTCCTATTGAGGGCGAGAATTTTAACAAATTTTTGCTACGGTTGCGCCAACAAGTGGCAAAATGTTCATTCGGAAAAACTAAGGAGGAAATTGAAGAAATTTCTATAAAAGATAAAATAATAGACTCATGGGCACCCCTTGATTTGAAAAAGAGATTGTTGGAGAAGGAGCAAAGTCTCTTAGAAATTGTAGATGCATGCAAAGTGTACGAGCAGATTAACAAGGGTTCTCGTAGCATGTTGATGGCTGCTGAAAAGGAGCAAATAAACAAAAGTTTCACTAAAGCCCATGCTCAAACAAATTCATCTATTGAGTGCAGCCGATGTGGAAGGAAGGGACACTTATCAAATACCCTTGATTGCCCTGCCAGGAGGGCAAGATGCAATAAATGTTCTTTACTGGGACATTTTGCAATAAGATGCAGAACTAAGAAGAGGAAAATTGATGACAACAACGTACCTTATAAAAAGAATCGCCCTACCGCTAATGTTCGATGCATCGAGGAAGAAGATAACGTTTCATCTGAGATTCGAGAATTTGGATGTTTTAAAATTTGGAATGATGGTCATAATGAGGAAAATATATGCTGCACTATTGGTGGAAAAGATATTAAAATTGACTCCGGATGCCGTTTTAACCTTCTAACCGAAAACGATTGGAACCTATTGAAAAATTCAGAGGCGGTAATGTGGAATATACGCTCACAATCTGCGAACAAATTTAAAGCATATGCTGCCAGCTATCCATTGGAAATTGTTGTGGTCTTTGATGCTCCTATATGTGTGAATAACAGAAACGAAATAATATCTTCGTTCTATGTTATCAAAGACGGGAACCAATCTCTCTTGGGAAGAGAAACAGCTCTCCAACTAGACGTACTGAAACTGGGATTGGATGTTAATCATATTCATGAGAAAGAACAACAACCCTTTCCTAAAATACGTGGCATTAAGGTGTCATTATCTATAGACCATACTATGAAACCAGTCCAACAACCAGTACGTCGTGTTCCTGTTGCACTGGAGGAGAAGGTTTCTAATAAAATAGACGAGGCGTTGAGACTTGATATTATAGAACCCGTTTTCGGTCCCAGTAGATGGATTTCTCCTATAGTTATTGCGTTCAAAGGAAACGACGACATTCGTCTTTGTATAGATATGAGATGTGCTAATCGGGCCATTCTTCGCGAGAATTACCCCTTGCCGACATTTGAGTCATTTATGAGCAGATTGAAGTCAGCAAAGATATTTTCTAGACTAGATCTTAAGTCTGCTTACCACCAACTAGAATTGGATGAGGCGAGTCGTGAAATCACAACCTTTGTAACACATAAAGGTTTGTTCAGATATAAACGTTTGATGTTTGGGGTAAACTCCGCTCCCGAAATTTTTCAGAAAATTATGGAAGGGATGCTTTCTAAATGCCGAAACGCTCTAAATTATATCGATGATATTATTGTGTTTGGAAACAGCGACGAAGATCATGATGAAGCATTAAAATCCGTCTTAGATATCTTGAAGAAAAACAATGTTACCTTGAACCAAGTAAAATGTGTGTGGAAAACTAAAAGGCTCGTGTTTCTGGGACACGTACTTTCGGCGGATGGGTTTACGGCGGATCCTGGAAAAGTAAAAGTCATACAACAGTTCAGAGCCCCGAAATCGAAAGAAGAGGTACGCAGCTTTTTGGGTTTAGTAACATACGTCGGAAAGTTTTTACCCGATTTGGCAGACACGACCGATCCTCTCAGGATGCTACTTACAAAGGATTCAAAATTTGTTTGGGGTCATAGACAAGAGGAGGCCTTTTCTAAATTGAAGACGTTTTTATCCGAAATACCAAACCTCTCGTATTTTGATCCGAAATTAAGAACACGGGTAATAGCTGATGCAAGCCCTGTCGCTTTGGGAGCAGTACTGTTGCAATTCACTTATGATGGTCAACCCAAAATTATCTCTTTTGCAAGTAAGAGTTTATCTGCGATTGAGAAGAGATATTCTCAAACTGAAAAAGAGAGTTTGGCTTTGGTTTGGTCGGTAGAGAGATTTTATTATTATCTAGCTGGGTTGGATTTTGAGCTGGTAACTGACCACAAACCCCTCGAGGCCATTTTCAAACCGACTTCGAAGCCTCCTGCTAGAATCGAAAGGTGGTTACTTAGATTGCAGGCTTTCAAGTTTAAAGTAATATATCGCTCTGGAAAGGATAATATAGCGGACTCAATATCCAGACTCTGCCAGATTTCAGATGAGGACTCTTTAGATGGGACGTGCGAGGAGTCAATTTTCCATGTGCTAGAAAACACAGTTCCTGCTACTTTAACAATTTCCTTAATTAGCATAGAAAGTGGTAAAGACATGGATATTCGAAATGCAATTTGCAGCATGGAGAATGAATGTTGGGATTCAAGTATATCAAATCCTTATTATGTTTTTCGTTCTGAACTATCGGCTATTGGATCAATTTTACTGCGTGGAAACCGCATCGTAATGCCAAAATCATTAAGACCAAAGGTATTAGAGTTGGCACATGAGGGCCACCCCGGGGAGTCAGCGATGAAGCGTCGACTTCGTTCTAAGGTCTGGTGGCCTTTAATTGATAGGGAGGCCGAGAGCTTCGTGAAAGGATGCCGTGATTGCCTTCTAGTTTCGCAGCCGTCTAACCCCACCCCAATGCAAAGACATCCGTTTCCAAATGGACCCTGGCAATTTTTGGCTACTGATCTACTGACCGCTGCCTAATGGTAAATATGTTTTAGTGATAATTGATTACTACTCGCGCTACCAAGAAATTGTTTTCTTGAGACGCATTTCTTCTGATGTTATAATCAAGGCGATGAAAGAAATCTTCTCTAAACTTGGACTACCCAAAACAATAAGAACCGACAATGGGAGGCAATACGTCAGCGATGAGTTCAAGAGTTTCTGCACCGAAAATAACATATCAGAACACCTCCTTATTGGCCTCAAGCAAATGGCGAAGTGGAGAATATGAACAAGTCTTTGGTTAAACGATTAAAAATAGCTGCGGCAAACAAACACGATTTCAAGGAAGAAATTCAAAAGTTTATATTGATGTACAATGTGACGCCACATGGAACAACTGGCTCCGCTCCAAGTGAACTGATGTTTAATAGACGCATTCGTGATAAAATCCCTGGTATTGAGGGCATTACGGAAGAGGTTATTGATTCGGTTGCTAGAGACAATGATCTGATGAACAAACAGAAAGGAAAAGAAAAGGCGGACTTGAAGAGAAATGCGAAAGACTGTAACATTCAGGCAGGCGACAAGGTGTTGTTGAAAAATGTAATTTTTCCCAATAAACTCACTCCGAACTTTGATAAAACGACGTATGAAGTTGTTGAGAGAAATGGAAGTGAAGTCAAAGTTGTTGGAGGAGGACGGACATATATACGAAACATAAGCATGGTGAAAAAGATCCCAGACGCTCAACTTCCAAAGGACGCAGCCATGGATCAACGTTTTCGCACGAAACCATCTCATATCGTCAAAGAACCGTTTTTGTCTACTACCGACTTGGTTTCATCGCCCATCAACAATCAGCCCTCATCACCAATCTTCAATACACCGGATGTGTTACCTGGACAACACGACTGCAGCGGGTATGATGCGTTCCAGTCAGAATCATCATCGTTTCCAGATCAAGGACCGTTGAAGTTGAAGCTGAAAAAGGTGGAAGGGATGTGACAACACTGATCTTTATCGAAGTCATTAACTCATCTCCATTATATTGTAATCGATTAATTAATTGCGATCTCTAGCAGAAGTGTAAATGTAAACAATTGAAATAAAATTTAAGTTCCTCTACAAAGTTAATAAAGTTGATTTGTGTGTACTTTCTGACGGGTTATTACAAGGTGTATATTAAACTGCTCAGCCATCTCGTTAAGAGATTTGCGGCAGTCGATGGCTGTTTGTGAATTTAGGGATGTTGCCTCCACAGATTTGATGGCAGCCTGGCTGTCCGAGTAAATTACAACGCCAGTGTTGGTTACTATTTTGCGACTCAGCCACTTCGCTACTTTCCATATTGCCATTATTTCGGCTTGATCGACTCTTTGTACCTCCACATTGATAGGCAGTTTAATCTTATTGTCGCTTTGGTTGCAACATCTCTCGCAACAATATTAATCGGCAGTATATGGAATAGGGCTTTTAGAGACTCGTTCGCTGTAGTCGTTAAGGCTCCGCTTATGCTCAGGCAGTCTGTTCTCTGAACCTTTGTTAGTAGGTTGGTGATGGTTAGTTTGTCAGTTGCCGTCCACCATACCACAATGCCGTATAGCAGTATAGGACGAACTACCGCTATATATATCCAGTGGACGATTTTAGGAGAGAGGCCCCACGAACCTACAGCCTTTTTGCAGGAATATAAGGCGGCGTTGGCCTTCCTTACCCGTTCCAATACGTTAAGTCTAAATAACAGTGTCCTATCTAGAATTATTCCTAAAAACTTTGCCCTTTCAGAAAAGACTAGATTTGTTCCATTTATCCGAGGTGGAGGGTCAACATGTGGGACATTATTCATCCTAGTAAAGAGAACCAATTCTCTCTTGTTTGGGTTTACGCCCAAACTGCTGCTTCTGGCACATCTAGCCAATTTGTTCAGAGCCACCTGTTGGATGTCTCGGAGGACGTTTTCGAATTTGCCACTCACTGCGACAGCCACGTCGTCCGCATATGTCACGACCTTGCAGCCACAGCGTCCTAGATCTAGCAGGATTTCATTTACCGCTAGGTTCCAATTAGTACTCGTCCTTGTGGGGTCCCTCTGTTTAACAACCTTGTTAGAGTTGTGGACCCAATTCAGTAACCGCTTGACTTCAAATTTGGTATGCGATAATATTTTTCTCTGTCTCCGGCTAAGTTCGAAGATGGGCCATATTGGTCCACTGCTTCTAGTACCTCCCCCACAAAGGGTTAACATTTAGTGAAATATTGATTCTATAATACCTTCTATATTACTTAACCCAATCTTTTGAAATTCCACACATAATATTAGTTTATTAGATGCTAATATTTCAAGAAGTTGCCATTTTGGACAAAAGTTTACAGCTTGCAACCACATTTTTCTAAAACATGAAGCGTTCTGTACATAACTTGGTACAGACGAATTTCCTAGACTAGGGACGATTCCTATTGAAAATAAGGTATATCGGTCCATGTATTGATATAGCCCCCATATAAAGGTCCCTTCTGATATAATTTATTGACACTCTGGAGAGCACAGGTTTTAATTGATCTGGCAGAAATTTAAGAATTTATAATTTATATACGATCCCAACTATTTTTTGTATCGTTCCATATGAAATAAGGAATCTTTTTCATTTATCTATTATTCTTTGTTTGTTTTACGAAATAAATATATTTCAGAAATCAATACTGAATTTATTTCAATGATTTTTAAAAAAATCCCGCTTTTTTGCAAAGGCATTCCCGGTTTTTGGACCAAATACTGCTGGTCACTTTATATATATCAGATATGTACCGAATATATGGTTGCTGGTCTAATAAGTTTATGTAGGGTATCATATAGTCGGCTCCGCCCAACATTAGCTTTTCTTTATAAGTTTTTGTTTGGCAAACAAATGAAATAACCGAAAAGGTCATTGGACACTAATGACAATCCAAACCCGAACTAACAATTAACAGGTATAGTAACCGGTTGGCGATTATTTTGTGATGTTTATAGGCAAAGACATAATTGGCCAATTTCTTAAATGAACAGAGATAACACTAAGCAACAGATATTTTACCACGATATGTGAAAAGTAACATTTGACGTTCCGAGGTCGAAAATATTTTTTTCTTAATAAACATTTTTGTCGAGGTCCTTTATTATTTTGTAGAACATGTCCAATAGACTGGCTTAAAGAAATATGATGATGTGGCAATCTTATATGAAGATTTGGTACGTTTTATGCATATTAACAAAATATTTCGTTTCGGCGATGGTCCAAATAAGAGCTATTCGCGATCGAAATAAACTCTAAAAATCAATGTTTTCTTGAAAAAAAATTAGACCATTAGGCACTTTTTATCAAACACCATTAAATTTGTTGAAAATATTCCTATATGAAGGTAATTTATTAATGTTTTTAATGCAGTTTTTAATAAATCAGAAAAAACACCTTTCCAATTTTGGTCTTAGGTCACTCTTTCGATGTGTTACATTTTAGCTCGTAGCAAATGATATACGAGTATACCCTCCTCTCTAAGGTGAGGGGATAAAAATCGATTCAAACATATCAAAAAAGGTGATTTGCCCCGTGTGCGAGTTAAAGATGTTACACATCGAATGAGTTTCCAAATATGTTATATGTTTGAATCGAAGGATAATATATTTGTAACATAAATTAAATATTCTATATATTTTTGAACAAATAAAATTGATTTAAAAATAAATACAATTTATTTGGAGCGCATATAATGGGCCCACCCTTTTAAATTTAAAATTTAAAATTTGAAGCACCGATTACTTTGACTTATGATTTGAGCCCTTTACGTAAAGCTCCAGAGACAATTGAAGCCTTGAAACATGAAATCGAAGTTGCCATTAAAGATATTCGACCCGAAACAGTCGAAAATGTACGGAAAAATTGGGTTGATCGGATGAGGTACTTTCAAGCCAGTAGTGGTAGTCATTCATATGAATGATATTGTGTTCTACTATTATTAAATGGCAAAGTTCAACATTTCCAATTAAAAATTACACTGTGCTTGAAATGGACACTTTGGAAATGTAATAGAAAGGAGACCCTACGGAGATATCTATTTTGACCATGCTGAATCCAGTGGTATTAGCCGTTTTTCAAGGTTAGCTCTTGTTTTCGCGATATTCGACTACAAAGTTTACTGGGAAATCAGAGAGGTTGGTTGCTTTAGTGAGGATTTTGAAATGGAATACTTCTGAAAACATGCTTCAGTCCAAAGAACAAAATAAAGGGAACCTTCGAAGAATTATTTCTCTCAAAACAGTCATCCACGCTTCTCACCCCCTTACCACTTACAATCAAATCTTACCATATGTCAAACGTCATACAAATCGTCAACATTTTTAGTTTGTGTCTTTGAGATAAATATTCCTCGCGAAAAATTACTATAGATCTCCTGTCAACATATTTATGAAAAAATTTACAGGTTTCATAATTTAGCAGGTTTTGTTGTTTACCTTTGTAATTCCATTGACACTAACCAAATAATAATTTACAAATATTTAAGTCAAAAAATTATATTAACAAATATTTCTGCTATGAGGAGAAAAATACAGAAATTATGTTATAACTCGAACTCTGCTTAATTCTCATAAAAAATTTGAGACAGGACTCATAGTATTTCTTCGCGAGTAAAATTTTTATCAACCTTGCCTACTACAAATATCGATGATTTGTACGAGTTTTAACATATGATACGATTTAATTACACTTTTTCAGTGGTCAGTTCGACTGTTTTGAGGGAAATAATTCTTCAAATGTTCCCTTTATTTAGATCTTTGGACTGAAGCTTATATTCCGAAGTCTTCAACTTCAAAATCACCAAAGAGATAACTAACCTCTCTGATTTCACAACAAATTAGAAAAACGGTTAAACAGCCAACATAGAAAAACGGCTAAAACCATTGGATTCAGCATGGACGTCTATACATAGGGTCTAATTTCTGTTACATTTTTAGACTAGCACAGTGTTATCAGTACATTTTTTTATAGCGGATTTAAATTTAAAATTGTATATGGCCCACCACTTATTAATATACTTGTCTTAAACAAATTGCAAACTAATTATCTCAAATAAAATATGTGTTTTTATATACAAATGAAGTTATTGTTTATGAATTTCTTCAAATACATTTTTTTAAAAGCTTTTAAAAACATTGCAGATTTATCAAATTTTTTTTTTCAATTTCATTTCGAATTTAAAATGACTACCTAGAAATAACTTTTGTTGTAAAGCACTAGTTTTACTCGTAATTGTCTACATATTCCAAGTCGTGATTTGCTGTCAACCTATTAAACAACCCATCAATTATAAAGGAATTTTACGAGCAGTTACAATTACTGAAAACATGAACGTTGAATTACTGAAAAACATAAAACTTTGATTAAAATCAAAGTATAGATATACAGGGTGTTCTTTTAGACGTGTGGTTTTCAAGAAGAAATAAAACGGATACAATTTAGTGTTATCGCCAAGAATTTAGCTTTTTTATAAATATAAGGGTTTGCCATTATGTTTTAAAAAATATTTCGGGTAAGTGGCCAATTTTCGACCACTTTTTGCAGCATTTAGTCTGTATGTCAGCAATAGCGCGCCGAATATTCTATTCCAAGGTGTCAATCGTGTCGGGTTTATCTGCGTAGACAAGCGACTTCACATAACCCAACAAAAAAATAGTCCAGCGGTGTTAAATGGCACGATATTGGAGGCTACGCCACAGGCCCACGACGCGAGATAATGCGCTCACCACAATTTTCCTTCAATAAATTGATTGTTTCGTTGGCTGTATGACATGTAGCGCCGTCCTGTTGGAACCAAAGGTCGTCCACATCAACAGCCTCCAATTCATTCATTAATCATGGCTCTATTGCAGGGATTGCAATTCCTTTGCACAATTGTGCATCCACCACCTCAAACATATTCTTATGATCTTTCATTTAGTCGTAGATAAGGCTTCGTTAACACTCAAAAAATATTGTGTGGTCAAAACTACTTTTGGTAACAACCAATGCCTTGTATGTTATACAGCATTTATTTTGCTATTTATACCCTACACCACACTGTGGCACAGGGTATTATATTTGTTTCACGGCAGATGTTTGTAACACCTGAAAATAACACAGCTAGACCCACCTTAAAGTATACCGATCGATTCAGAATCACTAGCTGAGTCGATTTAAGCATGTCTGTCCGTCCGTCTGTCCATGTAAAGTTGTTCGTCGACTACAGGTCGCAATTTCACTCCGATCGTTCTGAAATTTTGCAGTTTAGAGTATTTCGCAGCTGTTCGCTATTGAATTTGGTTCAGATTTAGATATAGCTCCCATATATATCTTTCGTCCGATTTGGCCCTTTAGTCCTATAGAAGCTGTATTTTACATCCAATAGTTTTGAAATTTAGAACGGTAGAGTTTCTTGATCCATGAACCAACATTGCCGAATTTGAAGAAAATCGGTTAAGATTTAGCTATAGCTCCCATATATATGTTTCGTTCGATTTTGCTCTTTAGTCCTGCAGAAGCTGTATGTTACATCCAATCATTTTGAAATTTAGAATGGTAGAGTTTCTTGTCCCATGAACCAACACTACCGAATTTGAAGAAAATCGGTTAAGATTTAGCTATAGCTCCCATATATGGGCAAATATCAAAATTTTTTAACACAGGGGTAATGTATGTTGTTTTACCCTTTTCTCGCTTTGTGTACAGATTTCGGCGCATAAGTTGATGGAATTAGATAAACCACAAACATAAAAATTTTTCCCAAAAGAGTTTGTTATTATCTAAAAAACTTTAAAAGTTATAAGCACATACATTTCAAAATTGTGGAAAAAGTCCCAGAAATGTTAATATCTGTATCCTTTCTTTTATACGTTGTGGCCAAACTATTTATTCTGAAGTAACTGGTCAGTTACAAAAAACACGAGGGGCACTTGGAGGAAGAATTTTTCGTGAGCACTGTTCATGTGAGATCTTTCCGCAAAAAATTATAGCTCATAACTTTTTGAAATGCGATTTCAAGTGTTTTTTGTATTTTGACCGCGGTCATCGCGGCCCGCGATGTAATAAAATAACACTAAAGAAGCGGTTATAGCGGCTTGAAATACCTATAAATCTATATAGGTGTCGTTGATGTGCTATTAATGGAACCACCGCTATAGCTCTCCAAACATTTGTTAAACTTGCGTGAATTATTTTTTGATAGTGTATTTCGCGGAGCACATCGACAGTTATGTATAGATTGAGCTGAATTAATTATCCCAGATGGCTTTTGAACTGGTGAATCCAAATATCAGGGGGCCGTAACAAAATAATGAATCGCTGAAATTGTATTCACTTTTTTAAATTTTTGCAAAAATTGCAAATTTAGTCCTTGGCAGTTTTAATAGTTTAAACGTCTGAAATTCATGTCTATGTTCTTCGGGCGTACTGCTGTGCTGCACTTAACAAACATGGATACTTATTTGAAGATTGAAGTCTTGTACGCGAAGAACGTGACACTTTTGTCTCAGCAATGATCGTCAAGGCACACCCAGTGCGGGGTATAGATATGACGGAAGTGTATATGAAATAAAAGGATTTTTAACGCTCTATTCCGAAATTGGAGGGCCGTCATTTTATTTTGATGATTGTGCAAATTATGCACATTACAAAAATTATATTTCCACAAAAATAATGTTCGTATGATAACGATGAAATCATAATTTTTTTTTACTAAAATAAAACACATATGATGTGAACTTCGAATTTTGGAACAAACATAACTTTTGAACTAATAGCGATATTATCATCATTCCTTTTGTAGGCCACAGAAAATTGCCTCACATAGTGGTGAAAATTAGACTTATATTTTTCCGATTTTTATATCGCGGTATTCGATATATTACATCATTTTTCAATTAAAAATTATTTTGATTCGCTATATTTATCCGAATAATGAAGCTACAGGGAATATTTTGTCATAGGCTGATAGAAATGCTAATGTTCTATGATTGTAATTTTAGTTTTCCGAATTCAAACTTCAAAATTAAAAAATTTTGATATTTGCCCATATATGTTTCGTCCGATTTGGCCCTTTAGTCCTATAAAAGCTGTATTTTACATCCAATAGTTTTGAAATTTAGAATGGTAGAGTTTCTTGATCCATGAACCAACATTGCCGAATTTGAAGAAAATCGGCTAAGATTTAGCTATAGCTCCCATATATATGTTTCGTCCGATTTTGCTCTTTAGTCCTGAAGAAGCTGTATTTTACATCCAATCATTTTGAAATTTAGAATGGTAGAGTTTCTTGATCCATGAACAAACACTACCGAATATAAAGAAAATCGGTTAAGATTTAGCTATAGCTCCCATATATATGTTTCGTCCGATTTGGCCCTTTAGTTCTATAGAAGCTGTATTTTACATCCAATCGTTTTGAAATTTAGAATGGTAGAGTTTCTTGATCCATGAACCAACATTGCCGAATTTGAAGAAAATCGGTTAAGATTTAGCTATAGCTCCCATATATATGTTTGTCCGATTTGGCCCTTTAGTTCTATAGAAGCTATATTTTACATCCAATCGTTTTGAAATTTAGAATGGTAGAGTTTCTTGATCCATGACCAAAATTGCCGAATTTGAAGAAAATCGGTTAAGATTTAGCTATAGCTCCCATATATATGTTTCGTCCGATTTTGCTCTTTAGTCCTGAAGAAGCTGTATTTTACATCCAATCATTTTGAAATTTAGAATGGTAGAGTTTCTTGATCCATGAACAAACACTACCGAATTTAAAGAAAATCGGTTAAGATTTAGCTATAGCTCCCATATATATGTTTCGTCCGATTTGGCCCTTTAGTTCTATAGAAGCTGTATTTTACATCCAATCGTTTTGAAATTTAGAATGGTAGAGTTTCTTGATCCATGAACCAACATTGCCGAATTTGAAGAAAATCGGTTAAGATTTAGCTATAGCTCCCATATATATGTTTGTCCGATTTGGCCCTTTAGTTCTATAGAAGCTATATTTTACATCCAATCGTTTTGAAATTTAGAATGGTAGAGTTTCTTGATCCATGACCAAAATTGCCGAATTTGAAGAAAATCGGTAAAGATTTAGCTATAGCTACCATATATATGTTTCATCCGATTTGGCTCTTTAGATCCAATCGTTTTTATACCCTACACCACACTGTGGTACAGGTATTATTTAAGTATAAAATGTCCCAAAAGTAAATTATGTAAACAATTTATACATGAATTACAAAATTTATATTTCAGAGTTATTCAATATTAAGTCGGCCCCGCCCGACTTTAGCCTTTCCTTACTGGTTTTACTGTTATTTTAATATAAAATAACACAAATGTGTAAATTAACGTACAAAATAGGCTTAATGTATTTGTATGTGTAACTAAAAAAAAATCGAACTACTTTAGCATACATTTCAAAAGAGATACAGCCTAATGTATAACATTAATTCAATAACAATCCCACTCTGAACGACAAGTAGATCATGCATACATTAAATATTTAACTATTTGAAATACTTTTAGAATTTAGTTTCGAACTTTCCATTTCCAATTTGTATCCGACGAAAAGTTTACTGACCTCTGCGCGGTTTCCAGTACGTCAGAACTTTCCTCTTTCCTAATCTGTTTTGATGGTTTCGATTATCTCTTACCATTGGATTATTTATTCAGAGTTTCTATCGTGTCATGTCAATTCTAAAAGTTACCTCATAGTTTTTTGTTACATTCTAAACTGGTTGTCGTCCAAATGTCAAATTGTAATCGTGAATTTTTAATTAGGTTTTTTTTTCTGTAAAGTTGTGTTCTTTACGATATCTGCTTGGCAATTAAGACGCATGCGTATGTTCTGAGTTTGGTGGTACATAAATCTGCAAAACTGTTCACCTTGAATTTTAGTTTGGTTTTGAACTTGAAACTGTGCGCGCCATTTATTTTCTAATCTTCGCGTATTAAATAATATAAAATAAAATATCCATACGTATATCGTATGTTGGGGGGTGTGCTTAAAAATCCTCTATAATAAATAGCGACAAAATTTTAATATTTATGAAAAAATAAATATTTTTTTAAAACTATTTTTTCTTAATAATCGATTTAATTAAAAATGTATCAGAATCGTTAAGTTTTTTTTTTCAAAACTCTTCCTCGCGAAACAGATGTTTTTATTATGAATTCGAAATATTGGACACTGTGGTTTGGAAGCCATGTGAACCCATACCCAGATGCATAATTCGATCAAGTGTGAACAAGTAATTTAGCATATAATTTAATTTTTAATTTGCAATTGAATTATTTTTCCGGCTTTAGACAAATTTGGCCTCTAATATAAGTAAAAAAAACAAGTAAGAACATGTTTTGGTCGAGTAAACCTATTTTGTGAGTAATGAAATATGGAATGTGATACTTTGTGTGAGAGCCAGAAATATGGAAACATATTACTTATACGAAGTCAATAGTTAATGCAAAAGTTGATTGCTACAGAAGTTACGATTATGTAAAAATTGTATTCAAATGAATCTGTCACCTTGTGTCAGAAGTGGTTTGACAAATATGCCTGTTTTGAGCTGAAAAGTAGATGTTTCAAAGTCATTGCACAATACTGAATTATAAGTGTATATATTAGGGATGTAACGAAAGTGACTTTATCGAAAGCGACTACTGAAATATATATTTCTTGCGAATGCGAATAGTGAAATATGCATTTTTGCGAAAGCGAATAAATTTTTTTTTTGCGAATGCAAGGCGAATTTTCAAGTATTGATTTACGGATGCGAACAATTTAAATTCAACCCAACATTCTGCCTTTTAAATTTAATGTTGGGCAATTCCAAAGCACATGTATCAAAAAACACACATTTCAAAAGTAACCGTTGATTTTAACAAAGTTTGGCACACGGGGCAAAATCGCCTTTTTTGATATGTTTGAATCGAAAGAAAGAATATTTGGAACACAAATTTTTAAATATTATATATTTCTGAGCAAATAAATTTTATTTAAAAATAAATAAAATTTACTTGGAACGCATATAATAATATATTACAACAACATATATTTGCAAACTAATTTCCCCAAATAAAAGGTGTGCTTAAATACAAATAAAATTATTTTTTAGGAATTTCTCCAAATATAATTTAATTCAAAATATTTAAAAAAAAACTTTGGTGACATTTTCGAACTGAAGTTTTATTTTTTATTTCTTGATTTCGTATTACTTCTTCCAGTTAAAAATGCAAGATGCGGCATTAACTTCTTTCCTAGAGCACATATCGATACCTCCATTCCAAAACATGCTAAGTCGACTTAGCATAGTTTTAGGGAGATTGCATTTTTAATTTCTAAATATTCCAAATTATATTCAGTCAATATTTGGTGTTTATCCGTCAACCCAATTAAAAGTTATTCACAAAACAGTACAGGTCATTCGATTTCCATTACAAAGGAATTCCACACAAATTTAAAAAAATCATCAAACATTGATCGCCTCTCTTGAAAAACTACTTTTTTGCACTTAGCATAGTTTAGAATGGAGGTATCGAAATTTTAAATTTCTGAGTATCGCAGTCATCATTTGTCAATCAATCCTTCAATTATTTTAATTTTATCCAAGATTATCCCATAATTTATATTTACAAACATTAACAATTTATAAAAAAATTTCGGAAATAATGGTCCCAAATAAAAAAATTTAGGATGTAAATATAAATTTGTTTAGAACAACATCTTCATAAATATATAATTTTTGTGTTTAGCAAATATTATATACTTGGAGTGTACCCTAAAAATGTATATGTTTCAAGCCGAATATGTTTGAGACAATATACTACAGAGGCAATTTTTTTTCAGCGTGCACGATAATTCATCAAGGGTACATGATTTTTTTGGCGTTTTTAGATTTTCTAAATTCATTGTAGTTTTTGTGGTACCGAGACTTTAGAGTTCCTCTTCGTCAACCTATTCCGCGATGATCGCTCATTTATATGAGCGATTTTGGTCCATAAATGTGGAAATTGTTAATAACACGTATATATCGCCACAAAACGGATCTGCTCAAATTGATAAAAAAAAAACCAGGCGGGGCCGACTATATAATACCCTACACCACTCTCGTAATATTGAATAACTCTAAAATATAAATTTTGTAATTCATGTATAAATTATTTATTCTAAATTTCAAAATGATTGGATGTAAAATACAGCTTCTACAGGACTAAAGAGCAAAATCGGACGAAACATATATATAGGAGCTATAGCTAAATATTAACCGATTTTCTTCAAATTCGGCAATGTTGGTTCATGGATCAAGAAACTCTACCATTCTAAATTTCAAAATGATTGGATGTAAAATACAGCTTCTACAGGGCTAAAGAGCAAAATCGGCCGAAACATATATATGGGAGCTATAGCTAAATCTTAACCGATTTTCTTCAAATTCAGCAATGTTGGTTCATGGATCAAGAAACTCTACCATTCTAAATTTCAAAACGATTGGATGTAAAATACAGCTTCTACGGGACTAAAGATCAAAATCGGCCGAAACATAAATATGGGAGCTATAGCTAAATCTTAACCGATTTTCTTCAAATTCAGCAATGTTGGTTCATGGATCAAAAAACTCTACCATTCTAAATTTCAAAACGATTGGATGTACAATACAGCTTCTATAGGACTAAAGGCCCAAATCGGACGAAAGATATATATGAGAGCTATATCTAAATCTGAACCAATTTAAACCAAATTCAATAGGGACCTTTACAGCTGCGAAATACTTTACATTGCAAAATTTCAGAACGATCGGAGTGAAATTGTGACCTGTAGTCGACGAACAAATTTACATGTACAGAAGGACGGACGGACGGACGGACGGACATACATGGTTAAATCGACTCAGCTAGTGATTCTGAGTCGATCGGTATACTTTAAGGTTGGTCTAGCTGTGTTATTTTCAGGTGTTACAAAAATCTGCCGAGAAACAAACTTATAATACCCTGTACCACAGTGTGGTGCAGGGTATAAATATAATAGGCATGTTTTCGTTACAAGCTAGCAATTTTAGTTTAGCACTTTGCAACGAAAACAACTGACTTCCACTAACTGGCACATAAGCAATAAGTGGCGGATTTTCAATGGTGTCTGGTAGCAATGGTGTCATGAGTTGCGAAGAAAGAATAGTGCGAAACAGACAAACAAATCGTGAAAAGTATTTATAAAACATATATTTACTATTCTATGTTCAATTGTTTACATTCTTTTTGCAAATATTAAAATAATTTCCCATTTTTGTTGTTCTTCTTCCCGTTAATTCACAATAATTGATAACAATCTCTCCAAAAATGGGATATTGCTAAATATAGGGTGCCCAATCCGGCAACATCAAGCACCAAACCTCATCGGGAACTAATAGTGCTTAGCTCTCCATACAAATTAAGCACTTATGGTGTAACGAAAACACGCCTAATGTGTAAAAATAAAATCAATCGGTCAAGCAATTTAGGAGTTAACCTAGTACAACTGATGAATAATTCGCTTTCGCATATGCAAATATTCGTTACATCCCAGGTTTAATGTTAAGTGATATTCAATTTTGTTTGATTTAACAATTTTGTCTAATAGCAATATGCAACAAAAAATATATGTATGTCAGAGACCTAAAAACTTGTTGTGTAGATTGAGGCATATCATTTTATAAAACCAAAACAAAGAAAAAATGTTATTTTTTTAAAATCTTTTTTTAAGTACAATTTTTCAGGGAATGTACCTTAATGTTTCCACCATAGTTTTTGAAGTACAAGACCGATAGAGTCGTAATATCCTTTAAATTAAAGAAAACCAGTAAGGAAAGACTAAAAGTCGGGCGCGGCCGACTATATAATACCCTACACCTCCCTAACAATGCGAAAAATGGGCATTGCGATAATAATTTGGAATAATTGCTTTCGTTTCACTTAACCTCAGCATCCGGGCTTATTCCAAGGAGGAGTTGAGGATGTTGATAATAAACTAGATTTGAAACTATAACCTTAAAATGAGCAGTATGTGAAAGGAATAGATCAAGAATGAGATAGAAACAAATAGATGCGACTTTACATAATCTAAACAGATTTTCATCAACTTTAATCACAAACTTAATGTCCGTCGAATTATGTATTTATAGATCGGACGTAAAATACAGTTTTATCAAATCTATATCACTAGAAACTAATGACCTAATATGGCTTTTGGATTGAGTAATAAATAAATTAAATGATATGAAGCTCCTTCTCTGGCACACATAGATCTGTGTAGCGCATCCAGAACTGTGCTAACTGAATATATAAAAAAATACTGAACCAACCAAATTAAGCTGTATTCGTTCCTTCTTTCTGTCATATTTTGTAATGATCGGAAGAAAAGTACAACTTCTATAGAGGTTTGATACCAAATCGGTAGTAACATATATATATGGGGGCTATATCCAAAATCTGAACCGATTTTCCACAAATTTGGCAGTGTTATTTATGTAATAATAAACCTATTTCTGCCGAATTTCGCACTTATCGCATAAAAAATACGGTATCTGCAGCGCTTACATGTCAAATCGGGAGTAACATATATAAGTGGGCGATATCTAAATCTGAACCGATTTTCTAAGTATATCAAGAGACTTCTCTCTGTCAATTATTTTAAATACCACTAAAAAATTGTGCTTATACTGTGCAAATATGCCAAATTGGAGGCATATATCGATACCTCCATTCTAAAACATGCTAAGCCGACCTAGCATGTTTTTAGGGAGAATGAATTTTTAATGTCTAAATATTCCAAATTAAATTTAGTCAAAATTTTGTGTTTGGTGTTTTGGTTTTGTGTCAACTCAATCAAAAGTTATTCACAAAACAGTGCAGGTCATTCGATTTGCATTGCAAAGGAATTCTACACAAATTTAAAAAAATCATCAAACTTTGATCGCCTCTCCTGAAAAATTGTCTTTTTTATACCCTTCACCATAGCATTGGGGGTACATTCATTTTGGTCACTCCGTTTGTAACACCACTAAATATTGATCTGAGACCCCATAAGGTATTCATTATTAATATATGTTATTAATTTATTATTAATCGTCGTCAAATTCTAAGACGATTTAGCCATGTCCGTCCGACCGTAAGTCTGTCCGTCTGTTGTAATCACGCTACAATCTATAATACTTGAGCAAGGTGGCTGAAATTTTGTACATAAACTTCTTATACATATCTGCAGGTATGTTGGGATTGAAAATGGTCAGTCTTTTTTTGGTTATAGCCCCCGTTTGGTAACTGGTAACTGAAATTTATTTATACCCGGTATCCTTCACACGAACAACGGTAGTCATAGGTTCATGTTTTGATATAACCCTCATACAAAGGTCCCTCTATATTTGACTTCGTAACTCCACAATGGTATAATGAGTTTATTAGTACCCGTAACCACTCACATGCGGAGGGTACATAAGATTCGGCATGGCCGAACTTAACGCTTTTACTTGTTGCAATTAGCATAGTTTTGAATGGAGGTATCGACATATATGGGAGCTATATGTAAATCGGAACCGATTTTTATCAAATTAAATAAATAGGGATCATCCTTGGGCCAAAAAAAAAGATATGTTGTAAGTTTCGATGAGATCGGACCATAATTGCTACCTGTACTTTCAACCCAGGAAGTGATTCAAGTCGATTGTTATAATAATCTCAACTCATTTTGGGTGTTACAAAAAGAATGCACAAAGTTATAATAACATGTACCACAGTGTGGTGTAGGGTATAATTACGAGGGCCACAAATTTTCTTTTTGAATTGGTACTGTTTTCTTCCTAACGAAGAAAGTATTTTATGAAATACTAGCTTACCCGGTGCGCTTCGCAGCCCCCATCTTTTATCTCTTTTCTGTTTAGGGTACTGTAAAATAGCTATACCTCTTTCTTTCAAAATGACATGATTATTACATATGACATGGTACAATATTAATCTCTTTTCCCACAGTACCACTGGACGTTGAAAAACTATCTTTTTTTGGTTCGTACGTTAGCAACTGTCCCCTTGTTTATGTTCCATTACCTACATTCACACCCTGGTACAATATAAAACCATGTTTGTCCCACTGTGTCTATAAAGGTACGAATTTAAAAATCTAAAGTAAATCGCTCCATTTTACCACATTAACCTTTGGTGTGTCATAATTAACCACTTTGCACGATTGTAGAATATTTTAAAATGATAATTGATATTTCAAGATCCAAATTCGCAACCTTAGGCCGTATTTCAACATTTTTGTCCCCTATCTGTACCATTTATTTAACTTTTTCCCCACGGTTTAAGTAGAAGAACCTATTTGGAAAAAACAATTTCTTAGCTTTGGTTTGTGCTGTGAGAGCTACCTTTGCACTTAGGGACCACATTCAACACCTTTTGCACCACTGTTCCATATTAAACACTTTTTATTACACTGTGCTTCTAAATTACGAATTTGTATACATATCTGGGACTATTTTGTTCCCTTTTTTTCCCCACTTACCACTTTTAACCATTTTAACCCTTTTTGCTCCACTAAACCATATTTAACACATTTTTCCCCTCTGTAACATGTTGAACAATTTTTGCTTGCCCCAACTGCATTTAACCTTTTTGCACCACAGTGCTACATAATTGCAGTGCATCATAATTTTAACCTTTTTGCACCACAGTGGTACTAAAGACATACATTTAGAAGAAAAAAACATTCTTATTTCATATTTAACCCTCTCTCCCTGCATCCATATTGTTACCCACTGTACTAAATGTACGCTTTTTGACCCACTGTGCTATATTTAACCTTTTGGGTCCACTGAATCAAATTTAACACCTTTTTGTCCTACTATATTTTGTCCACTATATTTAACCATTTTTGCCCCACTGTATCATAGTTAACACATTTTTGCCCCACTGTTCCATAGTAAACGCTTTTTGCCCCACTGTACCATACTTAACACATTTTGTTCCACGTTACCATATTTTACTATTTGTGCCCACTGTAAACATTTTTGGCATACTGTACCATAATTAACCATTTGTGTCCACTGTACCATTCTAACACATTTTTTACCCCACTGTTCCATAGTTAAAACTTTTTGCCCCACTGTACCATATTTAAGCCATTTTGTCCCACTGTACTGTAGTTAACCCTTTTTGCCCCACTGGGTCATATTAAACCCTTTGTTTCACTGTACCATGTTTAACAGTTTTTGCCCCACAGTACCATATTTAACCCTCTTTGCTCCACTGTACAATATTTAACACAGTTATGCCATAGTTAACCATTTTTGTCACACTGTACCATATTTAACCCTTTTTGCCCCACTGTCCCATAGTTAACTCTTTTTGCCCCACTGTACCATTTTTAACCCATTTTGTTACACGTTACCATATTTTACTTTCTGTGCCCACTGTAACTATTTTTGTCATACTGTACCATATTTAACCATTTGTGTCCCACTGTACCATAGCTAACACATTTTTTCCCACTGTTCCATTGTTAAAGCTTTTTGCCCCACTGTATCATATTTAACCCATTTTGTCCCACGTTACCATGTACCATAGTTAACCCTTTTTGCCCCACTGTGCCATATTAAACGCTTTGTCTCACTGTACCATATTTAACAGTTTTTGCCCCACTGTACCATATTTAACTCATTTTGTCCCACGTTACCATGTACCATATTTAACCCTTTTTGTCCCACTGTGTCATATTAAACCCTTTGTCTCACTGTACCATATTTAACAGTTTTTGCTCCACTGTACCATATTTAACCCTCTGTGCTCCAATGTACAATATTTAACACAGTTATGCCCCACTGTACTGTATAGTTACCCATTTTTGTCACACTGTACCATATTTAACCCTTTTTGCCCCACTGTATCATAGTAAATACATTTTTGCCCCACTGTTCAATAGTTAACGCTTTTTGCCCCACTGTACCATTTTTAACCCATTTGTCCCACTTTACCATATACATATAACTATTTTTAACCCACTGTACCATTGTTAACCCTTTTTGCACAACTGTGCCCCATTCAACTCTTTATCTCACTGTACAAAATGTTTACCCACTGTACCATATTTAACAAATTTTTGTCTCACTGTACCGTACTCGTATTTAAAATGTGTCTCCTTGCTAGCGTATTTAAACCTTTTTCCCCGACATTTAACATATTTAATCATATTTTCTCCTCTCCACTATTTAACCGTTATTGACCACAGTGCTCCTAAAACCATATAAACTCTTCATATCTCATGTTTAAGTTCCAATTTTGGCAGATTGTTCCGTTTTTTCCCCATGTTCCATAATTAACCCGCCGTGTCCCACTGTGCCTCTTAAAGTTAGAATTACTAAAAATCACTTCCAATCTCTAGTTTATGTTCCAAAAGTTACCCTAGAACCATTGATCCATGTTTGACATTTTTAAGCCACTGTACTATATTTTACACATTTTGCCCCACTGTGCCCCGAAAACTACGAATACAAAAAAAAAACTTAATACCCCGATCAGTTGTCATAAAGACACTCCTCGCTTCAATTTTCACCATTCTAATATTAGGCTTTAAATTTGGCGGTGGTACCATATTTATACTGTCCCACTGTGCCTCTAAATTTTTAAAAAAATCACTCCTTGTTCTTGCTTACGTCCCAAGAGCTACTCTCACACCAAATTTCACGATTCTAGGTCTTGCCATTTGGATTTGGCTGTTGTACCACATTTTTTCCCTTTTTACCCCACTGTGTACGTAAATGTTGGAATTTCGAAAAATCCTGTCAATTTCAGAGTCTACCTCATAAGAGCTACACCAAATTTCAGGATTCTAGCTCTTGCCATTTGAATTTGGCTGGTGTACTACATTTATCCCATTTTTCCCTTTTTACCCCACTGTGTGCGTAAATGTTCGAATTACGAAAAATCCTGCCAATTTCAGAGTCTACCTCCTAAGGGCTACCCTCATACAAAATTTCAAGATTCTAGCTCATTTCGTTTAGATTTGGCGGTGGTACCATATTTATCCCTTTTTGTCCCATTGTGCGGCTAATAGTATGAATTTCGAAAAATCCCGCCTTATTGCTCGTCTACGTCCCAAGGACTACCCTCCCACCAAATTTCATGATTCTAGCTTCAGCCGTTTTGCCTGGGCGATGATCTGTCAGTCAATCAGTCAGTCAGTCAGCCAGTCACGCAACAATTTTATATATATAGATAAATGTATAAATTATGACCCAGATTTTTTCCAATTGGTTTGGGAGGTACCACAAGGGCGGTGGCAATAACGCTCATTTATCGGAGGAATGAAATTGGGCCCCAGGAAAATACACCCCAATATTTTTATGAATATGTGCCCCAAAAAATAATATATCAAACAACAATAAAATTATTGTTTGGGGCTTAATTTTATTTTTTGTCTGCTTTTTGGGATTTACTTTCATTTCATGTCTGCTTTTTGGGGCTTATTTTCATCTATTAATTTAGAAACAAGAGAGGCTACGCATAAAAGATTTGCTCCACGTTGCCTACTTTGGATACTGTCCATAGGAGAAAGTCTTAAACAAAGGCCGCAGGCCGTAGGCCGACCGCACAGGAAAATATTTATAATTAGAAAAAAGTTTTGTATACGTGTATTATTGCGTACTCCCCAGATTTACGAAGAGAAAATTTCTTAGTTTTTTGGGGTTTATTTTCATTTTATGCTGTTTTCTTGATTGGGGTGTAATTTCCTAAATTAGTTTTTGTAACGAAAATAGGCCCCAAATTTAGGGCGCACTTTCATTTTTAATTTGGGGTGTATTTTCTTTGGGTCCAACTTCCGGCCGACTCATTTATCAATAGACTATGGATACTTAATAATGGTAATTTTTTGTGCGAGGTACCAAAAAAGGCTAGGCAACTTTCCTAATAATAAACTAATACTATGTGTGGGATTGTGAGAGATACTGAGTAGTAGTCTACAAGTTATGAGATAACCCTATGTAACAAATCTGTTGTCCAAGGGATGTGGATAACAGTTTCTGGTGTAATTTGGTGTCACAAACACGAAAAAAATATTAAAAAAAAAATTATGAGGGAATTATGAGCGCTACATATACTGCTTTTTCCTGGTACAAAAAAACCATAAAAAATAGAAGAAAAAAGTCTACAAAATTATTTTATCACATTTTTAAAAAGCCAGCATGCTAACGAAGAAAACACTGTCAATTTGAAAAAATCTAGATGAAAAAGTTATGAGCCATTTTTTATATGTTAGGAAAATTCACAAAAATCTTGCTTCATATTTTTCCGTTTTTACATGTTGTTTTTGCTTATATTGAATTTGCCATATGTGAGAGAGTCATATAAGAGACATTGCACTTGCATTTTATTTTATGAGGATTGATGTCAGACATTACAAAATTATAGAGAGGGCGAGGTTTTATGGCCGTTCGTATTCCTCCATAAAACATTATATGCAATGTTAGAGCTATATTGGATGAGATCCGATATATTGGGTTTCTACGTTCGAAGCAAACTATATGTCAGCTACAGGTACTGCAACTTATGTACCTTAAACCAGAAATTTATGAATGCAATTTCTTATTAATAAAATAGTGTAATTCAGCGCCTTAAAGAGATAAGTCGATTTTCTGAAAAATATTATAAAGTTCTATTTCAAAATGTGAGTAAAAGGCAAAGAACTTTTCAATGTGTAAATTATCCGGACAATATCATCTACATGTGCGGAAAATATGTATTTAAAAAAATCGACGTGCGTTTAGTAAAATAATAGAAGAAATATTTTGGTATACGAGTTAAAGATATGAACGAACCGTGGACACCTAGTATTTTGTGTAATTCGTGCCATAAGTACTCTACAATTAATGTATTACAATGTTTTGTGGAATAAAACGTTTTAATTTTAGACATCACGTGAAATTTGGAATGCCAATGATTTGGATACAACCATTCATTCACGATACGGACTGCTATTTTTGTCTAAGTAAACAGATTGGAGTAGGAAGGAGCATTCGCTGGAATTACGCTGAAGTAAAATCTGTCACTTTGTCAGTTGCACATTCGGAAACAATACCAATTCCCAAGAGTCCAAGTATAGCTAACAGCCTAATTACGGAAACATCATCAAGTTCAACTGCGTACTCAAGCTTGAGTCAGAAGTCATCGCTTTTAACTCAGTTTCAACTCAATGATCTATTGAGAGATTTGGAACGGACCAAAGATAAGGCAGAACTACTTGCATCTCGGATGAAACAGTACGACATTTTGGCCCCAGACGTTAACATATCATATTATAGAGTCCGTGATATACCTTACAAACAATTTTATACAACTGTGGATAACATATGCTCTTGCAAGTACATTCCCGGATTGCTCGAGGAACTTAATGAAACATACAATTCAAAGGAATGGCGGCTATTTGTTGACAGCCAGCGATGCCAACTTGGTGATTTTTCCGCTACTTGTGGTGATTTTTGATCTCCAAATACCACTGTTTTGCAAGAGTAGTGATTTTTCAGAAAAACCACTACGGTAGCGTTTTTAAACATTTTTTGTAGCGCTTTTAGTGATTTTTTACATACATCGGCGAAGAATGCAAAATGAAGACGACATTAAAACAATTCATGTAGTTTACGCAACGTATCGTCGCACTCTTTTAGAGCATATGGAATGTAAAAACTATGTCACTTTCATTTATGTTTCTCCATATGTTCTTATGTGCCCGCAATTCACAACTGAGCGTTATGAATTTCTGTAAGAACAAAGTTAGTCCTGAATCCAAGCAAGTGTCAAAGTTTGTAGAAGAGAGACTTTGACACTTGCTTGGAAAAAATTGCCTCGTGCGATTCAGGCCTTAGGAACCGAATGTCTTTAAATACAGTAAATTCTATAATACAAATAAAATATGTGTTAAAGTTTCAAAATGTTTGCTGCTCGAAGTATAAAATACCCAATAATTTATTTTTAAAAATATATGTATGCCAATGAAACATTTAGAAATCAAAATTTTATACACAATATTATGGCCAGAAGAGATAGAGGAAAATTATACTATTTTATTTGGCCAAGAACAAGTCATTTATTAATAATTTAATCCTAAGAATGGAAAACAAAAAAGACTGTTACGTTTATGTTATAAATATAAGTTTTTATTTATGTTTTCAAAGAAAAATGTTACAAACATTATCTAAATGTTTAAAAAATAAATTGAATTCAAAAATATTTTGTTGGTGGTTTTTAAATATAATTAATGGTTAACATTTTTGTCGGTGGTAGCGTTTTTAGGAGATTGTGTTATTTTCTCACAGCGATTTTTGGCGTTTTTATACTTGGTTGGTGGTGGTGGTTTCTGCACAGTTGTTCCGTAGTGATTTTTGCCTCGGAAGAGTTGGGAACACTGTTGACAGCAGTAAAGAAAGTTTGAAAGCAGTACTTTTGCACAACGGAATTCAGAAACCGTCGATTCCCATTGCTCATGCCGTCAACACTAAGGAATCATACGAAACAATGGCTGAATTGATAAAATACATAAAATATGAACAACATTAATGGATAATTTGTTGCGATTTAAAAGTAGTTGGGATGTTATGTGGAATGCAAGGCGGATATACAAAATACGGGTATTGCCTCTGGGATAGCCGTGCTCGCGAAGATCATTACAGAAGAAAGAAATGGCCAACAAGAAAACACATTAGATTGGGTGAAAACAACATAAAATACACACCTCTCGTCCAAAAAGAAAAGATTATTTTGCCACCACTGCATATTAAAATGGGGCTCTTTAAAAATTTTGTAAAAGCCTTAAGGAAAGATGGCAATTCACTCTCATATTTTAAAGTATTTCTTTTCAAAAAATCGAAGAAGGCGTTTTTGATGGGCCAAAAATAAGGAACTGATGAAATATGTATATTTCGAATCATATTTGACGTCGGATGAAATTGCAGCATGGAGGTCGTTTAAGCTAGTAGTTTCAAATTTCCTTGGATCCAATAAAAGCCCGCAATATGAAACAATGATTAATGGTTTTTTAAAAAAATATGAAAAATTGGTAAGAAATACATTTTTCTATATTTATTTCAGAGTTCGGAAAAAACACTAAGGACCGGTTCCTTAGCGTTTTGTACCGATCCTTCGTCGTATGTATCTAAGTATGTATCGATATGCCCCATTTTCGCTAGACATGATTATATGCAATAGGGAGCACACACATTTAAATTTCGGCATGATCGGATAAAAAATGCGTCCTCTATAACGTAAATATGTCTTGTCGAAAGGGAGCTTTGTATTGGGGCTGTAACAAAAAAGGGCCGATATGCATCATTTTCACTAGGCATGATTGAATATAATAGAAAGTATAAATATTTAAATTTCAGCATGATCGGTTAAAAAATGCGTCCTCTAGAGGGTAAATATGTCTTATCGAAAGGGACCCTCGTAAACGTACACGCTGAAAAAACATAGCTTCTACAGTATATTGTCCCAAACATATTCGGCTTGAAACATAAACATGTTTAGGGTACACTCTAAACATATAATATTTGGTACACATAAAAATTATATATTTGGAAAGATGTTGTTCTACACAAATTTTTGTTTACATCCAAATATGTTTTTTTTTTTTTGGACTATTATTTCCAAAGCAAATATTTATTTGCAGTTAAGTTCAGAAAATACATAAATTGTGTTACATTTGTCAGTAATCCAAAGTTAAATTTTTAATGTTCGTAAAAGTAATAAATAACAACAATTGAAATAGTATAATCTTGGAACAACATAAATTACTTGGACGATTGACAACTAATGACTTGGAATAACCAGAAATTTGAAATGATTGATTTAAAGCTGAAGTAATGCTGCAAGGAGGAAACGACGAATGCAGAGCATGCAGAGAAAACATCGAATCGATGGAACATTTTCTGTGTCACTGCCCGGCTTTCACACATGCAAGATCCCAACATTTCGGGTCCGACATATTACCAGACTTGACTCATCTCAGATAATATGATTGGAAGATACTGAGAAAATTCGTGTCTAGTACCGATTTTCTGTAACTCGTGAGGTATAAAAAGATCATAAATAAGGAGCGCACAACAGGCCGAACCACTGGCTTAAGTGTATGTCCATGGACATGAGACGTTTAAACGTCTCCTCTCTTCAACCTAACCTAAACCTAACCTAATGCTGCAAGGAAAAATTAATACTGAAATCCACAAAAAATCAACAAAATATATGTTTTGGAATTCTTTTTTAAAAAAAATATATTTAGAAAAATTTCTAAATATTTTTGCATTTAAACATATAAACATTTAAATTAAACAAATTTTATTTGCATTTAAACATATATTTTTTTTGGGAAATTTAGTTTGCAAATATATTTTTTTGAATTGTGTTAATATATGCTTTCCAAATATAGTTAATTGATTTTTAAACAATATTTATTTGCTCAGAAATATATAATATTAAAAATTTGTGTTCCAAACGTATTTTCTTTCGATTCAAACATTTAAAAAATGCAATTTTGCCCCGTGTAGTGATACTGTTAGTGTTCTGTTCAAAAGAACAGTATCACCACCACGTAGTGATACTGTTCTATGAACCGTACGTTATCGTAGTGATACCGTCCGTCGTGTTCTAAGAACTGTACGTTATCGTGGTGGTACCGTTCGCGAACAGTAACACTAAAAAAATAAATAACGTTAGTGTTCTCTGAAGGAACCGTTCCTATAACGTACTGTTTTTTTCTGAACACTGATTTATTTTTATAACACATATGTATGTAATACATACTATGTATTCTTCTAACTTATTTTTCGCTTTATGTGTTCCAACAGGTGTAAATATGTCCCTCAAATTCATTTCTTACTTTTTCTCATTTACACTTTTCCCCGAGAATCTTGGCGACGTAAGTGACGAACATGGCGAAAGGTTTCACGGAGAAATGAAGTCCATCGAGAGACGTTACCAAGGGCACCGGGATGAAAGAATGATGGGAGATTATATTTGGTTCCTCATTAGAGAAACCGATTTCGAAATCTACAAACGTCAACAAAGAACTCACAATTACTTCTAATGAAACTTGTACATGTAAATAAACTCAAATGTACATAATATAAATAAAAGTAACAAATAAAATCGCTATTTAAACAAAAATTAAAAAAAAAAGATTTTTTGAAATTCTCTTACCTCTACCAAAAGGGCTATAATTTCTATATTTATCCATAGATTTTTCAAATAGGCATTATTTTCTTCGCTAGGATTCAAACTTAAAAAAAAAATAAAATATTTTTTTTTCGATTTTTTTTATGTTTTTTTCGTCTAGGAATTTTTGTTGTTGAGAAAAATCGACTTTTTCCAATTTGTTAAAAGACTGTTACTAAACCACTGTTTCTAAGTGAAAGAGATATTTCCAACATTGGTAGCCCACATTAATAGATTAAATTTAAGTCGACCTGATCGGGCATATACTCCAAAAATTATAGTGCAAATACTAAGGGTACCTTCGATGGTAATAGAAATTTTTTAAAAAAAAAATTATCAATAAAAAAATTTTTGGTTTTGATTTTATATAATATTATGCCACAATCTATAAAAAAAAATAATTTTTAGGTCTGAGAAACAAAAAAATTTTTTTTTGCATTGTGTTATAGTAGAAAGGGTTGGAAAAGGGTGCCACAGAAGGTTTGCTCAACTGAAATGTTCTTACTTGTTCTATGTTATTTCATTAAATCAAGTTGTAATGATGTTTCAATATTTTGATTTTATTTCAAATATTTTAGCAAATTTATTTAAAAAAGCAATATTAATAGCTGTAATACAGTTGTAAAAAAATCGCCCATTCACATGCTCTAGAGTCAGGGGTTTTCAGGCTCCCCCTCACCAAACACATTTATCCTGATTCTTAATAGATCAATAGCAAAGAGTTGCACCCATAGATGTTTAAAAACCTTTGTGAATAATGAGAATAATTCAAACAATTATACTTCAAATTGTCCTCGCTCTAAGTCTGAAGCAGAATGTATTGGGTGTTATAGCCTCAAGGACAACTGTAAGTATCACTCTTGTTTTCTAGAAATATTTTTACCAAATCGTTATCTCTTTATCCCTAGGCTGATCGCATACGAAGTTTTGGTTACTCCAGTGAAACGCATACCGTCGCCACAAAAGATGGTTTCATACTCACATTATTTCGTATAACAAATTCGACAAGATATGACTCACGACAAAGTCAGCGCCCGGTGGTGTTGATGATGCATGGTTTGGCAGGTTCTTCAGATTGTTGGATCATCAATGGACCCTCAAATGCTCTGGCCTTTAATTTGGTTGACAGCGGCTATGATGTTTGGTTGGGTAACTGCCGCGGTAATCCGTACAGCAGCCGACATGTCTCTATGTCGCCTAATGACAGAAAGTTTTGGAGGTTTTCGTGGGACACAATGGCGGTCATAGATTTACCTAACCATATAGATTATATACTCAAAGTGGCCCGACAATCATCTCTCCACTATGTTGGTCATTCGCAGGGTACAGCCATAATGATGTCCTTGCTTTCTACGTTTCCGAGTTATAACAAGAAATTGAAATCGACTCATTTCTTAGCCCCCATTGCCTACATGAGTTATGCCACTTCTAAACCTATCCGGCTTATGGCACCCCTTTTGGGTACCTACAGCCAATTGGATCCATTATTAGGTGATAAACCATTCTTTCAAAATCCACTGTTACAAAAGATTTTAGGCATTTCCAAATGTCGCAGTCCCTTGGCCCATCCCGCATTATGCACATTTTGGATAACAGTGGCTAGTGGATTTTCAGCATATATACCCAAAGTGAGTACTAGAAATTAATTACTGATGGCTAACCCTTAACGAAATATATTTTCTTCGATTTCAGTCCTTATTCCCGGAGATATTTAACACTCATCCCGTCAGTTGTTCCACCCATCAGTTTATTCATTTGGTTCAGTTGCATGTCTCCGGACATTTCCGTCCCTATGACTTTGGCATTGAGGGCAATTTGCAGCGTTACAATCGCACTGCACCTCCGGACTATAAAGTGGCCAATATAAATCCTCGATTTCCTGTAAATCTATATTACAGTGATTATGATGTCTTCTCATCGAAATCCGATGTCGAACATTTGAGTCAAGTTTTGGGCAATAGAGTCGTAAGACATTTCATTGACTTGCCTAACTTCACTCATTTCGATTTCCTGTTTTCCGCCAATGTCAGAGAAGTTATCAACCGGGGTATATGGCAAAGAATGAATACAGTAGAGACGTTGTTGAGGCAATCATATACATAGTATAGTATTAAGTGTTATTTATAAGTAGTATACGAGTATGTAAGTATTTATTCTTAACAACTACGCGTTCATGTGACTGATAGCTAACTCTTTTTAAATGGCTAAAAAATACAATTATTTATTTTTAGGTTTATAACACTGAGAAACAAGAAAATCTTTCCCGAGCGAGACCAATTTGAGATGATAGTACACCAAAAGTTAGCTCGAATTTTTGGTTTAAGGGCCCTTTGAAATTGGACTGTTTTTAGTCAAATTTCCAGACGGTTTCTATGTCACATATCAAAACCAAAAAGAACCAGTAAGGAAAGACAGAAAGTCGGGCGGGGCCGACTATATAATACCCTACACCTACCTACCAATGCGAAAATGGGCATTGCGATAAGAATTTGGCAGTGTTCATACATGTAATAAGCAAACTCTCTCTGCCGATTTTCGTACTGATCGGATATAAAACACGGTTTCTACAGTGCTTACATGTAAAATCGGGTGAAACATATATATGGGGGCTATATCTAAATCTGAACGGATTTTCTCCGAATTTGGTAGTGTTCATTCACGTAATAATAAAACTCTCTCTGCCGAATTTCATAAAGATCGGACGTAAAATGTGGTTTCTACAGCGCTTATATGTCAAATCGGGTGAAACATATATATGGGGACTATATCCAAATCTGAACCGATTTTAACCAATTTCTATAGGGATCGTCCTTGGGCCAAAAAAGAGCACTATGCTAAATTTCATCACAATTGGACCATAAATACGACCTGCAATTTGATTACAAGAATACATGGACAGACAGACGGACAGACAGACGGACAGACAGACAGACGGACAGACAGACGGACATGACTAAATCGACTCAGAAAGTGATTCTGAGTCGATCGGTATAATAAACAATGGGTCTATCTCTTCTCCTTTTAGGTGTTACAAACAAATGCACAAAGTCATAATACCCTGTACCACAGTGTGGTGTAGGGTATAAAAATCACCATATCTGAAATGATCCACGAAATGCCAAAAATAAGCACAGCGGAGCAACGGGTTCCAGGGGCTCACAAAGAAGCTAACGCCCACAGATAGGCGATATTGTAAACAGTATTCAATACTCAATATTCCAAAAAGGAAAATAAATGCACTCACTCAAAAAGGCGTCGGAGATCTAAAACCACAAAATGTATAGGGTGATCCATTTCGAGGTTCCCTAATTTTTTAAAGAAAAAAACACAGAAAATTCAAATTAAATGGGGAATGTTTATTATCATTTGAAAGAACATTCTTTGACATTTATTTTTTGAAGATTATGTCTATCAAATGTTGGCCGCGGCTACGTCTCAGATGGTCCATCCGTTGAGTCCAATTTTCGATGACTCGATTATGTTGGCCATAAGTTGAGCGAAGTGCACGAAACACATTTCTCACATAACGTGAATTTTCGTAATAAAGTTGAACGATTTGTAAACCTTGTTCCGGCGTAAGTCTTTCCATGATGAAATGACAATGCTTAACAAAAATAGCATGACACGACTCGCACGTGATCTGTCAAAAAAAAGGCTATTGAAAAAATTATCTCTACTTCGATCACCCTTTATAACAATTATTAAATTAAAATATTCAAGGGTTAAATTACTCAATTTCGATTGTTTAATTTATGCATTGATTCACTGCACTGGATTACGTATAAAAATGCTAGGACTTTTTTGTTCCACCGGGTACTATTTTTGGGCCTGTTCGCCATAGGATTTTTTTCTTTTTTGCAATCTTGAGCACATTTCCTTTCATTTGAGTACCATTTCGACTATTTGTGGGCCGTAGGGTTTTATTCGAGGCCTCAGTGACCGTTGCGCCACTGGGCATATTTTTTTGCATTTTAGAGGTAGTGGTGTTTTTTTGTTTGTTTTGACATTTGCCCGCTAAAGTGCACTTTCGTCCATATATAGAAACAGTGTGGAAATTTGACTATAAATATTCCAGATTCAAAAGGCTATAAAACAAAAATTCGAGCTAACTTTGCAAAACCCTTTGGGGGTTTTGATATACCTGTGGTGTACTATAATCTTCAATTATTATAGTTCGAGAAAGATTTTATGACCCAAACAATGTTGCGGAGTCTAGGTGTACCAATATCCCAATACTCAATAATTAAATAAATTTTACTTAATTTCTAACTTATTTATCTAGACAAACATTTAAGTGTAATAAATATGTAGTACTTTCATGTCTTCATTGTTATATTTTTAGTATCCTACTAAGATTTTTTTACTTTTGTATAAATAAATTATTTATGTTCTTTGCTTTTTAACGACTCATCATTTATTCACCATGGTTCATATTTAGAGATTCTTGTTTAAACTTCTTACAAGAAAAATATCTAATTCGTTTAAACAAGTAAGACAATTTTGTTCGGAGTAAGTATGCCCTCACTCTAGTCAAAGCATATTAAAGCTTATTATTATTAAAGCATATTTTTATAGCACTTTAGCTAGCTCACCAACCTTCCCAGCAAAATTTCTCATTACCAAATAATCCGACGAGTAAGCAAAGTTCGATAATGGTAAGTACTTATTATTTAGCCACTTTTCTCATTATTTTAACATGGGGATGTCATTGGAGGAAAGTAGTTCCCAAAAGCATACAATAAAGTAGCATAATAAGTACTTATTTGTAGCTCGATTTTATGTACTTGAATAATGCATTACCAATAAGTTATAAAATAAGTAGTAGATATGCAGAAATGGCCATTTAAAATGATTTTTTGCATATTGTCGCGCATATTTCTCGAAACAAACAATTTCCTCATGCCAGATACGAATTTCTGGTATTTTCATTCAAATCTGCACGTATTGTTTGAAAACATGTTGAAATATAAATAAATCTTGTACAATAACCCACATATAGCCAAAATTGCATTATACTAAAATTTGCCACAATGATTTTGCAACAAAAAATCACTTATTTCTGTTATTATTGGTAAGTCATTATTAATAAGCCGAAAGTAATGCAGCGAATAATGAGATGTCATTATTTGGTAATGCAGGGAATAATGACAGGTACTTACCAAGATTTTGATGGGTTCAATCCAACCAATACCACATTGTTGATTTTTTAAACATTTCTGGCGTGGATACCTCAATTGATCGACCACTACCGTATTCATCTTGGCAGCTCGTACGGCCCCGTTTAAACTCTGCCACCCAATATTTTATAGTTGTAAACGAAGGAGAAAATTCCAGCAAAGTAGAATCTAGTTCGGCTAGTTCAAATGAAAGTATTGTATTACATATCGGAGACCAATTTTTTCCATGTTTACAAATTCATGTTTTAGAATGCTGCCACTTTTTACGAAAGTACTTTTTCAATGTACTACCGCCATCTATACCGTCATCTTATAGCATTATAGCTCGAGTGAGCTTTAGCTTGATCCGATATTTCTCTCCATTCTGGTTTATTTTCGGCTATCTGTTGCCAGTTACGAATACCCATTATACTTAAGTCAGCTTCCACACAGTCTTTCAATCTGGTTTTTGGCCGATCTCTTCGCCTCGTAATATCGTAATTTAATATTGCCTTATGAGGTCTGCTGTTGTCTATCCTTGCCACATGGCCTGACCACCTGAGCCGTTATGCCTTTATAAATCTAACTATGGCATTGCTTCTTTGGACATTGTCACCATTTAAGTCTTGTCTTGGGCCAAATATATTTTTTCCCCTGTATTTTATTCCTCGTTGGAACATAGCATCAACAATACATTTATAATACTCTCTATCATTGACATTTCTTTTGATATCATTCCATGTTTCATTTATTTTCTTGTAGTTTAAGAGCGTTCTCCTCCATGTCATTTTAGGGCGACCTTGTCTTCTTCGTCCTTGCGTATTCCAATCCAAAGCCATTCTCGTTGTTGTTGTAGCAGCTTGGAGACGCTGAGTTGATAATCCTTAAGACTATTTATATTACAGACTTCGTTCCGGCATATATCCGATTATCGCGAGAACCTTATGTTGTTTTCATCCATTAAATGTTGTCTGCTTGTAAATTAACATTCGTCTGGTAATTTCGGGGAATGGATGTTATTTGAGTGTTGCCCATTCATTTCTGTTAATAGTCGTCATGGTGTTATGTCTATTTTTAGCTTCTCTGTTGACTTGGGTAATCAGATTTTGTTGTAGTGGTAGTGCGCCCGGTGAGTTATTTTTTAGCTGCGGAAACTCGAATTATGATGAAATCATGAAATGTTGATGTTAAATTTTTCCGGTGCCCTGGCTGGGAGTTGAACCCAGCACCTTCGGGATGCAAGTCTAATGCACTAACCACTAAGCTACCGAAGGCCACAGCTCGTAATTGATTCTGGCGCCTACCGCAATGTATGCCCAATCAATCTCCATGTCCTTCTCTTGATCTGTGACTCTATGGGATCCTCTTTGGTAATATCCCATAAGCAAACGATGGTGATAATTCCACAGATGATTCGAAAGCATCTATTTATGAATGTATTTATGTATGGTGGTCATTGTTAATTGCCACGATTCACTTCCAAATAGCAGAGTTGATTTCACACGGGCATTAAATATCTTTATTTTTGTAGCTCGGGTAATTTGTTTGTTGCACCAAATTTTTCTGATTCTTCCTAATGTTGCTCTCGCCTTGTTTAATCTGTTGTTTACGTCAGCATCTATTTCACCATTTATTGCCATTATGCTCCCCAGATAGCAGAATGTTTCGACGAACTGAATGCGCTGACCACTAATTACAAATTGTGTTGTTCAAGCGATTGGCAAAATTTTTTTTTTGAGTTTATTTCCGGTCCAACTAGTTTTGCAAGGTCTACGAGTTCATCCACTTTCTCTTTCATATCGGAGAACTTATAAGACAAGAGACAAATGTCGTCAGCGTAATCTAGATCTTCAAGATGTCTCTGAAGACCCCACACTATCACTCTCCTCTTCATCGACATTTGGAACATGACGTTATCTAGGACTACAGCAAAAACAAGCGATGAAAGAGGACATCCTTGCCTTTCTCCAATATTGGTTGTAAATGGGTCGCTTGTTGACCCATTATGTAAAACCTGTAGTTCTGTGTGAACTACAGTGCCTTTATAATATTTATTATTTTGTCTGGTACCCCTTTCTGTGTTAATGCGTGTCAAATTGAATCGAATGCTTTCTTGAAATCAATAAAGAGTAGGTACAGGGGGATCGACATTCAACTGATTCCTCAATTATAATCCTTAGGGTATTGCCTTGGTCGATGCAATTACGATGAGGGCGAAAACCAGCCTGCTCATACCTCCGAGAGTTTTCTATGGGTTCCAATCTCCAATGGATTATGGTTGCCAACAGTTTGTATACACTGTTCAGCAGGGTAATTCCTCTCCAGTTTTCACAATCTCTTAAGTCTTCCTTTTTAGGAATTTTTACTATTGTTCCTCTCGTCCAAGATTTGCACACATTTTCCTCTATCCAGACTCTTATTATATGCGGATGAATAATTTTGAATCACAGCTAATTTGTGGATTTGTTTGCGTGGTCTGCCCGACCGCATATAAATGATCATCTTCTAATCCATTACTTTACGAAGTATTGCTTAAATCTTGCTAGTTGTTCATCTGTAGTTGTAAGCAATGTACCATTCCGATCTCGTATCGGTTGATTTTTATTTTGTTTTTTGTTTCTGTGCGGTTGATGAGCTTATATAATTCTCTGATATTGTTTGCACCTACTGCGGCTTCTGCTTCTATCGTTAAGGATTCCATATATTTTCTTTTATCGTTTCTTGCCGATTTTTTTAACATTTTGGCGACAATGGAATACGAGTATTGCAACTTGTAGGTGCTATGATTACTAACTAGTGATTTTAGGTTGTTCCTCCTCTCGATTAGCTGCCACGTAGCTTCACTGATCCAAGGCTTTATATTACGTTTTTGGATATGTCCTACAGTTTCTTCTGCTATCTGTTTTATTATTGTTCCTGTGTTCTGCCATGTTTGTGGCATGTTCTGTAAGATTCGTTCCTCCATTAGATCGCTAATTACGTTTCTTGTTTCGGGGTTCCTAAGTTTCCTTACATCGAGTCTTTTGTTCGGGGGTTGTCCATCAAGCTATGCTACCAATAGTTCATGGTCGCTGTCAATGTCTGCTCCCCGTTTTGTACGCACATCAAACAGAGAGGATTTCTACTTATACAAATGAGGTCAATCTGGTTTCTGGTAATACAATTTGCCGATGTCCAAGTATATTTGTGGATGTTCTTGTGTGGGAATAGTGATCCACATATCACCAATTCGAATGTTTGGCATATTTCCACAAGTCGTTCTCCGCCAAATATCTTACGTAGTATTTTTCTCTCAAATATTCGCAAGCGAATACATGAATACGTCGCATGTTTTTGAGATTTGCTTAAACGTAAAGAATTGCTTCTGAATAAAGTATGCTCTATTTTCTATTCTATTCAGCTATTCGGTCACTTATTCCGTCTTGCAGGCGTAGCGTCATATCGCCCAAAAACCATGTATGCGATATGACATTCCAAAAAATGTAAAATGTTGCAAAGCGTAGCTTTACAAAAGAACTGTAATAATACAATTCATCATGTAGCGGTGACACAAACTGATTTGCCTCACCAAAGACGGCAACGCGTACCAAATTGCATACCCCAGAGGAGATAATCTTTAATCCCGGCCGAATGCCGTCCACCCAAATATTACGCCTACCGCAGATCACCTTGGTCCGCGTAGCCGCCTTTTGGCATTCCGACGATTCGAAAGTTGTTTTACAAAAAATGCTCATGATACATTTGACAACCGCGATGGATATTTGAAAATAAATGTGTTTGTATACTTTGGGCGTTATTACATAACTTTTTTCTAGGGCGAAAAAAATAAAAAATTACCTACTGTTCAAAATGACATTTTGCCCAATGTCGATGTCATATTGCCCAAAATCCAAAATTTTCTACAACAAATACTAACATTGAATTTTTTTGGTCGATATGACACACATGGTTTTTGGCGATATGACATACATGTTTTTGGGCGATATGACGCTACGCAGCACCGTAATGCAGAATTGAATTTTACTGACCAAGGTTATGTTAGGTTAGGGTGGCAGCCGTATTTTTTATACAAGCTCACATAGACCAGTTTAGGTCCCTAGTGTTACCACGGGCTGAGATGCCCCTCATCGAAACCAACCTTTTTGATATACAAATTTGTCGATAGTACGAATGTCGGTACTGGAAAGATCTGTTAGGCTGTCTAGAAAAGCCGACCCCAGTATGTCCAGTCGTCGTTTACTCAGAGCGGGGCAGTCGCATAGCAAGTGCTCAATGCTCTCCACTTCTTCCTCATCTCCACAGCTTCTGCAGAAGTCATTAGAGTCAATACCCAATCTTTTGGCGTGTTCGCCGATCAAGCAGTGTCCTGTCAGAACTGATACTAACGTAGACAATCTTTTCCTCTCTAGTGCGAGGAGATATTTTGATCTTCTCAGGTCATATCTTTGGCAGATTTGTCTAGGTACTCTGCAGGTGCCTATTTCTGTCCATCTTTCGTTGGACTGCCTGATTGCCTCTTGCCTAAGCCAAAGCTTGCACGTGGATAGTGGCGCACCAATATATGCAAATTCTTCGAGAATTTGAAATGTCGTCCCTTTCCTAGCAAGTTCATCCGCTTTGCAGTTCCCCGGGATATCCCTATGCCCAGGCACCCATATGAGGTGTATATTAAACTGCTCAGCCATCTCGTTAAGAGATCTGCGGCAGTCGAGGACTGTTTGTGAATTTAAGGAGGTTGCCTCCAGAGAATTGATGGCAGCCTGGCTGTCCGAGTAAATTACAGCGCCAGTGTTGGTTACTATGTTGCGACTCAGCCACTTGGCTACTTCCCATATTGCCATTATTTCGGCTTGATAGACTCTGCAGGTATCTGGTAGTCTGTGAGCTATATCCAATCTAAGCTCTGCACAGTGTACTCCGAAGCCAACCTTTTCATCAAGCTTCGAACCATCCGTGTAAAAGTGGAGATGGTTTCTATTACCTGGTATTCTTCCAACCCATTCATCTCTGGTGGGAATCATAGTGATGTAATTTCTCTGGAAGGTGTACACCGTTGGTATATAGTCCACTCGGTCGGTTACCATAGCACTACACTTTGATATCCTCATTTGACCGTAGTTTTTGTACCTCCACATTGATAGGCAGTTTAATCTTATTGTCGCTTTGGTTGCAACTTCTCTCGCCACAATATTAATCTGCAGTATATGGAGTGGGGCTTGTAGAGACTCGGTCGCTGTAGTCCTTAAGGCTCCTCTTATGCTCAGGCAGGTCGTCCGCATATGCCACGACCTTGTAGCCACAACGTTCTAGATCTAGCAGGATTTCATTCACCGCTAGGTTCCAAATTAGTGGAGACAGTACTCCTCCTTGTGGGGTCCCTCTGTTTACAAACCTTGTTAGAGTTGTGGACCCAAGACATGCTGTTATGCGTCTTCTGTTGAGCAGACTTTGAATTAGTGTAATCAAACTAGAGTTAACTTTTAGATGTGACAGTGCCGCAATTGCATCTGAGTGAATGTTATTAAAAGCCCCTTCTATGTCAAGAAATGCCACCATGGTGAATTCCTTGAAATGCAGGGACGATTCGATAGTGCTCACAAGTTCGTGCAGGGCTGATTCTGTAGACTTGCCCTTATTGTAAGCATGTTGATTCACCGACAGGAGTTTTGTATCCAGGTTTTCCCTAATGAAATAATCTAAAAGTCTTTCCAGACCTTTCAATAGGAAGGAGGATAGGCTAATTGGTCTAAAGTCTTTTGGCCTAGTGTGTGATATCTTCCCCGCTTTTGGTATCCCTCCATCGATTCGGGATGTATGAAAGCCTGATACAGCCTACATACATTTTCTCCAGCCAGGGGATAATGCATTTCAACATTTTCTGCATTTCTGCTGGAGTGATGCCGTCTGGTCCAGGTGACTTGAAGGGCTCTAAGCTATTAATAGCCCAGCTTATTCTGGATCTCTCAGTCAACAAGCTAGCTACGCTCGCAGTCCACTCGCACTCTTGTTGGTCCTGCTGATCCTCTGGTTCTGTTAGGGAGTTCCCCGGGAAATGTGTGTCGAGCAGTACATTAAGCGACTGCTCGCTGTTTTTGGTCCAATTATTTGCCTCATCCTGCAAGTAACCCACTGTACGGGCCAAAAGTCAAATTTTTTGTCATCGCCGATTTCTAAAATGTTAAAGCTATTCAATAGCAAACATATTCCGAATAGGGTAGCCAACAAATTAGATCGAAATAATTATTATTGTGGGCTTGGTGTGCTGCTGAAAACAAATATTTTATGTAATTTGTGTATATTGCCATAGAAGGAAATTGCCATTTCTCGCAAACTATTATTTAATTTTTTGTTACGTAGGTAGGATAGTACTCCTTGAGAAATTGCCAAAAGTATTACTGTACTGTTTACACGTGGTTTGTTATAACATATTTCCACAGGTGCTATATTGTTGTCAAATTGGAATTTTAGCGGAATGAGCCTACATACATTTTCTCCAGCCAGGGGATAATGCATTTCAACATTTTCTGCATTTCTGCTGGAGTGATGCCGTCTGGTCCAGGTGACTTGAAGGGCTCTAAGCTATTAATAGCCCAGCTTATTCTGGATCTCTCAGTCAACAAGCTAGCTACGCTCGCAGTCCACTCGCACTCTTGTTGGTCCTGCTGATCCTCTGGTTCTGTTAGGGAGTTCCCCGGGAAATGTGTGTCGAGCAGTACATTAAGCGACTGCTCGCTGTTTTTGGTCCAATTATTTGCCTCATCCTGCAAGTAACCCACTGTACGGGCCAAAAGTCAAATTTTTTGTCATCGCCGATTTCTAAAATGTTAAAGCTATTCAATAGCAAACATATTCCGAATAGGGTAGCCAACAAATTAGATCGAAATAATTATTATTGTGGGCTTGGTGTGCTGCTGAAAACAAATATTTTATGTAATTTGTGTATATTGCCATAGAAGGAAATTGCCATTTCTCGCAAACTATTATTTAATTTTTTGTTACGTAGGTAGGATAGTACTCCTTGAGAAATTGCCAAAAGTATTACTGTACTGTTTACACGTGGTTTGTTATAACATATTTCCACAGGTGCTATATTGTTGTCAAATTGGAATTTTAGCGGAATGAAACTTTTTAGCATCAAGGGACTTCAAGAAGATTTTGGTACCAGAAGAAAGGTGAAAGTGTCCTCTTTAAGCCTATATATAATGTTGTATCAGCCTGTATAACACTTTTTTAATTTTAATGAAATTACTCGGGAAAAAATTGGTTGTTCTTTTTTTTACCTGTTCATATGACTATGTTGTAGGTACACCAAACAATTTGTTTGTGTTTTATGACATATTTAACATATTTATGACATCTTAACTCTTTTTTAATTTTTTGTGTCGTTTTTTATTTTACCTATGTTTATGATACTTATAAACAGAGTATAACACTATGCACGTAAGAAAAGGATATACTCCAGGGGTATTCGAATACAGACTCTGTTGCAAAATTATAGCCAAGCAGAAACAATATTATTTTAGAATATTAAAAAATGAAGAACATCAGCTATAGAGAATTATCCGAAGAGTATTTTAGAAACAAAAAGAAGGAAGATGTTTCAAGTTACGTTCAAAGCAAAGTAAATTCAAGCATCGAAATACAATTGGAACTGAAAATAAAGTAAATATTTTCATCAACAACTTAACTAAGCGCTACAAAAAAGTTGGATGGAAGAAACATACATTTTATAAGACCTTTGCAATATGGTTAGAGGGCAAACTTAGTGTCCAAGTATCTTCAGAAAGTAAAAATCAAAACATTTGTGGGAGACCACCAAAATCACTCGGCAACTGTAGCGATAGATCTAAAAGGCGGAAACTTAAGGATATCAATGAAGAAATCGGATGTGAAACTATTCCAGAAAGCATGTTATATCAATTTGCGATCACAAAAACAACGCACAAAAGCCGAAATTGTTGAAAAAGTTTTAAACGCTAGTCCTCTGAGAACATAACGGATTATTAAGAGCATTCCAACTCCAAGCGATGAAAAACAGTTCTCAAATGAAGAGGCAGTAACATTATTTTTGGATTTGAAGTTAACAAAACACCAATATACACAGCTCAGGTTGCGTGCGATTGAAAAAGGCTCAAATCTGTATCCATCATATCATCACATACTTGCTGCTACAAAGGACTGTTTGCCACCAACGGACACTATTAAAATCACATCGAGTTCGGCAGAGGTAAAACTTCAAGACCTACTTAATCATACAGCTCAATGCTTGCTACAATCAGTTTAAGGACATTATTTGAAGAAAAATTGGAACTGCAAGTTAACTCTCTTTTGCAAATGGGGATGTGATGGTTCTTCTGGACAAAAACAATGCAAGCAATCTGTATGTGAAAATACTTCAGACGCAGATATGTTCATGGTCATTTGTGCCATTGCGATTGATAAAGAATTTGGAAGACTCGGAACCTTCGACCAGGACGATACAAAGGATATTTGGAAAAATCAAACACCATCTTCTTCGAAATACTTCAGTCCAATCAAATTTGAATTTAATATAGAGACTCATGATACCATTTAAAAGTAAATTATATAAGAACCTAAATTACAAGACTGCAGCCATTAGAAGTAGAAATTGAAGGCCAGACGATTGAAGTTAACTACCAATTAGTGCTAACGATAATATATGGAAAAGTTGGCCAGACTTTGACTGACACAAAGGCTTCATCCAGCTGCATTTTATGTCAATCTACATCAAACAAATTAAACCAAATCCCGGAAAAATCAGTAGATAATACTGACGCATATGAATTTGGATTATTGCCACTACATACAAGAATACGATGTATGCATTATATATCAATCTACATCAAGCAAATTAAACCAAGTCCCGGAAAAATCAGTAGATAATACTGACGCATATGAATTTGCATTATTCCTACTACATACAAGAATACGATTTATGGAACACATACTTAAAATCAGTTATGATTTGGATTTGGGACCTGCAGAATCAATAAGAAACAATGACACAAACAAGGATTTAAGAAATTTAAAAAAGAAACATGTTCAGGATGAATTTCGCAAATGTGGTTTGGTTATAGACCAACCAAAACAAGGATCAAGCAATACTAATGATGGGAATACAGCAAGAAGGTTCTTTTCTGATCCCGAAAAATGATCTGAAACAACTGGAGTTGATATAAATCTCATTTCAAGATTTAAAACAATTATCGATGTACTTGCGTGCCATAAACAAATTGCTGCTAAAAAATTTAATGAATATACCAGGGAAACTGCACGAATTTATATTACCAAATATTCATGGAGAAATATGTCTGCAACAGTTCACAAAATTCTTTATCATGGAGCAGATGTCATTAAGCATCATTTGGTCCAATCGGAAATCTATCAGAGGAAGTCCAGGAAAAAAGAAATAAGGATTACAGGTTTTATAGAGAGCACAATATCAGTAAAATATCTCGAAATTGTACAAACTAATTTCTATTTAATATTTTGTTGGCAACGTCAGATCCCCTCATCACCAGCATTCGCAATCAATGGAAAGTAGAACATAGGGACTTAGATGAAGATGCAAGAGGGCTGCTAGAGGACAGAAGTAATACGGAACAAAATATAGAATATTTACAGGCAATTTTTAAACCGAACAAATAAAAATTATAATTTACTGTTTTTTTACATATATAAGTAAAAACCAGTAAGGAAAGGCTAAAGTCGGGCGGTGCCGACTATATAATACCCTACACCACTCTCGTAATATTGAATAACTCTGATATATCAATTTTGTAATTCATGTATAAATTGTTTACATAAATTTACTTTAGGGACATTTTATACTTAAATAATACCCTGTACCACAGTGTGGTGTAGAGTATAAAAACGATTGGATCTAAAGAGCCAAATCGGACGAAACATATATATGGGAGCTATAGCTAAATCTTAACCGATTTTATTCAAATTCGGCAATGTTGGTTCATGGATCAAGAAACTATACCATTCTAAATTTCAAAACGATTGGATGTAAAATACAGCTTCTATAGGACTAAAGGGCCAAATCGGACGAAAGATATATATGTGAGCTATATCTAAATCTGAACCGATTTCAACCAAATTCAATAGCGATCTTAACAGCCGCGAAATACTCTAAACTGCAAAATTTCAGAACGATCGGAGTGAAATTGCGACTTGTAGTCGACGAACAACTTTACATGGACAGACGGACGGACGGACGGACATCTTTAAATCGACTCAGCTTGTGATTCTGAGTCGATCGGTATACTTTAAGGTGGGTCTAGCTGTGTTATTTTCAGGTGTTACAAACATCTGCCGTGAAACAAACTTATATTACCCTGTACCACAGTGTGGTGTAGAGTATAATAAATGTTGTTCAAATACAAAATATAAAAAAGTCTGCTATGCAAGGTGTTCTTTTAAATATCGAGAAAATTTGTTTGTCGAAAATTTTTTTTTTTTAGTTTTACAAAATTTATTGTTAAAATGGTTTATTTATCAACGTATGACATTCTAAATATTCCACATTCCATGCTAAATATTAAAAAAAAAGTTCAACTTTGACCTAGAGTTCCTCAATAACTGCTGACCCGATTTTAATGAAATAAAAACTGGCGAAAAGCTTAAGGGGTTACCAGTCAAACAAAAAATTCCTAATATATCTCTATCGGTTCCAAAGTTACAGTGTTTTGGCCAGTAAAAGACGATTCTGAACCAGCTGGTAACTCCTTCAAAGTGATACTCTTCATGATGTATTACATGAAAAGAGTTGATATCTGTTACCCAATTTATAACTACAGTATTAGAGGTACTTCCAACGTGCAAATGTTCTTTGAGTACAACAAAATTAGTTACAGCCCTTAGACAAAATGACTATCAGGACAACATACAGCTACCACTACAGGTTTCAGCATGATCTATGTGGGATTACCAATATAAGATTCTTTCTGTTACATTTTTGGGCTACCACATTGTAATTGCTTTTTTTAATTATTACGTATTTTCTTATTAAGCTGCATAGTATCTTTATATGAAAGGTGAAACATCATAAACTATAAACTCTAATTTCAAGTCACTTCAATGAGACATAACTTAAGTAAACCACTGTAATTGAAATTCCAATTAGAAAATCAGTTTCCTTTGCGAAGAAATCTAAAGCCAATTGTCGGGAGGTGTGATTAGCCAATTGTCAAGTCACTTGTCTCGCAAATTTCCGTCCTTTCATCTCATAATGCACACACGCACTATCGAATGAATGACGTGCACACAATATTGACTGTTTGATATCCAAGTAGTTATTAAATGACAATTAAGAAAAATAATCACGTCTCGATTGATTACTGCTTCTGAATACAATACAAATTGTAATAGAGATATTTGTAAGATTTTTATTGGCATTTCAAAAAATCCGGAAGCAAATTGTTGTCATTACATTTGTGACCTTCGTTTTGCTAAGTTGTGTTTGAGAAAATGAGAAACGTTTTAGCATTAGTAGTTTTAGTCTTCAAACTATTTGAGTGGCAAGAGGTACTAGGAGCTGCTGCAAGAACAACGGTAGGAGGTTTTTTGAAGTTATGGGAAGTGTAATTGATTTATTTGTTCTTTTATTGTTGTGACAGGCTGATCGCATCCTAAGTTTTGGCTATTACAGTCAAACACACAATGTGACGACCGATGATGGCTTTACCTTGACTTTATATCGCATACGAAAATCTCGCAGGGATGCCGACGGCGCTACGACAAGACCTGTGGTTCTCATGATGCACGGTTTGACCAGCTCTTCAGACTGTTGGGTTCTCAATGGACCTGACAATGCTTTGGCTTTTAATTTGGTGGACGAGGGCTATGATGTTTGGCTGGGCAATAGTCGCGGTAATCCCTATGGCCTGCGGCATTCGTCTATGTCGCCCAAGGAAAAAAAGTATTGGCGCTTCTCTTGGCATGAAATCGGTTTCATAGATCTGCCCGCAATGATCGATTACATATTGAGGGAAACTCGACAAGCCGCACTACACTATGTGGGTCACTCTCAAGGAACTGCAATCATGTTTGTCCTACTCTCCACTCAACCGAAGTATAATGCGAAACTGAAGACGGCTCATATGTTGGCTCCCATAGCCTATATGAAATATGCCCGCTCGGAGTTATTGCGTGACATGGCACCTCTTCTAGGGACCTATGGACCTTTAGATGCTGCTCTGGGTGATGAAGCATTTTTGCAGCAAAAGTTTTTACGTCAAATATTGGGATTTGAAAAATGTCGTGATCCTATGGCTGACGTCAAGTTATGCTCGTATATACTCTTTGCCGTATATGGAGGGGTTTCGGGTTATTTCAATGAGGTAACTATACAATAATGGACCATTTGAGGGAGTACATTGTTAGAGTTATATTTGTGGTTCTAAGAAAAAATGTCGTATGAATAATACACCGAAAGTAATACTGTGTATGCAAAATGCACTTTAAAAATGTATCTTCGATGAAAACAATCTACCCGCATAATTTCGACCCTCTAAATCTAATGGCATTAACCGGGTTTTCCCATGACATCCGAATTATTTACCCACAAAGTTTGCTGGGAAAAGAGACTAGTAAATTCAGACACAACTTTAGTATAGAAGACCTCGGAATTGATGTTCCATGTCAAGGAACGAAATAAAGAAGACACTTCAAGAAGTATTTCTCCCAAAACAAACAACATAACTGTATATACCGTTACCCCTGAAAATCTCCCTCCAAAAATAATAATATATCAAAAGTCATACCCCCTGTTCTGTATTCCGAATGTGGCTTGAATTTGTTACTTCGGACCCAAAAATCTATCCAAATATGTTCGAATGGGAAAATGAAGGCAAATTTGGATACAATCCGCTCTAGGAATACAGAACATGTGCGAGAGAGATATGTGAATTTTTGGTATTTGACACAAATATTTCCTTTAAAAAAATACCAAAGGCCCCCACAATAAAATGGCGACAAAAAAAGTTCATGATGTTCAAAGCCTAAAGCATATTCCCAAAATATTACGTTTCTGCGATTGTATAGTTAGGACCTCTTCGCGATTTAAAAGCCTTCAAAAACAGGGTTTTCTTCAATAAACTTGTCGGTGCACATTAAAAATTTTCCAATTTTGTATGCTTTTAGTGAAATTTTTAATACATTGGATATAACTACAATAATTTTGGCCTTTCCAAGGCTTGTATAAAACTGCTGGTCGCTAGATTTATTTTTGGTAAAAAGTAAATCCTTTCAATGCCTTAAAGTTAAAAGTTGATCCACTTTTTAGTTTTCCGTTATATTATTGAAATTCAAGGGAAAATAAAAAGCTAAGTTAAGAAAAGTTGTTTTGAATGTTAGAAGAATTTTAGAGAAAGAATAAAATTCATAAAAAAGATACAAAATGGTTGTTTTTTGATCGTTTTAGATTTGAAGTAGAATTAAAGAGTGGGGCATCGTTTTTAAGGCAAACAATTCGCTTTAACCCATTTGGGACCAACAAACAAACAATTGTACTCCCATGAAAGGGTAAATTTAAATTAAAATTAAACCTAGCCGTCAACAGTTTTACAAAAAGTTTTGGGAGGTGATTATCGGTTCAAAATTTATAGAAGTTATTTCCAATTTATTAAAAATTGCATTAGAATAGGACTAAGAAAACAAAAAAGTGACCTTAAAATTGAAAAAAAATTTTAAAAGATTTAATTAATGACTTTTAATAGAAATTGTCTCGATTTTTATTATCTAATGCTCGATTTCAGAAAAATCGTCATGACAATTTTTTTAAGGAAAAATCAAAATTTTAAAGGTTTTTTTAATCGCGAATAGCTCCTACTTTTATAATCGCAGAAAGGAAATATGCTTAAAACAATCTAAATTTTTGTATAAACATTGAACTTTTTCTCGTTCCATACAAATAAAGCCACTCTAACCCACAATACACTTTTATGGCAACTCAATGGTTTTTTAACCGTATTTATTTTTAACGCATTGAGTTTTGTGTGATTTTGAAATTATCCATTTCAATTGTTTAAAGATAACCAATAAATACGATATGCTTATTTAAAAAACCATTGAGTTGCCATAAAAGTGTACTGTGGGGTCCTATAGTAATTATACCCTACACCACACTGTGGTACAGGGTATTATAAGTTTGTTTCACGGCAGATGTTTGTAACACCTGAAAATAACACAGCTAGACCCACCTTAAAGTATACCGATCGACTCAGAATCACTAGCTGAGTCGATTTAACCATGTCTGTCCGTCCGTCCGTCTGTCCATGTAAAGTTGTTCGTCGACTACAGGTCGCAATTTCACTCCGATCGTTCTGAAATTTTGCAGTTTAGAGTATTTCGCGGCTGTTAAGATCGCCATTGAATTTGGTTGAAATCGGTTCAGATTTAGATATAGCTCCCATATATATCTTTCGTCCGATATGGCCCTTTAGTCCTATAGACGCTGTATTTTACATCCAATCGTTTTGAAATTTAGAATGGTAGAGTTTCTTGATCCACGAACCAACATTGTCGAATTTGAAGAAAATCGATTCAGATGTAGATATAGCTCCCATATATATCTTTTCGTGATCCATGAACCAACATTGCTGAATTTGAAGAAAATCGGTTAAGATTTAGCTATAGCTCCCATATATATGTTTCGTCCGATTTGGCCCTTAGGTCCTATAGAAGCTGTATTTTACATCCGATCGTTTTGAAATTTAGAATGGTAGAGTTTCTTGATCCATGAACCAACATTGCCGAATTTGAAGAAAATCGGTGCAGATTTAGATATAGCTCCCATATATATCTTTCGTCCGATTTGGCCCTTTAGTCCTATAGAAGCTGTATTTTACATCCAATCGTTTTGAAATTTAGAATGGTAGAGTTTCTTGATCCATGAACCAACATTGCCGAATTTGAAGAAAATCGGTTAAGATGTAGCTATAGCTCCCATATATATGTTTCGTCCGATTTGGCCCTTTAGTCCTATAGAAGCTGTATTTTACATCCGGTCGTTTTGAAATTTAGAATGGTAGAGTTTCTTGATCCATGAACCAACATTGCCGAATTTGAAGAAAATCGGTTAAGATTTAGCTATAGCTCCCATATATATGTTTCGTCCAATTTTGCTCTTTAGTCCTGTAGAAGCTGTATTTTACACCCAATCATTTTGAAGTTTAGAATGGTAGAGTGTCTTGATCCATGAACCAACACTACCGAATTTGAAGAAAATCAGTTAAGATTTAGCTATAGCTTCCATATATATGTTTCGTCCGATTTGGCCATTTAGACGTATAAAATTTGAATTTCCTATAAAAAAAAAAATCGTTTTGAAATTTAGAATGGTAGAGTTTCTTGATCCACGAAGCAACATTGCCGAATTTGAAGAAAATCGGTTAAGATTTTGCTATAGCTCCCGTATATATGTTTCGTCCGATTTTGCTCTTTAGTCCTGAAAAAGCAGTATTTTACATCCAATCATTTTGAAATTTAGAATGGTAGAGTTTCTTGATCCATGAACCAACACTACCGAATTTGAAGAAAATCGGTTAAGATTTAGCTATAGCTCCCATATATGTTTCGTCCGATTTGGCCATTTAGTCCTACAAAAGCTGTATTTTACATCCAATCGTTTTGAAATTTAGAATGGTAGAGTTTCTTGATCCATGAACCAACACTACCGAATTTGAAGAAAATCGGTTAAGATTTAGCTATAGCTCCCATATATATGTTTCGTCCGATTTGGACCTTTAGTTTTATAGAAGCTGTATTTTACATCCAATCGTTTTGAAATTTAGAATGGTAGAGTTTATTGATCCATGAACCAATTTGAAGAAAATCGGTTAAGATTTAGCTACAGCTCCCATATATGTTTCGTCCGATTTGGCCATTTAGTCCTACAAAAGCTGTATTTTACATCCAATCGTTTTGAAATTTAGAATGGTAGAGTTTCTTGATCCATGAACCAACACTACCGAATTTGAAGAAAATCGGTTAAGATTTAGCTATAGCTCCCATATATATGTTTCGTCCGATTTTGCTCTTTAGTCCCGAAGAAGCTGTATTTTACATCCAATCATTTTGAAATTTAGAATGGTAGAGTTTCTTGTTCCATGAACCAACACTACCGAATTTGAAGAAAATCGGTTAAGATTTAGCTATAGCTCCCATATATATGTTTCGTCCGATTTGGCCCTTTAGTTCTATAGAAGCTGTATTTTACATCCAATCGTTTTGAAATTTAGAATGGTACAGTTTATTGATCCATCAACCAACATTGGCGAATTTGAAGAAAATCGGTAAAGATTTAGCTATAGCTCCCATATGTATGTTTCATCCGATTTGGCTATTATTATTATTTAAGTATTAAATGTCCCCAAAGTAAATTTATGTAAACAATTTATACATGAATTACAAAATTTATATATCAGAGTTATTCAATATTACGAGAGTGGTGTAGGGTATTATATAGTCGGCACCGCCCGACTTTAGCCTTTCCTTACTGGTTTTTAAATTGTTTTAACGACTGTTACTAAAATTCTACGTGAAAGCGATGTGTTCAGCATTTTTAGCCCTTATAATTTACTTGAATTTATTTGGTATCCGGGATCTATCTAACTTGTACTAAAAAATATGGTGCAAAAACTAAAGGTAACATCCATGAAAATTAGAATTAAAAAAAACAGGTTTTGGTCTCGTAACACAGTATGCCTCAATCTATACAAAAAAAGTTTTTAGGTCTCGGACACCACTTTTTTTTGCATAGTGTAAGTAGAACATATTTTTTGAAGTATTAGCCCGATAGAGCCATTTGGCTTCTTGAAATAAAGAAAATTGTGAGGGCTACAAATGTTGGGAATATCTCTTTCGCCGATAGACAATTATTTACCAAAAGGGGTGTGGCAACTTCGCCCATTCTGAGGGTGATAGCGATCAAGAAACCAATACTATGTGTGGAATTATGAAAGATGCTGATAAGTAGGATATAAGTTATTAAAGAATCAATATTAGAATAGTTAGTCTGAAATTGAGAAATGCCAAATGAAATGCAGAAAAAACTTCACGTTTAGGTGTGGTTCACATTCAGCATCGGCCCTTACAATTTAATTACCCTTTATATATTTATTAACAGCCGAGTTTTGTTTTATGCGAGCTTTTGTGACTTAGCGCTATGTCGATTACGTCTATTACATTTTTCGATTGGATTATTATTATTATTTTTCAGAAAAATATATAAACATATAGCTACCTTAGAGTGCAAAGGCGCTAAGTCAGAATTTCTTAATTTTACAGGAGAGATGAAATACTTCCTTTTTTTCATACTTAATTTTCATAAAAACTTTTAATGCATTTTTTGATAGATTCGTTCCCTTTCGAATCTCAAATTAAATGAATAGTATATATTAAACGCCGAGTTTTAGGCTTTTTTTGTGACTTAGCGCTACGTCAATTACGTCTATTACATTTTTCCATTGGATTATTATTATTATTTTTGAGAACAAATTTTGGTTCCATATTTTGTTCTTTTGCTTTTAAACGTAGACTAGAACAGAGAGCGATTTTTTAACAATTTTAGGGGCGCAGTGCGACAATAAGGGATAAATTTAGTAGCACCGCCAAAATTGAAACGACGTTTGTCTTTAGAACAACGGATTGGGACAGGAAGTTTTTTTTTTCGAAATTAGTACTTTTCGGGGCATATTGAGGCAAAAACTGTCAAATATGGTATGGTGGGGTTAAAAAAAGGTTATACATGGTCCCATAATGCTTTGGTAGCTCTTAAAACATAAACTCGAGATTATAAGAGTTTTTTTAGAAATGCATACAGTGGTGCAAAACGGATTAATTGTGGTACAATGGACCAAAAATGGAACAATGTGACAAAATTGGAACATATGAAGAGCTAAATAACGTATAGAGTGATCAAAAACCCGGTTTTTTTGAAAAAATAAAAAACCGGTGGATGGTTTATTTAAGTTATAAAAAAACCGGTGGACGGTTTTTTTCTTTGAAGAAAACCGGGGAAACCGGTAGAACCGGCTTTTTTCTGCATAACAAAACAGTATGAAAATTGCCGTTTGAAAAACATTTTCCGTTTTAATAACAAAAAATGCGATTTTTTAATATTAACGATTTTTAATATTGTGATGAATATTGTCATTTGAGTCAAACGGTCCTTTTATCTCATACTTATAACTAATTAGCTATTGTATCTAGAAACATTTTCCAAAAGTGTTATCGATAGTCTTTTCTTCAACCTTTTAAAAAAATTAGCAAATATATTTTCATTACTTTTTTGCAAAATTAAACTTTTTTGAAATTTTGGTAAAAACCTATGTTTTAATTTTTGATTTTTTTGCTCAAAAGAAAGCTTAGATAATTTCCTTTAAAAGCTTTGTGACCTATTAATGGGATGGGACCTGTTGATCTATCAAAATAAATATAAACCTCTGAAAACGTTCAACCAAACATTTTAGCATTTCAGATCAGGAAAAACAACCGTTTGTCAAAAATGTCAATATTTGACACCCTCCAACTCGGAAAGTCCTTAACCGATTTCGTTGGAATTGTGTCTCATAACTACTATCTGATAGGGCTACTTGGTGCAATTTTCATCCCGACAGAGGACATCCCTTTTAAAAATTAACTCACTTGACATGAAATTCACTTGAATTCGGGATATTAAATAGAATATTTAATAGAGGTATTAAATCTTTATACATTTATATTTTATATACACACTTTAGTGCAGGTGGGTATATACGAGTATACATAAATGTATAAATATATAAGAGTATACACTAGTCGGTTTACCCAAATGAAATTTTCTTACTTGCCCAGCAAAATTTCTCATTACCAAATAATCCGACGAGTAAGCAAAGTTCGATAATGGGAAGTACTTATTATTTAGCCACTTTTCTCATTATTTTAACATGGGGATGTCATTGGAGGAAAGTACTTCCCAAAAGCTTACAATAAAGTGGCATAATAAGTACTTATTTGTATCGATTTTATGTATTTGAATAATGCATTACCAATAAGTTATAAAATAAGTAGTAGATATGTAGAAATGGCCATTTAAAATGATTTTTTGCATATTGTCGCGCATATTTCTCGAAACAAACAATTTTCTCATGCCAGATTCGAATTTCTGGTATTCTCATTCAAATCTGCACGTATTGTTTGAAAACATGTTGAAATATAAATAAATCTTGTACAATAACCCACATATAGCCAAAATTGCATTATATTAAAATTTGTCAAAATGATTTTGATAACAAAAAAATCACTTATTTCTGGTATTATTGGTAAGTCATTATTAATAAGCCGAAATAGTGCAGCGAATAATGAGATGTCATTATTTGGTAATGCAGGGAATAATGGCAGGTACTTACCAAGATTTTGTGGGTGTTTTTCTTTCGGTTTGGAAGTGGGAGTATGCGTTTACTTTTCACATAACTTCTGCGCGTATGAATCATTTATTTTCTTTAAATTTTTGTAAATTGTATAGAAATTGGTGAATGGCTTCGGATTCTAGCAAAGTTACCGAGTCGTTTAGGCCATAAAAGGAGATCTTTCATATTATTATCTTAATTTGTGATGTTTTGTATATAAAGTTGTAAATAATTTTTAATATTTTAGTGATAATAAAAAAACCGGAAAACCGGTGGAAACAAACGAAAAAAACCGGTTGCACCGGTTGTTCGAAATTCATGATTTTGAGAAAAACCGGGGACGGTGGAAGCAAAAAACCGGTGGGCCGGTTTATTTTAAATCGGTTTTGATCACTCTAATAACGTACTTATACATTGGGAAAAAAGGAACAGGGGAGTAAATGTGGTTAAAAAGGTATAGTACTATGGGGTAAAATTTTATAGATGTTCGGTCGGACACAAATTTTTATACCCTACTCCACTCTGTGGTACATGGTATTATAAGTTTGTTTCACGGCAGATGTTTGTAACACCTGAAAATAACACAGCTAGACCCACCATAAAGTATACCGATCGACTCAGAATCACTAGCTGAGTCGATTTAACCATGTCTGTCCGTCCGTCCGTCTGTCCATGTAAAATTTTTCGTCGACTACAGGTCGCAATTTCACTCCGATCGTTCTGAAATTTTGCAGTTTAGAGTATTTCGCAGCTGTTAAGATCGCTATTGAATTTGGTTGAAATCGGTTCAGATTTAGATATAGCTCCCATATATATATTTCGTCCGATTTGGCCCTTTAGTCCTATAGAAGCTGTATTTTACATCCAATCGTTTTGAAATTTAGAATGGTCGATTTTCTTGATCCATGAACCAACATTGCCGAATTTGAAGAAAATCGGTTAAGATTTATCTATAGCTCCCATATATATGTTTCGTCCGATTTTGCTCTTTAGTCCTGTAGAAGCTGTATTTTACATCCAATCCTTTTGAAATTTAGAATGGTAGAGTTTCTTGATCCATGAACCAACACTACCGAATTTGAAGAAAATCGGTTGAGATTTAGCTATAGCTCCCATATATATGTTTCGTCCGATTTGGCCCTTTAGTCCTATAGAAGCTGTATTTTACATCCAATCGTTTTGAAATTTAGAATGGTAAAGTTTCTTGATCCATGAACCAACATTGCCGAATTTGAAGAAAATCGGTTAAGATTTAGCTATAGCTCCCATATATATGTTTCGTCCGATTTGGCCCTTTAGTTCTATAGAAGCTGTATTTTACATCCAATCGTTTTCAAATTTAGAATGGTAGAGTTTCTTGATCCATGAACCAACATTGCCGAATTTGAAGAAAATCGGTAAAGATTTAGCTATAGCTCCCATATATATGTTTCATCCGATTTGGCTCTTTAGATCCAATCGTTTTTATACCCTACACCACACTGTGTATTATTTAAGTATAAAATGTCCCAAAAGTAAATTTATGTAAACAATTTATACATGAATTACAAAATATATATATCAGAGTTATTCAATATTACGAGAGTGGTGTAGGGGATTATATAGTCGGCCCCGCCCGACTTTAGCCTTTCCTTACTGGTTTTAAAATGGCACAGTTGGGAAAAATTTTTAAATATGGTACAGTAAGACAAAAGGGGTTAAATATGGTACAGTGAGGTAAAAATGGGTTAAGTAGAGCACAGAGGGGCAAATAGGGTTAAATATGCTACAGTAAGACAAAAATTGTTAACTATGTTACAGTGGGACAGAAAGGTTTTAAATACGGTACAGGGAATACAAATTTTTAAATATTGTACAGTGGGGCAAATAGGGTTACGTATGGGACAGGGGGTACAAATTTTAAGTATTGTACGTTATGACAAAAATGTGTTAAATATGGCACAGCGGGGCAAAAATATGGTAAATATGGTACAGTGAGGCAAAAGGGTTAAATATAGGACAGTATGGTAAAAATTGTGAAATATGTTACAGTTGGGAAAAGTCTTAACTATGGTACAGTAGGGCAAAAAAGATTGCGTATGGTACAGTGAGATTAAAATGACTTATGACGCAGTGGAGAACAAGGGTTAAATATTGTACAGTAGTGCAAAAATGGTTAAGTATGATACAGTGGGACAAAAAGTTTAAAATATGATACTGTTGATATAATTTTTGTTGTCTCTTCCTTAAAATTTAGAAAATTGGAATTGACGCCTTTACCCTCTAAGGAAGCGATATGGAACAATCATGTGTTTTGAAATCAGAAAAAAGAGTAAAAATTTGTCTTGTGTGGGCGGGTCCACGCCCATTGCTCCGATTTTGACCATTTTCGTGCCAATCACGTAGACTGCCATCAGATATATATACCCAAAATTACAGCACTCTCGCTAACAAATTGTGAAAGATATCTCAATTTCAAAGTTTGGTTTATGTGGGAGGGACTGGACTTAGCACGTTTTCGCAAGTAATTCGGCAGCTTCGGACTTCACTCTGTAAACATAATTAGATACAACATAACTGTGTTTTTTGTTTTGTTAAATCTATATATTCTCATCTCCTCTTTCGTTATATATCAAAAAAAGCATTTTGATAAAAAGTGGACTTAGCGCCTTTACACTCTAAGGTAGCGATTTACCAAATTTTAAGTCAATCGGGTACTCCTATCGAAAGTTATCGTGCGTACCAGCCAGACAAACGGACGGACATTGCTCCAATTTCTTAAAATGACCCAAAACGGATTTTCGCCAACTATTTTTGGGGTCTCTTAAGTCAATCCTTTGATGCGTTTCACTTTTGGCCGGCAGCAAGTGATATATACCCTTCATAACAGTGTGGGTATAAAAACAAGATTATTGTTGTAATTTTCAAATAGGCAATGTATTTTGCTCGTCAGGAAGCTAGATGATGATTTTTCGATTTTTTCTATATTTTATGTTTTTTTCTTGCCATCAAAACACATTTAAAAAAATACTATATACTCGAAGGAGATGAGATATGGCCCATCTTCAAACTTAGATAGAACATTTTTTCTATATTTTATGGGTTTTTTTCATGCCACCAAAAATCGATTCTTAAAAAAAAGATAATTTTTTTCTATTTGTTGTAAAGACAGTATCTTAACTTCTTCTTTTTCTACGTATAAGTCATATTCAACAACATCTGTAGCCCTCAACATTTCCTTTAATTTTAAGTTAACGCTGCCAAAAATATGGTCCAAATGCAAAACGCAACTAACATAAAAAAATCTGAATTAAAAAAAACAATAAACATTTTCTTAAGATTTTCGTGTTTGGGACACCATATTAAACTATATATTGTTATCTATAAAACGCGATGTCACAGTAAAAAACGCTTAATGTCATTCGATTTAGCATATCGAAATAATGAGGGGTTTTCATCGACGATATTTTTCATGCAGTACCCGACGGACCTGTCCATCTCCTTTTCCGAAAACAAAATTTTAACAAAAATAGAAAAAACACTTAAAAAATTTACGATTTCTTCGGCTTGTGGTACATCATAGATTTGATGGCGATTTTAAAGGGGATGAGCAGAGTCTTCGATAACATTAACCGATTACTAGAGTGTTATCTTCATTCCGTCCTCTAACATGGCCCATGTTTTCCAGAGCCTTCTACTTTAAACTTTTCTCCGAAATGAGTAACCATTTTGATTATCCTGCATTTCAGTCCTTATTGCCGGAAATGTTTGCCACGCATCCGGCCAGTTGTTCTACACATCAAGCCATCCATCTGGTTCAGCTACATGTTTCGGGGCACTTCCGCCGATATGACTTCGGCTCCAAAGGCAATCAGAAGCGCTACAATCGCCCCACACCACCAGACTATGAGGTGGATAATATAAATCCACAATTTCCTTTGCATTTCTATTACAGCGACTACGACGAGTTATCATCGAAAACCGATGTGGAGAATTTCAGTCGCATATTGGGCAATAAGAGTGTCAATCATTTTATTGATTTGAAACGTTTTGCTCATCTTGATTTTCTCGCGGCCTACAATGTGAAGGATGTCATTAATAAGGGTATTATCCAGAGGATGGAGAAAGCGGAATTGGAGTTAAGGAGTAATTGATTTGGAGTACAAATTACGAACCATCTGGTATTGCAACAATAGTATAAAACAACAGTATTAAATTTAGAGTATATTGTGATTCTAAATAAACAATTAAGCAAATTTCAGTTGTGTAAACTGAATAAATCACCTTGTGAGTAATGTAATATGGATTATTGCTACAGAATTTTTTGGGCAAATTGTGTTTGAATGAATCTGTCAATTTTTTTTGGGGGGGGGGGGGGGGGCACACTATTTTATGCTGAACAGTAGATATTTCCATGGCACTGCAATGAATTGTATTGTAAGTATTTATGTGCACTGTCATTCAATAGTATTAATTAAATTGCATTATACCCCCACTTTAGTGGAGGAAAATACAGGGGTTTCCAATAAGAGTGATACAATTTTTTATTTCGAAAGACCAAAGACTTCAAATAACCCCACAGGAAATAGTCTAATGGTGTTAAATCACATCTTCTTAGAGGCCATTCAATATCAAAATTTCTTGAAGTAATCGAATCTCCAAACTTTTCTCGCAAAAATTCAATTGTTTCATTGGCTGTGTGGCACGTAGCCACAATCGGTTAATGGCAAAAAGGTAGATCTTAACGAGAGCTAAAACATTGCTCATGGGTGTCAAGGTCGTAGGTCGACTGGAAAGTGTCTTTTTTTTGGATTTAAAAAAATGGACTTACCACCATTTTCAAATGTGAACGGAAAGTTTATTTTTACTCTAGCTCCTTAACGGTACGTCGGATCGAGAATCGGTCAATGGCAAAAAATAGCTCTTAACGAGGGCTAAAGTCAAGGTCGACTGGAAAGGTTTTTTTTCATTTAAAAAAAAATGGACTTAGCGCGATTATTTTGATAATAAAACTGAATAATTTGTAAACGTTGTTCTTGCGTATATCTCTCGATGATGAAATTGTAAACACTACTGAATACAATGAAAAACAAATGACAGATGATGACATATTACAAATGGCCGAAACGTCACTTCAAAATCATATCATCCCTATTGGAAAACCCGTTATATACAAATATCATTAGTAAGATCCAGAAGTGTAACACATCGACGGAGTGACCTAAGACCCTTAGTAAGAGTATGTTTCGCGGAAATCCGTTTTGGGACATTTTATGTAATTTGAGCAATGTCCGTCCGCACAATATGTGGTGATATTTATACCCTACACTACTCCGTGGTACTGGGTATTATAAGTTTGTTTTGGGCCAGATGTTTATAAAGCCTAAAAATAATGAAGCTAGACCCACGTCAAAATATACCGATCGACTCAGAATCACAGGCTGATCTTGCCGAAATTTGGTACAGATAACTTTCTTGCATCAGGGATGAAGTTTATTTAAATTGCTGAAAATAGGTTCAGATTTAGTTATAGTCCCTTTTTATATGTATATATGTACCGATTTGATATTTAGCGGTAAACTGGCAATTTAGCACAGGAACGTTCTGTGAAACATTCATGCAAAATTTCATAAAAATTGGTTCAGATTTATAGATAGCACCCATATACGAGTATATGTACATCCGGATTTGGCATTTAAGCAGCATTTTTGGAAGATATTTCATCAGCGTAGGAAGGGAGTGGCTGGGGTGATCTAATGCCACACCAATATTTCAACTGGATTTTTAAATTTATCAATGCCAATCATCTATCAATTACAGTTACCAATGTCAGAAGTAATATAAATTTTTGCAAATGATGTAATGAATCTCACAGGTTTGCAATCAATTTGGAGATAGAAGAATGATTCTAAGGTTTCGTAGATTGTTCTGTAAGTGGATATGCCAATTCTTTACATAACCTTATTCTGGATTTTTTGTGGAAAAATAACATGGCAAATATTCCAATAATTGGAAGTGTTATAATGGTGCAAATGTAATGTGACATAAAACATGAACATTACATACAACCGATTTCGTTTAACTTTGGTAATATTTACAAGCCGTTTTAATTCACGGCTTTAAAGTCGGCTCCTATTTGAACATACAATCAGCATAAACATTTTTTATACCATCCAACATAGGATGAGGGATATATTAATTTTTTCACTCCGTTTGTAACACCTCTAAATATTGATCTGAGACTCCATAAAGTATATATTCTTAATCGTCATAAAATTGTAAGACGATTTAGCCCTCATTACGTCCGTCCGTTCGTCTGTTGTAATCACGCTACGGTCCGTAATAAAAGCGCTGGGTTGATCAAAGTTGGTAAAAATATTTCTTATAGTTGCAGGTTTTTTATCAGTCTGTGTTTTGATATACATAGCTCTCCTATAGATGTCGCTACAAAATAAGGGTTTTGAGCCGGAGATAACATATTTTTATACCCTCACTTTAGTGTGACGAGGGTATATATTATTTGCTACGGAAAAAAGTGTAACACGTCGAAGGAGTGACCTAAGACCCCAAGTATGTTCGGAGGAAATCCGTTTTGGGTCATTTTAAGTCGAATGAGCAATGTCCGTCCGTCTGTCTGTCTCTCTGTCTGTCTGCTGGCTGGTGCGCACGATAACTCTCGAAAGGAGTAACCGATTGACCTCAAATTTGGTATGTGGTAATATTTTTTTCTATCTCCGGCTAAGTTCGAAGATGGTCCATATTGGTCCACTCCTTCTAGTACCTCCCCCACAAAGGGTTAAAATGTTGGGAAATATTGATTCTTTAATAACTGCTATACTACTTATTCGAAGCTTTTGAAATTTCACACATAGTATTAGCTTATTTGTCGCTATCAACTCGAGAAAAATGGGCGAAGTCGCCACGTCCCTTTTGGTACCTCCCACACAAATGCACCATTTTGCTCCAAAAGTTAACAGCTTATAACATTAATAGCAGTGTATAAAAATACTTGAAATTTTGTACAGTATTATGCTTTTATATTGCCTACAGTCCAGGGAAAAATGGGTGTTGTTGCCACGCCCCTTTTGGTACCTCCCACACAAAGGTACCTTTTTGCACCAAAAGTTAACAGCTTATAACATTAAAACCAGTGTATACAAATACTTGAAATTGTTTACAGTGTAATGTTTTTATAGTGTCTATAGCCCTGTGAAAAATGGGCGTTATTGCCACGCCCCTTTTTGTACCTCCCACACAAAAATTCCCAAATCATACCACAATTTAATGTCTCATAACGTTTATACCAGTGCACATAAATGCTTATAAGTCGGCACAGTGCAATGAATTTAAAGTATCTAATGTTCAGCGAAAAAAAGGTGTATTATATAAACCCTTTCTGGTAACTCCCACACAAATTGACAGATTAATTCGAGTAATATTCAATATTACATTACTCACAAAGTGAGGGTATACCTTAGTCGGTTTACCCGACTGAAACTTTCTTACTTGTTTTTTAGCAATTTAGCAGGAACTTTGGATTTTGTATTCTATTTTGAAGAGTCCAACTATAGATGTCGCTTCCAAAAAGGCTTATTTAAGCCATAAACACCACATTTTCTAACAAACTCTGCAGTTTGTGTCCTATTTTGGAAAGAATTAATCTCAATAAAATTTATACAAATCAAATTTTACTTTGTCATAGTCCCCATGTAGATGTAGCTCTCAAAAATGCAATTTTAAGCCATAAATTCCAAATACTACAGAATTTTCGGCCTAAATTTTAGCTAAAAAATGCAGCGCTCGTTTTTTTTAATAATTTACTTAAACAACAAGTAAGAAAGATAAGTCGGGTAAACCGACTTACGAATCCTCTCACCTTCAGTCACAAAAAATTTTAATTTATTTATTTTTTGTTTTAATTAACCTATTATCAATTAACTAAACTATTATATATGAACTATTATATGCTTTTGACTTTAGCCTCAAAATGGTCCATTTGTATGGGGGGCTAACAAAAGGAGTGTGTCAATGACACAATTTTTTCAACGGACCGTAGGTGCTATAAAAGCATTACACGGCACAAACTTGCAGGTGTTTGTATTCTTTGATATTGAAGTGATAAGCTGTTAACATTTGGTGCAAAATGGTCCATTTGTGTGGGAGGTACCAAAAGGGGCGGAGCAACTTCGCCCATTTTGCTCGAGGCGTTAGCGATTAATAAATTAATACTATGTGGTGATTCGAGTAAGTATTATTGAAGTTATTAAAGAATCAATATTTCACTAAATGTTAACCATTTGTGGGGGAGGTTCTAGAAGGAGTGGACCAATATGGGCCATCTTCGAACTAAGCCGGAGATAGAGAAGTAAAGTACAACTTCTATAGCGCTTTGTAACCAAATCAGGAGGAACATATACAGGGTCTCCCATATTCGACGGACCCATCTGGCAACGCCATAACTTTTGACAGAGATGTCAGATCGCTTAATGACATACCGCGTTTGAAGCGTCAGTCCAAGCTGATTTTTACCATGGAACAATACACGCCACGCGAGCGCTCTGAAATAGTTGAAATTTATATTCAACAGAAGAAGTCAAGTCAACGTGCTTTTAAAATATTAAAAAATGTGAGAAGTGCGCCTTCTAAGAACACCATTAATCGTTTATACGAAAAATTTTCGACTGGTGAGGCTCTTTCTAATCCGAAGAGGCCAAATAAAAGTCGACCAAGGCGATCGGCCGAGAATATCGCTGCCGTACGAGCCAGTGTTGATAGGTCCCCAAGAACATCCCAAAAACGCCGTTCTCAGCAGTTGGGCATGGCTCGGTCCACTTTACAACGGATTATTCGCGTTGATTTGCATTTGTTCCCGTACAAAATTCAATTGACGCAAAGATTGTTGCCTGCGGACAAGCCTCAACGATTGGAATGGGCCCAACGAATCCGTGGGTCCGTCGAATATGGGCAACCCTGTATATGGAGCTTTCTGTCGAATTTCGTACTGATCGGATATAAAATACAGTCTCTACAGCGCTTGAATGTCAAATCGGTGCTAACATATATATGGGGGCTATATCTAAATCTGAACCGATTTTCTCCAAATTTGGCAGTATTCGTTCGTGTAATAAGAAACCTCTTTCTGCCGAATTTCGCTGTGATCGGATATAAAATACAGTTTCTACAGCTATTGAATTTCAAATCGGGGGTAACATATATATGGGGGCTATATCTAAATCTGAACCGATTTTCTCCGAATTTGGCAGTATTCCTTCATGTAATAAGAAACCTCTTTCTGCCGAATTTCGTACTGATTGGATATAAAATACAGTTTCTACAGCGCTTACATGTCAAATCGGGTGCAACATATATTTGGGGGCTATATCTAAGTCTGAACCGATTTCCCCTAAATTTTGTATTGTATCTAAGTGTATCACGAGACTACTCTCTTGCAATTTTTGTACAAATCGGTTACAAAATGTTGCTTATACAGTGCATATATGCTAAATCGGAGGTACATATATATGGGAGCTATATGTAAATCTGAACCGATTTTAACCAAATTAATTAAATAGGGATCGTCCTTGGGCCTAAAAAAAGACATGTGCAAAGTTTCGTTGAGATCGGACCATAATTGCGACCTGTACTTTAATTACAAGAATACATCTACAGACAGACAGACGGACAGACAGACGGACATAGCTAAATCGACTCAGAAAGTGATTACAAGTCGATCGGTATAATAAACAATGGGTCTATCTCTTCTCCTTTTGGGTGTTACAAACAAATGCACAAAGTCATAATACCCTGTACCACAGTGTGGTGTAGGGTATAAAAAGGATCGTTTCATGATTTGTAATAAAATTTAATTCAAATACTTTTAAAGGTTTGAAAGTTGCAACCAGGCATCCACTAAGCTCTTCTGGCTGTCGTTGCGAGGCGTCGAATTAAAACATGACTAAGAACCACTTATACAATGAACTAAAATCGATTTTGAAATTTGACCATCTTAAATACCGGAAACGAAGTAGTAAAATTGTTAGGGATATTGTTATTTTTTAAAAAAAAAAGTGAAGAAGAATTAATTTTAATTCTTATTTATATTTTCCTAGCGGAACCCGGTCCACTTCGTTGCCCCAGATTACAGATTTTCGATCCCGTCCATTTTCGACCAATCATGTAGACTGCCATCAAATACATATACACAAAATTAGAGCACTCTCGCTTACAAATTCTTCAAAATATATTATTTTCAAAATTTGGCTTATATGGGCGGCACCACACCTATTCCACCAGATATATATACACAAAATTACACCTCTATCGCTAAGAAATTGTGACAAATATCTCGGGTTTAAAAATTTTCCTTAAAGGGGCGGGGCCACGCCCATTGGCTCGACCCCATTTTTGGACCAATCACGTAGACTGTCTTCAGATATACAGGGTTGCCCATATTCGACGGACCCATGTTTTTATTGGGCCCATTCCAATCGACGAGGCTTGTCCGCAGGCAACAATCTTTGCGTCAATTGAATTTTGTACGGGAACAAATGCAAATCAACGCGAATAATCCGTTGTAAAGTGGACCGAGCCATGCCCAACTGCTGAGAACGGCGTTTTTGGGATGTTCTTGGGGACCTCTCAACACTGGCTCGTACGGCAGCGATATTCTCGGCTGATCGCCTTGGTCGACTTTTATTTGGCCTCTTCGGATTAGAAAGAGCCTCACCAGTCGAACATTTTTCGTATAAACGCTTAATGGTGTTCTTAGAAGGCGCACTTCTCACATTTTTTAATATTTTAAAAGCACGTTGAGTTTTCACAATTGACTTCTTCTGTTGAATGTAAATTTCAACTATTTCGCGTGGCGTGTATTGTTCCATGGTAAAAATCTGCTTGGACTGACGCTTCAAACGCGGTATGTCATTAAGCGATCTGACATCTCTGTCAAAAGTTATGGCGTTGCCAGATGGGTCCGTCGAATATGGGAGACCCTGTACATATATATACAAAATTCCAGCTCTTCGCTAACAAATTGTGCAGATATCTCAAATTCAAAATTTGGCGTGTATGGGTCCAAGCCCATTGGCCTGATTCCGCCCATTTTTGGACCACTCACGTAGACTGACACAAGATATATTTATACACAAAATTACAGCTCTCTCTCTCGATTTCAAAATTTGTCTTATATGGGCGGGCCACGCCCATTGGACCGATCCCGCCCATTTTTGACCAATCACGTAGATCGCCAACAGATATATATATACACAAAATTACTGCTCTCTCGCTAACAAATTGTGCAAGATATCTCGATTTCAAAATTTGTTTAAAGGGCCGGTGCCACGCCCATTAGCCCGACCCCGCCCATTTTTGGACCAATCGCGTTGACAGATATATATATATACAAAATTCCAGTTCTCTCGCTAACAAATTGTGCAAGATACCTGAAATTCAAAATTTGGCTTGTATGGGCGTGGCTACGCCCATTGGTCCGATCCCGCCAATTTTTGGACAAATCACGTAGACTGCCACCAGATACATATACACAAAATTCCAGCTCTCGCTAGATATCTCAATTTTGGCTTATATGGGTGGCGTCACGCCCATTGACCCGATTCCGCCCATTTTTGGACCAATCACGTAGACTGCCACAAGATACATACGTACAAAATTACAGCACTCTCGCTAACAAATTGTGCAAGATATCTCAATTTTAAAATTTGTCTTATGTGGGCGGGGCCACGCCCACATAAGACAAATTTTGAGTGACAAAAATATAATGACAGAAATAATGAAGAAGAACAAAAGTACTCTTGGTAGTTGTTGAATAACAACCTTCTCTTCAGAGCTGGGAGAACCTACATATGCGAGGAATAACAAATTAACCCTTAACAGGCTATCTTAAATTTGGGCGTTTTTTTGGAGTTTGTGTTAAGTTTTGGGCTTTGGTGTGTTCTAAAACTTATAGTAAAATTTTATGGCCGACATTTAATATAGGCAAATATAGGCAAAAATCACCGTTATGGGGGGAAGCTAGAGGGTTAATATATTCCACAAAAATATAGGCCTTAACATTTGCTACAAATACCCTACACATCAGATGAACAGAACACATAGTTTTATATACCGATATTCTGCATGAACAAGCAAAGGGGGGGAAAACTTTAACCCCCCTAAAATAAAATTCCGATGTGATCTTTCAATACGCCGATACACGTATATATTTTTTTGGTCTCCTCTACCAGAATCCACTGACAGACCCTGTTATTTTGAAAAAAGTTTGAAATTGTTGTACAGTGTTATTATCCCCTTACCTTACAGGGAGTATACTCGTATATCGTTTGTTACGAGCCAAAAGTGTAACACATCAAAGGAGTGAACTATGACCCTAAGTATATTTGGCGGAAATGCGTTTTAGGACATTTTAAGTCATTTGAGCGAAGTCCGTCCGTCCGACTGTCTGTCTGGCCTTCAAATTTGGTACGTAATAATATTTTTTCCCATCTCAGGCTATGTTCTAATATATGCGAAATCGGTCCACTCATTCTAGTACTTTCTCACAAAGGGTTAAAATTTAGTGAAATATTGATTCTCTAATAACTTGTATAGTATGTACTTATCGGAATCATCTGTACATTATGCGTCACTATGTACATTATCCGTCAAAAAGTGGCCATATTCGCACAAAAATTTAACAGCTTATGTATTAAATACCAGTACATATAAATACATGAAATGTTTTACAGTGTACTGCTTTCATAATACCTAGAGTCCAGTGAAAACTGGGCGTTTTTGACACGACCCTTTTGGTACCTCCGACACAAATGGACTATTTTGCCCCAAAAGTTAACTGCTTATAACTTTAATACTATTGCACACAAATACTTGAAATTTGGCTCAGTCTATTGATTTTATAGGATCTACAGTGAAAAAAGGGTGTCATTGGCAGACCCTTTTTGGTACCTCCCGCATATGTGGACCATTTTGTAGCACAAGTTAACAGTTTATAACTTTAATACCAGTGCATACTTTAAAGTTATTAAATTCAATTTAAATTGATAACAATTACAACAACAACAAAAATAATTTACGAATATTTTGTGGGATCGATGGTAAGGGGATTTTAAGTCGGTTACCCGACTGAACTTTCTTACTTATTATAATTTTGTTGAGCAAATTTTTGAGTTTGGTAATATTTCATTATATTTTTCGGTCATTTTTCTTTTGGTCGATTTGAATTTATTCGTTGCTTTCGAAACGATAAAAACTTGTTTTCCTATCTTTCAAATTCAATATTTCTAACTTCTGACATTACCTCGTGATAATAACTTGGTAGGCATTTAATATATACGGGTGATATTGTATGGCTTTTTCGAGAGCGTGTCAGAATTTATCTATAATTATTACTGTACATTGTCCACAGTAACAATTAATATAAATACATATTATAAATGGTGCCATATGTATTTACATTTGTAATTATCAATTAGTGTATACTGTGGGAATTATTCAACATTTAACTAAACCGATCTTGATGAAAACCCGGGTTTGAAAAGTTTTCTAATTTTTGTATCGGAGTGAACATTTATACAAAAGTTACTTTTCGGAGTAGCTGCTGTTAACGCCAACGAAACATGGGGCATGTCGATACCTCCATTCTAAACTATGCTAAGTGCAAAAATGTAGTTTTTCATGAGAGGCGATCAAAGTTTGATGATTTTTTTTAATTTTTCTGGAATTCCTTTGTAATGGAAATCGAATGACCTGTACTGTTTTGTGAATAGCTTTTGATTGGGTTGACGGATAAACACCAAATTTTCACTGAATATAATTTGGAATATTTAGAAGTTATACAATATCCCTAAAAACATGCTAAGTCGACTTAGCATGTTTTAGAGTGGAGGTATCGATATGTATAAAATGGCAAAGAAACTTGATAATTTGCTACTCGATCTAAATGATGGTTCCCTCACAACAGTAATATGCTCATGATCCACGAAAATACGATCGCGATAACTGTAGATAATATGGTTCTGTCGCAACCATTGCACGTAATAAAACGAGTCGCAGAAAATGGTCCATATTATTTATAGCAAATATGTTTTCATTGGAAAAATTTAATTATTTCGTCAATCATTGGTGTAATAAAAGAGAACGGTCAGGAGACAAACATGATATCATAAATATTTAAATAACTATATTGATGCAGGTAATATGTCATGACATAAACTGCATTATATATCATCGTTGCAACCATGTTACAGTTCTTACATGAGGACATGTTTAATCAGATTTTGTTTCTATGCAATGTTATGAGACATTAAATTGTGGTATGATTTGGGCATTTTGTGTGGGAGGTACAAAAAGGGGCGTGGCAATAACGCCCATTTTTCACAGGGCTATAGACACTATAAAAACATTACCCTGTACAAAATTTCAAGTATTTTTATACACTGGTTTTAATGTTATAAGCTGTTAACTTTTGGTGCAAAAAGGTACCTTTGTGTGGGAGGTACCAAAAGGGGCGTGGCAACAACACCCATTTTTCCCTGGACTGTAGGCAATATAAAAGCATAATACTATACAAAATTTCAAGTATTTTTATATACTGTTATTAATGTTATAAGCTATTAACTTTTGGTGCAAAATGGTGCATTTGTGTTGGAAGTACCAAAAGGGATGTTGCGACTTCGCCCATATTTCTCGAGTCCATAGCGACTAGTAAGCTAATACTATGTGTGGAATTTCAAAAGATTCGAATAAGTAGTATAGCAGTTATTAAAGAATCAATATTTCACAACATTTTAACCCTTTGTGGGGGAGGTACTAGAAGGAGTGGACCAATATGGCCCATCTTCGAACTTAGCCGGAGATAGAAAAAAATAATACCACATACCAAATTTGAGGTCATTCGGTTACTCCTTTCGAGAGTTATCGTGCGCACCAGCCAGCATACAGACAGACAGACGGACGGACATTGCTCATTCGACTTAAATGACATGGACATAGCCCCCGGACAAAAATGTCCGAAAAATCGATTTCCGCGGACTTGCTTAGGGTTGCTTAAGTCAATCCTTCGATGTGTTAGATTTTTGGGCCGTAGCAAGTGATATATACCCTCATCAACTAACGTAAGGATATAAAAAAGGGGAAATGGTGTTCAATAGATTAATACTTAATTTTAATTAAAAAGTACAAAACGACATATTCGATTTTCTAAATACGCTATACGTCTATCATCAATATCTATCATATTGATTTATATGAAAATATTGTGGCTATAATTTTCAGCAACTTTTATTCATACATGGTCGTTTTTACCGAAACCTCGAAAGTCAAGACAGAACAAGTAGGTTTAGGTTTAGGTTAGGGTGGCAGCCGTATTTTTTTTACAAGCTCACATAGACCAGTTTAGGTCCCTAGTGTTACCACGGGCTGAAATGCCCCTCATCGAAACCAACCTGTTTGATATATAAATTTATCGATAGTACGCATATCAGTACTGGAAAGATCTGTTAGGCTGCCTAAAAAGGCCGATCCCAGTATGTCCAGTCGTCGTTTACTCAAAGCGGGACAGTCGCAAAGCAAGTGCTCAATGCTCTCCACTTCTTCCTCATCTCCACAGCTTCGGCAGAAGTCATTGGAGTCAATATCCAATCTTTTGGCGTGTTCGCCGATCAAGCAGTGTCCCGTCAGAACCTGTACTAAGGTAGACAATCGTTTCCTCTCTAGTGCGAGGAGATATTTTGACCTTCTCAGGTCATACCTTGGCCAGATTTGTCTAGCTACCCTGCAGGTGCCGATTTCTGTCCATCTTTCGTTGGACTGCCTGATTGCCTCTTGCCTAAGCCAAAGCTTGCACGTGGATAGTGGCGCACAAATATATGCAAATTCTTCGAGAATTTGTAATGTCGTCCCTTTCCTAGCAAGTTCATCGGCTTTACAGTTCCCCGGGATTTCCCTATGCCCAGGCACCCATATGAGGTGTATATTAAACTGCTCAGCCATCTCGTTAAGAGATCTGCGGCAGTCGAGGGCTGTTTGTGAATTTAGGGATGTTGCCTCCAGAGAATTGATGGCAGCCTGGCTGTCCGAGTAAATGACAACGCCAGTGTTGGTTACTATGTTGCGACTCAGCCACTTGGCGACTTCCCATATCGCCATTATTTCGGCTTGATAGACACTGCAGGTATCTGGTAGTCTGTGAGCTATATCCAGACTAAGTTCTTCACAGTGTACTCCGAAGCCAACCTTTTCATCAAGCTTCGAACCATCCGTGTAAAAGTGGAGATGGTTTCTATTACCTGGTATTCTGCCGACCCATTCATCTCTGGCGGGAATCATAGTGATGTAATTTCTCTCGAAGGTGTACACAGTTGGTACTCGGTCCACTCGATCGGTTACCATAGCACTACACTTTGATATCCTCATGTGACCATAGTTCTTGTACCTCCACATTGATAGGCAGTTTAATCTTATTGCCGCTTTGGTTGCAACTTCTCTCGCCACAATATTAATCGGCAGTATGGAGTAGGGCTTGTAGAGACTCGGTCGCTGTAGTCCTTAAGGCTCCGCTTATGCTCAGGCAGGCAGTTCTCTGAACCTTTGTTAGTAGGTTGGTAATGGTTAGTTTGTCAGTTGCCGTCCACCATACCACAATACCGTATAACAGTATTGGACGAACTTGCCTTATGAATCTGTAGTTTAAGTAAATTATTAAAAAAAGGAACGCTGCAATTTTTGCCAAATTCTATGGTGGAGGGTATAAAAATAATATTAAAGATTTTGATAGCGTGAGAAATGACGACGGACCAAAAAACAACTATGTGAATAGTCCGTGGGTTATACAACACTCGAGTCCATACATATGGAAAATGTCACCTTTCTACATACTTCTTACAGGACCCTCAGCGGTCAAGTGGTCAATACCCATTTGGCATAAAATCTCAATTCCTGGAGATTCATGCTATATTGACAAAGTTAGATATTTTACCACATTAAATGGTGGGCGATATATTTTGAAAATGCTTTAGAAAATTTCAAAGCGCGGTTTGACTTTATGCTGGACATCGAATATTTGTGTTCGCATCTCTTGTGAAGTTATTATGTACATATACGTACATTTTTTTATTTTGGCAGGAACTTTTAAAATCAGTGAAATGACGAAAATTGTTCTGGTCACAGCTACACTGACCACAGTCAGAGAATTCAAAATTATTTTTCGTGTATATATTTTCCGTTTAAGTTCCTCGTATTTACAAAGTTTCAACTTTGTATCTTAGAAGTGGATTCTGAAAGGACAAAAATAATATTAATGTTTGTGGTAGCTCGAGGCTGACCACGGACCAAAAAACGAATATTCGAATATACTCCCGCCTACGTATGTCCAACATGTCAGCTTTCTAATTCTTATATGAGCCTCAGCGGTCAAGTGGTCGAAAATCACAAATACACATACAACGACAATACATAAATAAATGGGAAATGAAACAAAATCGGTTCACGATAACTTTTTACCCGGTTTCAGATTCTCAATATCACTGGTCCTTTAGCCTGGAGAACAGCATTGTATTGTAATTCTTATCACACTAGTTTACGGACAAATGTTCAATAGTATTTAATTTATTATACCGATCGGCTTTCCTCAGTCGATTTTCCTATGTCGGTTACAAACAACTGTACACGCTGAAAAAAAATCGCTTCTGTAGTATATTGTCCCAAACATATTCGGCTTGAAACATATATATGTTTAGGGTACACTCTAAACATATAATATCTGGTACACACAAAAATTATATATTTGGGAAGACGTTGTTCTAAACAAATCTTTGTTTACATCCCAATATGAAACAAATATTCATTTGCATTTAAGTATTCAGAAACTACCTAAATTGTGTTAACTCTTTTTCATGTCGTAAAAATAATAAATAATAATAATTGAAATCGTATAATCTTGGATCGAAATATATTTCTTGGAGGATTGACAATTAATGATGGCTTGGAATACTCAGAAATGTTAGATGATTGATTTAAAACAGAAGATAATGCTGCATTTGGTACCATAACTGGGAGAATCAATTCGAAACAAAAAAAATTAAAATGAAATTCGAAAAATTCAAAAGTTTAGAAAATCTTTTTTAAATAAAATATATTTGTATTCAAAGACATATTTTACTTGAGAAAATTAGTTTGCAAATATTATATGTTGTAACATATTAATATACGAGTTGCAAATATATTTTATTGATTTTCAAGTAAAATGTATTTGCTCAGAAACACATAATATTTAAAAAGTTGTGTTCCAAATATATTTTCTTTCGATTCAAACATATCAAAAAAGCCGATTTTGCCCCGTGTATTAGCTTTAAACAATTGCTGTAAATGAGTGTTTATCAATAAACCATGATTTAAACAATGTCAGTCACATTTTAATTGTAGCGGCAATTTATGTAAAAACAAGTAAAAGCGTTAAGTTCGGCCATACCAATTCGTATATACCGTACACCATGGATTGCATTTAATTTTATTACTAGAAAATTCGTCGGATATGGAGCAAAACATAAAACGATCCTTTTAGTTTAAGTAAATTATTAAAAAACGAACGCTGCAATTTTTAGGCCGCAAATTCTTTAGCCAAACTATTCACCTGAAAAATGTGGTAGTTATAGCTTAAAATTGCATTTCTGAGAGCTACATCTACACAGGGACTACACCAAAATAAAATATGATTTGTATCAATTTTATTGAGACGAATTCTTGCCAAAATAGAATACAAACTGCAAAGTTTCAGCAAAATTTCTTTGAAAATGTGGTGTTTATAGCTTAAATAAACCTTTTTGTTAGCAACATCTATAGGTGGACTATAACAAAATATGAACTATGTGGTAAATGTGTTATCTATGGCTCAAGAACCGTATTTTGGAGTGACCTCTATAGGGGAGCTGTATCAAAACATTGACCCATATGGCTCATATGCAATCCCAAACAACATGCAACTATAAGAAACATTTCTACCAAATTTGATCAACCTAGCTCTATTATTACGGACTGTAGCGTGATTACAACAGACGGACGGACAAACAAATAGACGGACATGGATAAATCGTCTTAGAATTGTGTGTCGGTTAAGAATATATATACTTTATGGGGCCTCAGATCAATATTTAGAGGTTACAAACGGTTGAGGGTATAAAAACTTACTTTCTAAAAAGTGACAAACTTTTAAAGTTAGGTATAAGCCCCTTTGATGATACCCCCGCACAGGATTGAAATACGTATAAGGGTATATTTTTACATGGCTTCCAGAGCGCAAAGTCCTACCTTTAGTTTATATACGTATAGTTTTTTTTAGAGCATTCAAAAGTAGACGATCTCAGTGAATTTGTAAACTTGGAAAAAATGGTCACCGATATGTAATACAATACTTTCGTTTGAAAGATCTTAGTCCAACTAATGTTAAAATCGAGGTAGATTCTACTTTTGGGTTGGTAGAGATTAATCGGGGCCGCACGAAAATATTTCCCAAATTTGTTGTGTTTTCATTGTTAGGACGGCTAATTTTGAAACCACCCTTGTACTAAAGAAACCTTCCATGAAAATTCGAATTAAAAAAAAATAAAACAAGTAAGAAAGTTTCAATGGGGTAAACCGACTAAGGTGTACCCTTACTTTGTGAGTAATATAATATATAAAATTACACAAATTAATCCGTCAGTTTGTGTGGGAGGTACCAGAAGGTTTTTAACAAATACACCTATTTTTCGGTAAACAGTAGATTCTTTTAATACATTGCACTGTGCCGAACTATAAGCGTTTATGTGCACTGGTTATATTAACGTTACGAGCTATTAAATTTTGGTATGAGTTGGTCATTTTGTGCGGGATGTACAAAAAGGGGCGTGGTGATAACGCCCACATTTCACAGGACTGTAGGCACTACAACAGCATTAAACTGTACAAAATTTCTAGTATTTGTATGCACTGGTATTGAAGTTATAAGTCGTTAACTTTTGGTTTAAAACCATCCATTTGTGTGGGAGGTACCAAAACGGGGCTGCACAATAATGCCCATTTTTTACCGGACTATAGACGCTACAAAGACATTTTTCAAGACAAAAGTTCAAGTATTTTTATGCACTTGTATTAACGTTATATGCAGTTCAATTTTGACGCAAAATAGTCGATTTGTGTGGGAGGTGTCAAAAGGGGCGTGGCAACTTCGTCCATTTTCCACGAGGTGATAGCGGCTAATAAAATAATACAATGTGTGAAATTTGAGAAGATTCTAATAAGTAGTATAGATGTTATTAAAGAATCAATATTTCAATAAATTTTAACCCTTTGTATCTGAGGTACCAGAAGGAGCGGACCAATATGGCCCATCTTCAAACTTAGCTGGAGATAGAAAAAAATGTTACCATATACCAAATTTGAAGTCAATCGGTTATTCCTTTCGGGAGTTATCGAGCGCACCAGCCAGCAGACAGACAGACGGACGGATGGACATTTCTTATTCAGCTTAAAATGACCCAAAACGAATATCCGCCGAACATACTTAGGGTCTTAGATCACTCCTTCCATATGTTACACTTTTGGCCCGTAGCAAATGATATATACCCTCGTATCACTAAAGTGAGGGTATAATTAAAAAAACTTTACCAAACAATTTGTATACCCTCCACCATAGGGTGTGGGTATATTCATTTTGTCACTCCGTTTGTAACACCTCCAAATATTGGTCTAAGACCCCATAAAATTCCGTCCGTCTGTTGTCATCAAGCTACAGTCCGTAATAATTGAGCTAGGTTGATAAAATGTAGTAGAAATATTTCTTATAGTTGCAGGTTGTTTGGGATTGCAAATGGGTCATATCGGTCAATGTTTTGATATAGCTCCCCTATAGAGGTCGCTCCAAAATACCGGTTTTAAGCCATAGATACCACATTTTTAAAGGAATATAGCAGAAACTCTGCAGTTTATATTCTATTTTGAGAAGAATGCATTACAGCAAAAATTTTATAGATCGGTTAATATTTTGTTATAGTCACCCTATAGAGGTCGCTCCGAAATATACGTAATTAAGCAATAAATACACCACTTTCTAAGCATTTTAACTAAATCTTTGCATTTTTTATTCTATTTTGACAAGAATTTATCACAATAAAAATTTTTTAAATCATTTCAAATTTTTTGTTATATTCCACCTATAGATGTCGTTGCCAAAAAGTCTTATTTAAGCCATAAACACCACATTTTCTAAGAAATTTAGCTGAAACTTTGCAGTTTGTATTCTATTTCGACTAGAATTCATCTCAATAAAATTTAAAAAATTAAATGTTATTTTGTTGAGGTCCCCGTGTAGATGTAGTACTCAAAAAATGATATTTTAATGTTAAATACCACATTTTTTAGGTGAAGACTTTTGGCTAGAGAATTTGCGGCCTAAAATATGGCCAAAAATAGCAGCGTTCCGTTTTTTAAAAAATTACTTAAACAAAACATTATTTGGTCCATATCCAAAGATTTTTCCAGTAATACAATTAAATGCAATCTATGGTGAAGGCATGGCCGAACTTAACGATTTTACTTGTTTTGTTTCATAAGAAATATGCGCAAAAAATATACATAAAACAATAATTTTAAGGTCTCGGCTACAAAAACATTTTTTGTTGCATAGTGTAATGGGAATGATTTCCCTTTTCGCAAAAAACAATAAAAAAAATTGATTTTCGTTAATTTTTTCTTTTAATTTTTAAAAATAGACTTGGATATAGTAGGGCTCCTAACGTACAGTTCCAAAAAAGTTTCGACCATTTAAATGCGCCTTATTGTGGATCAAGTTGGATTCTGACCTTCCAGATCATTGTAATTTTTAAAGGTCCGATACAAACAAATTTTGTTTCCCCTAAATGTCGTAGTTTATTAACAATGGCTGGTTGCGATTTTCTAGTCAAATACAAAGCCATATCAAATACTGTCATGTTTGAATTCCATTAAAAAAATTATTGCGACATAAAACGGAATGATTCTTTAGACTTTTAAACAACATAACCGAAAGTCTGGCGCTTGTCAAAAAATGAGGTCGTTGTCATATGCGTGCCAAAGCAGCGTGAGTGGGTAACACTCCCAGCACAAACCCCGTTCATTTTGTTTTACAATAACTTATTATTTATTTGTTTTCGTTTGTTAGCACCGTCTAAACGATAGTATAGCATAGTTCAGAACCTTTGCGTTGAAGGGCGCACACGATTCTTATTTACCGCACTTCGCGTGTGTATGTGTGTTTTACTTCCTGTCACGAGTCTAGTCTATAAAAGTCCAACGGGTTTTTTGTTGACATTATATTCTCGGCAATCGTTCTGCACAGACCCACCTTGAAAGGCGAGTATGAGACCCGTGATCTTAATATTTCCCATTTTTCTGATTTTAATAACACAATGTGTGAACGCAACAACAACTGTAAGTAGAGGGACATATTAATTTATTTGCATATTGCTGAAGCAGTCGTATATCGTATCCACAATATAGGCCGATCGTATCAATAGTTTTGGCTATGACAGTGAAACTCATAATATTGTTACCAAAGATGGTTATGGTCTGACCATATTTCGCATAAGGAATGCCACTCGACTGGAGACGAAGAATGCGCCCGTGGTACTTTTGATGCACGGCTTGGTCAGCTCTTCCGATTGTTGGGTCCTCAGGGGCCTTAAAGATGCCCTGGCTTTTAAATTGGTGGACAATGGCTATGACGTTTGGCTGGGCAATGCGCGCGGTAACCCCTATGGCAAGCGTCACATGAAGATGACCATTGATGATCCGAGTTTTTGGAGATTTTCTTTTCATGAAATTGGCATCGTTGATTTGCCCACCACTATTGACTATATACTCCATCAGACACAGCAATCCTCACTTCACTATGTGGGTCACTCTCAGGGCACTTCGATAATGTTTATTCTCCTTTCCATGCGTCCGAAGTATAATAAAAAGTTGAAATCGCTGCATATGTTTGCACCTGTGGCCTATTTGAAAAATGCCCGTTCACCGCTGATGGCCCTTTCAAAGCCCTTGCTGGGAAGATATACGCCTCTGGATGGCCTACTGGGTTATGTCAGCTCCATGTATCAACCCATTGTGGGTCGCATCTTCAATTCTTGTCAAACTCGCACACCGGTTTCAGCGATTTGCACCATTTTGGCAGCCTTCATCAATGGTGGACTTTCGGATTATACCCAAACTGTAAGAATTGACATGGAAATAGTTTAAACTCAATATTAAATTAAATTATTTTGCAGTCCGTAATGCCGGAAGTATTTAGTACCCATCCAGCCTCAGCTTCTCAGCATCAGTCCATACATTTCATACAGCTCTTTGCTTCGGGGTGTTTTTGCCAATACGACTTTGGTGTCGAGGGTAATCAACTGCGTTATCATCAGTCTTCACCGCCCGACTATAAAGTGACGAATATAAAACCTCGATTTCCATTTCATTTTTACTATAGCGATTATGATGAGTTCTCCACAAAAACAGATGTGGAGAAATTCAGTCGCCTTCTGGGCAATAGGAGTGTAAATCATTTTGTTGATTTAAAGAATTTTGTCCATTTCGACTTTATATGGGCCTACAATATTGAGGAAGTTATCAATCGGAATGTATTGCAAGTAATGAATGAAACAGAAGAGATTCTACTTTATGATAAAATGGAATTGTTGGAGGGAGAGGAAAATATAGAGGAGGTCTGAATGTAATTGTACCACAGAATAATATTTTTTTTATTTAAAAACTATGTATTTATTATAACAATATACATTGATAATTTAATTCCAAAGAATGCTAAGTCAACATAACATGTTATCATTTTAAAAAATATACACGGTGCACAAATTTTGTTCACGATATAAACTGTTAACTTTGTATGGGATGTACCAAAAGGGGCGTGATATTTACAATGACGGCGTGGAAATAGGTAATATAAAACCATTACACTGTACAAAATTGCAAGTATTTGCATGAAGTGCAAGCTGGGCAGGTACGGAAAGGGGAGCTGCAAGTTCGCCCATTTTTCTCGAGGTGATAGTGACTAATAAACTAATATTATGTGTAGTTATTAAACAATCAATATTTCACTAAATGTTAACCCCTTGTGTGGGAGGTGCCAGAAGAAGTGGACCAATATGGCCCATCGTCGAACTAAGCCGAAGGTAGAAAAAAATATTACCGTATAAATTTGAAGTCAATTGGTTACTGCTTTCCAGAGTTATCGTGCGCACCATCCAGCAGACAGACGGACGGACATTTCTCATTCGACTTAAAATGACCCAAAACGAATATTCGCCGAACATACTTAAGGTCTTAGATCACTTCTTCGATGTGTTACACTTTTGGCCCATAGGAAACGTCAAAATTTTCTTGAAAAAATAAATTTTGACGTTTGACGAAATGAAACTTTTTTTATAAAAATGCAAATTTTATAGAAAAAAATCAGTTTCGATGAATATTTTTAGGAAAATGTAATTTCGACACTATTTTCTAGAAGAAATCATTTCGTACACATTTTTAAGAAGAATTAATTTTATATACGAAATTTTCCATGGAAATGCAATTTCGATGAAATTTTCGATAAAAATAAAATGTCAACGAAATTTTCTTAAAAAAAATCATTTTGACGGATTTGCTCTAAAAATGCAATTTTTTGATGAAATTATTACGATTTTTAGTTAAGATTTTGTGAAAATGGAGTTTCGACAACATTTTCAAGAAAAAATCATTTCGGAGAAATTTTCAAGACGAATTAATTTTTTTACAAATTTTCTAGAGAAATTCAATTTTAATTAAATTTACTATATAAAAATAAAATGTTGACATTTTCTTAAAAAAAATAATTTTGGCGTATTTTTTTATAAATGCAATTTTGATGAAATTTTATAGAAAAAATAATTTCGAATATATTTTTAAGAAATATAATATTTTTTCTAGAGAAATGCAATTTCAAATAAATGACCTAGAGCAAAGAAAATTCGGCGATCATTTCTATAAAAATGCAATTTTGTATACAAATAAAATGTCCACGAATTTTTTTGGAAAAATCTAATTTTGACGGATATTTTTATAAAATGGAAATTGTTTAAAAAATATTTATGATTGTTTTTATCAATTTCGATGAATATTTTTAAGAAAATCTAATTTCGACAACATTTTCTAGAAAAAATCAATTGGAAGAAATTTTTAAGAAGAATTAAAATTCTTACGAAATTTTCTAGAGAAATGCAATTTCGATAAAATTTTCTATAAAAATAAAATGTTGGCGAAAGTTTCTTGAAAAAATAAATTTTGACGTTTTTTATATAAAAAAACAATTTTGATGGATTTTTTTATAAAAATGCAAATTTTATAGAAAAAAATCAGTCTCGATGAATATTTGTAGAAAAATGTAATTTCGACAAAATTTTCTAGAAGAAATCATTTCATACTCATTTTTAAGAAGAAATAATTTTATTTACGAGAGTTTCCATGGAAATGCAATTTTATTTACGAGAGTTTCCATGGAAATGCAATTTCGATGAAATTTTCTATAAAAATACAATGTCAACGAAATTTTCTTAAAAATTTCAAAAATAATCAAAATTAAAAACTAGGATATCTGGACACAGGTCTGATCAGAAAGCTACTGACAAACCTATAGAGCAAGAGACGCTGCTTGCAGCACATTGCATTCTGACGGACATAAGCCAAATTTGGAAGAAGTTGACATTATGACACATTAGAAATGTTACACATAATAAATGTACCAAACGATGAGAGAATGAACTATAAAACTGATATGGACCATTGTGCACAGATTTACGAAAATTTAGTCAAAAAATACGGACGCAGGATATAATCGTTAACTCTGTTAAGAAGTAGTCGATAGTTGCTGTTCTAAATTAATTTATTGTGATATTATTTTTGTCTTTTAAACATGTTTGTATAATTTGTTATTTATTTGTATTTTAAAGTGACTTTCCCTGAGGATGACTGTCGAAGACAGTCGAAATATTGGAAAAAAATAAAATTGAAACTATTTAAAATAACAAATCCATCGTTTTTTAAATAATACATGACCTCAATCCAAACCATCAATAACTTAATTTGGCGGATTTTCTATAAAAATGAATCTTTTTTATGAAATTATTACGATTTGTAGATAAAAAAAATCAATTTCGTCGAATATTCTTAGGAAAATGGACAACATTTTCGAGAAACAATCATTTCGGAGACATTTTTGAGACGAAATTTTCTAGAGAAATTCAATTTTAATTAAATTTTCTATATAAAAATAATATGTTAAAAAATTCAATATTTTAATCTTAAAAAAATCAATTTTGACGTATTTTTTTATAAATGCATAAACGAAATTTTCTAAAGCGATGCAATTTCGATAAAAATAAAATGTTGGCGAAATTTTCTTGAAAAATTAAATTTTTAACTTTTTTTTATGAAAATGCAATTTTGACGGATTTTTTTATATAAATGCAATTTTCATGAAGTATCTGGAAAAATCAATTCCGTCAAATTTTCTAGAAAAAATAATTGCGAAAAATCAATCTGGAAAATCAATTTCAAGAAGAATTAATTTTTCGCGATTTTTTACGAAATTTTCTAAAGAAATTCAATTTTAAATAAATTTTCTATATAAAAATAAAACGTTGACATTTTCCTAAAAAATTAATTTTGACGTATTTTTTTATAAATGCAATTTTGATGAAATTTTATAGAAAAAATAATTTCGAATATATTTTTAAGAAATATTAAATTTTTTTCTAGAGAAATGCAATTTCAAATAAATGACCTAGAGAAAAGAAAATTCGGTGATCATTTCTATAAAAATGCAATTTCGATGCAATTTTGTATACAAATATAATGTCCACAAATTTTTTTGGAAAAATCTAATTTTGACGGATATTTTTATAAAAAGGAAATTGTTTAAAAAATATTTATGATTGTTTTTATAAATTTCGATGAATATTTTTAGGAAAATCTAATTTCGACATTTTCTAGAAAAAATCAATTTTTTACGAATTTTTATTTTAAAATGCAATTTTGACGGATTTGTTTATATATTGTTTATAATAAATATAATTTTCATGAATTATCTGGAAAAATCAATTTCGTCAATATTTTGTAGAAAAAATGATTTCGAAGACATTTTCAAGAAGAATTAATTTTTTCGCGAAATGTTCTAGAAAAATTGTATTTTGAAAAAAATTAGTAGAGAAATGCAATTTAAATGAGATTTTCTACGGAAATGTAATTTCAACAAAAAACTCTAGAGAAATGCAATTACAAAAAAATTGTCTATAAAAATAAAATTTTGACGAAATTTTCTAAAAAAAATAAAATTTTAAGGGTTTTTTTTAAACACAATTACGTTGAAACTTTCTAGATGAAATTAACTTTGATGAATATTTTTAGAAAAGTGTAATATCAAAAAAAATTTCTAAAAAAAACATTTGAAAGACATTTTTAAGAATTATTTTTTAATATATTTCGAACACAATTTCATGGATCATAATTTTTAATATTAACCGATGAATTTTATTTTTGACAAAAAAGTAGATAACGACATAATTTTCGTTTTTCAAAAATTGTATGGGGATTTGAAATTTTAAAAAAATTAAAAGAAGCAATTTTTAAAACAATTTGTAGAAGTCCGTTTTAAGAAGCATTAACTTTTTTACGAAACTTTCTCGATGAAATTTGATTGAAAAATAAATGTTGACCAATTTTTATGAAATTTTAATAACTTCTACACTACTTATTTGAATCCTCTGAAATTCTGCACATAATATAAGTTTATTAGTCAACATCACCTCGAGAAAAATGGGCGCACTCCTTTTGGTACCTCCCACACAAATGGACCATTTTGCACCAAAAGCTAACTGTTTATAATATTAATATCAACTCATGCAAATACTTGCCATTTTGTACAGTGTAATGCTTTTATAGTATCTATAGTCCAGTGAAAACTGAGCGTAATTGGCACGCCCCTTTTGGTACCTCCCACACAAATGTACAAATATGCACCAAAATATAACAACTTATAACTTGAATAAATGTGCATACAAAGACCTAAAATTTTGTACAGTGTAATGGTTTTATAGTAGCTACAAACCATTAAAAAATGTTTTGGAACCTCACACACAAATGGACCATTTTGCACCAAAATTGAATAGCTTATAACTTTAATACCAGTGCATAAAAATACTTGAAGTTGTGTAAAGTGTAATGCTTTTATAGTGCCTACGGGCCAGTGGAAAACGGTAGTTATTCCTGCGCCCATTTGGTATCTCCCACACAAAAAAGACGTTATCAATACGCTCTTTTTGATACCTCCCACACAACTTTAGTATACCAGTGCATATAAACGCTTACAATTCTGGAACAGTGCAATGTATTTGAAGTATCTACTGTTTTACAAAAACTAGGGTATTTTTAAACCCCCTCTGTTACCTCCCATACAAATTGACAGATTAATTCATTTATCTTAGTCGGTTTACCCGACTGAAACTTTCTTATTTGTTTCATTACTATCGAATTCCAACCAGTTATTTTCCTGGGTCTACTTGTGGTTTTAGATCACCCCTTCAATGTGTTACACTTTTGGCCCGTAGCATATGATATATACCCACCTCCCTGTAAGGTGAGGGGATAAAAACACAATAATTGTTACTCAATCATTTTGTGAGCACTAATTGATACATGGAGAGTTTTATTTATTTATTGCTGGATTTTGCCTATTCAACATTTTATTTATGAAATTGCAAACAATTATGCTACTTATCCCGTATGAATTTACATACATAAGTATGTATATGAGACTTGCGGTCCCTACCCCTATCTTGCTTACGTTTTTTTATAACATTGAAATTTAGCATTTTTGAATAATTAAATAATAAATAAATGCAATTATTTCATAAACAAAGTGCAGTACATACAATATTCGTATACCCTTCACAATAAAATATTTCACATCGATTCAGCGCTTCAGAAGCTTCAATATTTAAAAAATTTGGTTTAGCTCACATTTATATGAAGTCACCTTATGGGGGATTTCATGTCAAATAAATTAAGTTTTGATAGCGATGTCTTCTGATCGGGATGCAAATTGCACCAATTTTATTACAATTGGGTGGAAGTTATGACACAAAATTGATTCATCAAAATCGACTTAAAATAAACCCACCGACCGGTTTGTTGCTTCTAGGGTCCCCGTTTTTTTTTTAAATCATGAATTTCAAACAACAGGTTCAACCGTTTTATTGTCTGTTTCCACCGTTTTTTTCGGTTGTTTTATTTTCAGTAAAATAGGTATTAACAATGCAAGTCCATATGTTAAGATTGTAATATGAAAGATCTTCGTATATGTATGTCGTAAAATGACACAACTGGCATACGCACGACTGAGAATTTATGTTAGTTTTTATTTTTTGGAGAATATATTTAATTTAATTATGACAAATTATATCTCGCTTCGCATATTCGTGCTCGTTCACTTGTGTACTGTTCCATTTTAAATTCCCCAAGTGTTTTTTACAAAATACTGAAAATAAACCAGTAAGGAAAGGCAGAAAGTCGGGCGGGGCCGACTATATAATACCCTACACCTCCCTAACAATGCGATAAGGGTTATTGCGATAATAATTTGGAATAATTGGTAAATGGGTAAGAACATATATATGCGGATATATCTAATTCTGAACCGATAATCGCTAAATTAAGCAATATTCGTTCCTAAATTGAGAAACATCTTTCTGGAGAATTTTGTAATGATCGGAAGTAAAGTACAACTTCTATAGCTTTGTAACCAAATCAGGAGGAACATATATATGGAGCTTATATATAAATCTGAATCGATTTTCCCTGAATACTCATTCATGTAAAATAGAAACCTCTTTCTGTCGAATTTCGTACTGATCGGATATAAAATACAGTCTCTACAGCGCTTGAATGTCAAATCGGTGCTAACATATATATGGGGGCTATATCTAAATCTGAACCGATTTTCTCCAAATTTGGCAGTATTCCTTCGTGTAATAAGAAACCTCTTTCTGCCGAATTTCGCTGTGATCAGATATAACATACAGTTTCTACAGCTATTGAATTTCAAATCGGGGGAAACATATATATGGGGGCTATATCTAAATCTGAACCGATTTTCTCCGAATTTTCTCCAAATTTGGCAGTATTCCTTCATGTAATAAGAAACCTCTTTCTGCCGAATTTCGTACTGATTGGATATAAAATACAGTTTCTACAGCGCTTACATGTCAAATCGGGTGCAACATATATATGGGGGCTATATATAAATCTGAAGCGATTTCCCCCAAATCTTGTATTGTATCTAAGTGTATCACGAGACTACTCTCTGTCAATTTTTGTACAAGGGCCTAAAAAAAGATATGTGCAAAGTTTCGTTGAGATCGGACCATAATTGCGACCTGTACTTTGATTACAAGAATACGTCTACAGACGGACAGACAGACGGACATAGCTAAATCGACTCAGAAAGTGATTACAAGTCGATCGGTATAATAAACAATGGGTCTATCTCTTCTCCTTTTGGGTGTTACAAACAAATGCACAAAGTCATAATACCCTGTACCACAGTGTGGTGTAGGGTATAATAAAATATAGAGGTTGTTCCAGCCGTAATGCACGATGTACAGGTCTTTTTGACAGCTGGGTCAGAATATTTAATATCGACCTGTTTTTATTTTTGGCTAAAATGTTTATAAGCAGTTACAAATAGGTAAACTAAGATCTCGCCGTCTTTTTTTATACCCTCACTTTAGTGATACGAGGATATATATCATTTGCTACGGAAAAAAGTGTAACACATCGAGGAGTGACCTAAGGCCCGAAGTATGTTCGGCGGATATTCGTTTTGGGTCATTTTAAGTCGAATGAGCAATGTCCGTCCGTTTGTCTGTCTGCTGGCTGGTGCGCACGATAACTCTCGAAAGGAGTAACCGATTGACTTTAAATTTGGTATGCGGTAATATCTTTATCTATCTCCGGATGAATTCGAAGATCGGCTACTTTGGTCCACTCCTTCTAGTACCTTCCCCACAAAGGGTTAACTTTTAGTGAAATATTGATCCTTTAATAACTTATATACTATTTATTCGAATCTTCTGAAATTCTACACATAATATTAGTATCTTAGTCACTATCACGTCGAGAAAAATGGGCGAAAATGGACCATTTTGCACCAAAAGTTAACTGCTTATAACTATAATATCACTTCATGCAAATACTTGAAATTTTGTACAGTGTAATACTTTTATAGTACCTATAATCCGGTGAAAATTGGGCGTAGTTGACACGCCCCTTTTGGTACCTTCCACACAAATGTACTATTTTACCGTTCGTCGTGTTTTAAGAACGGTACGTTATCATAGTGGTACCGTTCGCGAACAGTAACACTAAAAAAATAAATAACGTTAGTGTTCTCTGAAGGAACCGTTCCTATAACGTACTGTTTTTTTCTGAACACTGGTTGTTTTATTATTTATTTAAAAATATTGAATGTATTAAATTCAAATTGTATTCGATAAAGAAATGTGAGCGAAATAAGAAATAATAAGAAATTTTAATGTTTCTAAAATTTGAAACGTTTTATATTTGTTGTCGGAAAAAATCTTTGGACGATATTAAAATCCTGACCCATACATAGTTTTACCAGATAATAATATATTCGTATTTTTCTCATATACCGATCGTTCAAATTGCCAGACCAATCTTAGTATTTCGTCCATAACTCTTACAAATATTGAGGCTCACAAAATATAATTAATGTTGATCATTCGGAACATGGCCCTCGAAAGATCGCAGGCCACTAGAGGGATCGCAGGCCGGTGGCAACTGGACAACGCCGCTGAGGAGCGCATGGACGAAACTCCAGGCGCTGACTGGTCTGCTGAAGTGACTGCTAGCTCCAGCACGAAGAAGAGGCCGGATGAGGTCAATGTTGCACCGCCGGCAACGGCACCAGTTGGTGATGAGGGTAAGGGAGCTAAGCCGAAGCTCTCCAACGTTGGACGCAGGAAGACGGCAATGACGACGGAGGATGACGTCGGCTCGAAGACTGTTCCAGCTCCCGTCGGCAAACCGAAGTCTTTGCCGGCGATAACCGTCTACGATGTGGGCCTTAGGGAATTGGCCGGTGTGCTTGACCATCTGCTCGGATATGGTATGTATGAGGTCAGACTAGTCAGGAAATCGGTAATTTCGGTTCGTGCTAGGGGATTAGAGAATTTCGAAAGGATTAAGGCTGTTTTAGTAGAAAGGAAGTATAAGTTTGACACTCATACCCCTAAGGCTTTGCTTCCATTTTCTGTCGTGGTTGAGGGTTTGTCCAAGGAATATTCTTCTGAAGAGATAAGTGGATTCCTTGAGACTAAGGTCGGTTTTAAGGTTGAGGTCGTGAGTTGCACTTGTCTTTCTGAAGACAAGTGGCTCATTCGAGTGTCGAGGGCTTCTAATGTTGATCGCCTCTATTGATTGGATAAGGTTTTGCATTGTAGGGTGAATTTTAGAAAGGACTTGAGATTGTCCAATGTTTTAATTGTCAGCGGTATGGGCATGTCTCTGCTAATTGCGGAATGCCATATCGCTGTGTGAAATGTGGAGGATCTCACGGACCGGCGAATTGCGCTATCCCGCCCAAGGCTGATGGGCCGGCTCCGGCTGAGGGTGCCGTCGGCGGCGACGCTGCTGGGAAGACCGCACAGCCACTTAGTTGCGTCAACTGCGACGTGACTGGCCATGCTGCCAGTTCCCCGGAATGTCCTAGACGGAAGGCGATTCTGGTTGAGAGGACAGATAGGAAGGCTGCCGCCAAGGCCAAGAGGCATACTGTAAGTGAGCGGTTGTCGAGCGTGCGCGCCAACATGTCCTATGCCGCAGCTGTCCGCCCCGCTGCAGCTCCTGCTGTCTGCCCCGCTGCTGACCCTGGATTGAGGATTTTTCTTGATAGGCATAGGCCTGATGTTTTGCTTTTGGCGGAGCATAGGCTTCCGCCCAGTCGTAGGTGTAGGGTCGAGGGCTTCACTATGTTTAGGCGGAATAGGGAAGGTAGTCGTGGGGGGGGGGGGGGGGGGGGGTGGTACGGTTGTCCTGGTGAGGGATGGTCTGCGTTGCGAGGAGGTCTCTCTCAATACGGGCGGTATTGAGTCTTGTGCTGCTAAGGTGTGGAGGGTGGATGGCTCTACTGTGTCCTTTGTCTCTCTGTATCTCCGTCCTGGGGACCCGTTTGTTGTTACCGATCTAGATTCGGTTCTAGGATTGTGTGCGCTAGGTGACGTTCTGGTAGGATGCGATTTGAATGCTAGACACCCGTCGTGGGGTGGTGCTGAGGCTGATGCTAGGGGTAGGATTCTCAGTGATTTTCTTAGTGGTTGTCCGAATTTTGATGTCCGTCCGGCTGACGGGCCGACTAGGCCAGGCCGGTCGTCGGGGTCGTACATAGATTTGTTTATTATGACTCCGGGACTTGCTCTTCCTGAGGGCGAGTTCCTTAGGACTCATGACTTTGAGTCGGATCATAGGGCCGTGGAATTTCCCTTGGGTGTAGGAGGTTTTCAGACACAGGCGGGAAGAACTTTTTATGATTTTGGTAGGATGGATGTGCGCCGTTTCAAGGGGGCACTTGCGTAGTGGTTTGGAGGGCTCTGAGCTCCCATTTGACAGAAACGTCTCTGAGGCTGAGATCGATTCTTGTGTTGATAGGTTGAGTTCCACTTTTAGGGAGGCTATCGACTCGTCTGCCCGGAGGGCGCGGATGCGAGATAGGGCGCTTGGTGTTTTACCACCACGTATTCTTAGATTCATTCGCGAACGTAGGAGGCTTCGCGGGATCTTGCGCAGGACTGGTGACCCGGAGCGGCACGCGGTTCTTAGGGCCGATGTTAGGAATCTTGATGGGATTATTCAGGGCGCCATTTATGTTTTCGAGAGGGATCGGATGAGGGATTATCTCCAGGGTATTAGGGTGGATTCGAAGACCTATGGACAGGTCAAGAGGGCGGCTGGACTCTCTGCTAGAGATCCCGTTGCCAGCCTGATAGGATCTGAATTCGTCCCCGTGGATGGCGATGGGCCTAAGGCGGAGCTTCTTGCAGATCATGTGCAGAGTGTGCACCGGAATACGGATAATCCAGTTGACAGCTCTTTCAACGGCCTCGTAACTGAGGCTATTGCGGGGGCTGACAGCAGGACTCCGCTGGTGACTTTCTGCAGTGACTTCAGGGCTGATGGCTCCGCCATTGCTGATAGATCTGTGTGGAACGAGGGTCGTTTCGTTCGTCCAGGGTGTGTTGGTAGGGCGTTGGCTAGTAGCCCTTCCCGGAAGTCGAGTGGGGTCGATGGTGTTCCGGATGCTGCGCTGAAGAAGGCAGGACAGGTCGTTTATTTGTTCTTGGCGGTTCTTTTCAACCACTGCTTGAACATAGGCTATTTCCCTCGTGCATGGAAGGGGGCTCTAGTAGTCCCAACCGCAAGGCCGGTTCTGTCCCAGGGCTTCGTGGTGCATACAGGCCTATTTCGCTGCTGTCGCCTTTTGGGAGCTCTTCGAGTTCTTCATTCTTGCCAGGTTGAAACTTGTGATAGAGGATAGGCACATTCTTCGGGATTGCCAGTTTGGTTTTAGAGCGGGTCATTCCACGACTCACGCTCTCACTGCGTTTTCGTCGTACGTGATTAGAGGTTTCGCTCGTAGGCATGGGACTATTGCTATAGGATTAGATTTCGCTAAGGCTTTTAATAACGTCTGGCAAGACGGAATCATTTATAAACTCCAATCGTTCGGTTTTGACGGACAAATATGTAGGTTGGTGGCAGGCTTTCTCAAAGGAAGGTCTTTTAGGGTCCGTGTTGGCCAGCAGGTATCTGGGCAGCGCTCAATCCTAGCTGGAGTGCCTCAGAGCTCTCTTCTGGGAAGGGAAGATCGCTGGATAATGGGATTGTTAGGGGGTCACTCCTCTTCGAGGGCGACATTGATTCGTCACTGGCCAAGCGGCACCCGCCTCCCGCTGCCCTTCTCCGCTTCCGGGACGAAGGACAGGCGCTACGATACACACAACTTTGAGGACACTGTGTATAATACTGCACAGTAGTCCTCACTTGTAAATTTGTAAATATGTATTTAGTTTTAAGGATAGTTTTTTAAGGATAATTTTTAAGATTAGTTATTAAGATTAGTTTGTAAGTTTTATGATAGTCTTTTTAGAGATTGGCCCTTTTTTAATTATTCTGGATTTTTGGGGCACTTTTTGTTTGATTGTTTGGTTTTTTAAATTTTGTTTTGATGGAATGCTCGCGGCTTCATCGCAGCACTATATTTCTCTTTTATCTTGTAAGCCCGTATTTGTACCTTAACGGTTATTTGTACCTTAATGGTGGGCATGTTTATTTATAGTTAGAAATTAGCATTTAAGTCATTTAATGTGAATTAGTTTTAAGGAATGAATAGAATAAATGGCCTAGAGCAAAAACTGAAAAACTATAATTAATGTTTTGGATTTGTGAGAGTGCGAGGAATATTCTGTATAAATTTGAAGAAAATCGAAGGGAGAAATATATTTTTTACAAGAAGCTAAACAAATTTTATAAACATTTTTATTTTTTAATTTTAAAAAAATCTACCAAAAAATTTCCTTTATAAAACAACGTAAATATTGCAAAAATCGGTTCAGCCATTCGAGAGCAATTGCAAATTGCGTAATTTGTAATTACCCGAAAACATTTTTTTTAATTTGGTTCAAAATTTCAAATGCCCATAAAATTTCCAAAAACAATTTTTATAGCCTACAACACACTGTGTTTTATAACTTTGCACATTTGTTTGTAACACCCAAAAGGATAAAAATAGACCCATCGTTTATTATACCGATCGACATAGAATCACTTTCTGAGTTGATTTAGCTACGTCCGTCAGTGCATGTATTCTTGTAATCAAAGTACAGGTCGCAATTATGGTCCGATCTCAACGAAACTTTACACATATCTTTTTTTTTTGGCCCAAGGACGATCTCTATTGAATTTGGTTGAAATTGGTGCAGATTTACATATATCTTTCATATATATGTATCTCCGATTTGGCATATATGCACTGTATAAGCAACAGTTTTGAACCGTATTGTACAAAAATTGACAGAAAGTAGTCTCGTGATACACTTAGCGACAATACAAAAATTGGGGATAATCGGTTCAGATTTAGACATAGCACCCATATATATGTTACCCCCGGTTTGAAATGTAGCCGCTGTAAAAACTGTATTTTATATCAGATCAGTACGACATTTGGCAGAATGGGGTTTCTTATTGCATGAAGGAATACTGCCAAATTCATGGAAAATCGGTTCAGATTTAGATATAGCCCACATACATATGATGCATCCGATTTGATATGTAAGCGCCGTAGAGACTATTTTTTAAATCCCATCAGAATGAAATTCGACAGGAAGAGGTTTATTTTTACTTGAATGAGCCTTCAGGGAGAATCGGTTCAGATTTAGATATAACCACTATATATGTGTTCCTATTGATTTGGTATCAAAGCTCTTTAGAAGTTGTACTTTACTTTGGATCATTACAAAATTTGGCAGAAAGAAAGATGTTTCACAATTTAGGAACGAATATTGCTGACCCTTATCGCATTGTTAGGGAGATGTAAGGTATTATATAGTCGGCCCCGCCCGATTTTCTGCCTTTCCTTACTGGTTTTTCGTTGATTTCGTTTATACCTTACACATTTATAATGGCATAAGTAGCAGTAAATTTTTTTTAAAGCGCTATTTTTAAGGCACTAATTTCATTTTATTCCCAGTCATCGTTTGTTCTAAATCCATCGAGTAATTTATAGTTCCCGAAGATTATTCGATTTAATTTATAAAATATTGTTAGAAACATTAAAAAATTATCTTTGAATTGGTATAATTGGTATAATTTGACCATTTTGTGTGGGAGGTACAAAAAGAGGCGTGGTGGTAACGCCAATTTTTCACAGGACTTTAGGTACTTCAAAAGCGTCACGCGCTGCTAAATTTTGAAGTATTTTCGTGCATTGGTATTAATGTTATAGTTAGGTTAGGTTGAGAAGAGAGTATTCGGCCTGTTGTGCGATCTAATTGCTACCAAAAGCGGCGGGGCCACTTCACCCATTTTTCTCAAGTTGATAGCGACAGATAAACTATTACTATATGTGGAATTACAGAGGATTCGGATAAGTAGTATAGAAGTTATTAGAGAATCAATATTTCATTAAATTGTAACCCTTTGCGAGGGAGACACTAGAAGGAGTAGACCAATATGGCTCATCTTTGAACCTGAGATAGAAGAAAGTATTATCCCATACCAAATTTTAAGTCAATCCGTTACTCCTTTCCAGAGTTTTTGTGCGCTTCAGCCAGACAGACAGAAATACGGACGGACATTGCTAAAATGATTTAAAATGGCTCAAAAAGGATTTCCGCCGAACATACTAGGGGTCTTAGGTCACTCCTGCAATGTGTTTTCGTCCGCAGCAAATGATATATACCCTCGTCACACTAAAGTGAGGGTATAATAATCGACAAAAATAATGCTATGAAATACGATTATAAAAAACTGTAAATGTAACGCTCTTGTCGGAAACGAACGAGGCGTTTATTTTGAAATCCTGACAGACCTTCAAATATTTTGTTTGAAATCAATGGAGACCAGTTTGTAACAGTAGAACAACGGTGCAACTGAATCATCTTTGCGATCGATATCACAAATATTTCGCCTCATAGTTGGGGGTATTAAGCATAAATAATTGCTTATTATATGTAATTAATCAATTTGTACGTCTAACATTAAAAATAGTCCAATCAATGTTTTTTGTAAAGAATTACACTAATTGGCAGAAAATATTTTTTGTGTAATAATAATAGAGATTATTTGTAATAATTGTTTACTATGTATCTATGCATTTGAAATCGGTACTATGGTGCCAAAAATTAAAAAACAGAATTTATAAGCAAAATTTTCTGAATATTTTATTATGTTAATATTATAATTTGCACTAAAAACATAAGCTTTGCATTCCTCCACATTAAATATAAAGAGGAGGATATATCTTTGGTTTTCCGGAAAAACAGCACATCTCAAAAATTCGTTTATTGGAAAAAGTCACCACCAATTGTACATACTTAAGAGTCTCATATAAGGATTTATTGCTAATAATTAGCGGAATACATTTGTGCTATAATCCCGATATCGAAACTCAAACATATGCGGTTTTTCCAGAAGGACCAATTTAAGCAATTTCCTTTCTTAAATATAATAAAACATTGATTTATGTATTAATTCTTTTCTAACATCTTTCAAAATAGGTTCGTGTAAACAAAACATTTACCAACAACAAAAACAACTTTGAATTGTCGAGGGAAAAAGAACACGGCGGCAGGCGATTGACTTGAAATTACTCTTACTTGAAAAACAATTCCTATATGTAAATTTGGAATAACTTTCGTATAAGTAGAAGTAATGACATGTGGACCGCAGGCCAAAAACAACATTCCTGCATCCGAAGAGTTGACTAACCACCAACGAAACGTCATGCATTGGTTGATGTTGGATTTCAAGGTCGTTTTCTTTTTCACTTGACTATTCAAAAATACCTTCCTTCACTTTGAAGGAATTCTTTGATCTTCAGCTCAACTCCACAGTAAGAAAAACCATAAAATAACATCAATAACAGATCAGTCCCGCATAGGGAAACATCAAAACAGATACGTTTATATTTGTCGACTAGTATAGAATAGTTGATCAATGTTTAAAACATGAAATCAATGTTTTGCTACAATAATCAAGTTCCACTAATCTTACACTTTGTAGCATTTGTACAGAAAGCGTCAGTTGTAAGTGCAGGCATCTCATATTTAAGTGTCAGAGGTTTGCATTCAAAGCAATTTGAACAACGTATATATATATTAGGGCGGGTCAAATAAAAAATACCGCGATTGTCTCTAATGAAATCTTGTTTTGTTTAGTGGATATCCCCAAAGTAATTCGGATATATCTTGAGCCGCCAGTGAGCTAGAGCGATATTACATAACCTCTAAAATTCATGTTTTTCTTGCAAATATCGGACACTTTGGCTAAAGCTCGACATATTCCGTATGTATTCACGATTTTAGGGCGTAATTTCGCATGAAAGTAGCTGTGGTCAGTGGGCTGTGGACATACCTTATCAATTATATCACAATCCCCTGACCACAGCTACTTTCATGCACAATTGCATGGCGAACAGCTTAGACATGTGAAAATATGCCTAGTCAATAATCAAAAATATACATTTATAAATAATATTCCGTTCTTAAAAAAGGCCTTTATAAAAAAAATACTTACGCCCCCAAATCGTGAATAACTTCCGTTCTATCAGCGAGAGAATAACAACATTAGTAGAGTTTTAAACAGAACATCAAGTTCTAGCTGTACATACGAAAAATGTCACGCTTTAGTCCAAGGTGTCCGATATACTCATGAAAATCATGCATGCGGCTTAAAATATAGCCGACATAATTTGGAAATATTCACTAAACGAAACATACTTTCTTTTGAGATACGGACAACCACGATAATTTTTTTGACCCGCCCTAATGTATATTATTCACCAAAAAAAAAGCTCACAAAATACTTCTTGATTCTATGGAATCATAGAGAAAATTCTTAGATTTTCAGAGACAACGCAACTTCACTTTTACTTCATACAAATCATTACACTATGCAACCAACGAACACTTTTTGAAAAATACACAGACTTGATAGTATAGGTTTGATTCTATTGCCAAAGGGTAGTATAACCCTATACTCGGTTTGGCGAAATTGGCGTCCACATTTTTTTATAATCCTCAAAAGTTCCTGAAAATCACTAGGTCCCTCGAGAAAGGTGTCATCAACTTTTGTCCAACAAATAATTCAAACTTGGTGACACCACATAACTATATTTGGCAATAATGTAGCTAAGAATATGGCGAAAAATGTTTGTTAACATTTTACGCGAAAAAAAAGATTTTCCCGAATTTTTTTATTTGAAAAAGTGAAAGAAAAATTATATTTTATCACTTTTTTCAGCATAATTAACAGGGACTCTTGATTTTTCACTAACAATATTTGGCAAAATTGTAGCCACGTTAAATCCGAACAACTTTTGTGAACATATCAATCAGCCTAAATAGATCACAATGTACCTCAAAAATGTTAGTATTTCACTATTTTGTAACAAAAATACTGCGAGCGTCGCTAGCTTCTTGACTGAGAGATCCAGAATAAGCTGGGCTATTAACAGCTTTGAGCCCTTCAAGTCACCTGGACCAGATGGCATCACTCCAGCAGAAATGCAGAAAATGTTAAAGTACATTATCCCCTGGCTGGAGAAAATTTATGTAGGCTGTATCAGGCTTTCATACGTCCCGAATCGATGGAGGGATACCAAAGTGGTATTCATACCAAAAGCGGGGAAGATATCACACACTAGGCCAAAAGACTTCAGACCAATTAGCCTATCATCCTTCCTATTGAAAGGTCTGGAAAGACTTTTAAATCATTTCATTAGGGAAAACCTGGATACAAAACTCCTGTCGGGGAACCAACATGCTTACAATAAGGGCAAGTCTACAGAATCAGCCCTGCACGAACTTGTGAGCACTATCGAATCGTCCCTGCATTTCAAGGAATTCACCATGGTGGCATTTCTTGACATAGAAGGGGCTTTTAACAACATTCACTCAGATGCGGTAATTGCGGCACTCTCACATCTAAAAGTTAACACTAGTTTGATTAGACTAATTCAAAGTCTGCTCACCAGAAGACGCATAACAGCATGTCTAGGGTCCACAACTCTAACAAGGTATGTAAACAGAGGGACCCCGCAAGGAGGAGTATTGTCTCCACTAATTTGGAACCTAGCGGTGAATGAAATGCTGCTAGATCTAGAACGTTGTGGCTGCAAGGTCGTGGCATATGCGGACCAACGAGAGATGGACAGAAATCGGCACCTGCAGGGTAGCTAGACAAATCTGGCCAAGGTATGACCTGAGAAGGTCAAAATATCTCCTCGCACTAGAGAGGAAACGATTGTCTACGTTAGTACAGGTTCTGACGGGACACTGCTTTATCGGCGAACACGCCAAAAGATTGGGTATTGACTCCAATGACTTCTGCCGATGCTGTGGAGATGAGGAAGAAGTGGAGAGCATTGAGCACTTGCTTTGCGACTGTCCCGCTTTGAGTAAACGACGACTGGACATACTTTTTAGGCAGCCTAACAGATCTTTCCAGTACTGATATTCGTACTATCGATAAATTTATATATCAAACAGGTTGGTTTCGATGAGGGGCATTTCAGCCCGTGGTAACCTAAACTGGTCTACGTGAGCTAGTAAAAAAATACGGCTGCCACCCTAACCTAAACCTAGGGTATGTTCAGCAACTTTATAGGAAATGTTAAGGCCAATATTTTTTTGAAACATATTAACGCTTTAGCTCCCCCAAATAAATGTATTTAGGTCCTATTTAACCAAATAGCAAAAAACGCCCCTAAAAATGGGGAGGACGGGGACGAAATGTTCTGCAAAAATGTTTGTAATAAAGTTTTACTATATATGTTAGAACACACCAAAGCCTAAAACTTAACACAAAAACAAAAAAAACGGTCAAATTCCAGTCAAAAACACTCCTTGGCCTGTTCGTGTAGCAATGTTAGTCATACGACCTAGTGGTCGCAGTAAAGAGCGATTTTGACGGGTAATTGACCGTTTTTTTGGTTTTTGTATTCTATTTGTTAATATATATATATTTGTTATAACAAATATAGTAAAACTTCATTACCCAAAATTTTTATAGGGGACGAAATCCCCGCTATTTGGTTAAATAGGACAAAAAATACAGTTATGTGGGTGAGCTAGAGCTTTAATATGTTTCACAAAAATATTGGCCTTAATATTTCCTATGAAGTTGCTAAACATACCCTACACCAAATAAATATTTTTATTACAAAACAGTGAAATACTAAAACAATGTGGTCTTTTTCAGCTATTTAGGCTGCCTAGACACATTCAGGTTTTATTGATATGTTCACAAAAGATTTAACGTTTTTAGGTGCCAAATATAGTTCAGCGAGGTCACCAAGTCTGAATTAGTTGTTGGACAAAAGCTGCGGAAACCTTTTTCGAGTGAGCCACTGATTTTCAGAATTTTTTGAGGCCCATAAAGAAATTTGGTCACAAATTCCGCCAAACTGAGTATAAGGTTATACTACCATTTTGTAGTACAATCGAACCTATACAGTCAAGTCCATGTATTTTTTTTCATTGTTGGGCAGTGTTATAGGCAAGCCTAAATGCATATACCGCATCGTTATGAACTCTATTAATGACACTCACTGTATAAGAAATCTATATAATAAACAAATGATAAAAATAATTAAGAAAACCAATCACGCTGTAATGACTTCAACTAAGGAAGATATTAGTATTTTTACTGCCTTCACTACTGAACAGAGAGCACTTGTCTTTAGTCGTAGTCTTTGCTACACTTCCAATTGAAATGTTTCAAATAGAATGGGATGAAAATTGTTGCCAGCATTTATGGCTGTGCTCGCTTTAACAGAATTACACTGCTATATGGGGGATTACATGTAAAGTGAGTGAACTTATGCAACCGTTGTCTTCTGATCGGGATGAAACTTCCACCAAGTTTAGTCCTATGTTGACACAACACTTCAAAGAGATCGGTTTAGGGCCCTTTGAGTTGGATGGTGTTGAATTTTAAGATTTTGGTCAACGAGCCTATTTTTTCCCATCCATGTCCACTAATTATTTACTACTTTTTTGAGAAATAAAAATTTGTTTAACAATTTTTGCATATGAAAACCACAGAAAAATGCATCAATTCATCCTGAAATGAGATGAACAACTAAACAGTTTAGTAAGCTAAGCTCTTACACGCAAAAAAAGTTTGGAAGTCGTTTACCTCTACAAACGCTTTACTTTTCCCGTAACGGTGGAAATATTTCTAGTGAATGAAAACGTTTATCTTAAACGTAGTTTCTCTTGAGGTCAACAAACATTTTACTAAAATTGTGACATTTTTGCTTATAAACATAATAGTATAAAACATATTAAATATCATAATTTAAACAAATTATTCTTTTGCGACAAACGTCTTTCTCATTTATTGTCAAACTGGCATTGTTTGTGACAAACGCAATAACCGTTTGCACCAAGTGCAATTAATTTCAAAAAACCATTACAGAGGAAAAAATAAATTTTTCTGAACTTTGACCTCGCCCCTGCCCCCAATTTTCATTGATTTTTATAATATTGTGGGACATTACTCCCTTAAGATCAAATTGTTGACCTATGACACTTGAGAAAGAACTAGCCATATGTAGATTTAAAGATGGACGTACAGAAAACTAAAGATTAGTGTTTCATTAAATCAAATACAAATAACTATATATCAATGAAAATTGCATAAAAAGACATGTAGGTTGCCATTATTTTAATTAAAATTGTTCTTGAATTTATGCCGTGGTCGCATACTTAATTTGAGTATGCATTGTTTTTAATTTTATTACAATCTATTTTGATTTTTCCAAACTTTATTGTCCGATAACTCGATAACTAAGCATGTTATGAAATGACCGTTAATTTTTCTAATTATTTTCAAGTGTTCTATCCAAATATGTCACCAAATCAAGGATCCTGGTGGTCACCCTTTATAGTTCCCTTGTTATTCGTCATTCCCTTTCCATTATTTTGACAGGGGAATGACGATTAACTACTAAAATCTCTATGATTTCGGTTTAAATACTAGTGTTCCAAAAACTTGAGTGGATCGGAACTTAGTTTTCACAATGAATCTATAAAGCACAACAAAACTATGAAAAGTATTGAACTTTAAAAATAAAAGCAGCACAGGGGAATGACGCACGTGAATGTGAAAGGTCATTTCGGAAGACAAAACGCGACTTACATCATTTTATTAATATTGTTGGCGCAAAACCAACCACAAGTATATGTAGTAGAATTAATAATCTTTATAATTTTAAATATTGGAAATACAGAATGGTTAGCAAATATGAATTTTACGGAATAAAAGATTTGACAGGGGTATGACGCAAGTCTTCAGGGAGAAAAAATAATCATTCATAAAAATAGTAATTGATAAAAAGTGATAAACATAAACAGAAAACATAAAACAATAAATATTATAAAATTATTAAAATTCACTACAAAAATGGTGAAAATCTTGCAGTCACAGTTCGCAAAACTAAAGCATTTTTGGGTTGTCGTGAAGCACCTTGTCGGACCGCAATACAGAAATTGGTGGACAAATTCGAGCTGTTGGGACAAGTTAGTAATGTGAAGAATAAAACCCGTGCACGTCGCTCAAGAGCAACTGAGAATATTGCTGCTGTAGCCCGAAGTGTTGAGGAAAATCCAGGTTTCTTCTTTGGAATTGGGCATTCCACAAACGTCATCACACCGTATCTTGCATAAAGGCTTGGGTCTTAAGGCTTAGAAAGTTCAGATAACACAAGAACTCAAGCCGGCCGACCATCAACAACTTCGTGTCTTTGCTGATTGGGTCCTTGAAATGCATGAAAATGCTCCGGAATTCCATCGAAAAATCATCTTGACTGATGAGGCCCATTTCTACCTCGGTGGCTACGTCAACAAGCAAAATTGTCGCATCTGGGGCTCAGAAAACCCAATAGTTATTGTTGAGAAGCCTCTCCATCCTCAACGTGTGACTGTTTGGTGCGGTTTATGGTCCGGCGGGGTCATTGGACCTTACTTTTTCGAAAATGAGTTTGGATCAACAGGATGCGCTATCGAGAGATGATTAATGATTTTTTATGGTCGGAGTTGGATGGTATTGATCTGGAAGAGGTGATCACAATTGGCCACCGAGATCTTGTGATTTAACACCTTGCGACTTCTTCCTTTGGGGCCACATGAAAGATAAGGTCTACGCCAACAGCCCAGCATCGATTTTAGAACTCAAAGATTGAATTTGTGAGGCTACCGAGGACTTTGCGATTTGGTGATGGAAAATGTCATGAAAAGGATATGGTCGTGTAAGCGTAGTCGTGGTGGCTATTTGGCTGATGTTGTTTTTCATTGTTAACGGCATGGCATACCTTCCACTTTATTATGAAATAAACGATCATTTATCTCAAAAAATTGCATTTTTCTTTGAATACCAAAATAACACCTCTTGTTGGAAAACCCTTTATTTTGCATTGAACAAATTTTATTAAAAATAATGTCAAAAAATTAAAAAAAAATAATTTAAATACACAAAGACAGCAAATTATCCGGTAATGTCGAAATCACAAATACACTAAAAAAAAATTTATAAAATTAAAGAAATGCTCCAAAGACGTCATTAGTTTTTAAAATAAGTACATTTTATACTTAAAATATAGATAATTTCAATAATATTAAGTAATTTACTTAGTTTTAAGTAAATGTTCTTAATTTTAAGTACAAAATTTACTTATTTTGCAGACTAAGGACGTCTTTGGAGCATTTCTTTAATTAGTACCTGACAAAAACCCCTAACCTGTCCCTGGCCACGGTAATAATACCCCATGTTCGAAAAATGTACAAATATTTATTTCCTTCTATGATTATCTTTGTAGTGCTAATGCTGAGTGTCCTAATACCACACTCGTTAGGTTATAATAACCTACAACGTTGCTTCTGCGTAAAAAAATCTTCTTTGCCCACAAAAAAACTCTTCACAATATAACCTACATACAATTCGTTGCAACTGCTTCCAATGGATTTTTCCAATACGGCATTTATTTTATAAAACCAGCATTTTTGTTGGCATTACAATTGCAGTAGTCGTTCTATCCAGACACGTTGCGAACAATGAGTTCCGTGATACTAATACATCTAATTGTTCTAATTTTAAAGTTACACCGTCTGACTGCCATTACCACAAGCGTGAGTAGGTGACAGCATAATAATTTGCATATCATATTAAGGGGAAACATATCTCCCCTTCTCCATCTGTTCTTCTTAGGCTGATCGCATTCAAAGTGCCGGATACTTGAGTGAAAGTCATGATATTCTGACGCAGGATGGTTATGGTATGACCATATTCCGCATAAGGAATCCTAGCGGCCAAGCGACGTCTTCTTCAGCAGCACCCGTTGTCCTTATGATGCACGGCTTGCTTAGCTCCTCCGACTGTTGGGTCATCAGAGGTCTGACGGATACGCTGGCCTATGATTTGTCTGATGCCGGCTATGATGTTTGGCTGGGCAACTCTCGTGGCAACACCTATGGTAGACGTCATGTGAATATGTCTGCCGACGATCCGGAGTTTTGGCGTTACTCTTGGCATGAAATCGCTACTATTGATATGCCCACCATAATAGACTACATACTGGGGGAGACTCAACAATCGGCTCTGCACTATGTGGGTCATTCACAAGGTACCACAGTAGTGTTTGTTTTACTCTCGCAACAACCGGAATATAGGGACAAACTGAAATCGACTCATATGTTGGCGCCCGTTGCCTATATGAAAAATGTTCGCTCACTGCTATTTAATCTCTTGGCACCATTTGTCGGTAGATATTCGCCACTGGATCCTCTGGTGGGCGACTCAGCCCTGTTGCAGCAACCAATTTTACGTCAGATCTTTGGTCTCGATAAATGTCGCAGTCCCATGGCTAATCCGGCATTTTGCTCAGCCATTATCTTCTTAATCTTTGGTGGGTATTCGGCATATTTCAATCAGGTAAGGAGGTTTTCCACATCTGTTCTCTGTGTAGCCTTTAAAAAATTCTTTTCTCTCCCCAATTCCCTTAGTCCCTGTTGCAGGAAGCATTTGACACCCACCCGGCCACTGCTTCCACCCATCAAGCCATCCATTACATACAACTTCTAGTATTGGGTTATTTTCGTCAATACGATTTTGGACCTGGAGGCAATCGAGATCGCTATAATCAAAAAACTCCTCCAGACTATAATGTCGCCAATATAAATCCACGTTTACCTTTTCATTTCTACTATAGCGATTATGATGAGCTATCAGCGAGAAAAGATGTCGAGCGTTTAAGTGATCAGTTGGGCGATAGGTGTGTAAAGCATTTTGTCCCGCTGAAAAATTTTGCTCATATTGATTTTCTGTGGGCCTATAATATTGGGAGCGTTATTAATCGCCAGGTATTGCAACTTATTGATCAAGAGGAAAAGTTACTGCAACAGAGTGGTCCGAATATAGAATTTCCATAATATGATTAGGATTTATTGTATTTTTCTTTATACCATTGCATGTTATTCAGAGGTCACTGCGTTTGGCGAAAATTGGAAAAAATGTGATATATACGAGTAGATCTCTATTTCTAAATAAGAAATAAAAAATAAGCTAACAAAATGTGTGTATCTGTTTTGAAGCGTTTCCGAGATATTTTGCAGCAAAGTTTGCTGGGTAAACAATGATGTTAGTAAATTCAGACATAATTTTAGTATTACGTGCGATATTTTAAGAGCTTTCGACTTTGATTAAAAAAAAACACCTAACATTTAGAGATATGTATGAAATCTTTATTTGAGTCGATAGAACGATCCATATAATTCAATGTTTAAAGATGATTTCACGCAAATGTTGACCGTGACTGCGCCTCAAATGGCGGAGTTCCATTTTGGCATACTCTCTCCAACATATCGGCCGGTATCTCACGAATAAATTTCTCAATATTGGCTTCCAATGCGTCAACCGTTGCGTGGCTTGCCCCTATAGACATTAGCCCTGACGTAGCCGCACTAAAAATAATATAAAGGCGTTAAATCGCTAGATCTAGGCGGCCAATTGACCTGGCCCGAACGTGAAATAAACTGTTCACCGAACTCGCCTCTCAATTGGGCAATTGTTTCGCGTTTTGTAAAAAAGGTTTGCAATTAGAGTACGGGAATTCCCGTGAATTTTACAAATTTTTACTTCCCGTTTTCCCAGGAAGAATTTCCGGGAATTCCGAGAAAATTTAGTACTTTCTCCTATAGTTTTATTACTCAATTGATACTGACGGACATCGTGCGCCTGTAGCAGTTTTTAAGTCTGAGGATTTGTACAATCTCCTTTTTGAAACATGTAACAAAAACAGCATTCGAGTTGATGACAACGACAACGATATTACTGAAGTAAATGGTCGAGATACAGCAACATTTAAGGAGAAAATGAATGCAGCTATACGACAGGCGGATAAGGATGAGCCGGCTATAACAAACCAAAATCATATAGAAAAGGAATTCTATCTGTATCAAGCAAGGGGCAAAAAATCAGAAAAATTACTAAATCTTCCAAATGCTTTATTGAGCATTCGACCAACGTTTGTTGAATCTGAACGAGTTTTTTTCTGCATCGGGAGTGTTAGTAAACAAGATCCGTAGCCGGCTTTCTGATGAATTAATAAATTATGATGAATTAATAAATTAAAAACATATTTTATTAACAAACAAAATACCCAAGCATCCTGAAGGATCTTTATATGAATCTAGGAAATACCCGCTGCTTCGCATGCGAACATCTATAAATATCATTGGAGTTAAAAATAATATTTAGATCGGAGTTGTCTCAGCTCCAATACAGAAATTCCCTCTAAAATTACACAGTACAACCCAAAACAAGGGGGTTCTGACAATGAATTCTGTTAGAAGGGGCCAAACAAATGTACGTGTAGCGACATTTTGAAAGATAACATCAGAATTTTATTTTAAGGGGTTAATGTATTAAGGCACTGGATTCCCTTTTTCCGGGTAGGTTTGTTCCGAATTTTGTTCTCCTATTCAATATCTACAACTTTGCTTCGGACGCAAAACAGATATTCCGTACGGTATACCAAGAAAAAAATAATAGAAAAAGTGCAAAAAATCCACCTTGGGCAAAAAATAAATCGTTTATCCATTAAATTACACTGTGCAACAAAATTTTTGTCCAAGGGATGTGTATAACAGTTTCTGGTGCATTTAGGTGTCGCAAACACGAAAAAAATATTAAAAAGTATTTGGACCATAATTTCTCAAGTATAAGCCTGATTGAGCCGTGTTATGCCTCAAATTAAAGGGAATTATGAGGGCTACATATACTGCAGATATCGCTTTCACGTAGAATCTTTGGTTTAGTAACAGTCGTAAGTATGAGAAAAAAATTATTATATTTTTAAAAAAAAAAAAACACTACAAAAAAACCACAAAAAATAGAAAAAAAATCGAAAAAATTATTTTATCACATTTTTAAAAGCCAGCATGCTAATGAAGAAAACACTGTCTATTTGAAAAAAATCTATGGATAGATGTAAACGTTATGAGCCATTTTGTAAATGTTAGGGAAATTCAAAAAAATCTTGTTTCATATTTTTCGTTTTTAAATGATGTTTTTGCTTATATTGAATTCGCCATATGTGAGAGAGACATATAAGAGACATTGCACTTGCATTTTATTTTATGAGGATTGATGTCAGACATTATAAAATTATAGAGAGGACGAGATTTTATGGCCGTTCGTAACCCTCCATAAAACATGATATGCAATGTGAGAGCTATATTGGATGAGATCCGCTCAGATGGATCCGCTCAGATCATGCAACAATATTTGTGGTTTTTATACCCTACAATACACTGTGGTACACGGTATTATAACTTTGTGCATTTGTTTGTAACACCCAAAAGAAGAAGAAATAGACCCATCGTTTATTATACCGATCTACTTAGAATCACTTTCTGAGTTGATTTAGCTATGTCCGTCTGTCTGTCTGTGCATGTATTCTTGTAATCAAAGTACAGGTCGCAATTATGGTCCGATCCCGACGAAACTTTACACTTATCTTTTTATTTGGCCCAAGGACGATCACTATTGGTTTGATTAAAATCGGTTCGTATTTAGATACAGCCCCCATATATATGTTACCCCCAATTTGACATGTAAGCGCTGTAAAAACTTTATTTTATATCCGATCAGTATAAAATTCGGCAGAAAGAGGTTTCTTATTACTCGAAGGAATACTGCCAAGTTCGGAAAAAATCGGTTCAGATTTAGATATAGCCCCCATATATATGTTACCCCCGATTTGACATGTAAGCGCTGTAGAGGCTATATTTTGTATCCGATCAGTGCGAAATTCGACAGAAAGAGGTCTTTTTACACGAATGAGCATTCAGGGAAAATCTGTTCAGATTTATATATAACCTTCATACATATGATCCTCCTGATTTGGTATCAAAGCGCTATAGAAGTTGTACTTTACTTCCGATCATTAAAATTTTCCAGAAAGATGTTTCTTAATTTAGGAACGAATATTGCTTAATTTAGCGATTATCGGTTCAGAATTAGATAATATGTTCCTACCCATTTACCAATTATTCCAAATTATAATCGAAACGACCCTTATCGCATTGTTAGGGAGGTGTAGGGTATTATATAGTCGGCCGCGCCCAATTTTCTTCCTTTCCTTACAGGTTAATTCATGAGATTTCCCTTCAGTTTCGCCTTTGACATCCCGGTCGTATATACAGGGAGTAAAATTATATGTACGCAATACAAAGTAGTACGCGGCAGTCTTGAAAATATTGGATGTCTACTTTCGAAGCAAACTATATGTCAGCTACAGGTACTGCAACTTATGAGTCTTAAACCCGGAATTTATTAATGAAATGTCTTATTAATAAATGTAATTCAGCGCCTTAAAGAGATAAGTCGATTTTCTGAAAAATATTACAAAGTTATATTTCGAAGTATGAGTAAAAGGCAAAGAACTTTTCAATGTGTAGATGATCCCGACAATTTCTGCTACATCTGCGGAAAAATATGTAATTAAACAAATCGACGTCGGTTTAGTAAAATAATAGAAGAAATATATGTGTAGTGGTAGTGGTATGTAGTATACGAGTTAAAAATATGAACGAACCGTGGACACCTAGTATTTTGTGTAATTCGTGCCATGTAAATCTTACTCGATGGACTAGTGGAAGAATGCGGTAAGTACTTTAAAATTAATGTATTACAATGTTTTGTGGGATAAAACGTTTTAATTTTAGACTTCACGTGCAATTTGGAATGCCAATGATTTGGAAACAATCATTTATTCACGATACGGACTGCTATTTTTGCCTAAGTAAACAGATTGGAGTAGGTAGGATCATTCGCTGGAATTACGCTGAAGTAAAATCTGCCACTTTGCCAGTTGCACATTCGGAAACAATGCCAATTTCCATGTGTCCAAGTATAGCTAACATCCTAATTTGGAAGCATCATCAAGTTCAACTGAGTACTCAACTCTGAGCGATTCAAGTTTGAGTCAGAAGTCATCGCTTTTAACTCAGTTTCAACTCATTGATCTAGTGAGAGATTTGGAACTGACCAAAGATAAGGCAGAACTACTTGCATCTGGGATGAAACAGTACAATATTTTGGCCCAGATGATAACATATCATATTATAGAGTCCGTGATATACCTTACAAACAATTTTATACAACTGTGGATAACGGATGCTTTTGCAAGGACATACCCGGATTGTTCGAGCAACTTAATCAAACATACAATTCAAAGGAATGGCGGTTACTTGTTGACAGCAGCAAAATAAAGTTTGAAAACAGTACTTTTACACAACGGAAGTCAGAAACCATCGATTCCCATTGCTCATGCTGTCAACACTAAGGAATCATACGAAACAAAGGCTAAATTGATAAAATACATAAAATATGAACATGACTGGAAAATTTGTTGCGATTTAAAAGTAGTTGGTATGTTATGCCTCTGGGATAGCCGATATTTTGCCACCACTGCATATTAAGCTAGGGCTCTTTAAAAATTTTGTAAAAGCCTTAAGGAAAGATGGCAATTCACTCTCATATTTAAAAAGTTTATTTAAAAGTCTTTCTTTTCAAAAAATTGAAGAATGCGTTTTTTATGGGACTAAAATAAGGAAACTGATGAAAAATGTGAATTTCGAATCATATTTGACGTCGGATGAAATTGCAGCATGCAGGTCGTTTAAGCTTGTAGTTTCAAATTTCCTTGGATTCACTAATAGCCCGCAATATGAAACAATGATTAATGATTTGTTAAAAGATTATGAAAAAATTGTTTAGAAATATATTTTTTTATATTTATGTATATAACACATATTTATGTATTCTTCCAACTTATTTTTCGCTTTATGTATTCCAATATGTCCCTCAAAATTCATTTCTTGCATTCTCATTTAAACTTTTTCTCCGAGAATCTTGGCAACGTAAGTGATGAAAATGGCGAAAGGTTTCACCAAGAATTGAAGTCCATCGAGCGGCGTTACCAAGGGCACTGGGATGAAAGAATGATGGGAGATTATATTTGGTTCCTCATTAGAGAAACCGATTCCGAAATCTACAAACGTCAACAAACAACTCACAATTACTTCTAATGAAACTTGTTCATATAAATAAACTCAAATGTACATAATATAAATAAAAGTAATAAATAAAATTGCTATTTAAACAGAAATTAAAAAAAAAAGATTTTTTGAAATTCTCATACCTCTACCAAAAGAGCTATAATTTCTACATTTATCCATAGATTTTATTTCAAATAGGCATTATTTTGTTCGCTAGGATGCAAACTTTTAAGAAATAAAATAATTTTTTTTTTCGATTTTTTATTTTTTTTTTGTCCCAGGATTTTTTTTTTTTTTAAAAATTTACTTTTTCCAATTTGTTTAATGACTGTTACTAAACCACTGTTTCTAAGTGAAAGAGATATTTCAGACATTGGTAGCCCACATTAATAGCTTCAATTAAACGTATAAGTCGACCTGATCGGGCATATAGTACTCCAAAAATTATAGTGCAAATTCTAAGGGTATCTTCGATAACATTGTTTTAAAAAAAATAATATTAATAAACAAATTTTTGGTTTTGATTTTATATAACAGTATACCACAATCTATACAAAAAATAATTTTTAGGTCTAGGACAAAAAAATTTTTTTTTTTGTTGCATTGTGTTATTAGTTGAGCCAACTTGACTAAACGAATGATGCAGAAGTTCTTATTTTTGGGGCTACTTTCACGTCAAATTCTCAGAATGTACTGTAATCTACGTTATATATAATTTTTATACGATTAATAGTTTCTGAGACATTATGTTCTTAAAGAATACCACGCCCACTTACTTGTTGCCGTCCACTTTCCCGTTGCCCAGATATTATTTCTTTAAATAATGCAACGCCCATTGATCTTACAACGCCCACTTTTGGAAAATGTACTAATATTGAGTCCGATAACTTACAAAACAAATTTCGTTCTTCTACGAGATATTTATCGAGATATCCAAAATTTAAATATTGCCACGTCTACTTTTCTAAACCGCCCACTTTTGGTGAAATTACTAATAGTGACTCCCATAACATACAAAACAAAATTCGTGCTTTTGCGATAACTAATTTCCGGGATATTCAAAATTTAAATATTTTGTGAAATTACCAATATTGACTCCCATATTACACAGTCCAAATTTCGTTCTTCTACGGTCAACAGTTTCTGAGATTTTTAAATAATGCTAATGATAATAACCCCACTAACATGTGTTCCAAATTTCGTTCTTCTACGATCAACACTTTCGGAGATATACGACTTTTAAATAATGATTTTTTTTATTTTTTAAGAACCATCTGCGACCCATACCCTTCCAAACACAAAAACATTTTTAAAATCGGTCCAATAGTTCTTGCGTGATGGCGTTACAAAAATTTGGCTACGTTTTTATATATATATAGAGATGTATAAAAGGTCTCCATAAATTTTAAGTCAATCAGATCTCTTTTTTAATAAATTAATACTTGAACTACTTTCATTTGGAAAATATATTATATAAGTTTTGAAGTTAATCACATCTCTTTTTTTAATGAATTAATATTCCAAATTTGTTTTTCTTATAACCATTAAATATATTTTACATAAATATTATAAAATTTGTTTTTTTTTAAAATTAAACTAGCACATTTTTTCGAGAATTCTTAGGATCTCGGGAAATTCATAATTTTTTCCCTATTTCCCGGGAAATTACGTTCTATGTTTGCAAGCATCGCACGGTGGTCCATAATTGAATTTTACTGGCCAACACCAATTTTTTTTTTCATCACCGATTTCTAAAATGGTTTGTAGGTACCACTATAAAGTCATTACACTGCACGAAATTTAAAAAAATTGTTTAGAAATAATATTAATGTTTTAAGCTGTTTACTTTTTGCACAAAATAAAGCCCCTTTGCGTGCGTGGTACCTAAAGTCAGATGACATATAAACTATTACTATGTGTGAAATTACAGAAGATTCGTATGTGTAAACTATAACTTTTTGTGGGGGAGGTACTCGAGAGTGGCCCGATATGGCACGTATGAGGTAGAAAAAATCCATATGAGATAGAAAAAAATGTCCTCATACCAAATATGAAGTCAGGCGGTTACCCCTCTCGAGAGTTATCGTATGTCCAGCTAGACAAACGGACGTATCTCAAATGTCTTAAAATGGCCCAAAACAGATTTCCACCAAATATACTTGAGCACTTAGGTGACTCCTTCAATGTGTTACACTCTTGGTCCATAGCAGATGATATATCTGTGGTTTTCACAAATAATCACTTCAGTCGAAAAATAAAAATTATTAAAATGCTCAAAAACGCCAATTTTCGCAAATGGTAGATATCAGTGGCAAGATAATACATTTATCTAAAAAAACTCGAAAATTACTAAACTCCACTTAAGTGGTTATTTGTGAAAACCAAAGATGTACCATCGAACACAGTAATGAATAGTGAGGGTATAATTTGTATACCCTGCACCACACTGTTGTACAGGGTATTATAACATTGTGCGTTTGTTTGTAACACCCAAAAGGAGAAGAAATAGACCATCAATTATTATACCGATCGACTTAGAGTCACTTTCTGAGTTGATTTAGCTATGTCCGTCTGTCTGTCGGTGCATGTATTCTTGTAATCAAAATACAGGTCGCAATTATGGTCCGATTTCGACGAAACTTTACACATATCTTTTTTTTGGCCCAAGGACGATCCCTATTTAATTTGGTTAAAATCGGTTCAGATTTCGATATAGCCCCCATATATATGTTAGCCCCGATTTGACATGTAAGCGCTGTAAAAACTTTATTTTATATCCGATCAGTATGAAATTCAGCAGAAAGAGGTCTCTTATTATATAAATGAACACTCTTAAATTTGGAAGAAATCGGTTCAGATTTAGATATAGCCCCCATATATACGTTACCCCCGATTTCACATCTAAGCGCCATAAAAAATTTATTTTATAACCGATCAGTGTTAAATTCGGCAGAAAGAGGCTTCTTATTACATGAAGGAATACTACCAAATTCGGAGAAAATCGGTTCAGATTTAGATATAGCCCCCATATATATGTTACCACCGATTTGACATGTAAGCGCAGTAGAAACTGTATTTTATATCCGATCAGTAAAAAAATTTGCAGAAAGAGGTTTCTCATTACGTGAATTAACACTGCCAAATTTGAGGGAAATCGGTTCAGATTTAGATATAGCCCCCATATATGTATATGTTACCCCCGATTTGACATGTATGCGCTGTATAACTGTATTTTAAATCCGATCAGTAAAAAAAATCGTCAGAAGAGGTTTCTCATTACATGAATTAACACTGCCAAATTTTGAGGGAAATCGGTTCAGATTTAGATATAGCCCCCATATATACGTTACCACCGATTTCACTTGTAAGCGCCGTAAAAAATTTATTTTATAACCGATCATTGTGAAATTTGGCAGAAAGAGGTTTCTTATTACATGAAGGAATACTGCCAAATTCTGAGAAAATCGGTTCAGATTTAGATATAGCCCCCATATATATATTACCCCCGATTTTACATTTTTTATCCGGTCAGTACGAAATTTGACAGAAAGAAGTTTCTTTTTCAATGAATGAGTATTCATGGAAAATCCGTTCAGATTTATATATAACCTTCATATATATGTTCCTCCTGATTTGGTACCAAAGCGCTATATAAGTTGTACTTTACTTCCGATGAAACTTTTCCAGAAAGATGTTCCTAATTGTTTTATATAAGCGCTATTTTAGAGACCTGAAAGGCTTCAGCGGATATAAAAATTAAAACATTACTTAAACCAATTATTCCAAGGTAGTACCAATTATTCCAAGGTAGTACCTACCTAACATACCCTGCGTATATTACTTATATTGTGTACGACTATTTATTGTGTTAAGGCTAATAATAACCACAGTAAATGCAAATATGTGGAATATTATTATTCCACATTATATTAAACTCCTCGTGGCGGGGGAGCTAAGTAATTTCGTAAAAGAAAGGAAACTAATTATTCCAACTATTCAAAAAGAAATCCTTAATGTACATTGCCGAGGTGGTGTAGGGTATTATATAGTCGGCCCCGCTCGACTTTAACCTTTCCTTACTGGTTTTATATTTAAGAACCATCTGCGACCCATAACCTTCCAAACACAAAAAAAAACATTTTTAAAATCGGTCCAATAGTTCTTGCGTGATGGCGTTACAAAGAATTTGGCTACCTTTTTATTTATATATAGAGATGTATAAAAGGTATCCATAAATTTTAAGTCAATCAGATCCCTTTTTTTAATAAATTAATACTTGAACTACTTTCATATGGAAAATATATTATATAAGTTTTGAAGTTAATCACATCTCTTTTTTTAATGAATTAATATTCCAAATTTGTTTTTCTTATAACCATTAAATATATTTTACATAAATATTATAAATATTGGTTTTTTTAAAATTAAACTAGCACATTTTTTCGGGAATTCTTGGGATCCCGGGAAATTCATAATTTTTTCTCGATTTCCCGGAAAATTGGGTTCTATATTTGCAATCATCGCACGGTGGTCCATAATTGAATTTTACTGGCCAACACCAATTTTTTTTCATCACCGATTTTTAAAATGTTGAAGCCTTTCAATAGCAAACATATTAAAACTAAGGCAGCCAAAAAAAATTGATAAAAATATTTGTAACAGCGGGCGTGCCGTGCTGCTGAAAACAAATATTTTATGTTATTTAAAAAAACGTAATTTTTGTAGAAGGAAATTGCTATTTCTCGCAAACTATTTCGATAACGGGTTAATTTTTTGCTAGGTAGGTAGTATAGTAGTCTTTAAAAAATGGTATACTGTATTACGGAACTGTTAACATGTGGTTTGTTATTATACATACAATCCCTTAATATTCCCAGAACTCAATTATCACGTAAAACCGAACGTTCTCGATTTCGACTGAACTCAAGCAAACGTCTAATATGAATAAAAACAATGTTCTGACAGAATTATCAAATGTTACCATATTTCTAATTCAGGCCATAAGATGATCAAGTTATTTATACCGTAAAATTGTAAAAGCGCAAATTTCATGTATTGAAGAAAGCTCTTACTGCGTGCAAGAAAAATTTCCAGTTAGGGTAGTAGAAAGTTGGGTATTGAAGGTAAGAAATGTAATTTGACGTCGAAGTCAAAAATGACGTATGGACGAATTCTAGCGCGTGACTAGTAAAGAACATCGATACATCACACGTTTTGATCAGACTATAAATGAGTGAGCTGCGAAAAGAAAACTATTTTGGCGGTATGAAGATTGCGTGAAAATTTGTTTTTGTATTTCCTAAATCCTCTTCAGCTAAGCTTCAAAACTAGGGTGTGACTCGTGCAACTTTTTTTCGGGACCCACTCTAATATACTTGTATAATGAAAACTTTTAGATTTTCATTTTGCCTTTTACAAATTTGGTTTTGGGGATCGTATTACATTTTTGCAGTATGAAATCAGAATATGTTTTATGGTGGCATGCCATAATGTCCATAGACGTTATGACACTAAAAAAGTGTCATACTGTCCATGAAGGTTATGACACATTCGAAAGTGTCACAATGTCCATGGATCTTATGGCACTTTAGTCCGCGTAGTCGGCTTTGTGCATTCCCTAGGGGAGTAAATCTTTAACTCCGGCCAAAGGCCGTCCACATAGAAAGATTTGGGTCCGCGTAACCAGCTTTGGACATTTCGATAACTCGAAAATCGTCCTCAAAGATAACTTGCAGAGTAAATGGTCTATTCCATGCGCACTATACCCATTGTGACACCTTTTAAAGTGTCGCATTGTTCATGGACCTTATGAAACTTTTTATGGTGTAATAACGTCCATGGACAATATGACCCAGGACGTTATGACATGCCACCGTTTTTATGACACAAAAATAAAGATTTATAGAACGATTGTCCCATTCCGCTTCATTCCATATTCCACATGATCCATTCTTGCAATAACATCATGATTTATGACTTCCTTTACATTAGAAGCCCACAAAAAGTCGAGATGGGCAAAGTGCTCCAAGTCGATAAAATGATTAATACTCCTATTACCCAAAATACGACTTAAATGTTCAACATCAATTTTGGAAGACAACTCATCGTAGTCACTGTAATATAATTGCATAGGAAATCGAGGATTTATATTTGCCAATTTATAGTCGGGCGGTGAAGAGCGATGATAACGTGGTCTATTACCCTGGACACCATAATCATAAGCACAAAAGCGTCCTGAGCGATGAAGTTGAATCAAATGGATAGCCTGATGGGTAGAACAACTGGCCGGATGGGTGTTAAATATAGCCGGCAAGAGAGACTGAAACGGAAGGGTTTATTTACAACCAATAACAGGAAATCTATTTGAGTTTGTCCCCCCGCTTACCTTATTAATATAGTTCGAAGAACCTCCAGCAATGGTGTAAAGTAAATGAGAACAATAGTCCGCGTTAGGTGTAGAACTGCGACATTTATCAACACCCAGAATCGAATGCAGTAGCATTTGTTGCTGCAAAAATGGCATATCCCCAAACACGGGATCCAATGGTGTATAGGAACCCAAAAGAGGCGTTAAAGATCGAATTAATGGAGAACGAATATTTTTCATATAGGCTATGGGAGCCAACATATGACTGGACTTCAGTTTCTTGTTGTACCGTGGCCGAGTTGAGAGCAGTACAAACATTATTGCAGTGCCTTGAGAGTGACCCACATAGTGAAGGGCAGATTGTTGCGTCGTCTTTAGAATATAATCTATAGTGGTGGGCAAATCGATGACTCCTATTTCATGCCACGAAAAGCGCCAAAATCTCTTTTCATTTGTATGAAAGTTGGTATGACGATCACCATAGGGAGTACCACGACCATTACCCAACCAAACATCATAGCCACTGTCCACTAAATTAAAGGCCAATGCATCTGCAGCTCCATTAATGATCCAACCATCTGAAGAGCTGAACAAGCCGTGCATCATCAGAACTACGGGCCTTGACTTACTGGTATTTGTATTTTCGGTCACATTTTCCAATCTCTTTGAAGTAGGCGTTATACGAAATATATTCAGAATATAACCATCTTTTGTGGTTACCGTATGGGTTTCACTGGTGTACCCGAAACTTCGGATGCGATGAGCCTATAAATAAAAAAGTCTAAGTTAGAACACAATAGAACCAATCTTAACACTGAAACGACGCTTAAGACAAGTGTACTTTCTGTATTAGGATGATGAAAATTAATTTTAATTTTTTGTCAACTATTTAATTTGTATGGTATAATTTGTTATTGTGACATGGTACTTACTGTGGTTCTATTAACGAAACCATAAACTCGCTGATTAAGGTTTAAACTAAGCAAAAGTATTAAGATGCTGATTTTCATTGTCAACGCAGTGTCTTAACAAATCGATTGCTACAAATAAAATGACAATGCTTTGACAAAGCTTTTTACATAAAATTGTAACTATAAATTCTAAGCATTCTCTAATGTAAATGATGAATACGTGTTTGATTTTTTAATAACAAAAGTATGGAAAGAGACATATGAGAGAATAGCATATCGTTATAAAAATTATGTTTATTACACTGGGCTACACATTCGACTCAATCACTTGGAATTTACTCTATGATATTGGAGGAATTCCTCTCTTTCTATGTATCTCTTCTAGGAACTTTCGAATAGCGGCAACTACAGTTGTCTCGTTTGAATCGGGATTTAAACAAACAAGCCCAGTAAAATTTCTCATTACCAAAGAACACTAGATTACAAAAATTCATAAAATTTTCTGTTGTAATTTGGTGTTCTAATTACGAAAAAATTTTAAAAGAACATTTATAATAGATTTAACAACAGTATTCGGACTATTTGTATGCTCTGTGCTAAAAATGTATTATAAGTTTGTTTTGGGTCAGATGTTTGTAACGCATACAAATACTGGAGCCAGAGACACCTTAAAGTGTACCGATCGACATAGAATCACTAGCTGATTAGACATAACCATCAACGTCCGTCCGTCTGTCCATCTTATGTTGTTCGCAAAGTACAGGTCGCAATTTTACTCCGATCTTGACGAGATTTGGTGCAGAACACTTTCTTGCATCATGGACGAAACCTATTGAAATTGGTCAAAATCGGTTTAGATTTACATACAGATCCCATATACCGGGTTTTCCAATAGGGACATAGCAATTTCGTATCTTTAGGCAAACGAACCCTCAAACATTTTTAATGATCTTTCAGTGCCAAAAGTTAGTCGAAGTCAACATTTTCATCATGGTAAAGTTCACTTACGTGCAACGTTTGGAAATCTTTAAAAATTACTACCGATTCCACATCGTTCTCAGGAATTGGGCATCTCTCAAATCACACTGTGACGTATTTTGCGAAAAGATCTGGGCCTTCATCCTTATAAGATGAAACTGCCTCAAGAACTAAAGCCACTTATCATTTGGGTAATTCCAAAGGAAATCGACCCACTCTGAAAATTTGTGAATTTCGATATTGCTGAAATTTTGCATGCGCATACTGCAAGATGATACGAAATAATGACAGTTTACCGTGTGTCAAAATTTGTAGCGGTTTAGATTTTATAGGGTGACAAAGTAGAACATCTACGTTGTTTTGTAAAAAATTAAGCTATGTTCAAGTCGCCATAACTTTTGAACGGAATGCCAGATTTAATTGAAATAAGTACCATCTTAAAGATATTAAAGTTATTTCTAAGTATTATACACATAAGGATAAGTATATGTGTATTAACGATATCAAAACGACGAAAATTTCCTTAATCCTTGATTATCCTGAAAAATGTATTTTCAATTTTTTTAATTTTATTTCTGAATATTACCCCCATATTGCTCCATAAAATATAAAATTTTCAGAATGGGTGCTCAATGGGTTCAAAAGATATGATTTATTTAATGTCCGTCTGTCTGTTCGTTTGACTGGTTTATGCCAATGATATCTCTGAAAAGGAGTGACCGAATGACTTACAAATTAGTATGTGATAATATATTCCTCAAACCTACTTAATGGTTTGAAGTGGGCCATTTCGGACCTTTCCTTGTGGTACCTCCCTCACAAACGGTTAAAATTTTGCGACATATTAAAACTGATATAACTTCTGTACTACTCATGGGAATCCAATGAAATTTCATACATAGTAATTATTTCACCGTATTTATAAGCTGAACAAAAATGGGCGAACATGTCACGCCCCTTTTGGTACCTCCCACACAAAGGGCCCAATTTGTACAATAAGTTCACAGCTTATAACATTAATACCAGTGCATAAAAATACTTGAAATTTTGTGCAGTGTAATATTTTTATAGTACCTAGAGGCCAGTACAAAGCGGGCGTTATTGCCCCGCCCCTTCTAGTACCTCCCACACAAATTCTAACAATTTTATGAAACTGGTATTAATGTTATAAGCTGTGAACTTATTGTACAAATTGGGCCCTTTGTGTGGGAGGTACCAAAAGGGGCGTGACATTTTCGCCCATTTTTGTTCAGCTTATAAATACGGTGAAATAATTACTATGTATGAAATTTCATTTGATTCCCATGAGTAGTACAGAAGTTATAACAGTTTTAATATGTCACAAAATTTTAACCGTTTGTGAGGGAGGTACCACAAGGAGGGGTCCGAAATGGCCCACTTCAAACCATTAAGTAGGTTTGAGGAAAATATTACCACATAATAATTTGCAAGTCATTCGGTCACTCCTTTTCAGAGATATCATTGGCATAAACCAGTCAAACGAAAAGACAGACGGACATTAAATAAATCATATCTTTTGAACGCCCCATTCTGAAAATTTTATATTTTATGGAGCAATATGGGGGTAATATTCAGAAATAAAATTAAAAAAAATGAAAATACATTTTACAGGATAATCAAGGATTAAGGACATTTTCGTCCTTTTGATATCGTTAATACACATATACTTATCCTTATGTGTATAATACTTAGAAATAACGTTAATATCTTTAAGATGGTACTTATTTCAATTAAATCTGACTTTCCGTTCAAAAGTTATGGCGACTTGAACATAGTTTAATTTTTTACAAAACAATGTAGATGTCCTACTTTGGCATCTAAAAAATCTAAACCGCTACAAATTTTGACATACGGTAAACTATCATTATTTCGTAACATCTTGCAGTATGCGCATGCAAAATTTCAGCAAAATCAAAAATGTAAAATTTTCAAATCGTCATTTTTGGGTCGATTTTCTTTGGAATTACCCATTTGAAAAGACGAAACTTCTCTGATTGTGCTCTGGCAAAGTTTCACGAAATCCAGAATTTCATCGAAAATCATCTTCAGCGATGAAGCTCATTTCTGGCTGTGCGGTTTTGTCAATAAACAAAATATGCGTTATTGGACAGCAACAAACCCACATGTGCTTCAAGAGACACAATTATGTACATCCGCAAAAATTACTGTTTGGTGTGGTTTTCATGCCGGAGCTGTAATTGGACCAATGGAGAGCGCTATCGTGCCATGATAGACAAATATTTTTGGCCAGAACTGGATGAACTTGACATCGTCTATATGTCGTTTCAACAAGATGGTGCCACTAGCCACACAGATCGCGTTACAATCGATTTACTGAAAGGTAAATTCGTTGAACGTGTTATCTCGACAAATGGTCCGGTCGAATGACCACCTCGTTCATGCGATTTAACGCCATTGGATTTCTTTTTATGGGGCCGCATCATCATCTATGCCAACAAGCCAACAACTTGAGACGAGCTCAGAGACAACATCCAAATCGAAATTGCCAACATTCTGGTCGAAATGTGTGCAAGAGTGGTGGAAAATTGGGACCGAGGAATAGATCCCTGTAGACGAGTTCGTGGTGGTCATATAACCGAAATTGAATTTCATTCTTAAAATTTAACATTTTCACTACACCTGAAATAAATTTCAAATCTAAAATCTTAAATATTCAGTTTTTTATTAATATATAAAATTGTTATATCCTTAAGGATATCACTTTATATGTACATGCCTATTTGGCATTTAGGCGAAAAGATGAATTTTGAAATTTTTTTGGGCTACGTTCATTAGATTAGCATTTTTATACCCTACATCACACTGTGGTACACGGTATTATGACTTTGTGCATTTGTTTGTAACGCCCAAAAAGAGAAGAAATAGAACCATAGTTTATTATACCGATCGTCGTAGAATCAATTTTTGAGTCGATTTAGCCATGTCCGTCTGTCCATGTATTCTTGTAATCAAAGTGCAGGTCGTATTTCTGGTCCGATTGTGATGAAATTTAGCACAGTGCTCTTTTTTGGCCCAAGAACGATCCCTATTGAAATTAGTCAAAATCGGTTCAGATTTACACATAGCCCCCATATATATTACCCCCCATTTTACATGTAAGCGCTGTAGAAACTGTATTTATACCCTACACCACACTGTGGTACAGGGTATTATAACTTTGTGCATTTGTTTGTAACACCCAAAAGGAGAAGAAATAGACCCATCGTTTATTATACCGATCGACTTAGAATCACTTTCCGAGTCGATAGCTATGTCCGTCTGTCCGTCTGTCTGTCTGTCTGTCTGTCCGTCTGTCTGTCCGTCTGTCTGTGCATGTATTCTTGTAATCAAAGTACAGGTCGCAATTATGGTCCGATCTCGACGAAACTTTACACATATCTTATTTTTGGCCCAAGGACGATCCCTATTGAATTTGGTTAAAATCGGTTCAGATTTAGATATAGCCCCCATATATATGTTAGCCCCGATTTGACATGTAAGCGCTGTAAAAACTTTATTTTATACCCGATCAGTATGAAATTCGGCAGGAAAAGGTTTCTTATTACATGAATGAACTCTGTTAAATTTGGAAGAAATCGGTTCAGATTTAGATATAGCCCCCATATATACATTACCCCCGATTTGACATATAAGCGCTGTAAAAATGTTATTTTATATCCGATCAGTGCGAAATTCGGCAAAGAGAGGTTTCTTATTACATGAAGGAATACTGCTAAATTCGGAGAAAATCGGTTCAGATTCAGATATAGCCCCCATATATATGTTACCCCCGATTTGACATGTAAGCGCTGTAAAAACTGTATTTTATATCCGATCAGTGCAAAATTTGGCAGAAAGAGGTTTCTTATTACATAAAGGAATACTGCTAAATTTGGAAAAAATCGGTTCAGATTTAGATATAGCCCCCATATATACGTTACCCCCGATTTGACTTGTAAGCGCTGTAAAAATTTTATTTTATATCCGATCAGTATGAAATTCTGCAGAAAGAGGTTTCTTATTATATGAATGAACACTGTTAAATTTGGAAGAAATCGGTTCAGATTTAGATATAGCCCCCATATATACGTTACCCCCGATTTGACATGTATGCGCTGTAAAAACTGTATTTTATATACGATCAGTATGAAATTCGGCAGGAAGAGGTTTCCTATTATTTGAATAAACACTGTTAAATTTGGAAGAAATCGGTTCAGATTTAGATATAGCCCCCATATATACGTTACTCCCGATATGACCAAATTATTATGGCAATGACCCTTATCGCATTGTTAGGGAGGTGTAGGGTATTATATAGTCGGCCCCGCCCGACTTTCTGCCTTTCCTTACTGGTTTAATATAGATCAGTACGAAATTTGGCAGAGAGAGTTCCCTTATTACATGAATGAACACTGCTAAATTCGGGGAAAATCGGTTCAGATTTAGATATAGTCCCCATAGATATGTTTCACCCGATTTGACATGTTAGCGCTATAGAAACCGTATTTTATATCCGATCAGTACGAAATTCGACAGAAAGAGGTTCCTTATTACATGAAGGAATACTGCCAAATTCGGAGAAAATCGGTTCAGATTTAGATATAGCCCCCATATATATGTTACACCCGATTTGACATGTAAGCGCTGTAGAAACTGTATTTTATATTCGATCAGTACGGAATTCGGCAGAAAGAGGTTTCTTATTACATGAAGGAATACTGCCGAATTCGGAGAAAATCGGTTCAGATTTAGATATAGCCCCCATATATATGTTAGCCCCGATTTGACATCTAAGCGCTGTAGAGACTGTATTTTATATTCGATCAGTACGAAATTCGACAGAAAAAGGTTTCTATTTTACATGAATGAGTATTCAGGGAAAATCGATTCAGATTAATATATAACCTCCATATATATGTTCCTCCTGATTTGGTTACAAAGCGCTATAGAAGTTGTACTTTACTTCCGATCATTACAAAATTCTCCAGAAAGATGTTTCTCAATTTAGGAACGAATATTGCTTAATTTAGCGATTATCGGTTCAGAATTAGATATATCCACATTAGGGCGGGTCGATTTAAAAATCGCCCATTGCTCAGTGAAAATCGTATTCTAGGGATCAAAATAAGAAACTTTGCCGAAGGAACCATACCTCTAAAACGTATTCTGATGTCCCGGAAAAAATCCCACTTTGACCTATTTAGAGTGCTCCAATCGAGTCCAAATGTATGGAACCCCCGGGGGGTTCCAGGGGGTGTGTCATACATTTGGACTCGATTGGAGCAATCTAAATGGGTCAAAGTGGGATTTTTCAAAATTTGCCCCTACCCAAAAGTTCGACTCAAATTCCGGGACATAAGAATTCGTTTTAGAGGTATGGTTCCTTCGGCAAAGTTTCTTATTTTGATCCCTAGAATACGATTTTCACTGAGCAATGGCGACTTTTTTTGCCTCCCCACAAATCGACCCGGCCTAATCCACATATATATGTTTTTAATCAATTACCAATTATTCCAAATTATTATCGCAATGACCCTTATCGCATTGTTAGGGAGGTGTAGGGTATTATATAGTCGGCCCCGCCCGATTTTCTGCCTTTCCTTACTGGTTTTATGTTGGCACACTTGTCTCGAATATATGTGCTTAGTTGAGTTTAGTTCGGCGATTTTCTGCTGTGGAAAAAAATGGATCAAAGATTTGCATAAAATTTTGTCTATGAATCCTCTCAACTTCAGTCCCCTCAACACGACCACTTTTCTCTGGACTAAAAGCATTACACTGCACGAAATTTCAAGTATATTATTATTATTATTAAAGTTAAAAGCTGTTAACTTTTGGTACAAAAAGGTCCATTTGTATGGGATGTACTAAAAGGGGCGTGCCAATAACGCCCACTTTGTACTGGACTATAGGTACTATAAAAACATTACACTCCACAAAATTTCATATATTTGGTATTAATGTTTTAAGCTGTGCTCTTTTTGTGCAAATTTTTTCCTTTGTGTGGTAGGTACCAGAAGGTCGTGGCACTTTCTCCCATTTTTGTTCAGCTTATAGAGACAGAATAATGATTACTATGTATGAAATTTTACAGGATACCCATGAGTAGTATATAGGAGTTACAAGAGCTTTAACATGTCACTAAATTTTAACCATTTGTGGGGGAGGTAACTCAAAGAGCAGGCCGATATGGTTGTCCATCAAACATAAACAGGGTTTGAATAAAATATTATAACGTACGAAATTTTAAGTCATTCGGTCACTCCTTTTCAGACTTATTGTTAGCACCATTTAGTCGAACTGACAGACGGACGGACACTACTTAATTCATATTTATTTAACCCATGGAGACCATAGCTGTAATTTTTACATTTTGTGGTAAAATATGTGGGTAATTTTTAAAAATAAAACGAATAATAAATTAAGATATGCTTTTCGGGATAATCAAGGATTAATGAAATTTTCGTCCTTTTGATGTCCTTTGTAGACAAATACTTAGAGAGGATGTTAAATTCTTTCAAATGGTACTTATATCATTCAAATCTGATATTCTGTTCAAAAGTTATGTAGACTTTAAAAAGGCTAAATTTGATTTAAATCTAAACCGTTATAATTTGGACAATGGGTAAAAGGTAATAAGTCTACATGATCTTGTAGTATACGCGTGTAAAATTTCATTGAAATCGAAAGAGTCAAATATTTAAACTGTAACTTTTGGGTCGTTTTATTTTGGAATTACCCGTGTACCAAATATTATATGTTTATAATATTGATCGCATTGAAACATATATACATGTGTATACTCGTATATGTTTCAATCCGAATATGTTTGGGATAATATACTACAGAATCGATTTTTGCAGCGTGTATGTATACAATAAAGTATATATAGGGTGATCCATTTCGAGTTTCCCTAATTTTTTAAAGAAAAAAACGCAGAAAATATAAATTGAATGAGGAATGTTTTTCTTATCATTTGAAAGAACATTCTTTGGCATTTATTTTTTGAAGATTATGCCTATCAAATGTTGGCCGCGGCTACGTCTCATATAGTCCATCCGTACAATTTTCGAGGACTCGTTCGAGTATTTCGACTGGTAACTAGCGAATGACACGCGTGATGTTTTGCTCCAAGACCTGAATCGAAGCGGGTTTGTCCGCATAAACTTTAGACTTTACATATCCCGATCGATCTTGGTGGCCAATCGACCGGCCCAAAACGTGAAATTATCCGCTCACCGAAGTGTTCTCTCAATAAATCCGTTGATTGATGCGATATGTGGGAAGTGGCGCCGTCTTGTTGAAACCAAATGTCGCCGAGATCACGAGCTTCAATTTCAGGCATCAAATAGTCGGTTATCATGGCACGATAACGGTCGCCATTGACGGTTATGTTCTCACCGGCATCATTTTTGATGAAATATGGACCGATGATTCCGGTACTTCGGATCGGGAATCGGTCAATGGCAAAAAGATAGCTCTTAACGAGAGTTAAAATATTGCTCATTGGTGTCAAGGTCGTAGGTCGACTGAAAAGTGTTTTTTGTGGATTTAAAAAAAAATGACTTAGCGCAATTGCGAACGATTACTTTGTTAAAACTGAAGAATTTGTAAACGTTGTTCAGGCGTAAGACTTTCCATGATGGAATGCCATAATATGCCTTAACAAAAATAACATGACAGCATGACGCGACTCACACGTGATCTGTCAAAGAAGTCTATTGAAAAAATTATCTCTACTTAGATCACCCTATATATATATATTTCCTTTATTTATAAAATTTACATATACTAAATAGTGGTTGCAAATTAGATACAATTTTAAGAAAAACATAGGGCGTCACAAATTGTCTCCACTTTACTCGGTCATTTTCTAGCATCTTTGCTAGGTTCCAGTCATATTGGACTGTAAAAGAACGATAAATGATTACTCAGCCCATGCATGGTCAATTGCGTATTTGCTGTGTACCAGGACACAACGGAGTGATTGGAAATGAACGGGCAAACAGCTTGGCTTCAAAGGGCAGAGAACTTCGAGTAATAAACATGAAAAATTGGAAACCTTTCGAAGCCACGAAAAATGAGTTGAAGCACTGGGCAGTGATGGCTCACAAAACTGTGTGGAATAGCGCAACAGTAGGAACAACTGCAAAGATACTGTGGTGTGACCCAAATGCAAAGAAAACAAGAAGTCTTCTGAAACTAAACAAGATCTATATTAGTCAGATGATTAGTCAGAAGAAAACAAGAAGTCTTCTGAATCTAAACAAGATATATATTAGTCAGATGATGAGTGTTCTAACGGGACACTCAAGCTTACAAGCACATCTTCTTCGCATAGGACTAGCAGGAAACGACGAATGCAGGGCATGCAGAGAAAACATCGAAACGATGGAACATTTTCTGTGTCTCTGCCCGGCTTTCACACATGCAAGATCCCAACATTTCGGGTCCGACATATTACCAGACTTGACTCATCTCAGAGAATATGACCGGAAGATACTGAGAAAATTCGTGTCTAGTACCGATTTTCTGTAACTCGTGAGGTATAAACAGATTATAAATAAGGAGCGCACAACAGGCCGAACCACTGGCTTAAATGTACGTCCATGGACATGAGACTTTTAAACGTCTCCTCTCTTCAACCTAACCTAAGTCATAGTACGAGTTTAACATGCATTCTTCATCATTCGTATCCATGTATTTCGGGGTCTGCCCATGTGGGTTCCAGTCCAGTGCATGTCTTGCAATTTCGTATGGAGGTCTTCTCAAGATCTCAACAATTCAAGTCCATTTGCGCCTGCAGATTTATATTTATTTTGAGGCCAACTTTATTGACATTAGCTGATAGGCGCTGTAGCTTCTGCGTAATATCATCAAAGCGGTGTGCGTAAAGGCAGATGTCGGTAGCATAGTCGATATCATGGAGGAATTCACTCATGTTCCAGCGGATGCCATATGGCGATTCGGAATTTGTTTGCTGGAGTACGAAATCCATCATCAAGAGAAATAGTGTGGGAGACAAGACAAAACCCCGCTTCATTCCTGAGCTAAGATCGAATAGTGGGCTTTCAATGCCTTTGTATTGCATTTTGCAGTTGGCATCTGTATATAGCTCGCAAATAATATGAATTATTTTCGCTGGGATTCCCTTGCAACACAGAGCATCCCAGAGCTCTGGTCACGATACCGTGTCGAAGGCACGTTCGAAATCTAAATTGTATTCGACGGACTGCTCGATGATAATGCGAGTTGTGTTAATGTGGTCGACACCTGCCCTCCCCGGTCGGAATCCAGCCTGTTCTTTTCGTTGAATAGTTTCTGTAATGAAAGATATTCGCTGTAGAATCAAGGACGAAAACAATTTATTAACGGCATTCAATAACGTGATGCCTCTCCAGTAACTGCATTGCCTTAGGTCTTCTTCGGCAAAGTAACCACTACGCCCTCCTTCAGGTTGTTCAGGATAGACTCTAGATCCCACACGTCCTTAATTATGGGTGTGAGGGCTGCGGCGATGGGTTCAGCACCATATTTTAATAGTTCGAGTCGAGTTCTTCAGATATGATAGGGCTTGAAGTACTTCTACAAAAGTAGGGAGTTCGGTGTAGAGAAGAAGTCACGTCGGCGTAGTAGCTGTTCACTTGTGGATAGTACCATCGCTGATGCCTGCTCCGCTTTTTCAGAGATATTTCTATAGTAGGTTTATTTTGTTTTTAAGTCTTCTTCGGACTGCAATTTTTGCATCGTGGCATCGGTTATCCATGGTTTGTGGTTTCGTTTTAGTGTGCCAAGGATTTGGGCCGCACTTTGGTGCCATCTGTCTCGTATATCGTACCAAGATTGCTGTTCATGGGGAGGATTTAGATGTTGTGCAACAGCGTGCTTATATGGTAAGCTATGTGTATGATTTACAGTTTATAGGTTTGATGTTTAGGTTGTTCCTTTTTAGAGTGTACGGCAGCTGGACGATGTTTAAAGTTACCTACGAGGAGAAGGTGGTCCCTGTGGATATCCACACCTCGATGTGTCTTTACGTCCAATAAACAAACGAGAAAAAGCTTATTGTCCATAAAACAGTACAGCATTTGTCAGCTCATTGATTTGGGAATCAATTCTGAGAATTGGACGTGAAAGTAGCCCCAAAAATGAAAACTTCTGCATCATTCGTTTAGTCAAGTTGGCTCAATTAATAGTTTAATGGCCATACTATTTTTTTTGTTCAAGGTGAGTTTTTTTGCACTTTTTCTATATTTTTATATTTTCTTGGTATACCGTACGGAATATCTCTTTTGTGTCTGAAGCAAAGTATTTTCGTACGTCTTCTACCTCCCAAGAAGGTCAGTATATTGGAGCTATTTGGGATTAATAGGCTTCCCCTCCTACTTTATAAGGGCTTGCGACCGGCTAGCGATATTGAATATAACAAGGCGGAGTTCATATTCGTATTATACTTTTTTATACTAACTTCTTCTAAAACTGTAAAATACGAGCACGACATACTTTTTTCCTGTAAAAAAATTAAAAAAAACGTATTTTTTGAAAATATAACTTCAAGTGGCCATAACTTTTGTCCTATTGGGTATATCGAACCAAATTTTTATCCATCATTTGGAAATTTTTAATTGCCAATTCATACGCGTTGAGGTGGATGAAATCGGTACACATTCTCTTCCGATATTTAACGGGGAAAAATTAAAAATTCAATTTTCAACTGCAGATATCTCGGTGACTATACGAGATTATTCTTAGGTGTAAAAAGTTTTTTGTAGACCTTGGTTAGTAGAACGCATACATTAGACCGTTTATAGCACATGATGCAAAAAGTGAAAGTTGCTGCGATCTTTGATTTCCGGACCGAAAAAGTTTCCATTTGGCCTACAAGACTTCAATAAAAATGTTTGTGTCGATCGGATAACCCTAGGGTCTGCCCAAAGTTCATTCAAAATTTAGAACACACTTTATAGGGGAAATATTTTTTTTATTCAAAAATCGTATGTTTAAATAAGTAAAATTACATTTCTTTGTATTATTAATTAATAAATAGTTTTTAAATATTAAGATCGGTGAAAAAAAAACAAAAAATACAATTAATTCAGTATAATATTAGATCTGACTTGTTATGTGAGGGACATTTTCTACGATATTCTTCAATGCCCTGTAATATAAATTGATTTTGTTCTTCGTCTTTCGTAAGTATTCTGTTGTAATCATTCATAAATTGTACACCGCGTTCAGCAGTGTCGTTAACAACAAACAGATTACGACAAACATCGAGAGTATCTTGATAATCTTCCCAAATGGATGGATCATGCTTTAAAAATTCAGTACTCAATCCAAAAGCACCGATAATCTTCCCAAATGGGTGGGTCATGCTTTAAAAATTCAGTACTCAATCCAAAAGCACCGAAAAAATGTTTGGTTTTGTATGAGACGAAATCGCTCAAATTATTACACAGAAATAGTTTCGGGTCGGAGAATTTTCGATCGTTTTCCAGATTTACGACGGGCTCTGTTGATTGCAGATGCCTAACCATTTTTCGTTTCTCTTCGAGTGAAACATCCGAATCGAAAAATGCCAAAGTCATGTCTTTCAACAAGTGTATATCTTGATTTTGTGCTCGTATGGCATTTTGCATCTAAACCACGCCCACTGGACTCTCGTTTTGTCAATGCAAACTGCTCTAGAAATAGGTATATTTTTGAAGGCATAAATGCCTTTTCCCATGAACCTTGCGTGGGATGTTGGACCAGGTGTTCGGAAGTTATCGCCGACACCACCAAGAAACATTATTGTTAATTGTAATAGTTCCTTGTAATAAGCTCGGATTTGTGTTTCATTTAGCTGTTTAATGCAGAATTTCTTAATGACTTCGCAGTCAGCATTACTTATTTTTGAGCGTACAGTTGGATCTTCGAGTCCGTTTTAAAACGATTTTTGGTCGAGACTTACCCAAACGGCAGCAAAACGATTAAAAATAGGCACTTCAGGACCACAAGTCGCCGAAGTTTACCCTCAAACACATGTTTCAATACTATCTCCATCATGTGATGAGAAACTTGGGAACTTGATTAATTTTCGATCTAATTTGTTCTGCAACAAAATGCACGATCCAGTGTTTTGACCTGTATTTGATGAGTGTATCATGAACGACTTTGGCCATCTTTTCTCCAGTACCAGCCGGGATTTTGGGGCGCCCAAAAATTTTGATATGTAGATCGATTAATCACAAGCTCACCAACAGTGGTCAGAGGCGTCGCAGCATTAAACATTACAGTTATCACATTATGAAATATCTGTCTGTTTGAAGGCAGTTTGGCTCCAGATATTGTATGTGATACATGCCCAACTGATTCTACGGTGCGAAATTTATCACTGGATCTAGTAACCATTTTGGATGTGGTCGGTCTGGAGACAAATGAGAATATGACTAAAATTAAATTTTGTGCGAAGCTGTCCCTTTCTCAATTCACTTAGGCTGGAGGCAGGGCGCGTTCTGTAAACGACCCTGTTGCATGGCCGTATAGCGCGCTGCAAAGTTCTGCTTATGTCTTCTTATTTGACCAGTAGAAAAATGTCAGACTGATGCGAATAATCAACTATCATGCAAATCCGTTGTTTTTTTCATGCATGCACAAGCATGATCTATTTTTTATTGTGATTGCATAGAGGCCATGTCGGTGTGCATGCATGCCCTGCCATGACGTAAAATTCAAATGAAAACTGCTGTAACTTTTTCGTTTCTCGGTCGATTTTGATTGTTTACGACTTGTAAGAAAGAACATTTTATTCAAAGATCATTTAAAAACTTTTCATGCTAATAAAATATTTTTTAATTACTTGAACATGTGACATTTGATAAAAACCCAAATTTTGTTCATGTAAAGTGAGTTTTGTGTTTTCAAACAACTTTGGGCAGACCTTTGCGTTATCCAATCGGCACCAAATTTTTTATTGGAGGTTTGTAGGTCAAGTGGAAACTTTTTCGGCCCGGAAATCAGTACCGAAAAAATAATAAATGGTCTAGAACACATATTTTATGAGTTGGACGCTAAAGACATTTTCTTCTTTTGAGGCCCTTCAGCTCTGCCCCTGTATGACATAGAAGGACCAAATTTAAAACATATCTTCTCTAATACCAATCTAATACCAATCGGTTGCATGGTTACGAAACAGCCAAATTATATCCCTTTTTTGGTAATTCCTCCCACTGTGCGCCTGCATATTATTTTAATTTGCATAAAACATGCCTTAAGTTCATGTATACATTTTTCTATTTCATTTGTTCCCCTTGTGCTCCTCACAACATTTAAAATTTCATCAAAATGTTGTGTAAATACAGGCCTCAATTTGGACAGGCCTATGACAACATAAATATTAAGAAATTTTGTTTATATTTTGATTACTAGACATGTTATCAACTGATTCGCATAACCTTTTTTCTACTTGTTTGATATATTTGAATCGCAAGAAAATATATTCAGAAAGCAAATTTGTATACCCTACACCACACTGTGGTACAGGGTATTATCAGTTTGTTTCACGGCTGATGTTTGTAACACCTTAAAATAACACAGCTAGACCCACCTTAAAGTATACCGATAGACTCAGAATCACTAGCTGAGTCGATTTAACGATGTCCTTCCGTCCGTCCGTCTGTCCATGTAAAGTTGTTCGTCGACTACAGGTCGCAATTTCACTCCGATCGTTCTGAAATTTTGCAGTTTAGAGTATTTCGCGGCTGTTAAGATCGCTATTGAATTTGGTTGAAATCGGTTCAGATTTAGATATAGCTCCCATATATATCTTTCGTCCGATTTGGCCCTTTAGTCCTATAGAAGCTGTATTTTACATCCAATCGTTTTGAAATTTAGAATGGTAGAGTTTTTTGATCCACGAACCAACATTGCCGAATTTGAAGAAAATCGGTTAAGATTTAGCTATAGCTCCCATATATATGTTTCGTCCGATTTGGCCCTTTAGTCCTATAGAAGCTGTATTTTACATCCAATCGTTTTGAAATTTAGAATGCTAGAGTTTCTTGATCCATGAACCAACATTGCCGAATTTGAAGAAAATCGGTTAAGATTTAGCTATAGCTCCCATATATATGTTTCGTCCGATTTTGCTCTTTAGTCCTGTAGAAGCTGTATTTTACATCCAATCATTTTGAAATTTAGAATGGTAGAGTTTCTTGATCCATGAACCAACACTACCGAATTTGAAGAAAATCGGTTAAGATTTAGCTATAGCTCCTATATATATGTTTCGTCCGATTTGGCCATTTAGTCCCATAAAAGCTGTATTTTACATCCAATCGTTTTGAAATTTAGAATGGTAGAGTTTCTTGATCCATGAACCAACATTGCCGAATTTGAAGAAAATCGGTTAAGATTTAGCTATAGCTCCCATATATATGTTTCGTCCGATTTGGCCCTTTAGTTCAATAGAAGCTGTATTTTACATCCAATCGTTTTGAAATTTAGAATGGTAGAGTTTCTTGATCCATGAACCAACACTGCCGAATTTGAAGAAAATCGGTTAAGATTTAGCTATAGCTCCCATATATATGTTTCGTCCGATTTTGACCTTTAGTCCTATAAAAGCTGTATATTACATCCAATCGTTTTGAAATTTATAATGGTAGAGTTTCTTGATCCATGAACCAACACTACCGAATTTGAAGAAAATCGGTTAAGATTTAGCTATAGCTCCCATATATATGTTTCGTCCGATTTGGCCCTTTAGTTCTATAGAAGCTATATTTTACATCCAATCGTTTTGAAATTTAGAATGGTAGAGTTTCTTGATTCATGAACCAACATTGCCGAATTTGAAGAAAATCGGTAAAGATTTAGCTATAGCTCCCATATATATGTTTCATCCAATTTGGCTCTATAGATCCAATCGTTTTTATACCCTACACCACACTGTGGTACAGGGTATTATTTAAGTATAAAATGTCCCAAAAGTAAATTTATGAATTACAAAATTTATATATCAGAGTTATTCAATATTCCGAGAGTGTTGTAGGGTATTATATAGTCGGACCCGCCCGACTTTAGCCTTTCCTTACTGGTTAAGTATTATATATTTATGAGCAAATAAATTTTATTAGAAATTCTTTAAATATATTTGGAACTCATTAATATGTTACAACATATAATATTTGTAAACTATATTTCTGAAATAAAATATGTGTTTAAGTACAAAATTATTGTTTAGGAATATCTTCAAATATTTATACCCTACACCACACTGTGGTACAGGGTATTATAACATTGTGCATTTGTTTGTAACACCCAAAAGGAGAAGAAATAGACCCATCGTTTATTATACCGATCGACTTAGAATCACTTTCTGAGTTGATTTAGCCATGTCCGTCTGTCTGTCCGTCTGTCTGTCCGTCTGTGCATGTATTCTTGTAATCAAAGTACAGGTCGCAATTATGGTCCGATCTCGACGAAACTTTACACATATCTTTTCTTTATCCCAAGGATTTGACATGTAAGCGCTGTAAAAACTGTATTTTATATCCGATCAGTGCGAAATTCGGCAGAAAGAGGTCTCTTATTACACGAAGGAATACTGCCAAATTCGGAGAAAATCGGTTCGGATTTAGATAAAGCCCCCATATATATGTTACCACCGATTTGACATGTGAGCGCTGTAAAAACTGTGTTTTATATCCGATCAGTCTGAAATTCGGCAGAAAGAGGTTTCTTATTATATGAATGAACACTGTTAAATTTGGAAGAAATCGGTTCAGATTTAGATATAGCCCCCATATATACGTTACCCCCGATTTGACATGTAAGCGCTGTAAAAATGTTATTTTATATCCGATCAGTGCGAAATTCGGCAAAGAGAGGTTTCTTATTACATGAAGGAATACTGCTAAATTCGGAGAAAATCGGTTCAGATTTAGATATAGCTCCCATATGTATATATGTTACCCCCGATTTTACATGTAAGCGCTGAAAAAACTGTATTTTATATACACGGGGCAAAATCGCCTTTTTTGATATGTTTGAATCGAAAGAAAATATATTTGGAACACAAATTTTTAAATGTTTTATATTTCTGAGTAAGTAAATTTTATTTGAAAATCAATAAAATTTACTTAGAACGCATATATTAATATATTACAACAAAATATATTTGCAAACTAATTTTCTCAAATAAAATATGCATTTATATACCAATAAAATCATTGTTTAGGAATATCTTCAAATATACATAATTTAAGAAAGATTTTCAAAACTTTGGTGAATTTTTCTAATTTCATTTTTAATTTTTCCTTCGTTTCGAATTATTTCTCCCAGTCAAAAATAACATTAATTTTAATTTTATTATATTCAATAACAACCGAGCCCATAGGCCGTATATGGTTACAAATTACTTCTTAAGGTGTAATACATTACAATTTTTTTAATAAATTTTCTTATATAACTAATTATGCGAGGATTATTTTTTTACCCTCAAAAATTACAAAAAGTATAAAAATCTTAAAAATAGACAAAAGAAAAATAGACATAGATAAAGAAACATCAAAAGGAAAGGAATGAGAATAGAAATTGGAATTGAAACTAAGAAACATAGCAGAATTGCATTATGTTTTAAGGGACTTATTTTAAATTTCTGGGTATTTCATGTCAGCATTTTTTTCAATCCTTCGAGTAAATTAATGTTATCAAAAATTATACGATTTCAATTAAAAATTTCCAAAAAATTTTCATTAAATTACTGAAAAACTTAACACAGTTATGGTTCGATATTTTCGGAATACTTAAATTTAAATACATTTTTGTTTCGGAATTAAAATCCCAAATAAAAGGTATTAGGGTGAAAACAAGGATTTGTTTAGAACAACATCTTCCCAAATATATAATTTTTGTGTGTACCAAATATTATATATTTAGAGTGTACCATAAACATATATATGCTTCAAGCCGAATATGTTTGGGACAATATACTACAGAAGCGATATTTTTTCAGCGTGTACGATCAATGCGAAATTCGGCAGAAAGAGGTTTCTTATTACATGAAGGAATACTGCCAAATTCGGAGAAAATCGGTTCGGATTTAGATATAGCCCCCATATATATGTTACCCCCGATTTGACCTGTAAGCGCTGTAAAAACTGTATTTTATATCCGATCAGTGCGAAATTCGGCAGAAAGCGGTTTCTTATTACACGAAGGAATACTGCCAAATTCGGAGGAAATCGGTTCAGATTTAGATATAGTTCCCATATAAATTTTACCCCCGATTTGACATGTAAGCGCTGTAGAGACTGTATTTTATATCCGATCAGTACGATATTCAACAGAAGGAGGTCTTTTTACATGAATGAGTATACATGGAAGATCGGTTCAGATTTATATTAAAGCTCGCTATAGAAGTTGTATTTTACTTCCGATCATTAAAATTTTCCAGAAAGATGTTTCTCAATTTAGGAACGAATATTGCTTAATTTAGCGATTATCGTTTCAGAATTAGATAATATGTTTCTACCCATTTACCAATTATTCCAAATTATTATGGCAATGACCCTTATCGCATTGTTAGGGAGGTGTAGGGTATTATATAGTCGGCCCCGCCCGACTTTCTGCCTTTTCAAAATTTTCAAAACTTGAATTTTTCGAATTTCAGTTTTAATTATACCCTACACCATTCTGTGGTACAGGGTATTATAGGTTTGTTTCATGGCAGATGTTTGTAACACCTGAAAATACTAAAGCTAGACCCACCTAAAAGTTTACCGATCGACTAAGAATCACTAGCTGCGTCGATTTAACCATGTCTGTCCGTCCGTCCGTCTGTCTGTCCATCTTAAGTTGTTCGTCGAATACAGGTCGCAATTTCACTAAGATCGTTTTTAAATTTTGCAGTTTGGAGTCTTTCGCAGCTAGAAAGAACCCTATTGAATTTTGTTGAAATCAGTGCAGATCTAGATATGGCACCTATATATATATGTTTCGCCCGATTTTGCCCTTTAGCCCTATAGAAGCTGTAGTTTAAAACCGTTTTGAAATTAAGCGTGGTAGAGTTTCTTGATCCATGGACCAACATTGCCGAATTTGAAGAATATCTCCCATATATATATTTCGTCCGATTTGGCCTTTTGCCCTATAGAAGCTGTATTTTACATCCAATTGTTTTGAAATTTAGCATTGTAGTGTTTGTTGATCCATGGACCAACATTGTTGGTTTGAAGAAAATCGGTTCAGATTTAGATATAGCTTTATATATATGTTTCGTACCATTTGGCGCTTTGGCCTGTAGAAGCTGTAGTTTAAAACCAATCGTTTTGAAATTTAGCATGGTAGAGTTTCTTGGTCGATAATGTAAATTGTGTAAACAAATTTTAGTTGAGGTATACGTACACTGGATATGTCATTGTTATCCTATCTTACTAGAGTATACTCGTCTATATATGGGCAAAAGTCAAAATTTTGTTCATAGGGGTAATCTATGTTAGTTATCCGCGAAAATATATAGCTCATAATTTTTGGAAATGCGATTTCAAGTGTTTTTTTTTACCGCGGTCAGCGCGCACCTCTATGTAATGAATTATCACCGAAGAAGAATACATATAGGTGTCGATGATGTGCTTCAAATGGAACCAACGCTAGAGCTCTCCAAACCTAAGTTAAATTTGCCTGAATTTTTATACCCTACACCACACTGTGGTACAGGGTATTATAAGTTTGTTTCACGGCAGATGTTTGTAACACCTGAAAATAACACAGCTAGACCCACCTTAAAGTATACCGATCGACTCAGAATCACTAGCTGAGTATATTTTTGCATATTTTTGTTTCGCTATATTTTTGCAAATAATGAAGGCACTGCGAATATTTCGACATATGCTGATAGAAATGGGAATGGTCTACGATTGTAAGTTTAGTTTTCATAGTTCCGCTACATATTGCATTATATATATATTTTTTTTACAATTTCAATTTGAAACCGCCATAACTTTCGCGCCCCTTAATGATATTAATTCACAAAGGTTTTTGCACGCTTACATTTTCATCTCCTGCAAACTCGGTTGTATGCTCGCCAAATTTGTTTCGAAATATAATTTACTCGAAAATTTAAATATTTTGACTTTTGTCCATATACATATAGATTCCTGTTGTTCCTATGAAGAGCATAGGGCCTCAACGATTGCGTTCCATTCTTTCCGGCCTGATGCTAACGGTTTCAAACACGATTCAATCGAAGTGACAGACGTCCGAACACTCATAAATTCATATTTTTTAACCTATGGAGGAGCCATGGTGAAATTTTTACATTTTGTTGTAAAGTATGTGGGTCGTTTTTAAAAATTAAACAAAAAAAGTGATGATATGCTTTTCAGGATAATTAAGTATTATGACATTTTCTTCAATTTGATGTCCTTAATTCTTAGAGAGGATGTTAAATTCTTTCAAATTGTACTTATATCATTAAAATCTAATATTCCGCTCAAACGTTATGTACATAGACTTCAAAAAGGCTAAATTTGTAAAAAAAAATGTTGTGTCCAACTTGGGCATCGTATTAAATCTAAACCGTTAAGAATTTGGACAATCGGTAAAAGGTAATAAGTCAGCATGGTCTTCTAATATACGTGTGTAAATTTTCGTTGACATCGATGGGGTCAATTATTTAAATTTAAATTTTTGGGTCGTTTTATTTTGGAATTATGTACCCGTGTACCAAATATTATATGTTTAGAGTGTACCCTAAACATATGTATGTATGTTTCAATCCGAATATGTTTGGGACAATTTACTACAGAAGCGATTTTTTTTCAGCGTGTATACAATAAAGTATATACTTATGTTTTGTTTGATATTTATCAAAAATGAGCTCGAGGTCTATGTTGGTTTTTTTATGTGTTTTTTATTATTTTCATTCAATATTTCGTCTTTCTTCGAAAGACATCATCAGGATGACTGTTACAATATACATATAAAACATATAAACAAACATTTTTAATATTTTATTGTTGTTGCATACAAACTTACGAAAATATAACTACGAAAACTTTAAAATTATCCGTAGAAAATGAGTATGTACTCCCTTCGTCGTTGTCTGTTGTCATACTGAATTGTTTCATTGCTATTGCACTTGTTTTATTTTTCTTATTAGATTTCTATAGTTGTGTGCCAAATTCTCAGTGTCCGCCTTGTAGTTGATGCGTTGTATTGTTGGTGTGTTTAGAATATGTAGCATTTCCAGTGTGAGCCTTTTGTTGTAATTGTAGAACACTCACTCTCTCTAGCTCCGGTTGGTGATGCTCGCAGTGCGTTGCAAGAGCTGTCTTCTGTGTTGTGTTCTGCTTACGAAGTTTAAAATCGGATCTATGTCCTGATAATCGTGTTTTTAATTTATTTTTCGTGGTACCGTTATAATATTTATCACAGCTTTCGTTTTCATTGCCATTACATTTGATTCTATAAATTAAGTTAGATTTTTCGGTGTTTTCTATTTTAGGTTTAAGATTTGTAAATAATGTTTGAAGCGTATTGTTGGTTTTAGGGGCTATGGTGAAATTAATTTTATCAATACAGTTTTAATTTGAAAATCTTTCGGACAATTTAGGAATATATACAACCGATTTGTAGCCGATTACATCCTTTTTAGGGGTTTTATCATCAGTGTTGTGTTTTTGGTGTTTTGTTATTAGGGCATTGATTGTGTCGTTGGGAAAACTATTTTTCATCAGAATTTTCCTGATTTTTGTCAAATTTTTCGAGTGAAATTCTTTGTCACTAATGGTTAAAACTCTGTTTATAAAGTTGGAGGCAGTGTTGAGAATAATCCGTTTTGGGTGTTTGGAATGGAAATTGACCAATCTTCCGGAGGCTGTAGGCTTTTGATACCAATCTGTTTTGATTGTATTTTTGTCTCTCTTTATCAAAATGTCCAAATAAGGAAGTTGTCCATTATCTTCTTTTTCCAGTGTGAATTTAATGTGATGGTTGAAGCTATTGAATGTCGTCAAAATATCATCTATTGCACTTGATTTCAAAATCCCAAAAAGGTCGTCTACATATTTTGTTAAAATCTTAGTTCTAATATCACAGTTTATCATACATCTTTCCAATAGCTCTTCCATCACAATGTCGGCTACTATCGGAGACGCGGATGATCCCATGGGTAGACCTCGTTTTTGTTGGTAGAAATTGTTTTTATATCAGTGTTCGGCGGCTGGTTAGGCCGAGCCCCGAACGCAATCGGGTTTTCACACGTACACAACCCGAACAGCATAACAAAGAGCACAAAAGTAAGAAAAAAATGTGTCAGTAGCTCATCAGCGTTCAACAAAGCAGGTTCATGACGCTTTTTATCGGAAAGTTGGTACACTGAGAAATTATACATATTTACTTTATTAAAACATTCGTATTTTTCAAATTTTAATCTATGGCAAAAATAAACTTGCACATTAACTTTACTTCTATTTAAAAATGAAGGACTAATAAACTGAATTTTCAACATTTACTTTATTAAAACATTCACATTGTTTCTAATTTTTATCAACGGAAAAAATAAACTTGTACATTAATATTACATATTAGTAAAATTTTTCATTTTAGTCAATAAAATTTTGTTTGTCGAAATCATTGGTAGTAATCAACTGGAATGAAAATTATTTTTATTTAATTAAAATATATTTTTCAATTCTTTTAAAATAAAAACTTTGATTCGAATTTGCAACATTTGCGTTATTAAAACGTTCACACCAATTCACATTATACTTAGTCAGTAAAAAAATAATTGTCCACTCTGTATAACACAGCACATAATAACAAAACCAACAATTTTGTTCAGTGCAAACACACTAATACAAACACAATTTTGGCACGTTCTCTTTACGCCGAACACTGTTTTATATACACTGCCAACCGGAGCTAGAGAGAGTGAGTGTTCTACAATGTGAGAGCAATTACAACAAAAGGCTCACACTGGAAATGCTACATATTCTAAACACACCAACAACACAACGCATCAACTACAAGGCGGACACTGAGAATTTGGCACACAACTATAGAAATCTAATAAGAAAAATAAAACAAGTGCAATAGCAATGAAACAATTCAGTATGACAACAGACAACGAAGAAGGGAGTACATACTCATTTTATACGGATAATTTTAAAGTTTTCGTAGTTATATTTTCGTAAGTTTGTATGCAACAACAATAAAATATTAAAAATGTTTGTTTATATGTTTTATATGTATATTGTAACAGTCATCCTGATGATGTCTTTCGAAGAAAGACGAAATATTGAATGAAAATAATAAAAAACACATAAAAAAACCAACATAGACCTCGAACTCATTTTTGATAAATATCAAACAAAATTAAAAACACAGGTTGAATATACAAAATTACACACTCAAATGTATATACTTATGTATATTACACCTGCGAGTGAAAATCGTTTGGAACCACTGTGCACCAAGTAGTAACTTGTATTATGATTCACATATGGCAATTGAATTCGGGAATTATAATCTAAGCAAGGCCAAACAACAAACCGCAATCGATCATTGGGGCAGGGCAATACTCTTCAAATTCTGTAGTCGCTAGCGACATGTTCTCTGTCTAGTCTAAATATATGAATTATGAGTATCTAAGTGACTAATGAATCGGCGTTTAAAAGATAATTTCAAACGTGCTGAGTTAGTGCCTACAACTTTTGGACGGTTTGAATTTTTTTCTTTACTAAATATAACCTAAACAAATTTAGAAGTGAATTTGACAAAGCTTTCTCGTTTTGTGGGTTGTTTGACCTAATAATTATGCCAATTAATTGGTAAGACAAATACACGAGTTATCTGCTAAACGGACTTTACAATATTGTTGACACTCGCACTCGTACTCTGTTGTCGTTCATTGTGCTGTAAGTGTTGCGAGTGTTAAGTCTTTAGAATGAAAGCTTTGCTCTGGATTTGTTTGTTTGCCTCCAGCATTAAGATGCATTGGGCTTCTAGATCTGCCGTAAGTATTCTTAATAATATTATTAAAATTCATATTTCACACTAACTAAAGAAAAGTTATTTTTCAGGCCCAGCGCATAGAAGACTTCGGTTATGGCAGTGAGACCCACAATTTGGTAACCACTGATGGTTATATTCTCACATTATTCCGCATTAGGGATCTGCGTTGGAATACCACTGCTGCACGACCCCCAGTACTTATGATGCACGGCCTCTGGAGTTCTGCCGATGGTTGGATCATCAATGGGCCCTCCAATGCATTGGCCTTTAATTTGGTTGATAGCGGTTACGATGTTTGGCTGGGCAATGTCCGGGGTACTCCTTATTCGAAAAAACATCTCTCCATATCGAATACGTCCAAACGATTTTGGCATTTCTCTGCACATGAAGTTGGTATCTACGATCTGCCGTCCACCATTGACTATGTGATGCAAGTAACCCAGCAAACGTCTTTGCATTATGTGGGGCACTCACAAGGCTGCATGATTTTATATATTTTACTCTGCACCCAACCTGAGTATAATGGCAAAATTAGATCGGCCAATCTATTGGCTCCCGTAGCCTTTATGAAATATTCCAGTTCGCTACTGCTGCATGGCTTATCGCTGTACTTTGGATCATATACCCCTTTGAATCTGTTAGTCGAGGATAGACCTTTTTTACAAAGTAATTTCATGAAAAATATAGTAAACATTAGTCGCTGTGCGGTAGACACTTCAAACTCGGAGTTTTGTTCTTTAGTGCTCTACTTTCTAGCTGGAGGTGTATCGGGGTATTTGAATTCGGTGAGTTTTACTAAACATTCGGAAAAAGTCCAACTAAACTATATCTAATTTTCTACAGTCTCTTTTGCCCGATATATTTCAAACTCATCCGGCCAGTTGTTCTACGAATCAATATACCCATGTGTTACAACTTCATGCCTCGGGACGTTTTGAACCCATACACTATACAATCGAGGAGAATTTGAAGCTTTATAAGGCCGCCACCCCTCCCAGCTATAAACTGTCTAATATTAAGACCCGTCTACCTTTGCATTTATACTATAGCAATTTTGATCAATTATGCTCTAAACGCGATGTTGAACATTTGACCAGTATTTTGGGTAAGAGAGCCGTGCAGCATTTTATTGATCTACCACAATTTGCCCATGTTGATTTTCAGTGGGCCTATAATGTCAGGGATGTCATTAATCGCCCAGTATTGGATGTAATAAATAAAGCGGAAGCGTCTGTGCAGTGGAACAGTTGAACAACAACTCTGTAAACAATATGGAATAAAACAAGTATGTCCCGATTTACACTGGCTGAATGTTCAGCAGATTATCGGCGTTTTGTTGGAGAGAGAGGCAGTCGGCAAGAGGGGGGAAAACTCTCCCTGAACGTTTTGAGTTCTTCGTGCAAGTCCAAAAGGGAATTTGATGATAAGCTGTTGAATAAACGTGCGTAGTGTAAATCTGGACTAAGAAATTTCAGTCGGCAGAACCGACTAAGGTATACCCTCACTTTGTGAGCAATGTAAATAGGTTCTGGAATATGTACTAATATTATGAGCTTTTTAATTTACGTATGTATTGGCTCTTCTGTGGAGATAACTCCCATTTTTAACCGGACTATAAGAATTTTAAAAAGTTTACACTGTGTAAAAATGTTGCGTATTTATATGCATTGGTATTCGCGATATAAGCTGTTAACTTTTTGTACACAATGGTACGTTTGTGTGGGAGTTACCATAATAGGCGTGATAATACCGCCCATTTTTCGGCAGAATGTAGTTACTATAAAAACATTACACTGTACAAAATTGTATGTTTTTGTATGCACTAGTATAAAAGTTAAAAGTTGTTAACTATTCGTAAAAAATGGTACCTTTGTGTGTGAGGTACCAAAAGGGGCATGGCAATAAAGCCCATTTTTTATTGAACTGTAGGTACTATAAAACCATTACACTGTACAAAATATCAAGTATTTGTAGGCACTGGTATTAAAGTTATAAACTGTTATTTTTGGTGCACAACAGTCCATTTGTGTGGGAGGTACCAAAAGGGGCGTCTCCATAACGAGCACCTTTCACTGGACTATAGGTACTATACAAGCACTGCACTGTACAAAGTTTTAAGCATTTATATCAAGTTATATTAAAGCTGTAAGCAGTTAAATGTTGGTACCAAAAGGGGCGTGGAAACTTCACCCACTGTTCTCGAAGTGATAACGACTAATAAACTAATACTATGTGTGGAATTTCAGAAGATTCGAGTTAGTAGTATATACTCGTAAGTTATTAAATTATCAATATTTTAATAAAAGTTAACGCTTTGTGGGGGTACTAGAAGGAGTGGACCAATATGGCCCATCTTCGAACTTAGCCGGAGATAGAAAAAAAATATTGCCACATACCAAATTTGAAGTCAATCGGTTACTCTTTTCGAGAATTATCGTGCGCACCAACCAGCAGACAGACGGACGGACGGACATTGCTCATTCGGTTTAAAATGGTCAGAAACGGATATCCGCCAAACATACTTAGGGTCCTAGGTCCCTCCTTCCATGTGTTACACTTTGGGCCTGTAGCAAATGATATATACCCTCGTCACACTAATGTGAGGGCATAATTACAGGGAATGAACTAAAGGTGAATGAAATAATTTGCCCATGAGATTAATTGTTTCCTTGAACCGTTACACAGTGGGAGGAAATAAAAAGGAAATAATCCTGCCGCACAGTAGTTTAGAATCTTTTTTACTGGCCAAAACTCTTTAACTTTGGAACCGATAGAGGTAACTCCTTAAGCTTTTCGCCATTTCAATAAAATCGGGTCAGTAGTTATTGAGTAATTCAAGGTCAAAGTTGAACTTTTGAATTTTTTTAATATTTAGCATGGAAATGTTGGTTTTTTGTTTTGTTTTCATCTTCTTTATTTATTAAAAGAATGTCATACGTTGATAAATAAACAATTTTAATAATAAATTTTGTAAAACTAAAAAAAAAAAAATTTTTCGGCAAAAAAATGTCCATGTTATATAAAAAAAAAACTTGCATAGCAAACTTGTTTACATTTTGTATTTGAACAACATTAAGGCAAAGCATTGTTTGTACTTATACCGGGTGATCCAAGTAGAGATACTTTTTTCATGTCATGTTATTTTTGTTAAGTATTGTTTACAAATCGTTCAACTTTATTACGAAAATTCACGTTCTGTGAGGAATGTGTTTCGTGCACTTCGCTCAATTTATGGTCAACATAATCGGCCTACTGAACGTACTATTCGCAACACCATCACCCATCTTGAGACCTAGCATTCATTATTGGATAATATTCGACCGAATAGACCACGTCCAGTACGCAGTAAAGAAAATGTAGCGGCCGTAGCTGAGAGTGTACACGAAGACCGTGGAGAGTTGATTCGGCGCCGTTCGGAGCAACTCGGACTGACGTATGGAACGACTTGGCAAATTTTACCTCGAGATCTTAAATTGAAAGCATACAAAATACAGCTTGTGCAAGAACTGAAGCCACCCGACCTTCCCAAGCGACATCGCTTCGCTCTATGGGCTCTTGAAAAGTTCCAAGAAGATCCAACGTTTTCGAGCCAAATTTTGTTCAGCGATGAGGCCCATTTCTGGCTCAATGGGTATGTAAACAAGCAAAATTGCCGCATTTGGGACGAAGAGCAACCTGAAGAGATTCAAGAGCTGCCACTTCATCCAGAAAAAACAACGGTTTGGTGTGGTTTGTGGGCCGGTGGAATCATCGGTCCATATTTCTTCAAAAATTATGCCGGACAGAACGTAACCGTAAATGGCGACCTTTATCGTGCCATGATAACCGTCTATTTGATGCCTGAAATTGAAGCTCGTGATCTCGGCGACATTTGGTTTTAACAAGACGGCGCCACTTTCCACACATCGCATCAATCAATGGATTTATTGAGAGAACACTTAGGTGAGCAGATAATTTCACGTTTTGGGTCGTCGTTTGGCCACCAAGATCGTGTGATGTCACACCGTTAGACTTTCTTGTGGGGATATGTAAAGTCTAAAGTTTATGCGGACAAACCCGCTTCGATTCAGGCCTTGGAGCAAAAAATCACGCGTGTCATTCGCTAGTTACCAGTCGAAATGCTCGAACGATAAATGCCAAAGAATGTTCTTTCAAATGATAATAAACCGGGTTGGCCTCAATGTAACAAACAAAGTTCCCGAATGTGAGGTGGAATAATATAGCTTAACTCGAGACAATCACAAAAACATATTTTTCAATTTTTTCGGAGCCGCGGAATCGGCCCAAAATCGTTTTTTTATCATAACTTTTTTGTTTGTAGCTCGATTTTTACATGCGATACATTAATGTGTTGGTCTCAATAAGTACTAGATTTGCCTCATAGACGACGCTGATGTACAAAGTTATTTTCTAATAAAGACTCCACTTACTGCATTTTCTACCCCTACAATTTCAAAGTACTTTTCTATAGGATTAAAGCTTTTTAAAAACCATGAACATTTTGCTTTGGGTGTACACTCTTTTATTCAAAAACAAAAAAGTTAAGAATTCATTACAAAATGACGTGGTACATCGGCGACATAGTACATAGTATCGGCGACATAGTACAAGGTGGCGGAAAAGTAACCTTTCGGCTGTAATTTAAAAAAATGAAAAACTTTGATTCTTCTTGTGGATTATTTTTATTTGGTTTTTTAATTTTTTTTACATCAGGTCGAGAATATGATGTCATGTAAATGGCCGCCGCCACAGTTGATTGTCATTTGAGCCCTTTTTATGGCATTTTCCATCACTTTGGCCAAAACTTCCGGCGATAGGTCCTCACATTCTTAAAGGATATTGTCTTTAAGAGCTGCAAGAGTCTGAGGCTTGTTGACATAAACCCGCGACTTCAAAAAGCCCCCACAAAAAGTAGTAGTAGTAGTAGTAGTAACCTTTATTTATATACATAGTTTCTAAAAAAAAAGTTTAGTACAATTTTGATTAAACAATAAATAATTCATTGCTTCTTCGACATATAAGCTTACATTTATCCAATTATCGTATCTTTCTCCATTTAAAATTTCTATTAGACTATACTTCACAGGATCATTTCTGTAGTCAGTCTTCAATTACTTTCATTGCAAAATGAAAAATCACAAAAAGAAGTCTGGAGCGGTCAAATCAGGCGATCTTGCTGGCCAGTGCAAATCGCCAAAACGGGAGATTAGGCGCCCGGGAAATGCATCCTTCAGCATATCGGTTGTGGCACGTGCAGTGTGTGCCGTTGCACCGTCCTGTTGGAACCACATGTTTTCCAATCCCAATTCATCAAGTTGCGGCAAAAAGAACTCGTTGATCATTGCTCTGTAGCGCTCACCATTCACAGTAACCGTTTGGCCCGCGACCTCTTCGAAGAAAAAAGGTCCGATGACTCCTCCAGCGGAAACAGCACACCATACAGTGACTTTGAGCGGGTGTAATGGCTCTTCGTGGGTTACACGCGGATTTTCAGTGCCCCAGAAGCGTAAATTTTGCTTATTTACGTACCCGCTAAGATGGAAATGGGCCTCATCACTCATTATTATTTTTGATGAAAAATCATCTTCCTCTTGGTCAAATAAATAGTCAGCAATATTCCGCGTTCTGGAGCAGTGTAGCGTAACATTGTTTATTAACGTGTATTTCGCATGTGTTTACTACACAAATGTCAAAACAGAACTGACATTAGGGGCCAATCGCAAAATTTATAGCATTTTCTGATAGGAGGATTACTTTTGCGCCACCTTGTACAATGTAGTACTCGTCGAGACCAACACATTGATTTGCTTTTTTGGTTTGATAACTTTTTTGGTGACCCGATACGATAAAAAACCATTTTGGGCCGATTCCGCGGGCTCGGAAAAAATTTAAAAATTTTTTTTGCACTTGTCTCGAGGTCGCCTTTAATAATCCGCCTCGCATTTGCATCTTCAGTCCCGATGTTTAACTTTCCATTGATTTCGAATGCTGGAGATGAGTGGATCTGACGTTGCAATTACAATTTCGAGATATTTTTCTGGTATTGTGCTCTCTATAAAACCTGTAATCCTTATTTCTTTTTTTCTGGGCTTCCTCTGTTAGATCTCGATATGTTTTTAATAGTGTCCTTTGGTGGCAAACAGTCATTTTCAGCAGCAAGTATGTGATGTTATGTTGGATACAGATTTGAGCCATTCTCAATCGCACGCAACCTGAGCTGTGTATATTGGTGTTTTGTTAACTTCAAATCGACAAATAATGCTACTGCCTCTTGATTTGAGAACTGTTTTTCATCGCTTGGAATTGGAATGCTCTTAATAATACGTTTTGTTCTCAGAGGACTAGCGTTAAAAATTTTTTCAACAATTTAGGCTTTTGTGCATTATTTTTGATCACAATAGATGTAACAAGCTTTCTGCAATGGTTTCACATCTGATTTCTTCATTGATATCCTTAAATTTCCGCCTTTTAGATCTATCGCTACAGTTGCCGAGTGCTTTTGGTTGTCTCCCACAATTGTTTTGATTTTAATTTTCTGAAGATACTTGGACACTAAGTTCGCCCTCTAATCATATTGCAAAGGTCTTATAAAATGTATGTTTATTATTGTTGATGAAAATATTTACTTTATTTTGCAGTTTCAATTGTATTTCGATGCTTGAGGAATTTACTTTGCTTTGAACGTAACTTAAAAAATCTTCCTTCTTTGGTTTCTAAAATACTCTTCGGATAATTCTTTATAGCTGAAGTTCTCCATTTTTTTAATATTCTAAAATTTGATTGTTTCTGCTTGGATATAATTTTGCAACTGAGTTTGTATTCGAATACCACTGGATTTTAAACGACCCAAAAAACTAAAAAAGGGTTAAGATGCAGACAATGAAGCCGACCAAAATTATAGGCGGCGGCGGCGCATGGAAAAATACGGATCGGCGGCGGCGGCTGATCGGCTGAGCCGGTCAAATTTCAAGAATCGGCTGAGCCGATAAATTCCTACTAACGATGGCGCACTAATGACATTCTCCGGCAAAGATGGCGCTTTGAGATATTTACAATTAGAGGAAAAAACTTAGGAAAAGTTATGGAAGTTTTGATGTAATGTCGAAAATCAGCTCAATAAACCTCTACTTATTAGTTTTTGTTGTGAAAGAGATTTATTGTGAAAAATAAAGTGCCCACTGCGTTCTCTTTAAAACGACGTAGACTTTTGAAAATAGGTCCGGCGGTTCAAGAGCTATTATAATTTCCGTAAAAACCAAACAATTTCCTTAAAAACCAAAAACTCATTTTTTAATTTCAATCCCCATAACATTTTTGGATTTTTTTAAATAAATGATAGCAAGATCCATTTAGAAACTTTTATGAACTTCAGAAACGCTAAAATGAACTTCATAGGTCGATATTAAAAATTCTCACCCTACTGCATTACTTAGTAGTCACTTTCTTAATTTTCATGGTTGCATAAAATACATCTTTTTGACTCACTAAATAAACTTCGGCGGCTGAGTTTCAGCCTGTGCGAGCCGCTGAAATCGGCGGCGGCGCCGCCTGCTCGCGCCGCCGATTTGCGCATCTTCGACTTCATAGCCTGTTAAGATGTCATAAATAGGTAAAATAAAAAGAACAACCAATTTTTTTCCCGAGTAATTTCATTAAAATTAAAAAGTGTTCTACAGACTGGTCGTGGGAGGAACAAAAGTGTATAGAGTCTTACAGAGGACCCTTTCACCTTTCTTCTGGTACCAAAATCTTCTTGACGTCTCTTGATGCTAAAAAGTTTCATTCCACTAAAATTCCAATTTGACAAAAATATAGTACCTGTGGAAATATGTTATATCAAACCACGTGTAAACAGTACAGTAATACTTTCTCAAACAGTACTATCCTACCTACGTAACTTAACCCTCTATCGATAATAGTTTGAGAGAAATTAAAATTTCCTTCTACAAAAATATTCAAAAATTCCTTTTTTTTCAAAATTACATAAAATATTTGTTTTCAGCAGCACACCAAGCCCACAATAATAAATATTTTGATCTAATTTGTTGGCTACCCTAGTCTCAATATGTTTGCTATTGAATGGCATTACAATTTTAGAAATCGGCGATGAAAAAAAAATTGACTTTTGCCTAGTAAAACTCAATTCTGAACCACAGTGTGCCGTTTCTTAACCAGACAACCAGACAACCAAACCCCGAGTATATATGGCGGAAATCAGTATTGGGTCAGTTCAAGCCCGTCCGTCTATCTGCTGGCACGTACGATAACTCTCGAAAAGAGTAACCGATTGACTTCAAATTTGGAATGTGGTAATCTTTTTTTCCATCTCAGGCCGAGTTCGAAGATGGGCTATATTGGTCTACTCCTTCTAGTACCTCCCCCACAAACGGTTAAAATTTGGTGAAATATTGGTTCTCTAATATCTTCTGGTCTATCCATTCGTATTCTTTAAAGTATTAGTTTATTAGATATCACCTCGAGAAAAATGATCAAAGTTGGCACGCCCCTCTCACACAAATTGACCACATTCCACCAAAAGTTAACAGCTTAAAACTTTAATACCAGTGCATACTTTAAGGTTATTTAAAGCAATTTAGATTAATAATAATGAAACAAAAATGGCAAATTCTTTTGAAGAACATTTTGATCTGTTAAACACCTGTTGTAGTGGTGATCTTTACCCTTCTCCACAAAATTTATCAAAAGGACCCCCAGATTGAACAGTTATAGGATAAAAAGTTCAACAAAAATGTGCCTCGTAGTATTCTAAGTAATGTTGCTCAACTCATCATATACCTAAAATGTAAGGATCACACCTTTTCCTATGCCGATTCATCATAAGAATGTGGAAAAGGGGAAATATTGATCCCCCTCTAAAATGACAACCATACGCAAACTTTGAAAACGCCTATACACGTATATCCTTTTTTACCCCCTCTATCAGAATCCGTTGTCAAAACCCTGTTGTTTTCGAAAAAGATTAATTTTGTTCCACAGTGTATTATAATTAAAACAAATTATATATTGTTCCGAAAGCCTACCACTGCATCTCGCACTCATCAACGCAAACTTCTACTAAGTATTTAAGGGAACCAGCTTTTGTCGATAGACTTGCTTGCTTTTTGATATTTTGGGAATTAAGCTGACAGTTTGATAGTTCTATATTTAGACTCGCTTACTTTTGCGGATTTTTGAAATTAAGTACTTCATTAGAAAAATCCAGAAAAACAAGTAAAAAATTTTTAAGTCTGGTAAACCGACTAAGGTGTACCCTCACTTTGTGAGTAATGTTATATGGAATATTACACGAATTATTCTGTCAATTTGTGTGGGAGGTACCAGAAGGGGCGTGGAAATAACGCCAGTTTTTTCTCGAGTTGATAGCGACTAATAAACTAGTACTATCGTGCGCACCAGCCAGCAGACAGACAGACGGACCAAAATGACCCAAAACGGATTTCCGCCGAACATACTTGGGGTCTTAAGCCACTCCTTCGATGTGTTACACTTCACACTAAAGTGAAGGTATAAATATATCACATTATATTTCAGAAGGAAACAATACAATGAAGAATTAATGTATTGGCGCCAGTTCTACAGGTTATTCAATTAAATGCTGAGAGCAATGCTTAATTGAATATTGGGAAACGAAACTAGAAGTATTTCTGGGTGAGTCCTTTACAAATATAAATAGTCATTTTTTACTGGGAAGTACTCTCGGTACTACTTTGAAACAGTTCTTGAGCCTTTTTTCTAAGAAAATGGTAGATTTGGAAATAACAACCTATTTTAAACAATAAAAATAAATTTTTGATAACGATGGTAAGGTATTTGTAATGATTGGGATTATTAAGTTTGCTATTCAGTTTGCAATACCGTGACATTCTCAATGACAAGCGTGTTTGTGAAGTCTCACGAAAAGTTTAAAGTGTGGCTTTTGAAAGGGGGATTCAAATTTTAGTTTTTTTTTAACAGTTTTAAAAAGTAACAAAGATTAAGTTTTATTTGGAAATACAAAATTCCCATTATTCAATAATTCTTAGATTTAAATAACGAAGAGTTCCATTGGCATGGTAATTTCGAATTATCTCATTTTCTCGCAGATTCTATGGCCAGCCAGAGTGGTCTTAAAATTTCACCGATCAAGAAAATCCTACTCCAAAATCTACATTTTTGTTCAATTGCCCACTTAAAAAGCAAAATTTAATTCTACTTTAGTTGATTAACCCACATAAGTTGAAAAGATGAACGCACCGAGATTAAAACATACTCGTTATGTTCAAATTATGCTCACATATGTAACGAGTTCACCTACAAACACACAATGTTCGTCCGTACATCAATCGACAGCGCACAGCCTATTCGAACAATGAGATGTGGTTTATTTTTGGATTACTTCTTGTTATTTGCTAATTTAGTGAATGAAATCCACAACGAACAATCAACTACAGTGAACTTGATCTTGAATCTGCATTATAATGCAAACCACATAAACAAATACGAGTACTGCCTATGTTTATTAGATAGGGTCGAACATTGACTAAATACAATTTTTGGGTGTAAAATACTATACGATTCTCAGAATAAACAGTTTGTGACTTAATACAAAGTGGGAATCAAGCTATATACACAGGGCTGTCAGAACTTACAATATTGTCAGGAAAATGGCGAAACTTATAACCGTGTAAACTTTTGTTGAACCTTTTTGTCCTGCAATGTTGGCAGAAAAGTCATAGTCAATAAATTGTAAGACAAACGACGCAACATCGAAATCAATGTAAATGTGTGAAAGTCGCAACTTCGAAACGACGCATACCGGGGTATTAGCGTATTTTACATTTATTCATAGTACGAACAAAAAAGGAAAACTCAAGGATGGCGTAACAGCGATTGCTCAATATTAAGTGTATGTGTGTGTGTATGTGCTATTCTGTCGTCGACGTCGCCGTCTACATTTATTCGAGAAACTTATATTTCTTGAGCGTCGTTGTTATTTTACCTATTATTGTGTTGTATTCGTACGTACAAGGGGCTTAACCATAAGCGTAGGAAGTTTTTTAGCCCCCCCTACAGATATTTCAGCTGGATGTTTTAATTTGATCAACGCCAATCATCTATCAATTTTACTGTTACAAATGCCAGAAATAATATAAATTTTTGCAAATGCTGTAATGAATCTCAAAACTCAAGGGTTTGCAATCAATTTGGATGTAAAGGGTTTTCCAACAAGAGGTGTTAATTTGGTATTCAAAATGCAATTTTTTGAGACAAATTATCGGATGTTTATTTCATAATAAAGAGGAAGGTATGCCTTTAATAATGAAAAACAACATCAACCAAATGGGCACCACGACCAAGCTTACAGGACCATATCCTTTTCATGAAATTTTCCATAACCAAATCGCAAAGTAGTTGCCCTATGACGCTAGGCTGTTGGCGTAGACCTTATCTTTCACGTGGCCCCAAAGGAAGAAGTCGCAAGGTGTTAAAACACAAGATCTCGGTGGCCAATTGTGATCACCTCTTCGAGAGATAACACGGTCCGGAAAGTTTTCCCGTAACAGAGCAATGGTTTCGTTGCTTGTGTGGCACGTAGCGCCGTCTTGTTGAAAGTAAACGTTGTCCAGATCAATACCATCCAACTCCATAAAAAATCATTAATCATCTCTCGATAACGCAATCCATTCACCGTAACTCATTTTCGAAAAAGTAAGGTCCAATCATCATCAGTCAAGATTACTTTTCGATGATTTTCGATTTTTCGAATTTTAATAATTTCAATGCGTTGTTGAATCGTGTATCGTTTCATTTTTGTAATGGCGTAGTTTCTACTTTCAAATGTCAAAGAATAAAAGCTTCAAAAGTGACAGCTACCGAAATACCGGGTGATGCAAAATAACAACTCTTGTTGGTAAACCCTGTATAAGAACGATTCTTAGGCGTCGTAAATTGTTCTGCATCTACTTGCAATGCCAATTCTTATCATACATTTTTTCTGGATTTTTTGTGGACAACTAAAATGGAAAATATTTCAATAATTGAAAGTCTTATAATGGTGCAAATGTAATTTGAGATAAAACATGAACATGACATAAAACCGATTGCGTTTAACTTTTGAATGCATAGATGATAATAGAAGTATCGTGCAAATTGATATGGGATCACTAACTGCAGAAATTATTGTGCTAAAAATATCTTCAAGACTCGTTATGACAATAAGCTAATCAGAGAAAGAAAAGGTTGATAAAAATACAAAAATTGTAGATTCAAAAAAAAGATAGTATAAAAACAAAACCTTTTTAAATATTTATCCAAATGCATGTTGCAACTAAGATCTTCTGGCTGTAAAAGACATCGTTGCGATGCGTCGAATTGAAACATGACTAAGATCTACATCGAAACATCTTATATCGAAAACTATGTAGTAAAATTGTTAGTGAAATTAAAAAATTTGTAAAATTTTAAGACGATTTAGTCATTTCTCCGATTTGACTGCTTAACGCTACAAATTTCAACTGATCGGTCTGAAAATTGATAACTGGGGTCCATGTTTGGTTATAGCCCCCATACAAAAGTCCCTCTAGATTTTAATTTTTAACTCAACAAAAACCACAAATTTCAACGATTCGGGCTGAAATTTGGCAATACGAATTTATTTGTGCCCGAAACAATTCACATGCTATGCATGGTGGAGGTTATATGTACGAGTATAAGATTCGGCATGGCCGAACTTAACGCTTTTACTTGTTTTTTCTTTAAACATTTAAAAGACCGAATTATTCTTATTGCAATATATTAATTTATCATAGAAAGGTTGTAAGAAATTATATTTCAATATGATCTAATTTCCTAATTTTTGCTGACAATTTCATTTGTGAATAATTTTAAACCATAAAAACAAACTTTTATTCTGGGGGCTATAGCCCTCCCCAGCATAAATCCATTGCTACGCCAATGGGCTTAACGAAAAACATAACACAGAAATTTCAAAATATTTCTGACAATATTGATATTTGTTACTAATAATACGGAAATTTGATACTATAATAAATCCTTTTTTAATTTTTTAGTAAAAAATTTTGGGATGGGCCTTTTAGGAGAATTTTTGACTAATTCTAATAAAATACACAACGTAAGTATTATATCGGGTTCGTCAATAAGAAAGTTTTTTTTTTAAATAAAACAAAAAAAAACAAAGTACGTTCGATGCCATTATGTATGGAACTCGATTTCTTTTGCATGGCCACCACGGGCACGCTTGCAGAAGTCCAGACGCTGAACCCAATTTTTGACGGTTCTCAAGCATAAATCGGCCGATACTGCTCCAATTTCACGTTCGATATTCGTACGAAGTTCATCAATCGTCTCAATCAATAGTCAATAGTCAATAGTCTAACGGCGTCAAATCCGAGGCGGCCAATCGACAGGACCATTTCTTGAGATAACACGTTCTCCAAACTTGGTTTCCAATAAATTGATTGTGGCATTCGCTGTGTGGCTTGTGGCGCCGTCCTGTTGGATCCACATGACCTCCAAGTCCATATCATCCAATTGGGGCCAAAAATATTCGGTTATCATTGAACGGTAGCGATTCCCATTTACAGTAACGTGCCGGTCTTGATCATCACGGAAGAAGTACGGCCCAATGACGCCGCCGGCCCATAAACCGCACCACACCGTAATTTTTTCGGGATGGAATGATGACTCATGGAGTACGTGTGGATTGCTGTCTGACCAATAACGCATATTTTGTTTATTGACGAAGCCATTCAGCCAGAAATGAGCCTCATCGCTGAAGATGATTTTTCGATTTTTCGCGCTCTTAACGTTGAGGCCACTGACTCCGAATTTCGGTATTAAATTTTAATAATTTCGACTCGTTGTTGGCTCGTATATCTTTCCATCATGAAATGGCAAACCTTACTGAAGAGAAATGTCAAAAGAGCGGCAAAAAATATGGCGTCGCTTGCTGTCCCTGTCACTCTACTTTTGTAGCGTCCCTGTTGAAAACCTCTTTATTTTAATGATTCGAATCTTTCTATTATTTTTCAATGTTTTCTTATTGTGATATGGTGCAATTTATTGGTATTTCTTTTTCATATAATTATAAATCATACTGTTGGATTTCTTTTTAGAAACATATTCATTATTATAATATTAGATCAAGGAATGAGCTTGATTTGAATATAAATATCGCTCTCTTAATTCAAGAGTGACATAACTCAAAATTGAAAATTATCAAGAAGTGTAACTTAAAGACCGTATAAAAAGATATATAGTTGTGTATATCTACAATATTTCGCAGAGATTAATTTATGGCAAAATTCGTATTACTGCAAGACAACCTCAACAATTAAAAATTTTGAGCTATTTTACTCTTGAAGTGAGTGAGCGATATGTATGTTACCGTGGTGAATGGAATTTACAAATTACAAAATTAAGTGAACATAGAATTTTATGATATACAAAAGTAATATGTAATATTTATTTTGTACATTTTTTATAATAATTACTGTCGGTTCCCATGAAAATTTTTCATGGTGATTGAGCGATTGTATTAAATTATAAAAAATCTTAAAAGTAATTCTTATATGTAAAGGGTTTTCCAACAAGAAGTGTTATTTTGGTATTCAAAGAAACATGCCATTTTTTGAGTGTTTATTCATAATAAATGTTTATTTCATAATAAAGAGGAAGGTATGCCGTTAATATCACCACCCATAAAGGACCATATCTTTTTCATGAAATTTCCCATAACCAAATCGCAAAGGGGCTGCCCTATGTCCTCGATAGCCTCACTAATTCTATCTCTGGGCTGTTGGTGTACACCTTATCTTTCACGTGGCCCCAAAGGAAGAAGGCGCAAGGTGTTAAATCACAAGATCTCGGTGGCCAATTGTGATCACCTCTTCGAGAGATAACACGGTCCGGAAACTTTTCCCGTAACAGAGCTAACAGTCTTGTTGAAAGTAAACGTTGTCCAGATCAATACCATTCAACTCCGACCATAAAAAATCATTAATCATCTCTCGATAGCGCAATCCATTCACCGTAACTGTTGATCCAACCTCATTTCCGAAAAAGTAAAGTCCAATGACCCCGCCGGACCATAAACCGCACCAAACAGTCACACTTTGAGGATGGAGAGGCTTCTCAACAATAACTCTTGGGTTTTCCGAACCCCAGATGCGACAATTTTGCTTGTTGACGTAGCCACCGAGGTGGAAATGGGCCTCATCAGTCAAGATGATTTTTCGATGATTTTCGAATTTTAATAATTTCAATGCGTTGCTGAATTGTTTTTTAGTACCGAAATACCGGGTGATTCAAAATAACACCTCTGGTTGGAAAACCCTGTGTTATATATTGTTTTATTCTCCAGCATAAAAAATAGTAAATTAAAACTTTGGAAAGCCGAAGAGCTATCGTAGTAATTTGTATTAAAGAATCACATTTTCTATGAACTAACTTCTCGATATTTATTTTATAAACTGTATTTAAGTTAATGTATGCATTAAATTAATTACACTGTGCTAGTCCAAAATGGCACAGAAATGAGACCTTATGGATATACCTATTTCGATCATGCTGAATCCAATGGTATTAGCCGTTTTTCAAGGTTAGCTCATGTTTGATTTGACCTCATAGTTTATTGGGAAATCAGAGAGTTTAATTATCTCGGAGGTGATTTTGAAGTGGAAAGCTTCAACAATACATGATTCAGTCAAAAGAACGAAATAAAGGGAACTTTTGGAGAATTATTTCTCTCAAAACCGTCGACCCCACTTCTTACCCCCTTACCAATAAAAATATCAATCAAATCTAATCATTTGTCAAAAATTATACAAATCATCAAAATTTGTAATTGGCGTCGCTTAGAAAAAAATTTTCTCGCGATATGATACTATTAGTTCTTTTTCAACGTTTTTATAAGAACTAACTAGATTTCGAGTTGTTCCATAATTTGTGTTTTTTGTATTCATATCGGAAATATTTATTGATATTAGTTGTTACCCCTCACCTTAGATAGGAGGGTATATATCATTTGCTACGAGCCAAAAATGTAACACATCGAAGGAGTGCCGTAAGACCCTAAGTAAGTTCGGCGGAAATCCGTTTTGGGTCATATTAAGTCATTTGAGCAATGTCCGTCCGTCTGTCTGTCTGCTGGGTGGTGCGCACGATAACTCTCGAAAGGAGCAACCGATTGACTTAAAATTTGGTACGCGGTAATATTTTGCTCTATCTCCGCCTAAGTTCGAAGATGGGCCATAGTGGTTCGCTCCTTCTAGTACCTCCCCCACAAAGGGTTATCTTTTACTGAAATATTGATTCTTTATTACCTTATATACTACTTATTCGAATCTTCTGAAATTTCATATATAGTATTAGTTTAATAGTCACTATTATCTCGAGAAAAATGGGCGAAGTTGCCACGCCTCTTTTGGTACCTCCCACACAAATGGACAATTTTGAACCAAAAGTTAATAGCTTATAACATGCAGTCATTCAATTCATTCATAACATGGCCAGTGCATACAAAGACTTGAAATTTTGTACAGTGTAATGCTTTTATAGTATCTAGCGTCCAGAGAAAAGTGGGCCTTTTTGGCATGCCCCTTTTGGTACCTCCCACACTAATGGATCATTTTGTACCAAATGTTACCAGCTTATAACTTTAATACCAGTGCATACAAATACATGAAATTTTGTACAGTGTAATGCTTTTATAGTACCTAGAGTCTAGAGAAAAGTAGGCGTCATTGGCACGCCCCTTTTGGTACCTCCCACACAAATGGAGCATTTTGAACCAAAAGTAAACAGCTTTTAACTTTCATGCCTGTACTTACTTTAAAGTTATTATAATTGATAATAATTTAATTAAAACAAAAAAAAAATAAATTTACGAATATTTTTTTGGACTCAAGGTGGGGGGATTCATAAGTCGGTTTACCCGACTGAACATTCTTACTTGTTCACCTAAAGTTTTGTAAATTATTCTTCCGTTTGTGTTTATAGAAATTACAAAGCTAATCAACAAAACCTGGTACGAATAAATTATGAAAAATATTAATTTTTCATAAATATATTGAAAGGAGACCCATAGCAATCTTCGAGAGGAATATTTTTCTCAAAGACACCAACTAAAATGTCGATGATTTTTATGACGTTTGACATATGGTATGATTTAATTGCAATTTTTCATGGGTAAGAAGATTTGACGAATGTTTTGTAAAAAATAATTATCCTTTATATCGGTCTATGGACTGAAGCGTGTATTCCGAAGTCATACCAATACAATTTTTTTTATATCAGTACATACTTTGTTATAATCCACCTATACATGTCGCTCCCAAAAAGGCTTTTACAGGGTGGCGCAGAATGAAAGGGTCAAATCGGACCCTTTATTCCTATAGATGCTGTAGTTTACATCCAATCGTTTTGAAATATAGAATGGTAGCGTTCCTTGATCCATGGACTAACATTGCCGAATTTGAAGAAAATCGGTTAAGATTTAGCTATAGCTCCCATATATATGTTTCATCCGATTTGGCTATTATTTAAGTATAAATTGTCCCAAAAGTAGATTTATGTAAACAATTTATACATGAATTACAAAATTTATATTTCAGAGTTATTCAATATTACGAGAGTGGTGTAGGGTATTATATAGTCGGCCCCACTCGACTTTTGCCTTTCCTTAGTGGTTTATTTATGCGTTTTTTAAAAAATACAGTATATTATTGCTGAATTTTGTGCAATATTATCTATATTCTGCTTCGCACATACGTGCTCTTTTTAGCATATTTTCATATATCATATTTTTTTATTTTTTTACGTTGTTCGATTCATAATAAATTCGCTACGTCTCCTTCACAAAATGCTGAAAATACAAAGAAATAATATGAATTAAAAAAGTTATAAAGAATTCAAACCATATAGTTCATTCTGCGCCACCCTGTATAAGCCATAAACACCACATATTCTAAGAAATTTCTAGCTATTTTAAGACATAAGTATCGCATTTGGTGAAGAGTTTGGCTAGGTAAAGAATTTGCGGCCTAAAAATTGCAGCGTTCGTTTTTGTAAATATTTTCCTTCGTTTCAAGATTTTTCAACATTTTTCCAGTAATAAAATTGAATGCAATCCATGGTGTAGGGCATATAAGATTCGGCATGGCCGAACATAACACTTTTACTTGTTTCTTAATAAGTTTAACCTAATATTTATGGGAAATATAAATAGTTTATTTCCACCCAGTCTAATAGACATAAAAAAAGCGCGTTTTACTCTCGTTGTTTATTCAGAGGCGTATGTATGGGCACTGTATTTACGTTGGACTCTTTTTTTATTTGCTCTACTATTATAAAAAGCAATTGTTATTTGATTACCCACAATCGCGGACGGAAGCCAAACCCACACACGTACAGGATTTGTAACCATTGTAACCAGATCCAAAGTAATTGATTGGTACCTGGTTTAATTTTATTATTTCCAGGTTTATTTTCTAATTCATGGAGGTCATTTTTCGACATTCATTCTTAAAACGGGATAAAAATTGACAAAGTCGATACTATAATCCAGTCATGTATTCTGGGATATTTCATGGAATCCCAATTGGGATGCTATATTCAAAACTCCTCTTAACTGGACTTACGGAGAAGTATAGCTGTATTTTAGGAAATAACTGGATTAATGAAAAATTTGCAAATTTATCTAATTTATATGTATACATATTAGGGCGGGTTGATTTGTATGGATGAAAAAAAAAATTAAAAATCGTATAGCAAAAACGTAATCTACATTAAATTCTAAGAAAATTCTCCGAAGAAACCATGGGTCTAAAATCAAAACCTAATCCGCACCTCTCGACTTGAAAATGTTTTACATCTTCTTTCGCTAAAATTATTTTCTTTTTTTGAAATATATTATGTTTTATTATACCCTCACTTTAGTGATACGAGGGTATATATCATTTGCTACGGGCCAAAAGGGCAACACATCGAAGGTGTGACATAAGACCCTAAGTATGTTTGGCGGATATCAGTTTTAGGTCGTTTTTAGTCGAATGAGCAATGTCCGTCCGTCTGTCTGTCTTTGTGCTAGCTGGTGCGCACGATAACTCTCGAAAGGTGTAACCGATTGACTTCAAATTTGGTATGTGGTAATATTTTTTTTCTATGTCCGGCTAAGTTCGAAGATGGGCCGTATTCGTCCTCTCCTTCTAGTACCTCCCCCACAAAGTGTTAATATTAAGTGAATTATTGATTATTTAATAACTTCTATACTACTTATTTGACTCGTCTGATGTTCTACATATAGTATTAGTCACTATAACCTCGAGAAAAATGGGCGAAGTTGCCGCGCCCCTTTTGGTACCTTCCACACAAATGGATCATTTTGCTCCAAAATTTAACAGCTATAAATTTTCAAGTCGAGAGGCGCGGATTAGGATTTTATTTTAGGTACATGGTTTCTTCGGAGAATTTTCTTAGAATTTTATGTAGTTTACGTTTTTGCTATACGATTTAAAAGAAAAAAATCAACCCGCCCTAATACATATTTATTTAAAAAGGGAGTGATGTTAGTTACAACGCTTATAAATCAAGAAGGAATGGATAAATTTCGATGATTCGCACCAAAAAATATACAAAATTCATTTCCCACATAGTTTGTATGGAGCGATTTTATGACGCCATCTTCATGCTAGATGACGTTTATGTTTACGTTACGATGTAACCATTTTTTAAAGATTTTTGAAACTGGGTGGACAGATAGACCAATGTTTAGGATGTGCCATAGGCTACTTTGATTTTCGATTTTCCGCCAAGTGATTTTCGACCACTTGCCCGCTGAGGCTTGTGTTAGAGCTAGAAAGCTGACAATTTGTGCACGTATATACAGGAGTGTTGTATAAACTACAGGCTACCCATGGAGTATTTTTATGCCAGTGGTCACTTCTAGTGCTATCAATATGAGTATTGTTTTGGTGCTATCAGAAGCCTCTTAAAATATACAAAGGTAACACTCAGTAAAGGTGTCATAGAATACCCGAAATCAGACTGCGGTCAGTGTAGCAGCAACCATAACAATTTTCATTATTCCACTGATTTTAATGGTTCTTTAAGAGCTAATAATCTAAAAATGTATACGTATGTAAATACTGACCTCGAAGAATATGCGAAATAACAATTGTCCAGCCAAATGTCAAACAGGACCTAAAACCGCGTATAAAAATTTATAAACCCTTTTCAAAGTATATGACTCACCGTGTTAAGATATCAAACGTTGTCAATTAGGCCAATTTTCAGAACGTGGTGAGTGTAGTAGTGACCAAAGCAATTTTCACTCTTTCCGTACTTTAATAATGCCATAACGATCTATGGACCTACACATATACCTGCATATACCGATCTTCAAGGAAATTTGTCGCTTGAAATCAAGGTGGACACATAAAAAAATGTTTAAAAGTCTCTTCGATATTTCGCTCGCCAATTACAGCGGTAATATATTTAACAAAAAATTACCTTATTTTTGATAATGGTCAATATATACCTGAACAGTTATATCGAAATTTGGAACATACATAGCATATTAAGCATATGTTTGTCCGCCACGCGTTTGGTGACCTCTTGACCACACTTAGTCCATGTAAAAGTATTAATCTGAAAGTTTGCAGAAATACAGGCTTGAATATGCTGTTCACATACACATGATTTGATCTGTGGTCAGTGCAGTAGGAACAGAAACAATTTTCAATCTTTTAAAAGCCACTTAAGTGCTAAGATTCTATAAACTGATATTCAACGATATGTGAAACAATTCCATGTCCTGTTAAGGCTCAAACCCGACACAAATCCGCCGGTTTTTATTTCGTTTTTTCTTTCTACTAAAAGGTGGTCCAAACAAAACGCACGATGTTAGTTGTAAGTAAATCAAAAGTCGTTGCTGATCAGTCGTAGTGAACGGACGTGTTTAGCATAGAGGGGATAGTTAAAATCTATTACGCAGTACCTATTACGCAATCGCAAGAAAATCTGTACAAAGTCTGGACCTATTCATCGTAGTACCTATTCTGGGCTAATACAGACAAAAGAATAATAAATTCGTTGACGGGGATGCCTTCGCGTTCCGATGGAGCGGTGTTCCCCAATCGTCCCATTGTGAAAATTTCCCCCCAGTACTCACAACAGATGGTACGGTGAGGGGAAAACGTAATTTCCGACCTTCAAAACGGAAGCACAATGAGCACCGGATAGCGCTCAGAGTTTTGACGAAGTTGGAGGCTGTTGAGGTTTCGGCTCTTACCGAAATACAAAAATAGTCACTTACCTGGGCTAAAGGCATCATAGATGCTTCTAAGGCCAATCAGCAGGCTGAAAGAGCCACAAATTCAGCTGTGTTAACGGCGAATAAAGTCAAAAGAATCAGATCACCTGATGAACCCCTGCCTTCGAAAAAGGCAAGAGGCCCTAATGTCACCATCAACATGACACTCACCAAGCCCTGCAATGAAGTGGCGAAGGAGAGTCTAGTGATGACCGTTATAGACAGAAGTAGTGAGGATGGATCCATCCTCAAGGACAAATGGAGCCATGTTCTATCATCCATTATGGCTCATTACCTCGATGTCCGAAGGGAAATGCCGGGCAAACCTCCAATCTGCAACGATGCAGGATGGCATCAGGGGAGAGTAACGCTCTTATATTTCGGTGATACCCGATCACTAGAACTGTATAAGGCTGCACTGAATCGAGCGGGTGAGGTGTGGCCGGGTGCACAGTTGGATGTTTACGAAAAAAACAACATCCCTAGTCACCCTAGAGCCATCACCTGGGTTACAGAGGAGCCCTCCAACCCGGCTGACATATTAGAAATAATAAAAGATTCCAATCCTGGTCTGCCCGCCCATAATTGGAGAGTCAGCAAGGTGGGTGAGGGGGATGGTAAAAAGCGGCAGGTCAATTCGATCCTTAACGCTGAATCCACCTCCCATATACATACAAAGTGCAAGTGCAACCCTACAATATGGCTTCGAGACTATAGTCGTGAAGGCATACAAGCAGGATATAGCTCCCACTGCCGAAGGTGAGTCGTCGTCCGTGGTTGATACAAGGCTTTCTGGAAGTGCGGAGGTCCACACGACCATTACTTCTTGTGACTCTAACTCTAACAGAAGATATTTAACATCATTCTCTGAGGATGAAAACACTTCTTCGGATACTGAGGGGCTGAGGGAAGTCTCCGGACTCTATGACGCATCTGGCGGGGACAAGCTCCCTGGTGATACGGACGAAGAGTTCGATAACACCCTTGTCGGGGTGGATGTCAATCTGTCGATTACCAAAGAATTCTACAGATTAACCTCCATCACGCTAAAGCAGGGAAGTAGTAGAAGAAGCAACGTCTGACGAGCTTGAGCTGATTAATGGCGAAGACACGAACGCTCATCATACTATCTGGGGTAGTACGGATATAAACAATAGGGGTGATTCGCTCCTTGACCTTATTCTAACTAATATCGTAACTATTTGTAACATTGGCAATAAACCGACCTTTTACAATTAAATACAGACAAGAAGTTCTAGACGTAACGTTCGCTACTGACCACTCATTTTCAGATCACCATTATATAGAGTTCAAACTCGCTGAAAAAGCGCCTAAACCTGCTGTCCACAGAAATGTGAGAAAGACAAAGTGGCACCTGTATGAAAAGAATTTTAAATTTTTACTCTAAACTTCTTTTTGAACCAAATGGCAAAGCCGGTCTGGATAGCCTGGTCGAGCATATCACCACATCATTCAATCGTTCCCTTGAAGAAGCCTGCCCAAAAACAAGTACGAGGGTAAAACAAAACAAAACTCAATGGTGGACTTCTGAGCTAACGGCAAGGAAAAAGACCTGCAACAAGCTATTCAACAAGGCGAAAGCTACTGGAGTAGATTTCGCCTTCTATAAGAAGGAGCTTAGGAAGGTGCAAAGACGCTCTTGGTATTCCTTCTGTGGCGAAGTGGAAAAGGTCGCCGACGCCGCAAGGCTGAGGAAGGTACTATCCACTTCTCCTTGTACAGTGGGGTATTTGCAGGATGAGGCAAACAACTGGACAAAAACAGCGAGCAATCGCTAAGTGTACTTCTCGGAACTCATCAACAGAGACCGAGGATCCAAAGGACCAACAAGAGTGCGAGTGGACTGTGAGCGTCGCTAGCTTGTTGACTGAGAGATCTAGAATAAGCTGGGCTATAAACAGCTTTGAGCCCTTCAAGTCACCTGGACCAGACGGCATTACTCTAGCAGAAATGCAGAAAATGTTAAAGTACATTATCCCCTGGCTGCAGAAAATTTATGTAGGCTTTAATACATCCCGAATCGATAGAGGGATACCAAAGTGGTATTCATACCCAAAGCAGGGATGATATCGCACACTAGGCCAAAAGATTTCAGACCAATTAGCCTATCCTCTTTCCTATTGAAAGGTCTGGAAAGACTTTTAGATTATTTCATTAGGCAAAACCTGAATACAAAACTCCTGTCGGGGAACCAACATGCTTACAATAAGGGAAAGTCTGCAGAATCAGCCCTGCACGAACTTGTGAGCACTATCGAATCGTCCATACATTTCAAAGAATTAACCTTGGTGGCGTTTCTTGACATAGAAGGGGCTTTTAACAAGATACACCCAGATGCGGTAATCGCGGCATTGTCTCATCTAAAGGTGAACTCTAGCTTGATTAGACTAATTCAAAGACTACTCAACAGAAGACGCATAACACCATGTCTTGGGTCCACAACTTTAAGAAGGTTTGTAAACAGAGGGACCCACAAGGAGGAGTACTGTCTCCACTAATTTGGAACCTAGCGGTGAATGAAATCCTGCTAGATCTAGAACGACCTGGTAATCGCACTGAGTGGCAAATTCGAAAACATTTAAGAAGGTTTGTAAACAGAGGGACCCACAAGGAGGAGTACTGTCTCCACTAATTTGGAACCTAGCGGTGAATGAAATCCTGCTAGATCTAGAACGACCTGGTAATCGCACTGAGTGGCAAATTCGAAAACATCCTCCGAGATATTCTACAGGTGGCTCTGAAAAAGTTGGCTAGATGGGCCAGAAGCAGCGGTTTGGGTGTTAACCCAAACAAGACAGAATTGGTTCTCTTTACTAGGATGAATAATGTCCCGTCTGGACCCTCCTCCTCGGATAAGTGGAACTGATCTAGTCTTTTCTGAAAGTGCAAAATTTTTGGGAATAATTTTGGATTGGAAACTGTCATTCAGACTAAACGTTCTGGAACGTGTAAAGAAGGCCAACATCGCCCTATATTCCTGCAGGAAGGCTGTAGGGCCGCGGTGGGGCTTCTCTCGTAAAATTGTCTATTGGATATATACTCGTATAGCAGTGGTTCGTGCAATACTGTTATACGGCATTGTGTTATGGTGGACGGTAACTGAGAAACTAACCAGAACTGCCTGCCTGTGCATAAGCGGAGCATTAAGGACTACATCGACTGAGTCTCTACAAGCCCTTCTCCATATACTGCCGATTAATGTTGTGGCGAGAGAAGTTGCAACCAAAGCGGTACTAAGATTAAACTGCCTATCAATGTGGAGGTACAAGAACTGCGGTCACATGAGGATATCAAAGTGTAGTGCTATGGTAACCGACCGAGTGGACTATACATCAAAGGTGCGCACCTTTGAGAGGAACTACATCACTATGATACCAGCCAGGGATGAATGGGATGGCAGAATACCCGGAAATAGAAACCATCTCCTCTTCTATATGGATGGTTCGAAGCTTGATGAAAAGGTTGGCTTCGGAGTACACTGTGAAGAACTTAATTCGGATATAGCTCACAGACTACCAGATACATGCAGTGTCTATCAAGCCGAAATAATGGCAATATGGGAAGTCGCCAAGTGGCTGAGTCGGAACATAGTAACCAACACTGGCGTTGTCATTTGGTGGCCACATCCCTAAATTCACAAATAGCCCTCGACTGCCGCAGATCTCTCAACGAGATGGCTGAACAGTTTAATATACACCTCATATGGGGCATAGGGATATCCCGCGGAACTGCAAAGCCGATGAACTTGCTAGGATAGAGACGACTTTACAAATTCTCGAAGAAATTGCATATATTGGTGCGCCACTATCCACGTGCAAGGCTTAGACAATCAGGCAGTCCAACGAAAGATGGACACAAATCGGCACCTGTAGGGTAGCTAGACAAATCTGGCCAAGGTATGACCTGAGAAGGTCAAAATATCTCCTAGCACTAGAAAGGAAAAGATTGTCTACGTTAGTATCAGTTCTGACGGGACACTGCCTGATCGGCGAACATGTCAGAAAATTGGGTATTAACTGCAACGACTTCTGCAGAAGCTGTGGAGATGAGGAAGAAGTGGAGAGCATTGAGCACTTGCTACGACTGTCCCGCTTTGAGAAAACGACGACTGGACCTGGTAGGGTCTGCCTTGCTAGGCAGCCTAACAGATCTTCCCAGTACCAATATTAGTGCTATCGATACATTTGTATATCAAAAAGGTTGGTTTCGATGAAGGGCATTTTAGCCCGTGGTACCACTAGGGACCTAAACTGGTCTATGTGAGCTGAAGAAAAAAAGAAAACGGCTGCCACCATAACCTAACCTACCCGACTGAACTCTCTTACATGTTTTACCTTTCCGAAAAATGATTATGGTAACACTGCTTGTGGTACCTCCCACACGAAATGGCCAAATCATACCAAAATTGAATAGTCCATAACGTTGATATGCCAGAGAGAATAAACCCTTACAATTCACCACAGTAAAAAATAGGTGCATTTGTTTAACCCCTTCTGGTACCTCCCACACAAATTGACAGATAAATTCGTGTAATAGTCCATATTACATTACTCACAAATTAAGGGTATACATTAGTCGGTTTACCCGACTGAAATGTTCTTACTTGTTTTTTATCGCTTTTGCTTGTTGTCAATTTAAATTTTGTTTTTGCGTTTAAATATATTTCTTGCTTGAAAATACGAGAAATGTAGCTTTTCTGTGGACCAACAAATTTTTCATTTGTTTTCTTTCCATGAAATGAATGACCCTGAGTAACCTAACATCGTATTAACTACAAATGCGTACTTTTTTCCAATTTTGCTATTGCACGTGTTAAAATTGCTCACTCTATATGCCTTGTTAATTGCTCTTATAATCCATACGCCTGCGCGGATTGCTGCCTTTGGGTCTGTCTGCCTACCTTCATACCTACTAGTTAAGAGAAGATAGTCCGCTTTTCTGTCCAGGTGATTAACACAATTTATCAAAGAAGAAAATTACAAACAACATTTCATTTTCTAGCCTAAACAAGTCCAACCCTTTTTGTGGGGAGAAACCAAATGGGTAGGCAGGCGCTTCCTTTTCTTTTGATGGTCTTGAACTTTAATAATGAACATTTTTCAGGTTTTAAGCCTGTGGCGCTAACAATTTTCATTTCAAGTTTTCTCTGTGTTTCAGATTTCATTCTATAGTGGGCTCTGGTTTTAGGTGCTTAAGTGTTTGAACCTTATCTCACGTCTCTCCCCTCCTGGCGTGGACGCTTCACCATTTGACAAGCGTCACTGTGCTTCCTCTGCGCCTTTGGCTGGTGTGGTGGTTTCGGCTGACTGTATGTATGGCTCGCTATCTGTTCTTAGAGTCTGTGTTCGTCATTAATAAGAAAAACATCACTTTATCAATTTCAGTTAAGGCCCACGCCTTCAAATCTATTTCTTTATTACATCTCATCATTTAAAATGATTTTGAAAGCGTTTTTTTCTGTTTCTTGCAGATTGTTCTTCATTTTTTCCAATTTATTGTGGCGGTAAGTACGACATGAATTTATATTTGGTACCAATTAATATTGAACTGCTTTTCTAAGGTTTGATTTATGAATTGAAGTGGAGTTAAGTGATCTACATAAAATACGTAATGGTGAAACGAATTTAGATTAGTTATGGGAAAGGAAACCAATTTTTGTATACGTCGGCGGAAATTTGAGAAAATTAGTTATTAACATTGACTTTGACTTTGAATGGAGTTTATAGACTTTCATATGGACCAAAATTAAGACAACTGCAATGTGTATTTCCGGCAACTGAAATTTCTTTTGTTTTTTAATATCACTGTGTGTACACAAAAAAGTATACTCGATGAAAATAAAGTTCTCCGCATAATTTTGACCCGCTAATTCGAATGGTATTAACCGTTTTCTTGTGACATCGCTTTCTCGATATAGGGGGATTTAGCCACAAATTTTGTTGGGTAAACAAAGATGTTATTCAATTCAAACAAAATTTTAGTATAGAAAACTTCGAAATATATGTTCCATGTCAAAGAATGAATGAAAGGAGACACGAGAAGTATTTCTCCCAAATTTTATAATGATCGGCAGTAAAGTACAACTTCTATATAGCTTTGATACCAAATCGGGATGAACATTTATACGGGGGCTTTATGGAAATCTGAGTCGGTTTGGCAGTAATCATTCATGTTTTAAGAACCTTCTTTCTGCCGAATTTCGAACTAATCGGATATAAAATACAGTTTCTACAGCGCTTACATATCAATTCGCGAGTAGCATATAATTTATACAGCTCTTTGATGTCACACCGAGAGGAACATAAATATGGAGGCTATATCTAAATCTGATAAGTCTTCCTTCTGATATACTCGGTCTTATAGCTCTAAAAAGACGCTAAGGAGACGCAGATACAGAATACATGACTACCAGATACAGAATACATGACTACCAGGAATCCGTCACGTTTGGGGGCGGTGATAAGGAATCTGGACAAAATAATAAAAAATCACATACGCATATGTGAGGAACAACATTACCTGCAAATTCTTGAGAAGATCTCTCCGGACCAGAACATGTTCCGAAAGGTTAAAGCTCTTGGTGGTGTCCAATCAAGACACAAGATTGGCCTTGTGATCCTGGATTTTGAGAAGGCCTTCGACAGCGCATGGCAGGAAGGCATAAGGCCCAACTATAATATGCATAAGCTAGCTTAAGCAACTGTGCGAATGCATGAAATCGTATGTGCCAAACTATAATGTACTTAAGTGAACTTTTCGTTAAGTTCTCTCAGCTCTCTCTCAGTACCCATTTGCTTAAGCACGGTGCGAAACTGAACGCACATTCCGTACGGAATTACTTAAGTTAGCTTATGCATATTATAGTTGGGCCTATAGTGCTGAGAAAGGCAGGACACATACGGTTTTGATAACTCCATCACCAGAATTACGTATAACTACCTGCAGGCAGTTAATGTTCAGTGTCTCTAGATAATGCGAGGTCAACAACGCACGTGATGACGACTGGTGTCCACAGGGCTCTGTGCTGGGACCAGTCCTGTATAATTTATTTATGGCCGATATGGCCCAGGGAAAGGACGGCCGAGCGTAGACGGGACCGGTATCTGGATGCCCTAGCCGAATATTTCTCTAAATGGAGATTGAGACTGAATATTGATAAATGCTCCATAATATTTAAAGGCGATACAATTATATGGAAACGCCCGCAAATATGTCCCTACAGTGAAGATTAGAGGTCAGGTATTCAGGAATGCCGATATCCTCAAATACTTGGGAGTGATTTTCCAAGAGAACATGAAGTTCACGAGGCATGTGGACTGTGCGTTGAAAAAGGGAGTGGCATACTTCAGGCTGTACCAACAAATGTTGTCAAAGAGAAATGGCCTGAGTAAACGGGTGAAGAGGTCCTGTGCAAGCAAGTGTTCAGGCCCACCATCGCATATGCGTTGCCGGTGTGGTACGACGGGTATTGGATCCTGTCACAATGCCTTGGCCTGAGGACGACTAGGACGGAGGCAGGCCGATACATCAGTCCCTCATGTAGGAAGATTTACGATGAAAGTGAGATGGGTCGAATTGACGTAATACCCCTCACACCCGAACAGACTAGTGAAGGAGTCAGTTATGACCCGCGACGAATTCCGGCGTCTCTTTGAGTCTGGCGGTTATCTGTCGCCGATGTGCCTTCGTTATCTGATCGATGAGGGAGTAGTATATAGTCTCGACGGAAGGTTACTCTTCTACCACAGAAGGTATCATACATACGGCTTTGGGAACCCGGTGTACAATGTGTCTCAGTGACACCTTGTGTTTTGTGCGTTTGTTGTTGTTAGTTTAAAGTAGATATAGTAAAAGATATTTGTATAGAGTGCTCGATATAGTATCGATTTATGTATATAGATGGTATGAATAGGCAGGGCTGGGCTGCCGGTTACTTAGTTATAAGTTTTTAAGTATATATTCTAGATTTATAAGTTATGCTTAGGAAGATTACCACTAGGTTAAGTTAAAATGTCTTTATACTTGGAATACTACCGATTTGGGTGAATAAATATGGAACTGAAGCCAAATCTGAACCAAAAAAGTTATATTTGCAAAATTTCATCGTGATCAGACAATAATTGCGACCTGAACTTTGAATACAAGAAAAACCACTCGGCCGCGATTAAAGTGTATTGTGGAGACCGACAGAGATTTTTTCCAGGGAACATTTTTGTTGAATACAATACCCACAAAATCCATCGATTTTTATGCCTTTGATATATCATTATATTTGGTGAGAGTTTTTCAGGGGCAAGGTGATGAGAGGGGTAATCGGGAGTTTTGAGAGAAATACTTCTTGAAGTGTCTCCTTTATTTTGTTCTTTGACATGGTTTGCATTTACTAAATCCTTTGTTTACCCCTCAAACCTTGTGGCTAATTATCTCGAAAACGCTATGTCACAGCAAAAGCTGTTAATGCCATTCGATAAGGGTAAGTTGTTTTCAACGATCATGCTGTTTTAAGGTGCATTTTGCACACATAGTGTTTTAGTTTGAGAAACATAATTTTCAGTTTAGTCAACTTCGTTAACAGGATTTTTTTTCTATTTTTCTATTCTTTCTGAAATCCAAACCAACCCTATGTATGAGTCAGTACAGTAACACATGAAAGCACATTGCCTGTGAGAATGCGAACATTATTAAAATTAAATTGTCAAATATAAATTTCATTCAACTTCTGTTTTAATCGTCGAAACTGGTTTATTTTGTCAGATTTTATTCTACGTTTATTTAGGGGTAAATTCTTCTAGTCTTCACTTATAACCGACAATACAAACCACAATAAGTAAACTCTTCAGAAGCCAATCAATCTAACTCCAGTTTCTGAAAATATTGATGATTCATTGTCTTCTTAAATCATTGATTTGAAATTCGAGCAAATTGTAAAAACGTGAAATTTCATTATACACCCAAACGAATTTTGAGTAAAAATAAAACTGATAAGAGTTCAGAAATGGATGAATGGATCAAAAATAATGAATAATAAGATATGTCATCCCGGAGCGAGTAAGTTATCAGATACGAACGAATAAAAATTTCAACGAGTAGGACTTCAAAGAGTGAGGTTTTTCGCGGATTTCGGACCGATTTTCCCGAATTTTTTGTAATTGTCACAATTAAAAAATTAATATCAATCGATTAGTGCAAAAAAAAGTTGAAATTACCTTCGCGGAAAAGTGTTTTTTCGCGTGTGACATTTCATTCCTATTCTCCGTAACTGATAGATTTTGACAGTTCCCGGGATGACTTATCTTCATAATTTATAATTTTTGGAATGGATGATATAATTATTTTACAATAAAGCTTAATGCAAAATAATACATAAATCAAAACAAACAATAAATAGTACGATACATTCCTTGGACGAAATATGAGATATTGAATTTGGATGATTTTTTTAAATTTGACAAACTTCATCGCCGTTACGGGTTGCCAGGGAATGATACGATTAAATTGAATTTTTTGCACAGATCCTTTTTGTTGCCTTTGAAAAAATTAACGTATTATTCTTCCAGATACGGGCAATCTATTAAATAATTGTTGGATCCCTTAGTGAACAGTGGCTGTGCTTATGTTGATTAGCTCAGTTTCCGCGGTCCCAATGCGATGGTGTGTTTCTTTCTGTCCACTTTAAATAATATTGGAGAACCATATCACAACAAATCAGTTGTGAATCCATAAAGGCCTAATAATATAGCTACATATCAAAAATATATTAATACAAGCATTTAAGTAAATGGCCTTGCCCGGGTTGTCTTTAAACACCGTTATCCAAACAACTTCAATTAAAGACAACAAAATTCTAGTATGAAAATCCTTAGCTCTGATTACCACAAAAGTTGATTTTTTACTATTTCTTATTATACTTAAGTAGTTGTACTCGTACATATATATTTATATTTTGTAGGACTAAAAGCCGACTTGTCACAGAATAAGAATTTTAAGTGCCCATTAAGTCTCAAATTTTATTTGATCGGTGCGACCATAACCCGAAAAATTTAGGCATTTGTAACAGATGTTTTATTTTTAAAATTGTTGGCTCACAACAGGTCAAGAGGTCGCAAAACGCGTCTGGGCAAATCCAACTGTTTATTATTCTATTGCATATTTCATACAATCACTTTAATTATTTTAGTACATTTAGGCCCAGGCTGGACATAAGATTTGATTTCACATATCCTTGAAGATAAGTGAGTTTTGAAAATTATTTTAGCCACTACTACACTGACCACAGTTTAAATCGTGTGAATTTGAATAGCATGTACTCGTATTATTACTTATGCGGTCATTGGCCAAGAGGTCACCAAACATTTGGCGGGAAAATAATGCTTAATATGCTATGTATGTTCCAAATTTCCATATATCTGATCAGTGATGAAAATAATTCAAAACCTGATCACGTGCATATACATGTACAGATACACATATATACGTTAAAGAATTTTAAAATGCAGTTAAAGAATAAAAATTGCTGGTCACTGCTAAACTAACCACAAAAAAGCCAAAAATCGACAATGTGGATAGTCCGTAGGTTATACAAAACTCGAGTCTATACATAAGCAAAATTTCTAGCTTTCTACCTCTTATAGGAGCCGCAACGGTCAAGTGGTCAAAAGTCGCTTGGTGTTAAATCGCATCAGTTGGAGATCAGTATATACACGCTGAAAAAAATCGAATCGACAATATACTACAGATTGTCCCAAACATATTCTGCTACAAATACATATATGTTTAGAGTACACTCTAAACATATATGTATTTGACACACACAAATACTATACTCGTATGTTTCGGAGGATATTGTTTTAAACAATATAATGTTCCCATCTTTTTTTTATGTATTTGGAACTAATATTTCCGAAACAAAGATTAATTTTTATTTATTTATTTTGGCAATGTATCAATGCCTTAATTTAAAGGCCAGTTTTCTGTTTTTCAGAAGTTTTAAAATGTTTACAAATAAAATTTAATAAAATATATTTTATTTGCGAATGTTATATTTTTTTTCCAATATATTAAGTTCCAAAGAAAAATTCTTGATTTTCAAAAAAAAATTATTCGTTAACAAATATATAATATTTAAAAAATTTATTTCCAAATATATTTTCTTTCAATTCAAACATATCCAAAATGGCGATTTTCCCCCGTATACACATAAGTTAGTAGGATCATAGTTGATAAGGGACTTTTAAGTACAAAAAGAGTGAAAATTGCTTTGGTCACTGCTACACTGACCACAGACTGAGAATTGACCGAATTGTCAACGTTAAATATGTTACCACAGTAATGGTGAGCGATAGATTGTGAAAAGACGTTAGACATTTTAACACGCTGTGTTATGACCAGTTTGACCTCAAACTGGACACCAAATATTTGTTTTCGCATCTCCTTTGAGGTCAGTATGCACTTATACATTTTTAGATTATTAGTTCTTAGGGAAAGTATAAAAGCAACGAAATAATGAACTTTTTTGGTCACTGCTACACTGACCATAATGTGAGAATTGAAAATTATTTTTCGCATATATATATTATTTGTCGTGTATAGTACTTCATATTTAAAGTTTAACATTTTCTATATTAAGAGGCTTCTGAAATAACAAAAATAATACAAAATTTTTTGACACCGCTAGAACTGACCACTGGCAAAAAAAAGCTGCATAAGTAGACAGTGGTTTATGCAACACTCCTGTCTATGCAAGTGCAAAATTTCAGCTTTGTAGCTCTAACAGGAGCCTCAGCGGTCAAGTGGTCGAAAATCACTTGCGGGAAATTGCAAACCAAGGAGCCTATTTTAATTTCTGGGTTTTGGTCTATCTGTTCACCAAGTTTCAAGAAAATCGGTTCCGCTGCTTAGGCGTGATCCGGGACATCAGAATTCTTTTTAGAGGTATGGTTCCTTCGGCAAAGTTTCTTATTTTGATCCCTAGAATACGATTTTCACTGAGCAATGGCGACTTTTTTTGCCTCCCCACAAATCGACCCGGTCTAGTACATATGGACCATTTTTTATAAAAAATATTGAGGAAAAAAATTAAATAGATTCAGAGATATCTCAATTGATATTTTTAATTTCCGTGAAAAGTGACCGAAATAAACTGTTTTAGATAAAATTAGAATTTTTTATAAAAATTACGCGGAAAAAGCTTCAAGAAATTATATTTTCTATTTTTAAATTCTTATGCGTTTTAGCATTAAAATTAACTTAAAAAAACCATTACACATAATTGTTTCTCATTTTTAACATTTCACAAAATTGTTACCATTTGTGTGAGAGGTACTAGAAGGGTCGTGGCAATAACGCCCAATTTGTACTGGACTGTAGGTACTATAAAAACATTACACTGCACAAAATTTAAAGTTTTGTATGCACTGGTAATAATGATATAAGTTGTTAATTTTTTGTACCAATTGGTCACATTGTGTAAAATGATTACTATGTATGAAATTTTACAGAATTCCCATGAGTAGTATAGAAGTTATAAGAGTTTTAACATGCCCAAAAATGTTAACCATTTGTGGGGGAGGTACCACAAAGAGTAGGCCAATATGGTTGTCCATCAAACATAAACTCGGTTTGAATAAAATATTACCACGTACGAAATTTTAAGTCATTCTGTCACTTCTTTCCAGGGTTATCGTTAGCACTTTTCAGGATAATCCAGTATTAAGGACATTTTCGTCCTTTTGATGCCCTTAATACACAAAAATTGGATACCTAATTTATAATGAGAGAGGATGTTAAAATCTTTCAAACGGCACTTACAGTATCGGACTAACTTCATACTTTTGTTCAATCGTCAAAATCTGAAAACTATCAATGATATATTCCAAATATTTTGAAGAAAATGCATCAATTTACCAAAAAAAATGGCAATTTGGCTGCTTAAATTATTTGAAATTAAAAATTTGTTTCACAAAAAAACAAAAAGGTTTAAAATTCGCACGACAAAACATATTGGACTAAGCATTTCTATTAAGATTTTGTGGAAAACCATTTATTATCAAGGACGGCGTAGCTCCTTTTTGCATGGAATCAATAAGATTTCTTGGCGTTCTAAGCATCTGCAATAGCCTAAAATAGCTTATTGTTATCTCCACCTATGCTTTCTCGATTTATCTCTTTTTTGAGAATTTCCCAGTAATTTTCCATGGGATTCAAGTCTACGGTTGAGCTGGTCACTCCATAACGTCAACCCCTTCCTTTCTAACTCAATCATTGAATCATTTCGCGGTTCATAATTCCGTTTATTGTATAGAGGGGTCCAACCACGTTACCGAAAAGCTTCCGCAGACCATGACATTGCCGCCTCCATGATTTACAGACTGTTTATAGTATATAGGGTCCAATATTTTATTAACTAAAGGGTGGTTAACTTGTAAGGGCCGATGTTGAATGTGAACCACACCTAAACTTCAAGTTTTTTACCGCATTTCATTTGACATTTCTCAATTTCAGACTAACTCAATTTGAACCATGGAAAGATACACAATCGAGCAACGCGTTAAAGAGCGTTAAAGCCTTTTACGAAAATGGGCGTTCAAATCAAAATGCATTTCGTGCACTTCGTGATGTTTTTTTATCAGCATAATCAACCAAATGTGTCCACAATCGGGAGAATTGTGCTCAAATTTCAGCAAACAAGGTCTGTAGGAGATGTGAAAACTCCTGTGCATGCTCGCCTAGTTCGTTAGGTGCGGCTTATGGGCTGGCGACGTCATCGGCCCTTACTTCTTCTAAATGAGGCCGGTCAGGCAGTTACTGTGAATGGCGTTCGCTATCGTGGATGGTAACGAACTTGTTATGGCCCGAATTTGAAGATATGGATGTGGACAATATGTGGTTTCAACAGGACGGTGCGACTTGCCACACAGCTAACGAAACAATGGCTCTTTTGCGCAACAAATTCAATGGCCGTGTTATCTCACGTCGTGGCGATGTCGATTGGCCGCCAAGATCATGTGATTTGACACCGTTGGTCTTCTTTCTGTGGGGTTATTTGAAAGAAAAGTTGTACGTCGATAAGCCAGCAACAATTCAGGAGACCTCAATTATGTTTCAGCGTCATCATCGCTCCTCCGGTCCTTCAAATTTAACCACCCTTTAGTATATACTGTGTATCATTCAAATCTGACATTACGTTTAAAAGTTATATCGGCTTCAAAATAGCTAAATTTGTAAAAAAAATGTTTAGATGACCAATTTGGGACCCTATAAAATCTAAACTGCTTTGAATTTGGTCAGAATTCCATATTGTCTTGTAGTATACGCGTACAAAATTTCATCCAAATCTAAAGTCATGAATATTCAGAGTGGGATGGTTTCGTTTGGAATTACCCCATACTTTCCATATATTTAGGGACTTTTATTGGATGATTTTTTAAATCATCCATTTTTGTGTCATGATTTTTTCAAAATAGTATTGGCATATCCTTCTAAAATTTCTTCAATGAGTTTTTAAATTTTTTGCATATTTTTCTCCGGGTGGGCGTACTTTTTATACCACACTGTGGTACATGGTATTATGACTTTGTGCATTTGTTTGTAACACCCAAAAGGAGAAGAGATAGACCCATTGTTTATTATACCGATCGACTTGTAATCACTTTCTGAGTCGATTTAGCTATGTCCGTCTGTCTGTCCGTCTGTAGACGTATTCTTGTAATCAAAGTACAGGTCGATCCCTATTGAATTTGGTTAAAATCGGTTCAGATTTACATATAGCTCCCATATATATGTACCTCCGATTTGGCATATATGCAACATTTTGTAACCGATTTGTACAAAAATTGACAGAGAGTAGTCACGTGATACACTTAGATACAATACAAAATTTGGGGGAAATCGGTTCAGATTTATATATAGCCCCCATATATATGTTGCACCCGATTTGACATGTAAGCGCTGTAGAAACTGTATTTTATATCCAATCAGTACGAAATTCGGCAGAAAGATGTTTTTATTACATGAAGGAATACTGCCAAATTCGGAGAAAATCGGTTCAGATTTAGATATAGCCCCCATATATATGTTACCCCCGATTTAAAATTCAATAGCTGTAGAAACTGTATTATATATCCGATCATAGCGAAATTCGGCAGAAAGAGGTTTCTTATTACACGAAGGAATACTGCCAAATTTGGAGAAAATCGGTTCAGATTTAGATATAGCCCCCATATATATGTTAGCACCGATTTGACATTCAAGCGCTGTAGAGACTGTATTTTATATCCCATCAGTACGAAATTCGACAGAAAGAGGTTTTTATTTTACATGAATGAGTATTCAGGGAAAATCGATTCAGATTTATATATAAGCTCCATATATATGTTCCTCCTGATTTGGTTACAAAGCGCTATAGAAGTTGTACTTTACTTCCGATCATTACAAAATTCTCCAGAAAGATTTTTCTCAATTTAGGAACGAATATTGCTTAATTTAGCGATTATCGGTTCAGAATTAGATATATCCGCATATATATGTTCTTACCCATTTACAAATTATTTCAAATTATTATCGCAATAACCCTTATCGCATTGTTAGGGAGGTGTAGGGTATTATATAGTCGGCCCGCCCGACTTTCTGCCTTTCCTTAATGGTTTCTTTTGCCTAAGAGTTTGATATCAATCACCCATATTTAGTGCTGAGGCCTCTACTTATTATGTTTCTTTATATTCCTAGATGTAGTCATAGTCGTCGGTGTTTTAGCTCTGGGCAAGACTTGACATATGCATATTTGCATATTTTTTGCATATCAGAAATATGCAAAAAAAATGAAAAATATGTACCTGATTTTCGATTTCTTTTTCTTTGAAACGGATTTTGGTACCATCAGAATTGTTCTATCAATCATATAATCCGATGTCTAGTGATTTATAAACAAAGCATATTGAAAATCAAACCCCCCGTTATAAGCAAATCGCATCCAGTAAATTGCTTTTAAGCTATTAAAGCAAATGGTTTAAGCTGACGTTTGAGCAAAAAAAATAAAAATTAAAATATAGTTTATATTGCCAAAAAAAAACGTTATAGTTTCGCAAAAAAAATTCACAAAAAACTTATTTTTATGAATTTTTTATTGGATTCACTCAGGGCAAAATTTTCTAAATACAATAAGTAATTTGTTATATGGATGGGAAAAGAGCCTTTTGGCAAAATTATAAAAATCAAGACCCTCCCACTCGGACACTCCTCAACAGAGAATGAAGCCGAAGCAAAATTGGCGGCGTCATTGAAAATTATAGATCGGCGGCGGCGGCTTGATGGCTTAGCCGACATTAAATTGACATACGGCGGCTCTTTGATAGTCATTTTTACATTTAAATTAATAGTTGAAAAGTTAAGCTCTGGTATATATTCATAAATAATGGATGTTTTTAAGTAAATTGTAAGATATTGTGAAGTGAAACAAGTAACAGCGTTATGTTCGCCCATGCCGAATCTTATTTACCCTCGAGCATGAATTGCATTCAATTCTATTACTGAAAGATTTTTGGATATGAAGAAAGTCATGGAACAATCTTTTTGTTTCAGCAATTTATTGAAAAAACGAACGCTACAGTTTTTAGCCAAATTTTAGGCCTCTTTAGCCAAACTCTTAATCTGAAAAAATGGTATTTATGACTTAAATTAGCACATTTGAGAGCTACGTCTACACGGGGACTACAACAAAACATAAACTGAATTCTTGTCAAAATATAACTAGAATACAATCTGAAAAGATTCAGCAAAATTGCTTTAAATATGTGGTGTTTATGGCTTAAGCAACCCTTTGGGGAGCGACATCTATAGGTGGAATATAACAAGATATGAACAGATTTAAAAAAGTTTTACTGTGATGAATTTTTGCCTAAGTAAAATAAAAACTGCAAGGATTCAGTTAAAATCTTAACATATGTGGTATTTATGGCTTAAATACCTATATTTTGGAGCGGCCTCTATAGGGTGACTATAACAAAATATGAAATATGAACGTACAATTTTTGTTGTGATGAATTTTTGTCATAATAAAATACAAACTGCAAAGTTTCAGCTAAATTGCTTTAAAAATTTGGTATCTATAGCTCGAAAACCATAATTTGGAGCGACCTCTATAGGGGAGCTATATCAATGACCAATATGGCCCATTTGCAATCCAAAACGACCTGCAACTAAAAGAAGAATTTATACCAAATTTGATTAACCTAGCTGTACAATTTGGTAGTAGTCTGCGGGAAGTGGACTGTAAACCTTATTTTTTCGAGAACTCCCAGAATTGTAATGTACAGAGAAGGAAAGAAAGACAAAGTTTCGTTTGTATCAGTTCAAGGAACAGAGTTTATTGGTGACAGGTCTTCTTACCGCTCTTGATGTCGCTGCAAAAGTAGAAGCGGTGGGGCTGAGCGAACAGAACAGAAGCCATGGATTTTGGCAATTCAGCTAAAATCCAGTGGAACAGAGGACAAAGATGGCAGCCCTTTATCCATTTGAGTAAAAGCTTTTGCCTTCATGGCAGGGAATGGATAACGGGTTGCCATATATTCGAGATGGAATGATATAAATAGGGAATTCTGATGAACAATTCAATACATTTTAGTGAATTAAACTTAGAGTAACAGGGACTTAAAGGTAAGAAATTCAGGAATTCATTAATTCATTAAACTTAAAACTAGTGGTTGAAACAGAGTTCAACATTCCGGCCGCCTTGCATGGATGCAACCTTAATAGGTACAGGCTCCGGAGATTGCCCAGCCGAATATGGTACTCTGCGCTATCGGTAGTGAAGAAGAAGTCTGGATCAGGCCAGCCAGTAAAACTTTCGGCAAATGGTCGTTTGCAACCAACACTTCAATGTCTGTGGGCTTGTAGTAGTGTGGGTCCGCAAGCGTTTCCAGATGGTCGTAGATATACTGCAGTTTGATTTCTGAAGTTTCTGCTGGCATAGGAATACTGAATTTGGTTTTCACCAAGCCGATTAACTGGATCTTAGCCGATGGGTCGTGGTAGGACTGCAGATTTAGGGTGCAATATTCGTGACCATCCCTTTTTGTCGTCCCTAGCTGCAATCTGTCAACCAGGCCTTTAAGAACGATGGTCTGAGTACCACCAGAGTTCAGCAGCAGACGGACTTTCTCAGGGCCTTCGGCAGTCAGGGCTCGTGCCAGTACAGTTGGCGAAAATACATGAACCCTTGAACGGCGGCTCAGACGCTCACTAAGGGTGGACCTAGGTTGACGACTGCTGGAGGCGGAACTCGTGGCTACAGACTCACGGCGTCTGGAGGATTTAGTCGGTCGGTGGGGAGATGGAGGAGCCGGTCTATCAGTACGGGATGTAATTTCAACAGATAGACAGACAGACGAACATGGCTAAATCGTCTTAGAATTTCACGACGATCAAGAATATATATACTTTATAGGGTCTCTGATCATATTTCAAGGTGTTGCAAACAGAATGACAAAGTTAGTATAATAAGTCATAAAATTGACGCTAGGCGGCTCTATGATATACTCGATTTTCAAAGTATGCTAAGTCGAAACTGGTTGTTTTCAGGGGAGGCAATGGTCGTTGTAGTGAAATTTTAAATTTGTGTAGAATTACCTTGTAATTTGTTTTGAGCTTAACCTCATTGAATTGATGGATTTGACTGAAGACTATTTAGAATATTTAGAATTTAGAAATGCAATCTCCAGTATAACGTACCAAGTCGACTTAGCATACTTTACAATGAAGGTATAAATTTATATGCAGTATTACAATTCTGTAATAGTCCATTGTTTTTTTCCCGAAAATATTTGTTTCCCTATGTGCACGTCTTCTAATAATAAATAAAAAATCTTATTATTTCCTTTAAAAAATAATATATATGTATTTATAATTATTTTTCTATTGCATACTATCAATATTCTCATTTTTAATACATGTTAAGCTCCCTCTTGTGAAAATAAACGAAAATCACTTTCCATATCGTCCCCCAATAAATGAATAGGGTAGGTTATTTGTCGTTTCGAGCAAATCATTTTTGTGATAATGAAACTTGATATCGATTTCAAACACCCAATAACCCAATTTGTGGAAGTAGAATTTTCCCAAATTTTTACTAGATATACAACCAATTGCGTAGATTATTAAAATGCTATAAAAAATAATAGTGTTTATGTGCATACACTATTCTTCTATTAATTCTGTTATACGGGTTTTTGCTTATCAAAACTGTAAATTGTATCTATCCATATTTTAAAGTTTTTCTATGGAACGGCGGCTGTGTTTCAGCCGATTTTAGTCGCAAAGACCTGCGGCGGCTTCGTCTGGAGAAAAAAGGTCGGCGGCTTCATACTCTGCTCCTCAATCGATCTGGTGCAAGTTTCATCCCGATCAGGAGACATCGGTTTTTAAAATTCACTCACTTGACATGAAATCCCCTTATATACATACATTTATTCTTATTGAACCATCAGTTGTTTCATCGGCATTTTTCATTTGCGGAGTTAGCGCATTTGGTATCAGACGCAGATGAACTGTAGGTGGGCCCAAAAAACCAACGTCAACTCGACTGAAGGAGCAGTACCCGATTTCAGTTTAACGGACTGTCTAGCTGACTATCCCCTGTCCAAATCCACACGTCCGCTAAATGATCACTAGAAAATTTCTATCACTCAGTCAGTGTTCGTGTCTTGGGGAGTTGTGTCTGACTGTCTGGGGGTACTTTTTTCTTTTGCCCAAGAGTTTGCTATCAATCACCGGTATTCAGTGCTGTGGCCTCTTCTTCTTATTTTTCTTTATATTCCTAGACGTAGTCATAGTCGTCGGTGTTTTAGCTCTGGCCAAGACTTGACATCCAAATGACAGCTGGTGTACTCGTATTTCTCCTGTAAATCAACAGCAGCAGCAACAACAGCGGTAATGCCTTGATCGGCGGAGTGTTTGGTCATTCATCCGTCAGTCCGTCCGTTCGTACTGCCGTCCAGTCATCTGTCTGCCTGAGTGTCGACTAAACGGTGCTGTTAAGGCTTCTGTTAGACATGACCAACGCCAGGCAGTACACCAACAGTAACCGAAATAAACACAACAGCAAACATTACCGGCCAAGTTAACTAACTGAAAATACTTGGCAGCAGAGCATATTGATTAGTCAGTCGTCCGTCCGTCCGTCCATCTATCTACTGCTTTTGTTTTGGTTTTCAGTCAGTCAGCCGACCAGTTTGGATGGAATTCTCGCACTTGTATGCAAATTTAATTTGAGGTTTGCAATGCATGACATGTAAAAAATACAAATTAAAAACAATAACGGTTTAAACACTATACACGACTGCTTAGGGTGGCGGATTGCTTTGCTACTACGAGTATACCTTACCAAAAGTGTAGAATAAAAATTAATTTAATCTATTTTAATTGTAACCGGATTCTCACAAAAATACATCATTGTTTTCTGAATCAGGTGGATTGATGCCATGTACACAATCATTCTCGAAGGAGTATGGGAATTGTTGCGTTGCAAAGTAGACTCACGATAACAATATTGAAATAATGTATTTAGAGTGATTCATTAAAGGGTTATCGACTACCTAGCAAATCTATACACCTACTTCCTAAATTTTTAATTTAGTCAATAAATTTTTATTTTAGTCATTTTTTTAATTTTAGCCAATAAAAGATGATCCCACCAGTTTTTTTAAATACGCCCATTTTTGTTTAAATCAAGAGGTCGGCTCTCGAAGAGTTTCCAATTAAAGATATGGTTATTTTGTCAGTTTTAATTTTTTTAATTTAAAAAGTAAGTGTGGATATTAGCGTTCGGTTTGTCCAAAAGCGCTAAAAAATCGCTTCGGTGTTATATTGTTCCTAACATAAGCGCTAAAAAATCGCTTCGGTGTTATATTGTTCCTAACATACATCTGCTTGAAACATATACTTACATATGTATATGATTAGGGTATACTCTAAATATGTAATACTTAGCACATGAGTAATTAATTCCAAAGGAAACCGATAATAATGTAATGGCTGAAATAATGGTAATATTGGTACTCATAATATCTTAACGAACCAACTAAGATAAATAATAATAATATTTTTTGATTCAGCTCTTTTTGACACCACGAGAGGGCGCCAAAGTCAATGGTTGTATGTGCAAATCGAACAAAAATAAATATTAAAGGTAGGTTGTAAAATAGCTGTATAAAATTCGTTTATTAGCGAAATTAATTCAAACTTCTTGTATATGACATCTAATAGAATTCCTAATATTACACAAAATGTCATGTTGGCAGAAAATTGCCTTCATACTATTCTAAATGGCTTTGTAAAATTCTTAATTTTTGTTAAAGTGAAAGAAGTTTGCAAGTTTAAATGGAATGAGAAAAAAAGAAAAAGTTGGAAAAGATCCATAAAATTTATTGTTCAAAAACAATCATTGTGACTATTAAATAAAAAAATATTTAAACACAAACTTAAAAAATCTTTATAACAGGTTGCGCAAAAGTAACCTTTCGATGTTTTTTGTGCCAAAGTCACCGACCGATTATTGGTCAAATAAATATTCAGCAATATTCCGCGTTCTGGAGCAGTGTAGCGTAACATTGTTTATTAACGTGTATTTCGCATGTGTTTACTACACAAATGTCAACATTAGGCATTAGGGGCCAATCGCAAAATTTATAGCATTTTCTGATAGGAGGATTACTTTTGCGCCACCTGTTATATAAAAGAGAGTGTCTGTTTGTGGGTTTGTTTGTGGGTTTGTTTGTTTGTATGTTTGTTTGTTTGTTCCGTATAGACGTCTAAACGGCTAGACCGATCATCTTGAAATTTTCACAGAATGTACATGTGTAGGGGGTGCTGAAAATTGGGTATGAATTTTCGATATATCAAGCGGGCGTGGACCCGCCCATATGGGTCCAAATTTGATATTGAGACAATTTTTTAGCTAGAGTGCTGAAATTTTGTGTGTATGCATTTAGTGACAGATTATGTGAATTTTCAAAAAATGGGCGGAATCGGACCAATGGGCGTGCCCCCGCCCATATAGGCCTAATTTTGAAATTGAAATATTTTCCATAATTCATTAGCATGAGTTCTGTAAGTTTGTGTATATGTATCTGGTGACAGTCTTCGTGATTGGTCCAAAAATGGGCGGGATCGGCTCAATGGGCGTGACCCCGCCCACATAGACCAAATTTTGAAATGTCGATATCTTGCACAATTTGCTAGCGAGAGTGCTGCAATGTTGTGTATATGTATCTGGTAGCAGTCCACGTGATTTTTTTTAAAAATGGGCAGGAGCGGACCAATGGGCCTGGCACCGCCCATATAAGGCAAATTTTAAAAATGTGATATCTTGCACAATTTGTTACCGAGAGACCTGGAATTTTGTATATATATATCCGTTGGCGACCTACATGATTGGTCCAAAAATGGGCGGGTTCGGACCAATAGGCGTGGCCCCGCCCATATAAGCCGAATTTTGAAATTGAGATATTTTGCACAATTTGATAGCGAGTGCTGGAATTTTGTGTATATGTATATGGTGGCAGTCAACGTGATTGGTCCAAAAGTGGGCGGGATCAGAACAATGGGCATTTAGTGGCATATTATGTGAATTTTCCAAAAATGGGCGGAGTCGGACCAATGGGCGTGGCCCCGCCCATATAATCCAAATTTTGAAATTGAGATATCTTGCACAATTTGCTAGCTAGAGTGCTAGAATTTTGTGTATATGTATATGGCGCCTGTCTGCGTGATTGGTCCAAAAATGGGCGGGATCGGACCAATGGGCGTGGCCCCGCCCATATAATCCAAATTTTGAAATTTTGATATCTTGCACAATATGTTAGCGAGAGTGCTGGAATTTTGTGTATATATATATGGTAGCAGTCTGCGTGATTGGGCCAAAAATGGGCGGGATCGGCCCAATGGGCGTGACCCCGCCCACATAGACCAAATTTTGATATCTTGCACAATTTGCTAGCGGGAGTGCTGCAATGTTGTGTATATGTATCTGGTGGCATTCTACGTAATTGGTCAGAAAATGAGCGGGATCGGACCAATGGGCGTGGCCCCGCCCTTATAAGCCAAATTTCGAAATTGATATATTTTACACAATTTTTTATCTAGAGTGCTGTAATGTTGTACATATGTATCTGGTGACAGTCCACGTGATTGGTCCAAAAATTGGCGGGATCTGATAAATGGGCGTGCCACCGCCCATATAAGCCAAATTTTTAAATTGAATTATCTTGCTCATTTTGTTAGCGAGAGTGTTGAAATTGTGCGTATATGTATCTGGTAGCAGTCTACGTGATTGGCTTACAAATGGGCGGAATAGGACCAGTGGGCGTGGCACAGCCCATATTTTGATATATCTTGCAAGTATTATATAGGAAATACATGAACAAAAATGCTCGGTATGCGATAATTACAGCTGCTCACTCCAATACAATCGCAATATGATAATGTGATGCATGACCAATGAAACATGAATTTGGAAATTTTATAAGTATACATTTCTATTTTCTGGACTTTCCACTGAATTCGGTATTTTTCATTCTGTGAATTTATTACTAATACCAGTAAGGAAAGGCGGAAAGTCGGGCGGGGCCGACTATATAATACCCTACACCTCCCTAACAATGCGATAAGGGTCATTGCGATAATAATTTGGAATAATTGGTAAATGTGGTGTGTGTGTATGTATATCTTATTTTGAACCGATAATCGCTAAATTAAGCAATATTCGTTCCTAAATTGAGAAACATTTTTCTGGAGAACTTTGAAATGATCGGAAGTAAAGTACAACTTCTATAGCGCTTTGTAATCAAATCTGGAGGAACATATATATGGAGGTTATATATAAATCTGAATCGATTTTCCTTGAATACTCATTCATGTAAAATAGAAACCTGTTTCTGTCGAATTTCGTACTGATCGGATATAACACAGTCTCTACAGCGCTTACATGTCAAATTGGGGGTAACATATATGGGGGCTATATCTAAATCTGAACCGATTTTCTCCGAATTTTGCAGTATTCCTTCATGTAATAAGAAACCTCTTTCTGCCGAATTTCTTACTGATCGGATATAAAATACAGTTTCTACAGCGCTTACACGCAAAGAAAAAAATCGTTTCTGAGAAACGAAATATTAGACAACTACAATTCTCGTTTACGACGACTGAAATTCTTTTGGTCAGAACAAAAAATTGCTTTCGCGAAATAAATTTCTGTCACAACAAACGAAATTTCAGTTCCGGCAAACGAGAATTGTAGTTGTCTAATATTTCGTTTCGCAGAAACGAATTTTTTCTTTGCGTGTACATGTCAAATCGGGGGTAACATATATATGGGGACTATATCTAAATCTGAACCGATTTTCTCCGAATTTGGCAGTATTCCTTTATGTAATAAGAAACCTCTTTCAGCCGAATTTCGTACTGATCGGATATAAAGTACAGTTTCTACAGCGCTAATTTTGACATGGGCAGCGAAGCGCACCGGGCTCAGCTAGTATATATATATCAGGCCGGGTCGATTTGTGGGGAGGCAAAAAAGTCGCCATTGCTCAGTGAAAATCGTATTCTAGGGATCAAAATAAGAAACTTTGCCGAAGGAACCATACCTCTAAAACGAATTCTGATGTCCCGGAATTTGGGTCGAACTTTTGGGTAGGGGCAAATTTTGAAAAATCCCACTTTGACCCATTTAGGGTGCTCCAATCGAGTCCAAATGTATGACCGACCCCCACTAACTTTGGATGCCCGACCCACCCATGAACCCCCTGGGGGTTCCATACATTTGGACTCGATTGGAGCACTCTAAACAGGTCAAAGTGGGATTTTTTCCGGGACAACAGAATTCGTTTTAGAGGTATGGTTCCTTCGGCAAAGTTTCTTATTTTGATCCCTAGAATACTATTTTCACTGAGCAATGGGCGATTTTTAAATCGACCCGCCCTAATATATATATATATTTTTATGTCTAAAAATTTTATTTTCAAATATAATTTGAAGATTTTTTTTCTTTTTATTTATATATTTTCTTTAATGAGTTTCTCATTTTTGAAAATTTCACAAAATTGTTACCATTTGTGTGAGTGGTACAAGAAGGGGCGTGGCAATAACGCCCACTTTATACTGGAGTGTAGGTATTATAAAAACATTACACTGCATACAATTGCGATATTTGTATGCGCTGGTATTAATGTTATAAGCTGTGAACCTTTTTTTGTGCAAATTGGTCCCTTTGTGTGGGAGGTATCAACAGGGGCGTGTCATTTTCGCTCATTTTTGTACAGCTTATAGAGACGGTAAAACGATTACTATGTATGACATTTTACAGTATACCAATGAGTAGTATACAAGTTATAAGAGCCTTAACATGTCACCAAATTTTAACCATTTGTGGTGGAGGTCCCACAAAGAGTAGGCCAATATGATTGTCCATCAAACATAAACTGGGTTTAAATAAAATATTATAACGTTCGAAATTTTAAGTCATTCGGTCACTCCTTTTCATAGTTATCGTTAGCACCATGGAGGACCCATGCTGAAATATTTACATATTGTGGTAAAATATGTGGGTTATTTTTATAAATAAAACGAAAAAATTTAAGATGCTTTTTAGGATACTCAAGGATGAAGGACATTTTTGTCCTTCACGCAAAGAAAAATTTCGTGTCTGAGAAACGAAATATTAGACAACTACAATTCTCGTTTACGACGACTGAAATTATTTTGGTCAGAACAAAAAATTTCTTACGCGAAATAAATTTCTGTCACAACAAACGAAATTTCAGTTCCGGCAAACGAGAATTGCAGTTGTCTAATACAGTAATTTTCGCTTAAAGCGAACTTCAAGGGACTGGGTAAACTAGTTCGTTTTAAACGAAGTTCGGTTTAAATGAAGACTTGAAGAAAACAATTTATGTATGTAAGTGCACATGCATTGATTTATTAAAGACAATTTTGGGATATTTTAATACATATGTATAAAAAAACAAGTAAGAAAGTTTCAGTCGGGTAAACCGACTAAGGTATACCCTCACTTTGTGAGTAATGTAATATTGAATATTACTCGAATTATTCTGTCAATTTGTGTGGGAGGTACCAGAAGGGGTTTATCAAATACACCTTTTTTTGCTGAACATTAGATACTTTAAATTCATTGCACTGTGCCGACTTATAAGCATTTATGTGCACTGGTATAAACGTTATGAGACATTAAATTGTGGTATGATTTGGGCATTTTGTGTGGGAGGTACAAAGAGGGGCGTGGCAATAACGCCCATTTTTCACAGGGCTATGGACACTATAAAAACATTACACTGTACAAAATTTCAAGTATTTTTATACACTGGTTTTAATGTTATAAGCTGTTAACTTTTGGTGCAAAAAGGTACCTTTGTGTGGGAGGTACCATTAGGGGCGTGACAACAACGCCCATTTTTCCCTGGACTGTACGCAATATAAAAGCATAATACTGTACAAAATTTCAAGTATTTTTATACACTGTTATTAATGTTATAAGCTGTTAACTTTTGGTGCAAAATAGTGCATTTGTGTGGGAGGTACCAAAAGGGACGTGGCGACTTTGCCCATTTTTCTCGAGTTGATAACGACTAATAAGATAATACTATGTGTGGAATTTCAAAAGATTCGAATAAGTAGTATAGCAGTTATTAAAGAATCACTATTTCACAACATTTTAACCCTTTGTGGGGGAGGTACTAGAAGGAGTGGACCAATATGGCCCATCTTCGAACTTAGCCGGAGATAGAAAAAAATATTACCACATACCAAATTTGAGGTCAATCGGTTACTCCTTTCGAGAGTTATCGTGCGCACCAGCCAGCAGACACACAGACAGACAGACAGACAGACGGACGGACATTGCTCATTCGACTTAAAATGACCCAAAACGGATTTCCTCCGAACATACTTGGGGTCTTAGGTCACTCCTTCGACGTGTTACACTTTTTTCCGTAGCAAATGATATATACCCTCGTCACACTAAAGTGAGGGTATAATTAGTTGTTAAAAAAATCAGTTATTTGAGTTTGCTTAGTACCAATATTAGTTTCATTTATATACACTTCTACTTGAGCCAAGTGATCAAGAAGAGAGCGTCGCGCGACTGAACAAAAGTTCTTACATAGCTTACGCTACACATTGCATCCAGGGCAGTTGTGACTCGGATTGGCTCTTCGTTGTCCATATTGTCGTCAAAGTCGTCATCATTAGCGCGAACAGACTGCAAAATAGCTGCGTCGTCCAATTCTTCCGTAGTTACAAGGTCGTCATCAAAACATATGTAATCGTTGAAGCTTTCTATCCCAACTGTAAATGCAAATAATAAAGGTTAATTTAAAGTACGACAACTCAACAAACCCTTTTTATTACCATCTGTAAATGTTGATTTAGCAATTCTATTAATGGCAGATCATCATCCGAGTCGAACTCATCTTCATTGCTGGCAAATCCGCCGTGCCGAAAGCAATTAGCAACTGCTGTTTTGCTGACTTTTATCCATGCCATATGCAAAAAATTGATTGCGTCCAGTATACATACTAACTTTAAAGTTATCTTCACCCATATCAACCGAATTAACAATTTTTGAGAGAAGCAAGTGGCGATATTTACTTTTCAATGCGTGAATGACACCTTGGTCCATAGGTTGTAAAACTGAGCTTGTATTTGGAGGCATAAACACTAATTTAATGCACTCTAAGTTCTTTGTATCTGGATGAGCTGGGCAGTTGTATACAAGAAGTATAATTTTTCGATTCGCACGGCGTAAATTATAGTCCCATTGTCTTAATTCGCTGGTGAAAATTTCGGATGTCATCCAAGCCTTTTTATTACCATGGGAATTTTTTAATGTTTTTAAAGCACCTGGGACTTTTTGATTTTCCGATTACTAAAAGTTTTCGTTTCTCTGTACCCGTCATATTAGCTACTACGAGCACTGTTAGCCGTTCCTTTGATAGTTTACCACCTGCACAGGTCTCACCTTTGAATCGCAGTGTATTATTTTGCATTTATTTTGTATTATTTATATTTTTATTTTGAATGCAAATAAAGTTTGTTATAACCGAAAGTTCGCTTTAAACGGGTTCGTAATAAGCGACAAAAATTTCATGGTTTATTAGAAATAAAGCACGTGCTTTTGGCTTTTAGGCGAAACACCTTTTAGAAAAAACGTAATTTCGTCAACTTTAAATTGCTTATAACTCTTAAAGAAATTTTTTTAAAATTTTTTCTTGAGCTACGTATAAGATATTTTTAGGTAAATCGTGCATACACAAAATTTCGAAGCAATCAAAAATAGTGATGTCAAAAACCGTCCCTTTTTCATGGAATGACTCATATACACAAAATTATAGCAATCTCTCTAACAAATTGCTTAAAATATATCAATTTCAAAATATGGCTCATATGGGCGGAAACTGCCACCAGATACATATACACAAAATTACAGCATTCTCGCTAACAAATTGTGCAAGATATGTCAATTTGAAAATGTAGGGCCACGCCCATAGGTTCGTATCACCCATTTTTAAAAAATTGCGTAGACTACCACCAGATACATATGGACAATTCCACGACCGTTGTACACATTCAAAGTGATAAAAAGGTCAAAATAAAACATATTTTAGATTCATCTTTTACATAATCTTATAAAGGGTGATCTAAGTAGAGACACTTTTTTCAATAGCCTTTTTTTACAGATCACGTGTGAGTCGTGTCATTCTGTCATGTTATTGTTGTTAAGTATTGTTTGGCATTTCATCATGGAAAGACTTACGCCTGAACAACGTTTACAAATTATTCAGTTTTATTATCAAAATAATCGTTCGCCAATTGCGCTAAGTCCCTTTTTAAATCCAAAAAAAAAAACACTTTCCAGTCGACCCACGACCTTGACACCCATGTGCAATATTTTAGCTCTCGTTAAGAGCTATCTTTTTGCCATTGACCGATACTCGATCCGACGTACCGGAATCATCGGTCCATATTTCTTCAAAAATGAGGCCGGTGAGAACGTAACCGTCAATGGCGACCATTATCGTGCCATGATAACTGACTATTTGATGCCTGAAATTGAAGCTCGTGATCTCGGCGACATTTGGTTTCAGCAAGATAGCGCCACTTCCCACACATCGCATCAATCAATGCATTTATTGAGAGAACACTTCGGTGAGCAGATAATTTCACGTTTTGGGCCGTTCGATTGGTCAGCAAGATCGTGTGATATCACCGTTAGACTTTTTCCTGTGGGGATATGTAAAGTCTAAAGTTTATGCGGACAAACCAGCTTCGATTCAGGCCTTGGAGCAAAACTTCACGCGTGTCATTCGCTATTTACCAGTCGAAATGCTCGAACGCGTCATCGAAAATTGGACTCAACGGATGGACCATCTGAGACGTAGCCGCGGCCAACATTTGATAGACATAATCTTCAAAAAATAAATGCCAAAGAATGTTCTTTCAAATGATATTAAACATACCCCATTCAATTGCATTTTCTGTGTTGTTTTCTTTAAAAAAGTAGGGAACATCGAAATGGATCACGCTATATATTCGCGTTTTAAGATACGGCATTAATTATGTGATAAAAATTCTGATTTTACGCTTTTTTGAAAATAGAATCGCGACACACGCTCTTTTAACAAAAAAATTCAGGATTTGGAAAATAATCGCTTTCCAATGGCTTCACGAGCGCCAAAATTTAGCTGGTTCGATCGCTCGAATTCCCGTTAGGGTCTGAAAAGAAAGATAGCCGAGTATCTTTTTTCTTCTATTTCGGGCACTTTTCTAAGGCCGGGCACAGACAGAGCAAGTGATAAATAGCTTTCGAGTATTCTGCAGCGCCACACCATCTACATATGTCATCATTTCTGATACCGATTCTTAAATGTTTTTTCCAAATAGGTTCTTCTACTTAAACCGTGGGAAAAAGTTAAATAAATGGCACAGATAGGGGACAAAAATTTTGAAATACGGCCTAAGCTTGCGAATTTGGATCTTGAAATATCAATTATCATTTTAAAATATTGTACAAAAAGTGGTTAATTATGACACACTAAAGGTTAAATGTGGTACAATGGAGCGATTTACTTTAGATTTTTAAATTCGTACCTTTATAGACACAGGGGGACAAACATGGGTTTATATTGTACCAGGGTGTGAATGTAGGTATTGGAACATAAACAAGGGGAAAATTTGCGAACGCATGAACCAAAAAAAATAGGTTTTCAACGTCCAGAGGTACTGTGGGAAAAGGGATAAATATTGTACCATGATGTCAGGGTAACTCTTGGAACATAAACTAGAAATGAAACGAGGGTTCGTATTTTATATATAAAAGTAATCAAATCTTCTTCATTTTGCTCCAAATGTAATAATCATGCCATTTTGAAAGAAAGAGGTATAGCTATTTTACAGTACCCTAAACAGAAAATAGATAAAAGATGGGGGCTGCGAAGCGCACCGGGTAAGCTAGTACAATATATAAGATTTACCAAACTTCTATTTCAATAGATATAGAAATCGATAAGAAACAAGTAAGAAAGTTCAGTCGGGTAAACCGGCTTATGAATCCCCTCACCTTGAGTCCCAAAAAATATTAGTAATTTTTTTTGTTTTAATTAAATTATTATCAATTTAAATTGCATTTAATAACATTAAGGTATGTACTGGTATTAATGTTATAAGCTTTTAACTATTGGTGTAAAATGATCCATTTGTGGGGGGATACCAAAAGGGGCGTGTCGATAACGGCCACTTTGCTCTAGACTCTAGGTACTATAAAAGCATTGCACTGTACGAAATTTCAAGTATTTGTATGCATTGGTATTAAAGTTAAAAGCTGTTAACTTTTGATACAAAAAAGTCTATTTGTGTGGGAGGTACCAAAAGGGGCGTGGCAATAACGCCCATTTTTCTCTAGATACTATACAAGCATTACACTGTACAAAATTTCAAGCATTTGTATGCACTGGTATTAAAGTTATAAGCTGGTAACTTTTGGTACAAAATGGTCCATTTGTGTGGGAGGTACCAAAAAGGGAAAGTCCACTCCGCCCATTTTTCTTGACGTGTTAGCGACTAATTTTACTATGTGTAAAATTTCAGAAGATTCGAGTAAGTAGTATATATGGTATTTAAGTATCAATATTTCACTAAATGTTAACCCTTTGTGGGGAGGTACTAAAAGTACCTGCTGGACCAATATGGCCCATCTTCGAACTTAGCCGGAGATAGAAAAAAATATTACAGCATACCAAATTTGTCAAGTCAATTGGTTACTCCTTTCGAGAGTTATCGTGCGCACCAGCCAGCAGACAGACACAGAGACGGACGGACATAGCTAAAATGACTTAAAATGACCCAAAACGGATTTCCGCCGAACATACTTGGGGTCTTAGGCAACTCCTTCGATTTGTTACAATTTGGCTCGTAGCAAATGATATATACCCTCCTCTCTAAGGTGAGGGGATAAACAAAGAAAGAATAATATTTAAAATAGTTGTAAAGAATTCAAACCATATAGCTCATTCCACCCACCCTGTATTTCCATTAAATAAATCATATTTATACAGGGTTTTCCAATAAGAGTGATATGATTTCTTTGAAAAAAAACACGCTTATTGTTTTTTATTTAATGTGAAGTAATTGTACTTGTACGATACAATTAAGTTCTAAATAAAACGTCATTCAAATGGCCTCCACGACTGCTTCTGCAGGAACGAATTCGATGAACCCAATTTTCGAGCACTTTTTCCACTAAATCAAGTGTATGTCATAAATAGCACGTTCAATATTGACTTATAAAGCTTGAAGAGAGTCTGGTTTATTTCGAAAGACCAACGACTTCAAATAACCCCACAAGAAATAGTCTAATAGTGTTAAATCACAACTTCTTGGAGGCCATTCAATATCACAATTCCTTGAAATAATCGAATCTCCAAACTTTTCTCGCAGAAATTAAATTGTTTCATTTGCTGTGTGGCACGTAACCGCCGCTCTTAACGAGAGCTAAAATATTGCTCATGGGTGTCAAGGTCGTAGGTCGACTGGAAAGCGTTTTTTTTTTGATTTAAAAAAAATGGACTTAGCATAATTTTCAAATGTGAACGGAAAGTTTATTTGTTTTCTAGCTCCTTAACGGTACATTGGATCGGGAATCGGTCAATGGTAAAATGATAGCTCTTAATTAGAACTAAAATATTCAAGGTCGTAGGGCGACTGGAAAGTGGTTTTTTAAATTTAAAACCAGTAAGGAAAGGCAGAAAGTCGGGCGGGGCCGACTATATAATACCCTACACCTCCCTAACAATGCGATAAGGGTCATTGCCATAATAATTTGGAATAATTGGTAAATGGGTAGAAACGTATTCTAATTCTGAAACGATAATCGCTAAATTAAGCAATATTCGTTCCTAAAGTGAGAAACATCTTTCTGGAAAATTTTTTTTCGGAAGTAAAATACAACTTCTATAGCGGTTTGATACCAAATCAGGAGGAACATATATACGGAGCTTTAATGTAAATCTGAACCGATCTTCCCTGAATACTTATTCATGTAAAAAGACCTCCTTCTGTCGAATTTCGTACTGATCGGATATAAAATACAGTCTCTACAGCGCTTACATGTCAAATCGGGGGTAACATATATATGGGAGCTATATCTAAATCTGAACCGATTTTCTCCAAATTTGGCAGTATTCCTTCATGTAATAAGAAACCTCTTTCTGCCGAATTTCGCATTGATCGGATATAAAATACAGTTTTTACAGCGCTTACAGGTCAAATCGGGGGTAACATATAAATGGGGGATATATCTAAATCTGAACCGATTTCTTCCAAATTTAATAGTGTTCATCCATATAATAAGAAACCTCTTTCTGCCGAATTTCATACTGATCGGATATAAAATAAAGTTTTTACAGCGCTTACATGTCAAATCGGGGGTAACGTATATATGGGGGCTATATCTAAATCTGAACCGATTTCTTCCAAATTTAATAGTGTTCATCCATATAATAAGAAACCTCTTTCTGCCGAATTTCATACTGATCGGATATAAAATAAAGTTTTTACAGCGCTTACATGTCAAATCGGGGCTAACATATATATGGGGGCTATATCTAAATCTGAACCGATTTTAACCAAATTCAATAGGGATCGTCCTTGGGCCAAAAAAAAGATGTGTGTAAAGTTTCGTCGAGATCGGATCATAATTGCGACCTGTACTTTGATTACAAGAATACATGCACAGACGGACAGACAGACAGACAGACAGACGGACAGACAGACAGACAGACAGACAGACGGACAGACGGACATAGCTAAATCAACTCAGAAAGTGATTCTAAGTCGATCGGTATAATAAACGATGGGTCTATTTCTTCTCCTTTTGGGTGTTACAAACAAATGCACAAAGTTATAATACCCTGTACCACAGTGTGGTGTAGGGTATAAAAATGGACGATTATTTTGATAATAAAACTGTATAATTTCTAAACGTTGTTCTTGCTGTATATCTCTCCATGATGAAATTTTTAACGCTACTGAATACAAAGAAAAACAAATGACAGATCATGACATATTACAAATGGCCGAAACGTCACTTCAAAATCATATCATCCCTATTGGAAAACCGTTTACATTATGTTCAACTAAAATCTAAAATATAAACGTATGTACTTAGGGTCTTAGGTCACTCCTTCAATGTGTTACACTTTTGGTCCATAGAAAATGATATATGTATACCCTCCTCCACTTAAATGAGGGTGTAACCAAGTTTCGTAAAATTATTTCAATATTAAAAATTTGAAATCATTCGGTAACTTTGACTTTGATCGTTATCGTTTGTACCAAACATAGCATTATTTTATTTGTTATAAACTATCAGTTTTGTGTTATGTTTATAATTTTGAAAAGAAAACGTTGAACTCACGTACTAAACAAACTTTCGCAATGATGAATTGCTATAAAATAGTTCTGTGACACAATTAATTATTGGAACCGATAGTGGTAACACAAATCACTTTCTGATGAATTGATCATATATTTCCAAATGCCCTACATAATACTTGTATCATCGCATGACCGACCACAATGTCCCAAGTAACCTGTGGAAAGTGACATGTGTTTGGAATTTGTAAATAGGCTAAAACACTAAAGGTAATATCTACACAACATTTAATTTCTTTATGAATTTATGTGACTTTCTCATCATAAAAGAGTCGTCTTCATAATATTTGAACATATATGAGTTTTTGTTTTTTACTACTTACTCAACACACCCTAAACAAGTCTTGTTTCGAAAAAAAAACAGACAAAGCGACCAAAGGTTTACTGACCTCTTACACAAAATATTGTATTTATCTGCAACAATTGTCAAGTTTATGACGAAAAAAAATTGTTTGCTTTGAACATCCAATTGTTATGCGGAAAGGAGGCTCCACGGGGGAGTGATGAATTTTAGCGAATATTTCTAAAAAATAATTAAATTCTAATTTTATCTATAGGTATAAAATAGTTACGTGACTGATTGATTGCTGACCAGTCGGAAATGGCTGAAATTTGAACGTAGACGTAAAATAAGATGGGATTAAGAAAAAAAGGTATATAAGTGAAACAGCCCCTTTATCTTAGCGGATAGTGCTAGAGTATACTAGAGTCGACCACTGTGGTCTTCCTCTATACTAGAGTCGACCACTGTGGTCTTCCTCTATACTAGAGTCGACCACTGTGGTCTTCCTCTATACTAGAGTCGACCACTGTGGTCTTCCTATATACTAGAGTCGACCACTGTGGTCTTCCTCTATACTAGAGTCGACCACTGAGGTCTTCATCTATACTAGAGATGACCACTGATATCTTCTTCTTTACTAGAGATGACCACTGAGGTCTTCCTCTATACTAGAGTCGACCACTGAGGTCTTCCTCTATACTAGAGTCGATCACTGAGGTCTTCCTCTGTCTAGGAGTCGACCACTGTGGTCTTCTTCTATACTAGAGTCGACCACTGTGGTCTTCCTCTATACTAGAGTCGACCACTGTGGTCTTCCTCTATACTACAGTCGACCACTGTGGTCTTCCTCTATACTACAGTCGACCACTGTGGTCTTCCTCTATACTAGAGTCGACCACTGTGGTCTTCCTCTATACTACAGTCGACCACTGTGGTCTTCCTCTATACTACAGTCGACCACTGTGGTCTTCCTCTATACTACAGTCGACCACTGTGGTCTTCTTCTATACTACAGTCGACCACTGTGGTCTTCTTCTATACTAGAGTCGACCACTGTGGTCTTCCTCTATACTAGAGTCGACCACTGTGGTCTTCCTCTATACTAGAGTCGACCACTGTGGTCTTCCTCTATACTAGAGTCGGGCACTGTGGTCTTCCTCTATATTAGAGTCGACCACTGTGGTCTTCCTCTATACTAGAGTCGACCATTGTGGTCTTCCTCTATATTCCAGTCGACCATTGTGGTCTTCCTCTATACTCCAGTCGACCATTGTGGTCTTCCTCTATACTCCAGTCGACCACTGTGGTCTTCCTCTATACTAGAGTCGACCACTGTGGTCATCCTCTATACTAGAGTCGACCACTGTGGTCATCCTCTATACTAGAGTCGACCACTGTGGTCATCCTCTATACTAGAGTCGACCACTGTGGTCTTCCTCTATACTGGAGTCGACCACTGTGGTCCTCCTCTATACTAGAGTCGACCACTGTGGTCATCCTCTATACTAGAGTCGACCATTGTGGTCTTCCTCTATACTACAGTCGACCACTGTGGTCTTCCTCTATACTAGAGTCGACCACTGTGGTCATCCTCTATACTAGAGTCGACCACTGTGGTCATCCTCTATACTAGAGTCGACCACTGTGGTCATCCTCTATACTAGAGTCGACCACTGTGGTCATCCTCTATACTAGAGTCGACCACTGTGGTCATCCTCTATACTAGAGTCGACCACTGTGGTCATCCTCTATACTAGAGTCGACCACTGTGGTCATCCTCTATACTAGAGTCGACCACTGTGGTCATCCTCTATACTAGAGTCGACCACTGTGGTCATCCTCTATACTAGAGTCGACCACTGTGGTCATCCTCTATACTAGAGTCGACCACTGTGGTCTTCCTCTATACTAGAGTCGACCACTGTGGTCTTCCTCTATACTAGAGTCGACCACTGTGGTCTTCCTCTATACTAGAGTCGACCACTGTGGTCTTCCTCTATACTAGAGTCGACCACTGTGGTCTTCCTCTATACTAGAGTCGACCACTGTGGTTTTCCTCTATACTAGAGTCGACCACTGTGGTCTTCCTCTATACTACAGTCGACAACTGTGGTCTTCCTCTATACTAGAGTCGACCACTGTGGTCTTCCTCTATACTAGAGTCGACCACTGTGGTCATCCTCTATACTAGAGTCGACCACTGTGGTCATCCTCTATACTAGAGTCGACCACTGTGGTCATCCTCTATACTAGAGTCGACCACTGTGGTCATCCTCTATACTAGAGTCGACCACTGTGGTCATCCTCTATACTAGAGTCGACCACTGTGGTCTTCCTCTATACTAGAGTCGACCACTGTGGTCTTCCTCTATACTAGAGTCGACCACTGTGGTCTTCCTCTATACTAGAGTCGACCACTGTGGTCTTCCTCTATACTAGAGTCGACCACTGTGGTCTTCCTCTATACTAGAGTCGACCACTGTGGTCTTCCTCTATACTAGAGTCGACCACTGTCGTCTTCCTCTATACTAGAGTCGACCACTGTCGTCTTCCTCTATACTAGAGTCGACCACTGTCGTCTTCCTCTATACTAGAGTCGACCACTGTCGTCTTCCTCTATACTAGAGTCGACCACTGTCGTCTTCCTCTATACTAGAGTCGACCACTGTCGTCTTCCTCTATACTAGAGTCGACCACTGTCGTCTTCCTCTATACTAGAGTCGACCACTGTCGTCTTCCTCTATACTAGAGTCGACCACTGTCGTCTTCCTCTATACTAGAGTCGACCACTGTCGTCTTCCTCTATACTAGAGTCGACCACTGTCGTCTTCCTCTATACTAGAGTCGACCACTGTCGTCTTCCTCTATACTAGAGTCGACCACTGTCGTCTTCCTCTATACTAGAGTCGACCACTGTCGTCTTCCTCTATACTAGAGTCGACCACTGTCGTCTTCCTCTATACTAGAGTCGACCACTGTCGTCTTCCTCTATACTAGAGTCGACCACTGTCGTCTTCCTCTATACTAGAGTCGACCACTGTGGTCTTCCTCTATACTGAGTAGGGTTTTGGGTAAGCTTTTGAAACTGGTCTCGGGATAAGAAGTGGTGTTCTTCCGAGTTCGTACTTTATGTATATGGTGAAACACATACGTATATACACGTACATATATGTGTAGGTCCATAGATCTTTATGGCATTTTAAAATACTTAAAGAGCGAAAATAGCTTTGTTCCACAGTCTGAGAATTGGCCTAATTGACAACGTTATATATGTTACCACGGTGAGCCATATATTTTAAAAATGCTTTAGAAATTTTAATACGCGTTTTTACGTCCAGTTTGACCTGAGGCTGGACATCGAATTGTTGCTTTCTCATCTTCTTCGAGGTCAGTATTTACATATAAATTTTTAGATTATTAGCTCTTAAAGAACTATTAAAATCCGTGAAATAATGAAAATTGTTCTGGTTGTTGCTACACTGACTGCAGTCTGAAAATCAAAAATGGGTTTTCGCGTGTATATTTATCGGGTATTGTACTATATTAATATGTATACTTACAAAGTTTTAGCTTTGTATATTATAAGAGGATTCTGAAAGTAGCAAAACAATACTCATATTTTTGATAGCGCTAGAACTGACCACTGGCAACATGGGTAGCCAGAAGTTTATACAACACTCCTGTATATTCGTGCACACATTTTCAGCTTTTTAGCTCTACCAAGGGTCTCAGCGGGCAAATGGTCGAAAATCACTTGGCAGAAATTCAAAAATCAAAGTAGCCTATGACAAATCCTAGACAAGAACAATTCAAGGTCTAAAGGATGAGATAATTCGCACATTAACGACATTGAACCTCAATTGTGTTGCAGAGTCATTGAAAATATGGACCATCTGAAAGAGGTATGCCACCGAAGCCGTGGCAATCATTTGGTCGATATATTGTTTCACACATAATTATCATAGAACCTTCTATAATAAGACATTGGTCTACCTGTCCACCAAGTTTCATAAACGTACATATTCTGTTTTTGAACTTAGTTAGGCTCAAGATTTTGTTTTCCTTTTTTTTAATTAATGAAAAAGTATAGTGAAATGTATAGGGGGTGTTTGTACTAGTTGTATAGATAGATCTGTTCGGGGAGCCACCAAGCACCCATTGTCAATATCCTTATTACAAAATAAATCACTTTAAGAGTCGATTTAGCCCTGTCTGTCTGTCCGTCCGTCCGTCTACCCATGTACGAGTATTCCTGTGATCAAAGTACAGGTCTACAGGATACTATATGCGTAATTCAATTAATCGTGCAGTTATCTCACAAAATATTTGGTAAAAACATTTTCTGAACCAGAAAATATCAAAAGAATGAAAAAAAAATTGTGTGTAGGATAAATAAAAATGTATTCCTACATCTTTAAATTAACAACATATATCGATGCCTCCATTCTAAAACATGCTAACTCGATTAGCATGTTTGTAAGGAGATTGCATTCTTAATTTCTAAATATTCCAAAGTATATTCTGTCAAAATTTTGTGTTTATGGGTCAACCTAATCAAAAGTTATTCACATAACAGTATAGTCATAGTCATTCGATTTCCACCATAAAGAAATTTCACACAAATATAAAAAATCCATTAAACTTTGATCGCCTCTCCTGAAAAACTACATTTTTGCACTTAGCATAGTTAAGAATGGAGGTATTGATATATCGATCGAAAGGTCTAAGTTTCTTCATTCCAAATCCGCGTTTAAGTTCATCTCTGAGGATGAAAACACTACTTCGGATACTGAGGGGCTGATGGAAGTCTTCGGACTCTTTGACGCATCTGGCGGGGACATGCTTCCCGATGATACGGACGAAGAGTTCGATAACACCCTTGTCGGGGTGGATGTCAATCTGTCGATTACCAATGATGGTAAGAATTCTACAGATTAACATCCATCACGCTAAAGCAGCCTCCGCGGCTCTATTGCTGTGCCTGTCCACAGGTGCAGTAGACATCGTCCTTATCCAGGAGCCCTATGTGGTAGGAGGACGGGTGTGCGGTAACAAGACACCAAACTTTAAACTGCCTGTGGCCAACTGTGAAGGCATTCCAAGAACCTGCATTTTGGCCAGGAAAGATCTAAGTATCTTTCTCCTGGCTAATTTAAGTTGTAAAGACCAAGCATCTGCTGGAGATCGGTAATCGCATATATTGGGTGGTCTCCAGTTACTTGCCTTATGAAGCTGTAGTACCGACTGCACTGTTCAGGAAAGTAGTAGAAGAAGCAACGTCTGACGAGGTCGTGCTGATTGTTGGCGCAGACACAAACGCTCATCATACTATCTTGGGTAGTACGGATATAAACAATAGGGGTGATTCGCTTCTTGACTTTATTCTAACTACCAACCTAAGTATTTGTAACATAGGTAATAAACCTACCTTTAAAATTAAAGACAGACAAGAAGTACTAGACGTAACGTTTGCTGCTGACCGACTGTCAGACAAAATTTTTGGGTGGAATGTACTGAACGACCACTCATTCTCAGATCACCATTATATTGAGTTCAAACTCGCTGAAAAAGCGCCTGAACCTGCCGTCCACAGAAATGTGAGAAAGACAATGTGGCACCAGTATGAGAAGAATTTCAAAAAAGTCCTCAACTCCAAACATCTGTACGAACCGAATGACAAAGCCGTTCTGGAGAATCATATCACCACATCAGTCAATTGTTCCCTTGAAGAAGCTTGTCCAAAAACAAGGTACAAGGGTAAAACAAAACCCCAATGGTGGACTTGTGAGCTAACGGCTATGAAAAAGACCTACAACAAGCTATTCAACAAGGCTAAATCTACTGGGGTTGCTAATGTTTGGGATGCCTATAAAGAGCAACTCAAAATCTATAAGAAGGAGCTTAGAAAGGCGCAAAGACGCTTTTGGTATACCTTCTGTGGCGAAGTGGAAAAGGTCTCCGACGCCGCAAGGCTGAGGAAAATACTATCAGCTTCACCCAGTACAGTAGGTTACTTGCAGGATGAGGCAAATAATTGGACCAAAAACAGCCAGCAGTCGCTCAATGTACTGCTCGACACACATTTCCCGGGGAACTCTCTAACAGAACCAGAGGATCAGCAGGACCAACAAGAGTGCGAGTGGACTGCGAGCGTCGCTAGCTTGTTGACTGAGAGATCCAGAATAAGCTGGGCGAAATGCAGAAAATGTACATTATCCCCTGGCTGGAGAGAATTTTTGTAGCCTGTATCAGGCTTTCATACATCCCGAATCGATGGAGGGATACCAAAGTGATATTCATACCTAAAGCGGGGTAGATATCACACACTAGGCCAAAAGACTTCAGACCAATTAGCCTATCCTCCTTCCTATTGAAAGGTCTGGAAACACTTTTAGATTATTTCATTAGGGAAAACCTGGATACAAAACTCCTGTCGGTGAACCAACATGCTTACAATAAGGAGAAGTCTACAGAATCAGCCCTGCACGAACTTGTGAGCAGTATCGAATCGTCCCTGCATTTCAAGGAATTCACCATGGTGGCATTTCTTGACATAGAAGGGGCTTTTAACAACATTCACTCAGATGCGGTAATTGCGGCACTGGCACATCTAAAAGTTAACTATAGTTTGATTAGACTAATTCAAAGTCTGCTCAACAGAAGACGCATAACAGCATGTCTTGGGTCCACAACTCTAACAAGGTTTGCAAACAGAGGGACCCCACAAGGAGGAGTACTGTCTCCACTAATTTGGAACCTAGCGGTGAATGAAATCCTGCTATATCTAGAACGTTGTGGCTGCAAGGTCGTGGCATATGCGGACGACGTTGCAATCGCAGTGAGTGGCAAATTCGAAAACGTCCTCCGAGACATTCTACAGGTGGCTCTGAACAAATTGGCTAGATTGGCTAAAAGCAGCGGTTTGGGCATAAACCCAAACAAGACAGAATTGGTTTTCTTTACTAGGATGAATAAAGTCCCACATGTGGACCCTCCACCTTGGATAAATGGAACAGATCTAGTCTTTTCTGAAAGTGCAAAATGTTTAGGAATAATTCTAGATAGAAAACTGTTATTTAGACTTAACGTATTGGAACGTGTAAGGAAGGCCAACGTCTTATATTCCTGCAAAAAGGCTGTAGGGTCGCGGTGGGGACTCTCTCCTAAAATCGTCCACTGGATATATATAGCAGTAGTTCGTCCAATACTGTTATACGGTATTGTGGTATGGTGGACGGCAACTGACAAACTAAAAACTACGGTCACACGAGGATATCAAAGTGTAGTGCTATGGTAACCGACCGAATGGACTATATACCAACTGTGTACACCTTCGATAGAAATTACATCACTATGATTCCCGCCAGAGATGAATGGGTTAGAAGAATACCTGGTAATAGAAACATCTCCACTTCTACATAGATTGTTCAAAGCTTGATGAAAAGTTTGGCTTCGGAGTACACTGTGCAGAGCTTAGTTTGGATATAGCTCACAGACTACCAGACACCTGCAGTGTCTATCAAACCGAAATAATGGCAATATGGGAAGTAGCCAAGTGGCTGAGTCGCAACATAGTAACCAACACCGGCATTGTCATTTACTCGGACAGCAAGGCTGCCATCAATTCTCTGGAGACAACATCCCTAAATTCACAAACAGCGCTCGACTGCCGCAGATCTCTTAATGAGATGGCTGAGCAGTTTAATATACACCTCATATAGGTGCCTGGGCATAGAGATATCCCGGGGAACTGCAAACACGATGAACTTGCTAGGAAAGGGACGAGATTACAAATTCTCGAAGAATTTGCATATATTGGTGCACCACTATCCACGTGCAAGCTTTGGCTTAGGCAATCAGGCAGTCCAACGAAAGATGGACAGATCTGGCCAAGGTATGACCGGAGAAGATCCAAATATCTCCTCGCATTAGAGAGGCAGAGATTGTCTACGTTAGTATCAGTTCTGACGGGACACTCCTTGATCGGCGAGCACGCCAAAAGATTGGGTATTGACTCTAATGACTTCTGCAGAAGTTGTGGAGATGAGGAATAAGTGGAGAACATTGAGCACTTGCTATGCGCCTGCCTCGCTCTGAGTAAACTACGACTGGACATACTGGGGTCGGCTTTTCTAGGCAGCCTAACAGATCTTTCCAGTACCGATATTCGTACTATCGACAAATTTGTTTATCAAACAGGTTGGTTTCGATGAGGGGCATTTGAGCCCGTGGTAACACTAGGGACCTAAACTGTTCTATGTGAGCATGTATAAAAAAAAATATGGCTGCCACCCTAACCTAACCTAGATCTTAATGCAAATTATTCATGTGGAGAAGAAAATCAATTTAAAATAAGAATTCACATATCTGAGGCATGGTAATTGAAGGCGGTACTAATATAACCAAATATAAGTAGAAATCCTTTACGCTTCTTCTCCTAAGATCCTTAGTATTACCTATGTTTTTGAATAATTTATGCATATTGGAAAGTTGGGTAAACATTTTTTAGAATTATTTTTTGTCGAATTTTATGATGAACATTGGAAAGTGGATTCGGGACGCCAAATAAAAAACAAAATTTGTGTGAATTTGCAAAATTTTAATTTTCGCGGAAGATATGACCTCATTATGTAGTCTGCTTGTGACACATTTTTGTTTTCTATAAGTATATTCCCGCCGATCTACTCAAGAGATTACTCTAATATTTGGCAGGCACATCGAGAATAAGAATTGCATGCATAAACGGATTCATTTGTTGCTAATATCGGAATTTAGGACACAAATATGACATCCGTTATTTTTTGGCAAATGTAATTGTCGAATTTGGAATGAAGAAACTTAGAGCTTTCGATCGATATATATGTATGTTGTTAATTAAAGATGTAGGAATATATGTTTATTTGTTACACATTTTGTATTCTTTTTTCAACATTTTTTTAGTTTAGTTTTTAGTTGCCATAAAAATGAACTTTGGGGACCTATAGTGATTTTTTACAAAGAATATTTTTGTCAAATACATCACCCAAAAAATCCACCGAATTCAACGACTTTTGATACATCATTATTTTTGAAGGGGGATTTTCAGGGGTAAGGGGATGAGTGGCGGTGTCAGGTTTTTTGGGAGAAACGTATCTTGAAGTGTCTCCTTTCTTTTATCCTTTGACACAGATCATCTATTCCAAAGGTTTCTATACTAAAATTGTGTTTGAAGTTACTAACCTCTGTGTTTACCCAGCAAACTTTGTGGCCAAATATCTCGAAAACGCGATGTCACAGAAAAAACGCTTAATGCCATTCGAAGTAGCGAGTCAAAATTATGCGGAGTACGTTGTTATAATCGAGGATACATTTTTGTGCACACACAGTGTAATTAACAATGTTATAGGCGTTTAAGTGCGCAAACACAAGAACATCGGTTTTTTTACCCGTAAATTCGGATTTTGGGGATGTCCGCCAAATTTCACAAAACAAACGTTGTTTTACTCGCCAAGGACTACAAGGAAAATAGTATCGCGGTTTTTGGGTTTCGGACTGTCGCACTGTGTAAATCAATCGCAAAATTTCCCACAAAAAAAGCGATAAAATCCCAATCCCAAGCGCCACTCAAAAATAAAAATAAATGTAAAAATGGATTCCTCGACCCAAAAACACCCTATTTATACCCTATTATACCCTATATAACACCCTATATATACAGTTTGGTTGCCTCAACCGAATTATTTGCCAACCGAATTTTGGTAGTTCTGTCTGCTATCAAGCGATTCCCTCAGGACAACAAACATTTTGGTTGTGGTATACTTCTGCTTCCATGTTAACAACAATCATATTTGGTTGCGCCAACTACGAAAATGGTGGCTACAATTATCTGTTGTATGTTGCCACAACCAACAGTTTTAAAAAATTTGTTGTTCTGACAATTTGTCAGTCATATACTACCGACAATTAAACTGTAAAAACAGTTTTCATTAACAATTCATAGCAAAATTAATAATCCAATATTGCAAAGTCATCACTATTATGAGATGTGGAAATTTTTAACCCAAATTTTAGTACACAAAAAAAACACAAAACTTTTATGCAAATATCGCTTAACCCTGTGCTTTCAATTTCATGATTCTTGCTTTTATTTTTTATTTATGTAAAACATTTTGCACAACATATTCTGCATTCCACACATTATTATTCACACGAGATTATTTTTGATTACCTATACCGTTCTTGAACAAAATGTTGAAGATTTATCTATGTCGAGTAATTTTATTTTTTGTTTGTCATGTATCAGCAAAAGAACAGCAACCAACCTTTCGGTTGTATTTCCCAAAATACAAATAAATATTCTACATTTGGGAAATTATTGGTATAACCAAAAAACGATTATTTATTAATATTTTTTCTGTTGTGGTAACCAATTATTCGTTGCAATAATAATCTTTGGTCTATTGATACAATTTCTGTTGTCAAGAATAAAACATTGGTTGTCACAACCAAAAATCGATCATATGGTACTATAATGAAAGTTTAAAATTGGTTACCACAACTAACAGAGTGTCAATGAAAAAAACAATCTTAATTCGATTGACCGATCAACCATTGATTTTGTTGCAAGCATTTTCATTTCATCGTATCCATGTTATTATTGTTGTTTCAACTATTTATATATAAATACAACCGACACACGGTGTAGGCAATATACTTTTTGTTGCTAGTACTATTTTTATTGTTATCTAACCAATTATTTTCCTGGGTGTGGATATCTTGAAATGACCCAGAGAACAAGAATCGCGATGCGCTCTTGTACTTTTTTTTCGACTCCATACAAATTGATCCGCCTTAAGCCTCATATATACTTACTTCCTGCCTACTTTGTTTTTATGCGCTATTGAAACTGTATTTTAAGTCCGATCTTTATATTATTTGGCAGAAATTGGCTTTTTGATCCATGTTAATGAAAATCTGGTTAGATTATGTACTTATATAGTACCGTATATTTGTTCCTTCCGATTCTTGATCTCTATGAAAGAATACTGCCCATTTTAAGGTTATAGTTTCAAATCTAGTTTATTATGATCAACATATTCAACTCCTTCTTGGAATAAGCCTTGATGAGGAGATGGAGCTAAATACTTTGTTAAGGAGGTGTTGGGTATTACATATTCGGCCCGCCCGACTTTCTGTCTTTCCTTACTGGTTTATTTTCAAATCCTCATAAAATCTTTTGTAATTATTTTTTCTAAAAATAAATTTTATCTACTTTTTACCAAAAAAATGGAACTGCATAGTCAATACGATGCCATGTCCGTTTGAATTTAAAAAGGTGTACTTATACTAGTTGCATGAGTTGAATTTTTGAAATAAAAATAGGACAAACTCTTCCAAGTATTGACGAGAACCATGTTAATTGCAAATAAAAATTGCCGATGATCTCCGATTTTGATGAAACTTGGTGAAAATGTTAAACATGGTGCTCTGATCTAGGATATAAAATGTTGTTGACAAATCTTTTAAACTATTTAAACATTCGAAATTGAACAAAACATATCGAAAAGTGTTTGCATTCGACTAGTCATAACTTTTGTTCTCAACGAATTTTTCAATTCCAAAATTCACACCCTTTCTTCGGCAAATGCACAACCAAAAAGGAAACACTACTTTCATTAAATAAATTATTGGCTTCGTTTATATTTTATTTAATTTCAGTTCACTTTTGTTTCGTCAAAGAAAGTTGTAAACATTTTGTTTTTATGTGTGAACGCAGCCAACCTCCATGTTCGTCGGTTCGTCTCACTGTCTGTCTGCCACATTGGAGGTCTTGTAAGAGACGAATAGCGACTATAGAGTGCGGCAGTTACATTGTTGACAGTTCAAACTTCAAGTCGACAGGTGATCGTAAACATAAACAAAAAACCTTTGATTTGGTCGTTTTTTTCTCCGGATATGTTGGTTGCCTCGTTGTTTCGTTTGACTAACTTGGCTGTTAAGGTTTATGGACTGATTTAAATGCATTTTACATTTTTACAACTTAGAAAGTTGACAACAATTACCAGAGCAAAAACAAACAAAAATGACTCAAATAAACTTTCAAAAGACACTGACATAAATTTTGAACGCTGGGATAGAGGCAATTCAAGTGGAACAAATTTTCAATGCCAGTGTGAAATTAAGCTACAATTTTGGAGTTGCTCTTCTTGTTGGCTTGTTTTCAGTCTGGTAAACCGACTAAGGTACGAGTATACCCTCACTCTGTGAGTGGAAGATTCCAGAAAGTAAGAAAAAATGTTTCATTCGTTAGTCATGTTGTTTAAAATACAAAATTATTAATATAATTTGACGTAATTTCACTGCTCCCAAGTAAACTTTCCGTACATTTGCAGCACTTAAACAGGGCTGATAACGTTGTCCGGTCTGGCAATCGTGTGTTCTTAGCTTAACAGATATTTTTGGTCGGTTTGATCAGAGTCCAATCATAAAATTAATATTTCTTTACTTCAGTATGACGTATACAGGGCTGGGACTGTTGCTACACGCTGAAAAAAAATCGGCTCTGTAGTATATTGTCCCAAACATATTCTGCTTGAAACATAAATATTTTTAGGGTGCACTCCAAATATATAATATTTGACACAAACAAATATTATATGTTTGGGAGGATGTTGTTCTAAACAAAATTATGTTTACATCCTAATATTTTTTATTTGGATATGTTATTTCTCAAACAAAGATTCTTGTTTTAAAGGTAATTTTTAGAAATTTTTAATGTTAGTAAAATTTCTTTATAATTGAAAATTGTGACTTTGAATAGTTAGAAAATAAAAATAAGTGGTTTCAAATAGTAATTAATGTAAGTATGCCATTTTTAATAGGAATGCATAATTCGAAAACAAGGAAAAAATTAAAACTATAATTCGAAAAATTCAGCAAAGTTTTGAAAATCTTTTTTTTAATAAAATATATTTGGAAATATTCATAAACAATAATTTTATTTGTATTTAAACACATATTTTATTTGAGAAAATTAGTTCGCAAATACATATTTTTCTTAACATATGTGTTTAATTAACATATGTGTTCTAAATATATTTTATTGATTTTCAAATAAAATTTATTTGCTCGAAAATATATAATACTAGCTGAGCCCGGTGCGCTTCGCTGCCCATGTCAAAATTAGCGCTGTAGAAACTGTATTTTATATCCGATCAGTACGAAATTCGGCAGAAAGAGGTTTGTTATTACAAGTATGAACGCTGCCAAATTCGGAGAAAATCGGTTCAGATTTAGATATAGCCCCCATATATAGGTTACCCCCGATTTGACATATATGCGCTGTAGAGACTGTGTTTTATATCCGATCAGGAGAAAATTCGTCAGAAGCGGATTTCTATTTTACATGAATGAGTATTCAAGGAAAATCGATGCAGATTTATATATAACCTCCATATATATGTTCCTCGAGATTTGGTTACAAAGCGCTATAGAAGTTGTACTTTACTTCCGATCATTACAAAGTTCTCCAGAAAAATGTTTCTCAATTTAGGAACGAATATTGCTTAATTTAGCGATTATCGGTTCAAAATACATTTACCAATTATTCCAAATTATTATCGCATTGCTAGGGAGGTGTAGGGTATTATATAGTCGGCCCCGCTCGACTTTCTGCCTTTCCTTACTGGTATTAGTAATAAATTCACTAAATGAAAAAATACCGAATTCAGTGGAAAGTCCTGAAAATGGAAATGTATACTTATAAAATTTCCAAATTCTTGTTTCATTGGTCATGCATCACATTATCGTATTGCGATTGTATTGGAGTGAGCAGCTGTAATTATCGAATACCGAGCATTTTTGTTCATGTATTCCTATATAATACTTGCAAGATATATCAAAATGTGGGCTGTGCCACGCCCACTGGTCTTATTCCGCCCATTTGTAAGCCAATCACGTAGACTGCTACCAGATACATATACGCACAATTTCAACACTCTCGCTAACAAAATGAGCAATATAATTCAATTTAAAAATTTGGCTTATATGTGCGGTGGCACGCCCATTGGTCAGATCCCGCCAATTTTTGGACCAATCACGTGGACTGTCACCAGATACATATGTACAACATTACAGCACTCTAGATACAAAATTGTGCAAGATATATCAATTTCGAAATTTGGCTTATAAGGGCAGGGCCACGCCCATTGGTCCGATCCCGCCCATTTTCTGACCAATTACGTAGCATGCCACCAGATACGTATACACAACATTGCAGTACTCCCGATAGCAAATTGTGCAAGATATCAAAATTTGGTCTATGTGGGCGGGGCCACGCCCATTAAGCCGATCCCGCCCATTTTTGGACCAACCACGCAGACTGTCACCATATACATATACACAAAATTTCAGCACTCTCGCTAACATATTGTGCAAGTTATATCAATTTCAAAATTTGGCTTATATGGGCGGGGCCAAGCCCATTGGTCCGATCCCGCCCATTTTTTGACCAATTACGTAGAATGCCACCAGATACATATACGCAACATTGCAGCACTCCCGCTAGCAAATTGTGCAAGATATCAAAATTTCAAAATTTGGTCAATGTGGGCGGGGCCACGCCTATTGGTCCGAACCCGCCCATTTTTGGACCAATCACGTAGATCGCCAACGGATATATATACACACAATTCCAGGTCTCTCGCTAACAAATTGTGCAAGATATCACATTTTTAAAATTTGGCTTATATGGGCGGGGCCACGCCCATTGGTCCGGTCCCGCCCATTTTTTGACCAATTACGTAGAATGCCACCAGATACATATACGCAACAGTGCAGCACTCCCGCTAGCAAATTGTGCAAGATATCAAAATTTCAAAAATTGGTCTATGTGGGCGGGGCCACGCCCATTGGTCCGATCCCGCCCATTTTTGGAGCCATCACGTAGACTGCCACCATATACATAACATTCCAGCACTCTCGCTAACAAATTGTGCAAAATATCTCAATTTCAAAATTTGGCTTATATGGGCGGGGCCACGCCCATTGGTCCGATTCCGCCCATTTTTGGAAAATTCACATAATCTGACACTAAATGCATACACACGAAATTTCAGCACTCTAGCTAAAAATTTTTCTCAATACCAAAATTTGACCCATATGGGCGGGTCCACGCCCACTTGATATATCGAAAATTCAAGTACCCTATTTTCAGCACCCCCTACACATGTACATTCTGTGAAAATTTCAAGATGATCGGTCTAGCCGTTTAGACGTCTATACGGAACAAACATACAAACAAACCCACAAACAGACACTCTCTTTTATATATATAGACTAGCTGAGCCCGGTGCGCTTCGCTGCCCATGTCAAAATTAGCGCTGTAGAAACTGTATTTTATATCCGATCAGTACGAAATTCGGCAGAAAGAGGTTTGTTATTACATGAAGGAATACTGCAAAATTCGGAGAAAATCGGTTCAGATTTAGATATAGCCCCCATATATATGTTACCCCCGATTTGAAATTGAAGTGCTGTAGAAACTGTATTTTATATCCGATCAGTAAGAAATTCGGCAGAAAGAGATTTCTTATTACATGAAGGAATACCGCAAAATTCGGAGAAAATCGGTTCAGATTTAGATATAGCCCCCATATATATGTTACCCCCAATTTGACATGTAAGCGCTGTAGATACTGTGTTTTATATCCGATCAGTACGAAATTCGACAGAAACAGGTTTCTATTTTACATGAATGAGTATTCAAGGAAAATCGATTCAGATTTATATATAACCTCCATATATATGTTCCTCCAGATTTGGTTACAAAGCGCTATAGAAGTTGTACTTTACTTCCAATCATTACAAAGTTCTCCAGAAAAATGTTTCTCAATTTAGGAACGAATATTGCTTAATTTAGAGATTATCGGTTCAAAATAAGATATACATACACACACACACACCACATTTACCAATTATTCCAAATTATTATCGCAATGACCCTAATCGGCCCCGCCCGACTTTCTGCCTTTCCTTACTGGTATTAGTGATAAATTCACTGAATGAAAAAATACCGAATTCAGTGGAAAGTCCAGAAAATAGAAATGTATACTTATAAAATTTCCAAATTCTTGTTTCATTGGTCATACATCACATTATCATATTGCGATTGTATTGGAGTGAGCAGCTGTAATTATCGCATACCGAGCATTTATGTTCATGTATACTTGCAAGATATATCAAAATATGGGCTGTGCCACGCCCACTGGTCCTATTCCGCCCATTTGTAAGCCAATCACGTAGACTGCTACCAGATACATATACGCAAAATTTCAACACTCTCGCTAACAAAATGAGCAAGATAATTCAATTTCAAAATTTGGCTTATATGGGCAGTGGCACGCCCATTGGTCAGATCCCGCGAATTTTTGGACCAATCACGTGGACTGTCACCAGATACATATGTACAACATTACAGCACTCTAGATAAAAAATTGTGCAAGATATATCAATTTCGAAATTTGGCTTATAAGGGCGGGGCCACGCCCACTGGTCCGATCCCGCCCATTTTCTGACCAATCACGCAGACAGCCACCATATACATATACACAAAATTCCAGCACTCTCGCTAACATATTGTGCAAGATATATCAATTTCAAAATTTGGCTTATGTGGGCGGGGCCACGCGCATTGGTCCGCTCCCGCCCCTTTTTGGAAAAATCACGTGGACTGCTACCAGATACATATACACAACACTGCAGCACTCTCGCTAGCAAATTGTGCAAGATATCGAAATTTCAAAATTTGGTCTATGTGGGCTGGGCCACGCCCATTGAGCCGATCCCGCCCATTTTTGGACCAATCACGCAGACTGCCACCATATACATATACACAAAATTCCAGGTCTCTCGGTATAAAATTGTGCAAGATATCACATTTTTTAAATATGGCTTATATGGGCGGTGCCAGGCCCATTGGTCCGATCCCGCCCATTTTTGGAAAAATCACGTGGACTGCTACCAGATACATATACACAACATTGCAGCACTCTCGCTGGCAAATTGTGCAAGATATCTCAATTTAAAAATTTGGTCTATGTGGGCGGGGCCACGCCCATTGAGCCGATCCCGCCCATTTTTGGACCAATCACGGAGACTGTCACCAGATACATATAAACAAAACTGCAGCACTCTTGATAATAAATTGTGCAAGATATCGAAATTTCAAAATTTGGTCTATGTGGGCGGGGCCACGCCCATTGGGCCGATCCCGCCAATTTTTGGGCCAATCACGTAGACTGTCACCAGATACATATACACAACATTGCAGCACTCTCGCTAGCAAATTGTTCAAGATATCGAAATTTCAAAATTTGGTCTATGTTGGCGGGGCCACGCCCATTGGGCCGATCCCGCCAATTTTTGGACCAATCACGTAGACTGTCACCAGATACATATACACTCAAATACAGAACTCTCTCTAATAAATTGTAGAAAATATTTGAATTTCAAAATTTGGCTTATATGGGCGGGGCCACGCCCATTGGTCCGACTCCGCCCATTTTTGGAAAATTCACATTATCTGCCACTAAATGCATACACAAAAAATTTCAGCACTCTAGCTAAAAAATTTTCTTAATATCAAAATTGGACCCCTATGGGCGGGTCCACGCCCACTTGATATATCGAAAATTCAAGTACCCTATTTTCAGCACCCCCTTCACATGTACATTCTGTGAAAATTTCAAGATGATCGGTCTAGCCGTTTAGACGTCTATACGGAACAAACATACAAACACACAAACAAACCCACAAACAGACACTCTCTTTTATATATATAGATTTAAAAATTTCTGTTCCAAGTATATTTTCTTTCGATTCAAACATATCAAAAAAGGCGATTTTGCCTCGTGTATAGTAAAAGGAATAAAACGAAATTAAAACTGTTGGATTTATGTCCGGTTTGAGCCTTGGCAGGACATGGAATTGTTGATTTCGCATCTCTTTGAAGATCAGTGATAATTATAGATTCTTAGCTCCTAATTGTTTTGGTCACTACTGCACTGACCACAGTTCAAATCGTGTGTATGTGAACAGCATCTTGAAGCCTATATGTCTGCAAACTTTCGGAAGAATACTTTTACGTGGACTTAGTGCGGTCAAGAGGTCACCAAAAGTGAGAAATATATTCTTAATATACTATACACGGTGTGTTCACAAATTTTTTTTTAATTTCCGCGGGCTACCTGTATTTGATTTTTGATATTTTTGTAGTGTTATGTTGGTACTAATGTGCCTTATTTATGCTGACAAGGTCGGCCATTTTGAATGTTTAGTTAATTTTTGACAGCTGTTGTGCTTGGATGTGTTTTAACTTGTCTTCGATGTTTATCTATTTCAGAAAATGGATCAAAGAATCTGCATCAAATTTTGTGCGAAAAACAAAATAAAGTGCGCTGACGCATTCCGAATGTTGACTGTGGCATATGGTGAAGCTACCTTGGACCAAAGCAACGTTTATCGGTGGTACGAAATGTCCTTAGAGGACCGAGAAGATGCGAAGGACGAACAGCGTGCCGGACGCCCGAGCTCACAGTTTTCTTTGATTGCAGGGGCGTGGTGCATTATGGGTTCTTGTCACAGGGTAGTACGGTCAATAAAGAATATTACCTGCAAGTTATGAGCAAATTGCGCGAAGCAATTCGCTAAAAACGGCCGGATTTGTGGAAGAACAAAAACTGGCTTTTGCATCATGATAGCGCCCCTGCACACACATCGTTGCTTGTGCGCGAATATTTGGCCAAAAACAACACAGTAATGTTGCCGCAGCCACCGTATTCCCATGAAATTTTCCATTGAAAAGGCCCATGATACGCCACGATTGAGGAGATAAAGACGGCATCGAAGGAGAAGCTGAACAAGATCACAAAAAATGATTATTTGAAGTGCTTCGAGGATTGGAAAAAAACTTTTGGCAGAAGTGTACTATATCCGAGGGGAATTACTTTAAAGGGGACAAAGTAGATATTCAAGAATAAATAAATAGTTTTTGACAAAATACAAAATTCGCGATATTTTTTGAACATACTATGTATGTTCCAAATTTCGATATAATCTATTTAGTCAACATAATAGAAATCATATCACATAATTGAAATCCTGATCACGTACACACGCTGAAAAAAATCGCTTCTGTAGTATATTGTCCCAAACATATTCGGCTTGAAGCATATATATGTTTATGGTACACTCTAAATATATAATATTTGGTACACACAAAAATTATATATTTGGGAAGATGTTGTTCTAAACAAATCCTTGTTTTCACCCTAATACCTTTTATTTGGGATTCCGAAACAAAAATGTATTTAAATTTAAGTATTCCGAAAATATCGAACCTTAATTGTGTTAAGTTTTTCAGTAATGTAATGATAATTTTTTAGATATTTTTAATTAAAATCGTCTAATTTTTGATAACATTAATTTACTGGAAGGATTGAAAAAAATGCTGACATGAAATACCCAGAAATTTAAAATGAGTCCCTTAAAACCGAATGCAATGCTGCTAATAGTATTTTTGACTGGGAGAAATAATTCGAAACGAAGGAAAAATTAAAAATGAAATTAGAAAAATTCACAAAAGTTTTGAAAATCTTTCTTAAATTATATATATTTGAAGATATTCCTAAACAATAATTTTATTGGTATATAAATACATACTTTATTAGAGAAAATTAGTTTGCAAATATATTTTGTTGTAATATATTAATATATGCGTTCCAAGTAAATTTTATTCATTTTCAAATAAAATGTATTTACTCAGAAATATAAAACATTTAAAAATTTGTGTTTCAAATATATTTTCTTTCGATTCAAACATATCAAAAAAGGCGATTTTGCCCCGTGCATAAATAAATTTCCTTGAAGATCGGTATATGCCCGTATGTGTGTAGATCCATTGATCTTTATGGCATTTTTAAAGTACTGTAAGAGCGAAAATTGCTTTGGTCACTACAACACTGACCACAGTCTGAGAATTGGGCTAATTGACAACGTTAAACATCTTAACACGCTGAGCCATAGATTTTGAAAAGGCTTTAGAAATTTTTATACCCGGGTTTAGGTCCTTAAATATTAAAATCATTGAAATGATGAAAATTATTCTGTTTGCTGCTACACTGACCGTCTGAGAATCAAAAATTGTTTTTTCGCGTGTATATTTATCGGGTATTGTACTATATTTATAAGTATATTTACAAAGTTTTAGCTTTGTATCTTATAATAGGCTTCTGAAAGTACCAAAACAATACTCATATTTTTGATAGCGCTAGAACTGACCACTGGCAACATGGGTAGCCAGAACTTTATACAACACCCCTGTATATTCGTGCATACATTTTCAGCTTTCTAGCTCTAACAGGAGTCTTAGCGGGCAAAGTGGTCGAAAAACAATATAGCCTATGACACATCCCAGACATTGGTCTATCTGTGCACAAAGTTTAAAAAAAATGTTAACAACGTAACGTAAACATAAACGTCATTTATCATGAAGATGGCGTCGTAAAATCGCTCCATACAAAATGTATGGGAAAATTAATTTTCTTCATATTTTTCTTTGAGGATTTTTCGGGAATTTTCTTTGGTATTCTTCTTGTTAGGTCGAAGACGAGTCCGAATTGGTGCGAATTATCGAAATCGGTCCAGGCGTTCTTGACATATAAGCGTAGTAACTAACATCACTCTATTTTATATATATAGGTAGACTAGCTGGACCCGGTCCACTTCGATGCCCCAGATTTCAGATTTCCGATCCCATAAATTTTTGGATCAATCACTTAGACTGTCATCAAATGCATATACACAAAATTACAACACTGTTGCTAAAAATTGTTCAAGATATCTCAATTTCAAAACTTGGCTCACATGGTCGGAGCCACGCCCATTGGTCCGATCCTGCCCATTTTTGGACCAATCACGTACACTCAAAAAAAATTATTTCCAAAATTTTAGTAAAATCCATACTCCAATTTACTTCAATGTTTTTATTCATATTGAGTTTTTTTTTTTTTAAACCGGGAAATTTTACTTAATACTACTAAATTTTATTTTTTTGGTGGACAGTTTAGTTCATTAACTCAAAATGAGGACAAATTTTTACTTAAATAATATTTCTTAAAAATAGTTCGAATATTCATAAATTTATCAAATTTAGACATATACGGTGGACACCCAACATAGACATAAGGAAATTATAAATTAATAAAGGAATGCATGAGTTTTAGGAAATTTTAACTGAAAATAATCAAGAATACTCATTTCGAACTATGTTGTAATCCTAAAACGGCAAAAAAATGTTATGTTCTATTTCATTCCGCAATTTTTATGCCCTCCACCATAGGATGGGGGGTATATTCATTTTGTCACTCCGTTTGTAACACCTCTAAATATTGATCTGAGACCCCATACATAAAGTACATATATTCTTAATCGTCGTAAAATTCTAAGACGATTTAGCCATGTCCGTCTGTCCGTCCGTCTGTGGTAATCACGCTACAGTCCGCAATAATAGAGCTAGGTTGATCATATTTAGTACAAATACTTCTTATAGTTGCAGGTTGTTTGGGATTGCAAATGGGCCATATCGGCCAATGTTTTGATATAGCTCCCATATATATCATCTATCTTGTTGTTATTCCTACTGTTCTCATCTACGATATGTTTCCTACTGTTCTCATCTACTATATTTTTTTGTGTTTTTCGGTGTTATTTTCTTTAGGTTTGAGTTATTTTGTGAGGCATGGCCGAACTTAACGCTTTTACTTGTTATTTTTCCGCAAATCGTTACTCGCAGAATCTTAAATTTGTGGCGAAACATTAAAAATTTTACGCCCGGGAGGAGAGTCGAACCGACAACCTTATGACTGTGAGCCAGACACACTGTATATCGAGCTACGCAACTCTTTTGGGATTGATATGAAAATGTCATTTATAATAAAATTTCTTCGTCGCCTATAAATATAGAAGTAGTTAATGGCAACTATATTTATCATTCAATGATGGCATCCTTTTCTCAAATTTATGTGTACATATAAAACATTGTTTCGAAAATTTTGGGATATATAATTGTATTTAAAAACAAATTTTGCATACAAATGAATGTGTCTACGTAGTTCAGTTAGTAATCATGTGGCTCACAAAGGAGAAGGTTCTCGGGCAGAATCACATTCGGAGCCGGAGTTAAAATTGTATATACATAATGTTGAACATTGGGTGTCTGAACAACTTTTGTGAACATATAAATTTAATCCTAACGTGTATAGGCACCCTAAATAGCTCAAAAAACTACATCAAAAATTATAGTTTTTCACTATTATGTAACATTTTTTTTTTAGTGTAGGGTGTGTTTTACAAATTTATAGAAAATATTAAGGTCAATATTTTTGTGGAACATATTGACCCTCTAGCTCCCCCACATAACTGTAACTTTTGGCCCTATTTTAACAAATCGTACAAACACCCCTTAAAATGGCGAGGGCATGAAATGTTCTACAAAAATGTTGGCCATAAAATTCTACTATATGTGTCAGAACCACCAAAGCTCAAAACTTAACACAAACACCAAACAAGGTCAAATATATAGAGGAGGTGATCAAAAAACGCAACAAAAAGGTCCAAGACATTTTTGTTATTTTTCTTTTTGCATAAATTTATTTAAATTTTCCTAAATTTCAGTAAAAATTTACTTGCAATAAGGGCAAAAATATGCTGTAAAAGATATATCAATTTCAAAATTGATATATCGAATATTCAAGTACCCTATTTTCCCCACCCACCTTCTGTGAAAATTTCAAAGAGATGGTCCAGCCGTTTAGACGTCAATACGGTTCAAACAACGAACAAACACACATTCGCTTATATATATGTGCATTTCTTCAATGTCGAACGCGACATTCTTACGCATTCAAAGTAAAAAAATATGCCAAAACATTATTTTTTGACAAAAGGCGAAACTTACATATAGCTTTTGATTAGCACTATGATTGGTGCTAAGGTTGATTTTGGCCAATTGTTCGTTTTCAAGATAATTACAAAAAACCAAGCCATTCGCATGTGACAAAAAAGGAAGTCGCAAATAAATCAAACACAGATTTCATCGAAACCTGAAGGAATATTTTAATGCGACTAATCGTAAAATGTTATGCATTAATGTATCTTAATAATTTTTTTTTTATTTAATTCAAAAATATTAAGCAGTTTTTTTTAATTTAATTTTAATCACATCCGCAAGCGACATGTCGCAAGCGAAATTTTATCCCATCATTCTTTTTATGTTTATTTTTTTATTTTTTATGTAACTAGGCATACAAAGGATGATTATAAATGATTTTTAATATATTCAAAACATTTATTTTTACAACGAAAATTATTTTTCTTATATTCTTTAAATATAAATCGAGATTTAAAAGAGAGAGAGATCATTAATCAAAACATAACAATTGTTTGCAATTTTTAGACTTTGTTGTGTTACGAAAAAATTAAATTTTTGTTAAAATTAGTTAAATACGATAGATATATAAGAACATTTAATTTTTTTAGCTGTGGTTGACATCTCTTTTTGGAAGTGCCCATATATAGATAGATAGATTTAAAGGAAACAAATAAATGGATTCTGAGATATCGCAAATTATATTTTTGTTGAAAAGTGTTCCAAGTAAATTGTTAAAGCTTAAATTTTTATTTTTTATAAAACAAAGTAAACTTTGCAAAAATCGGTTCAGCTGTTCGGGAGCAATTACAAACTACGTAAAACACAAAAACTAATTTTTTTTAATTTTTTCAAAAATTAAAATGTCCATTAATTTAAACAAAAAAAATAAAAAAAAATGACAGCTAGATCTTATTTACAAATTTGTAACTGCTTATAAACATTGTAGCAAAAAATAAACAACATAGGTCGATTTAACCAGCAAGGAATGGCAGAAAGTCGGGCGGGGCCGACTATATAATACCCTACACCTCCCTAACAATGCGATAAAGGTCATTGCGATAATAATTTGGAATAATTGGTAAGTAGGCAGGAACATATTATCTAATTCTGAGCCGATAATCGCTAAATTAAGCAATATTCGTTCCTAAATTGAGAAACATCTTTCCGGAAAATATTATTGATCGGAAGTAAAGTACAACTTTATAGCGCTTTGATACCAAATCAGGAGGAATATATATATAGAGGTTATATATAAATCTGAACGGATTTTCCTTGAATACTCATTCATTTAAAAAGAAACTTCTTTCTGTCAAATTTCGTACTGACCGGATATAAAATACAGTCTCTACAGCACTTACATGTCAAATCGGGGGTAACATATATATGGGGGCTATATCTAAATCTGAACCGATTTTCTCTGAATTTGGAAGTATCCCTTCATATAATAAGAAACCTCTTTGTGTAGATTTTTTACTGATCGGATATAAAATACAGATTGTACAGCGCTACAGATTGTACAGCGCTTACATGTTAAATCGGGCGTAACATATATATGGGGGCTATATCTAAATCTGAACTGATTTCCCTCAAACTTGGCAGTGTTAATTCATGTAATGAGAAACCTCTTCTGACAATTTTTTTACTGATCGGATTTAAAATACAGTTATACAGCACTTCCATGTCAAATCGGGGGTAACATATACATATATGGGGGCTATATCTAAATCTGAACCGATTTCGCTCAAATTTGGCAGTGTTAATTCACGTAATGAGAAACCTCTTTCTGCCAATTTTTTTACTGATCGGATATACAATTCAGTTTCTACAGCGCTTACATGTCAAATCGGGGGTAACATATATATGTTATATGGCTATATCTAAATCTCAACCGATTTCCCTCAAATTTGGCAGTATTAATTCATGTAATAAGAAAACCTCTTTCTGCCGAATATCGTACTGATCGGATTAAAAATACACTTTTTACAGCGCTTACGTGTGAAATCGGCGGTAACGTATATATGGGGGCTATATCTAAATCTAAACCGATTTCTTCCAAATTTAACAGTGTTCATTCATATAATATAATTGTTCATATAATAAGACCTCTTTCTGTGAATTTCATACTGATCGGATATAAAATAAAGTTTTTACAGCGCTTACGTGTCAAATCGCGGCTAACATATATATGGGGGCTATATCCAAATCTGAACCGATTTTAACCAAATTAAATAGGGATCGTCCTTAGGCCAAAAAAAAGATATGTGTAAAGTTTCGTCAAGATCGGGCCATAATTGCGACCTGTACTTTGATTACAAGAATACATCTACAGACGGACAGACGGACATAGCTAAATCGACTCAGAAAGTGATTACACGTCGATCGGTATAATAAACAATGGATCTATCTCTTCTCCTTTTGGCTGTTACAAACAAATGCACAACGTCAAAATACCCTGTACCACAGTGTGGTGTAGGGTATAAATATTCTGACCCATCTGTTTTTGGGCAATATGAAACTGACAATATGTCATTTTGAACAGTAGGTACTTTTTTATTTTTCTTCGCTCAAAAACAGATATGTCATAAGGCCAAAAGTATACAAACAAATTTATTTTCAAATGTCCATCACGCTAATCAAAGTAAAATGTATCATGAGCATCTTTTTGTAAAACAACATTCGAATCGTCGGAATACCAAAAGGCGGCTACGCGGACCAAAGTGATCTGCGGTATGCGGCCTTCGGTCGTAGCGTTTGCGTGGCCGGGATTAAAGATTTTCTCCTCCGGCCGACCAAACAGTCAGTGCATGGCCAGGTTTGTTACGCAATGCTTTGTAACATTTAATATCTATTGAAACGTGATATTGCCCAAAAAAATTTACAGCCTGTTTCTGCAACTTATAAATTAGCTTTCGTTCGCCTGCCAGACGACAAACAGCTGATTTGGGTTTCACTAACTACCATCACAACGAGAAGTCGTACGATAATGAACTCGTACGAAAACGTAATCATTTCAGCTCAATTTTTGGTTTCTCTATTTCTCTTTGCTGTCATCTCGGCGAACACAAATGTCAGACGGAGTCACAAATGTCAGATTGGAGTCAAAATATAAACATTATTAAAAGCTAAAAATAAGTTGATATTAATATAATTATGGTAAAAACAATTAAACAATAATAAAATAGTGTACATATATGTACATATTTAAATAAGTCAATATTGGCTGCTCGCTAAGATGGAAAAAAAATTATCAATGCACAGTGAGAGAGACGTGAGAGAGAAAGAAAGAAATGAGGGTCTTGGTGCAGCTCAGCTGACTACCCAGGGTTGCTTTTTGGCCACCGCTAGTCTAAATAGTACAGAGATGTATTTGCTAAGGTCAACCATACAAAAATGTGTGCTTTTTTAGACCGGACGTTGTGAAATTATTGATCTGGCAATTACATTATTATCCAATTGGTAAATTTCTAACGTCATTGACGTAAGGCCAGGCGAACGAACGATAGAACGTTAGTGAAACCAAATTTCTGACGAAAGTGAGTGGCTAGTTTTCGTTAGAAATACAGAAACAGGCCGTTAGGCTTTATGACATTGCGTTTGGCCGATATGACATTTCCAGATAACCAATTTGGGCGATATGACGCTACGCCATTTTAAAACACCATTACAGAGAAAAAAAATATTTTTTTCAGAATTTTGACTCCTCCAATTTTCATTAATTTTTTGTCGGGTCATTACTCCCACATACTAGGGCAACATTTTCTGAGAATTTGAGAAAAATGTAATTTTTGGCCTGTGGCAATTGAGAAATAACTACTCATATGGGTAAATCCTGTGGGGCGGACGTTACTTTCGTACACGTTGAAAAAAATCGCTTCTGTAGTATATTGTCCCAAACATATTCGGCTTGAAACATATATATGTTAAGGGTACACTGTAAACAGATAATATTTGGTACACACAACAATTATTTATTTGGTACACACAACAATTATTATTTGTGTTTCTAAACAAATCTTTGTTTACATCGCAATATGTTTTTACTTTGGACGATTTTTTTTCCGAAGCAAATATTCATTTGCATTTAAGTATTCACAAACAAAGTTATAATACCCTGTACCACAGTGTGGTGTAGGGTATAAAAACCTAAATTGTGTTAAATATTTCAGTGATTCAAAGTTAATTATTTAGAAATTGTTCATGTCGTAAAAATAATAAATAATAATTATTAAAATCGTATAATCTTGAATCGATATATACTACTTGGAGGGTTGACAACTAATGATGGCCTGGAATCCTCAGAAATTTTAAATGATTGATTTAAAACAGATGTTAATGCTGCATTTGGTATCATAACTGGGAGGTTCAATGCGAAACCAAAAAAAATTAAAAGTGAAATTCGAAAATTTCAACAAAAGTTTCGATAATCTTTTTTAAATAAAATATATTTGGAGAGATTCGTAACCAATAATTTTATTTGTATTTAAACACCTTTTTAATTTGAAAATTTTAGTTTGCAAATACATTTTGTTGTAATATATTAATATATGCGTTTCAAATATATTTTATTGATTTTCAAATATAGTTCATTTGCTAAGAAATATATAATATTTAAAAATTTGTGTTCCAAATATATTTTATTTCGATTCAAACATATCAAAAATGACAATTTTGACCCGTGTAGGCATTTTCTTTTACTAATATTCAACCGTTGGCGTTCTGAATGCAGAATTTTCATAAAAGCTCCAGCAACAACAATTAATTAAGAGTACTTTGAAACATCATTTAAATATTTACCAAAATATTTGTGAGGAACGCGATATTCGCGGCGAAAATTCCATTGTTGACATTACAAAAATGGATGTAGTTTACGTGAATTTGTATAATTATACCCTACACCACACTGTGATACACGGTATTATGACTTTGTGTATTTGTTTGTAACGCCCAAAAAGAGAAGAAATAGAACCATAGTTTATTATACCGATCGTCATAGAATCAATTTTTGAGTCGACTTAGCCATGTCCGTCTGTCTGTCTGTCTGTCTGTCTGTCCGTCTGTCCATGTATACTTGTAATCAAAGTACAGGTCGCAATTATGGTCCGATCTCGACGAAACTTTACACATAATGTGCCGAATTACCTCATCCTTTATCTCTTGAATTGGTCTTGGCTTATTGACGTATACTTTTTCTTTTACATATCCCCAAAAAAAAGTCCAACGGTGTCAAATCACATGATCGTGGCGGCCAAGTAACATTGCCACGACGTGAGACAACACGGCCACCGAATTTCTCTCGCAAAAGAGTCATTGTTTAATTGGCAAGTGGCACCATCCTGTTGGAACCACATATTGTCCAGGTCCATATCCTAAATTTCTGGCTACAATAAGTCCATTATCATCTCACGATACCGAAAACCATTCACGGTAACTGCTTGGCCGACCTCATTTTTTGAAGAAGTACGGCCCGATGATGCCGCCAGGCTATATACCGCACCAAACAGTCACTCTTTGTGGATGCATCGGCTTTTCAACAATCACTCGTGGTTTCTCGTTTGCAAAAATACGGAAATTCTGCTTGTTAACGAATCCTCTGAGGTGAAAGAGTGCCCCGTCGTGAAGTGAAAGTGTGCCTCGTCGTCATCAAAATGCATTTTTATTTGAACGTCCATTTTCTTAAAAGGCTTCAAAAATCTTAACGCGCTGCTCAATTGTGTACCTCTCCATGATTGAATTTGTCAAACACTGAAACAAATAAATGTCCAATTAAGTAGGGCGAAAACCTTGACGTTAAGATGTGACTCACAATTAACATCGTGCATTATGGATGGACCACCCTTTAGTATGTCGTAAGCTACACAATAGAAAGAATTTATGTCTCGGACACATAACAAAATTTTGTTTGTTACATAGTGTTACCTCTCTAAATAAATATTTTATTCTCTTGTACACATTTTGTGTGTGTTTTTAAACTTTTCAACACCCAGACGCTTAAAAAATCACATTTTATATGTTCCCTCCGATTTGGATTCTAAAGACTGTATTTTTTTAATGACATGTGTTTATTGTGACTAATTTTATGACATTATAATATTTCTGTCTGCATTTGAAAATTGGCAACGTACATTAAGAATTTCTTTTTGAATAGTTGGAATAATTAGTTTCCTTTCTTTTACGAAAGTACTTAGCCCCCCCGCCACGTCAAGGCTAATTCCAAAGGGGAGTTTAATATAATGTGTGCAATTAAAAATTGAACTAATAATAATATTCCACATATTTGCATTCACTGTGGTTATTATTAGCCTTAACACAATAAATAGTCCGATTTTTGGTCGTACACAATATAAGTAATATATGCAGGGTATGTTAGGTAGGTACTACCTTGGAATAATTGGTACTACCTTGGAATAATTGGTTTAAGTAATGTTTTAATTTTAATTTCCGCTGGAGCCTTTCAGGTCTCTAGAATAGCGCTTATATAAAAAAATTAGGAACATCTTTCTGGAAAATTTTGATCGGAAGTAAAGTACAACTTATATAGCGCTTTGGTACCAAATCAGGAGGAACATATATATGGAGGTTATATATAAATCTGAACGGATTTTCGTTGAATACTCATTCATTGAAAAAGAAACTTCTTTCTGTCAAATTTCGTACTGACCGGATATAAAATACAGTCTCTACAGCACTTACATGTCAAATCGGGGGTAACATATATATGGGGCATATATCTAAATCTGAACCGATTTTCTCTGAATTTGGAAGTATCCTTTCATATAATAAGAAACCTCTTTGTGCAGATTTTTTTACTGATCGGATATAAAACACAGATTGTACAGCGCTTACATATTAAATCGTGGGTAACGTATATATGGGGGCTATATCTAAATCTGAACCGATTTCCGTCAAATTTGGCAGTGTTAATTCATGTAATGAGAAACCTCTTTCTGCCAATTTTTTTACTAATCGGATATAAAATACAGTTTCTATAGCGCTTACATGTCAAATCGGGGGTAACATATATATATGTGGGCTATATCTAAATCTCAACCGATTTCCCTCAAATTTGGCAGTATTAATTCATGTAATAAGAATCCTCTTTCTGCCGAATTTCGTACTGATCGGATTAAAAATACACTTTTTACAGCGCTTACATGTAAAATCGGGGGTAACATATATATGGGGGCTATATCTAAATCTGAACCGATTTTCTCCGAATTTGGCAGTATTCCTCCATGTAATAAGAAACCTCTTTTTGCCGAATTTCACGCTGATCGGTTATAAAATAAATTTTTTATGGCGCTTACATGTGAAATCGGGGGTAACGTATATATGGGGGCTATATCTAAATCTAAACCGATTTCTTCCAAATTTAACAGTGTTCATTCATATAATAAGAGACCTCTTTCTGCTGAATTTCTTACTGATCGGATATAAAATAAAGTTTTTACAGCGCTTACATGTCAAATCGGGGCTAACATATATATGGGGGCTATATCCAAATCTGAACCGATTTTAACCAAATTAAATAGGGATCGTCCTTGGGCCAAAAAAAAAGATATGTGTAAAGTTTCGTCAAGATCGGGCCATATTTGCGACCTGTACTTTGATTACAAGAATACATCTACAGACAGACGGACATAGCTAAATCGACTCAGAAAGTGATTACAAGTCGATCGGTATAATAAACAATGGATCTATCTCTTCTCCTTTTGGGTGTTACAAACAAATGCACAAAGTCATAATACCCTGTACCACAGTGTGGTGTAGGGTATAAATAGGCCACATGTGTCTTTATTTTGATATTGCCCTCTATAATGGTCCACTACGATTTGTAAATATGCCAATGAAGGAGAAACAGATCAGTAGCCAAGGAATTTGGAAATAGATTTCAGACGCAACTTAAGATCCTGCAAGGGGTTGGGGGCTTATCTATTGTCGTAGATTTAGCGGCAGCTCTGGGCAATGCATCTTGGCCAAATCTAATTATTTACACTTTCTCTTCAATCATAAGCGTAGACGAAGACAACGACGGAGAGACAACACTGAACATATGTGCGACACACTAACATTGTACTCTATAGTTTGTTAACACAAACTACAACAACAACAACAAAAAACCCCATGAAGTCAAAGCTCTTACAGATGGAGCAGAGAAGTGGTGTTTGGTTCAAGAAGTACTACATTGGCATGTTTAGATATTTAGTTAACCATGTTTTGTTTTTTCTCTTCTTCTTCTGCATATTTGGTCAAATGGTGGTTACACTATGCAACAAACACTTTTTTTGTCCGAGATCTAAAAACTTTTTTTAATAGATTAAGGGCCATTAACAATAAATAAATAAACTAGGTTTAAGAGTAACTACTGGTTATAGCTGTCAAATTCCATAAAATTTAACTTTCTTTAGGTATAACGCTCGGTTATTTTATTTTGTGTTAATGGGGACAATACATACTATTTTATGAAGCCAAAACAATTTTTCTTTTATGGTAAAGTTTTTTTTTTAAAAATATTTCTAATATTCCAATTTTCATGGAAGTTACCTTTAGTATTTGGACCATATTTAATAAAAAAGCCGGGTTACGATTCAAATTAAAGGAGATTATAAGGGCTAAAAATGCTGATAACATCTGAAACGGAAGTTTAGCAACTGTCGTTAAAACACTTTTTTGCTGACACGAACAAATAGAGACAATTCGCCAAAAAATGTTTGTCCCAATTCTTGAAAGCTATCATCCTAACGAAGAAAACAATGCCTATTTGCAAAATATCTATGCATCTAATGCATTAATTATGACCCATATTGTACAAATAGGGAAATTCATAAAATATTTTCATATTTTGGCAATTTTGTTTGGGAGGTACCAAAAGGGGTGTTTATTGCCACACCAAATTTTGGTAATATACTATGGGTACTATAAAAACATTACACTGTACAAAATTACATGTATTTGCATGTGCAGGAAACCAAATTATAAGCCGTTAAGTTTTTGTGCAAAATGGTCCATTTGTATGGGAGGTACCAAAAGGGGCGTGGCAACTTCGTCCATTTTTCTCAAGATGATAGCGACCAATAAACTAATTTTGTGTGTGGAATGGTCAAAGATTCTGAATAGTAGTAGAGTAGTTATGAGATAACTAATATTTCACTAAATTTTGACGATTTTTGGGGGAAGTACTCGAAGGAGTGGACAATCATAGTTCATCTTCAATCGATTAATCCTGTTGACAGTTATCGGGCGCACCAACCAGACAGACAGACGGACATTGCTAAAATGACTTAAAATGGCCTAAAATGGATTTCCACCAAATATTCTTGGAGTCTCTTGGTCCACTCCATCGATATGTTACACTTTTGACCTGCAACATCCGCTATATACCCTTGTTCACAATAGTGCGTGTATAAAAACCGGTAATTTCTACATTTATACATGGATTTTCTTCAAATAGGTATTGTTTTCTTCGTTAGAATGCTAGCTTTTTTTTTGGTATTTTTTTCTATTTTTTATGGCTTTTTCGCGCTAGCAAAAAATTATGAAAAACGAGAATGCTAGCTTCCAAAAATTGGAACAATCAATTTTTTTGCTAATTTCTTCTATAGGGCTTTCCAACAAGAGGTGTTATTTTGGTATTCAAAGAAGAATGTCATTTTTTTAGATAACTGATCGGACGTTTATTTCATAATAAAGAGGAAGGTATGCAGTTCATAATAAAACGCTTACAGGACCATATCCTTTTTATGAAATTTTCCATAACCAAATCACAAAGTGGCTGCCCTATGTCCTCAATAGCCTCACGAATTCTATCTTTGAGGTCTTGAATCGACGCTGGGCTGTTGGCGTAGACCTTATCTTTCACGTGGCTCCAAAGGAAGAAGTCACAAGATCTCGGTGGCCAATTGTGATCACCTCTTCGGGAGATAACACGGACCGGAAACTTTTCCCGTACAAGCAAAGAAAAATTTCTTTTCTGCGAAACGAAATATTGGGCAACTACAATTCTAATGGCGTAGTTTCTACTTGTCAAATGTCATAGAATAAAAGCTTCAAAAGTGATAGCTACCGAAATACCGGGTGATTCAAAATAACACCTCTTGTTGGAAAACCCTTTATTTTGTATGGCTTTTTTTCTAATTATCTTAACGAATGTTACTAAACTTCTGTTTCCACGTGAAAGTGACATTGCTAACATTAATCCTCATAATGTTCTTTAATTTAAAGTAGATACGGGCTTTATCGAGCATATAGTTCCAAAAAGATGGTCCAAATATTAAAGACACCTTCCAAAAAAATGGAAATTTTAAAGAAAAATATATTAACCTTAACAATTTTTTTCAATATTTTTTTTTTCGTAATTAGGACACCATATTACACCAGAAAATTTTATACACAGCCCTTTGACAAAAATGTTGTTGCATAGTGTTATTGGATCTTCCCAAGGAGTAGGAGGAAGTGAAGTAGGAGGCATGTGATAAACATATGCTTTTCACCAGTATCACTAGTCAAAACATCGTCGCAAAAGACCGCAGAAGATGAAGGCGCAGTAGAAGCTGCCATGCACATATGGCAGACTCTTCTCGAGATGCTTGACGCCATCGAGATGTTGGGATGTTTGATGCTGGGATGCGGTTGTTGTCGATGATGCTGATGCGACTGATTGCCGAAGAGTGGCAGAGAGTCGCCGCCACACAGTGGTTCAGTATCACTTTATATAGGCTACTTTTTTCTAAAAATTATAAATACGAAAATTTTGGAATTTATAATTAACTTGATAACAATCTATCCGATTATGTATAAATCTATCAAGTACCCATAATAGCATAAGTGTTACAAGTAATAGATGAAAGCGAATCACTTCGCCTATCCTATCTAAGTAGGAGACCCGTTGCTTTACATAGACCTCATATAAAAGTTAGTATTAAAGTCATTAAACGTGATGCATAATGTTATTTGTTAAACTTAAAGTCATATCATTTGTGATATTGTATCCAACCAAATTTGTGTGCGACAAATTGCGATGACAATAAAATCATTTCAGAGTGCAGTAATTTTGTATATATTAAAAATGGGCGGAATTGGACTAATGGGCTTGGCCCCGCCCAAGTGTGACAAGTTTTGAAATTGATATATCTTGGACAATTTGTTAGCAATGGTGCTGTAATTTTGTGTATATGTATTTGGTGACAGTCTCCGTGATTGGTCCAAAAATGGACGGGATCGGAAATCCGGGGCAACGAAGTGGATCGGATCCAGCCAGTATATAATAGTTGTAAGCGAAGGTCCATAATTCCCCAAAGTAGAATCCAGATCGATTTTAATATTGGTTGAACTGAGTATTATATTGTAAAGGGTGGTTAAATTTTAAGGGCCGATGTTGATATTAAATAAAACTCAAATTATTTAGGAAATTATTGTCATTTCTTTTTATTATGTTAATATTGGTATGGAACCAAATATCGGCTAAACGGCCGCCGCGACCACGGCGGCACACCTCATCTGATGGTCCAAATTGTTGATGACGCTGAGGCATGATTGAGGTTCTATGCCGTTAATGTTCCGAATTATCTCATCCTTTAGATCTTGAATTCTTGCTGGCTTATCGACGTTCACCTTTTCTTTCAAATAACCCCAAAGAAAGAAGTCCAATGGTGTCAAATCACATTGGCGGCCAATTAACATCACCACGTCGTGAGATAAGACGGCCATTGAATTTGTTGCGCAAAATAGCCGTTGTTTCGTTAGCTGTGTGGCAAGTGGCACCGTCCTGTTGAAACCACATAGTGTCCACATCCATATCTTCCAATTCGGGCCATAAAAAGTTCGACTTCATCTCACGACAGCGATCACCATTCACAGTAACTGCCTGACTAGCCTCATTTCGAAGAAGTAAGGCCCGATGACGTCGCCAGCCCATAAGCCGCAACAAACGAACTGGGCGAGCATGCACATTTTCACATCTTCTACCGACCTGGTTTGCTGAAATTTGCGCAAAATTCTCCCGATTGTAGACACATTTGGTCGATTATGCTGATCAAAAAAACATCACGAAATGCATTTTGATTTGAACGCCCATTTTCGTAAAAGGCTTAAAAAACGATTGTGTATCTTTCCATGTCAAATGAAATGCAGAAAAAAAAACTTGACGTTTAGGTGTGGTTCACATTCAACATCGGCCCTTACAATTTAACCACCCTTTATATCGGTGACCAATTTGTTTATTTGTAACGCCCAAAAAGAGAAGAAATAGAACTATAGTTTATTACACCGATCGACATAGAATCACTTTTTGAGTCGATTTAGTCATGTCCGTCTGTCTGTCCATGTATTCTTGTAATCGAAGTGCAGGTACGATTGTGTATTATGGTAGGTTTGTGTTGGTACGATTGTGTTAAATTTAGCACAGTGTTTTTTTTTGGTCCAAGGGCGATCCTTATTGATAAAAATCGGTACAGATTTAGATATAGTCCCCATAAATATCTTACGCCCGATTTGATATGTAAGCGCTGTAAAAACCGTATTTTACATCCGATCTGTGCGAAATTCTGCAGAGAGAGTTTTCTTATTACGTGAATAAACACTATCAAATTCCGTTCAGATATAGCCCCCATATATATGTTTCATCCGATGTAAGCGCTGTAGAAACCGTATTTTATATCCGATCAGTACGAAATTCGTCAGAGAGAGTTTTGTTACTACATGTATGAACACTGCCAAATTCTTATCGCAATGCCCATTTTCGCATTGTAGATAGGTCTAGGGTATTATATAGCCCCGCCCGACTTTCTATCTTTCATTACTGGTTGCTATTTTCCAGCTAAATACAAAGCAATAAAATTACTTCGTTTTCAATTCAATTTTGATAACTTGTCAAAATATGAGTTTGTCTGTATTAATCACCTTGAGAAAAATGGGCGATGTTGCTTCCGCCCCTTTTGGTACTTCCCACACTAAGGGACTATTTTTATTTTACATTTACAACATTTCTAGCAAACTGTTTGTGTACTTATCATAAATGATTTATATTTATTACAAACCATCTGAAACTTTTGTTGCAAACGGTTATTTTGTCTGTCACAAGCAATGTCTGTTTGAAACTTTTGAGTCTAATGGTTAATGTGTTTGTCACAAGCAATATCTGTTTATCAATAATTAAGAAAACGTTTGTCGCAAAATAATAATTTGTTTGAATTATGATATTTGTTATATGTTTTATAATCAAAAATGTAAAAATTTTTGGTAAAATGTATTTGGGAGCTCCCCGACAAACACCTCTGCTATTAATTGGTTGATATGTATCTTCTAACTGAGTTGTAGAAAATCTGTAAATTAGAAGGCATGTATGTTAGAACATATTTAAAATGTGAAAAATAACCCAAACATACCTTCAGTCGATGACTGAAACCAACACCACCATTATGTAATATCATCCACAACAACAGTGCCACTGTCTTTGTGCGTTGTCTGCGAACTCATTGTTTTTGATCAATGAAACACCAAATGAAATGAACTAAAAACATCGAGCACTGTATGCACATGTTGAACATTTTCTTAATTCTTCGGGAGGAAGAATTTTGTGTTTTGCGTACGACCCTACGCTTGCTGAGTACGAAAAATCTCCACCAACGCATATAAAACTTAGGAGGCAAGCTATTAGGCCTGATTTAAGAGCCACGAGGCCTGGCCGCCGCATTCAATCTTTATTGCTTTTATACATGGAGTGACATTGTAAAGCTACGCCTTGCATCTCGCGGTAAAAATCATGCCTAACAGAGGTTGTCGAATGAAGGTATGATCTAGAGCTTCGAAAGGAAGGTTTCGAAATGAAGGTATGATTTAGAGGTTCGAAAGGCAGGTTGTATGCAGATCTTTCAAAGGAAGTCCTGATGTAAAGTTTCGAAAGGAAAGAAAGAATTCAAAACGCATATCATATCATAAAGTGTAAATTCAAGTTGCTCTGTACTAACGAGCGAAGAAGATCATCGGAATGTATTTTAAACGAATGTCTTATTCAGTACAAGGAATGGAATGCATTTTATAAAGGTTAGTAAAGATAATATAGATATAATATAGATACATTAGATTATATTTATCCCCTCACCTTAGAGAGGAGGGTATATATATTATTTGCTACGAACCAAAAGTGTAACACATCGAAGAAGTGACCTAAGACCCTAAGTATGTTCGGCAATGTCCGTCCGTCTGTCTGTCTCCTTTCGATAACTCTCGAAAGGAGTAACCGATTGACTTCAAATTTGTTATGTGGCAATATTTTCTTCTATCTCCGGCTAAGTTCGAAGATGGGCGATATTGGCCCAATCCTTGTAGTACCTCCCCCACAAAGGGTTTACATTTAGTGAAATATTGATTATTAAATAACTTCTATACTATTTACTATTTTGAATCCTCTGAAGTTCTACACATAGTATTAGTTTATTAGTCACTATTACCTCGAAAGTTGCCAAGCCCCTTTCGGTACCTCACACACAAATGGACAATTTTGAACCAAAAGTTAATAGCTTCTAACTTTATTACCAGTGCATACAAAGACTTGAAATTTTGTACAGCGTAATCGTTTAATAGTACCTACAATACAGTAAAAAATTTGCATTATTGCCACGCCCCTTTTGGTACCTCCCACACAAATGGACCATTTTACACCAAAAGTTAACAGTTTATAACTTTAAACCAGTGAATATAAATACTAGAAATTTTGTTTCATAGACGAGAAACTTGAGATGGAGAACAGGATGTGTGCTGAACACCTTCGGTGCGATATATTTTTATGACATAGTCATGCCTGTTATATGACGGGAGGGGAGCGTATTTTTTATTTTTGTACATGTGGAAAAACCTTGATAGAGAGCGAACAATGTTGGGTTCTGAACATCTTCGATGTGCTATATTTTGAAGGGCCTTAACCATGCCTGATAAAAGACGGGGGGCATGGTTACTTGTTTAGAAGCGATATATTACACATCTTCCAATCCTTCATAAAGAAGGCATTCGTGCTTGCTGAGCACGCACAGAATACAGTTTGGTTGCCTCAACTGAATTATTTGCCAACCGAATTTTGGTAGTTCTGTCTACTATCATGCGATTCCATCAGGACAACCAACATTTTAATTGTGGTATACTTCCGCTTCCATGTTGACAACAATCATATTTTGTTGCGCCAACTACGAAAATGGTGGCTAAAATTATCTGTTGTATGTTGCCACAACCAACTGTTTTCAAAAATTGCTTGTTCTGACAATTTGTCAGTCATATACTACCACCAATTAATTAAAAACAGTTTTCATTAATTTTTATTTTATTTATTGAACAAAAAACCAAACAATTCATAACAAAATTAAAAATCCCATATTCCAAATTCATCACTGTTATGAGATGTGGAAATATTTGACAAAAATTTTAGTACACGAATTTTATGTAAATTTTATGTAAAACATTTTGCACAACATATTCTGCATTCCATACATTATTATCCACACAAATATATTTATTATACACATACTGTTCTTGAACAAAATGTTGAAGATTTATTAACATATCGTCGGCTCAATGCTATTTTGTTCCATACGCCATTTTGTATGATCGGAGAAAAACGCAATTTATTGTTTGATTAAAAACGGGACTGAAGAGTTACACACTTTTTATTTCATAGGGTTCCCAACAGTGTTTGTATGATTCTCAAGCATTTCTATGCAATTACATCCAAAAATAAGCAAGTTATAACAATTTTTGTACTTGGCATTTTGGTCCATATCCACTTTTATTTTAATATTTTTCGTATTTGTATTACATGGACCACAAAAAGGGTCGGTATGGAAGGACACTAATTTACATATTGTGATCGAAAGAACGTAAAATACTGAGTGAAAAATATAGGGCGATAGAAAAATTGAGACATAGAACAAAAATATCGAAATTATTTCCCGTTATTCAGAGTAAAACAAATTTACCCTACTAATATCTCGAAAACTAGGCGAGATAGGGAAAAAATGATTGCAGATTCTGAAAGAGCATGCTTGGAACCCATATTATCAACTCCTAACTCAAAAAACACAAAAATGGCGTATGGACCAAAATAGCATTAAGCCGACGATATGTCGAATAATTATACCCTACACCACACTGTGGTACAGGGTATTATAAGTTTGTTTCACGGCAGATGTTTGTAACACCTGAAAATAACACAGCTAGACCCACCTTAAAGTATACCGATCGACTCAGAATCACTAGCTGAGTCGATTTAACGATGTCTGTCCGTCCGTCCGTCCGTCTGTCCATGTAAAGTTGTTCGTCGACTACAGGTCGCAATTTCACTCCGATCGTTCTGAGATTTTGTAGTTTAGAGAATTTCGCTGCTGTTAAGATCGCTATTGAATTTGGTTGAAATCGGTTCAGATTTAGATATAGCTCCCATATATATTTTTCGTCCGATTTGGCCCTTTAGTCCTATAGAAGCTGTATTTTACATCCGATCGTTTTGAAATTTAGAATGGTAGAGTTTCTTGATCCATGAACCAACATTGCCGAATTTGAAGAAAATCGGTTAAGATTTAGCTATAGCTCCCATATATATGATTCGTCCGATTTGGCCCTTTAGTCCTATAGAAGCTGTATTTTACATCCGATCGTTTTGAAATTTAGAATGGTAGAGTTTATTGATCCATGAACCAACACTATCGAATTTGAAGAAAATCGGTTAGGATTTAGCTATAGCTCCCATATATATGTTTCGTCCGATTTGGCCCTTTAGTCCTATAGAAGCTGTATTTTACATCCAATCATTTTGAAATTTAGAGTGGTAGAGTTTCTTGATCCATGAACCAACACTACCTAATTTGAAGAAAATCGGTTAAGATTTAGCTATAGGTCCCATATATATGTTTCGTCTTATTTGGCCCTTTAGTCCTATAAAAGCTGTATTTTACATCCAATCGTTTTGAAATTTAGAATGGTAGAGTTTCTTGATCCATGAACCAACACTACCGAATTTGAAGAAAATCGGTTAAGATTTAGCTATAGCTCCCATATATACATATGTTTCGTCCGATTTGGCCCTTTAGTTCTATAGAAGCTATATTTTACATCCAATCGTTTTGAAATTTAGAATGGTAGAATTTCTTGATTCATGAACCAACATTGCCGAATTTGAAGAAAATCGGTAAAGATTTAGCTATAGCTCCCATATATATGTTTCATCCGATTTAGCTCTTTAGATCCAATCGTTTTTATACCCTACACAACACTGTGGTACAGGGTATTATTTAAGTATAAAATGTCCCAAAAATAAATTTATGTAAACAATTTATACATGAATTACAAAATTTATATATCAGAGTTATTCAATATTACGAGAGTGGTGTAGGGTATTATATAGTCGGCCCGCCCGACTTTAGCCTTTCCTTACTGGTTTTATTTTTTGTTTCTCATGTATCAAGAAAAGGACAGCAACCAATCTTTCGGATGTATTTCTCAAAATACATTTAATTATTCTAAATTTGGGAAATTATTGGGATAACAAAAAACGATTATTTATTAATATTTTTCTGTTGTAGTAACCAATTATTCGTTGCAATAATAATATTTGGTCTATTGTGACAATATCTGTTGTCAAGAATAAAACATTAGTTGTCACAACCAAAAATTGATCATATGGTACTATAATGAAAGTTTAAAATTGGTTACCACAGCTAACCGGGTGTCAATGAAAAAAACAATCTTAATTCAATTGATACAACCATCGATATAGTTACAAGCATTTTCATTTGATCGTATCCATGTTATTATTGTTGTTTCAACTATTTATATAAAAATACAACCGACACACGGTGTAGGCAATATAATTTTTTTGCTAGTACTATTTTTTTATTGTTACAATCGAATGGCAACCAATTATTTTCCTAGGTGTACGATTACAAATGTTGTAAAGTGGTGCAACAGTTCGGAGGGAGCGATGCATATAAAAATCTCCACTGCCGTCTGCAGAACTGTTAATAGAACAACACGCACAAACATCGTTTCACATTTCGCTCACTCACTTCAAGAGTGACATAACTCAAAATTGAAAATTGCCAAGATGTGTAACATTATGTCCGTATAAAAAGATAAGTAACATGAAATAAGATGTTTAAATACGCTTGAATAATCCGAAATATGGCTGTTTACTTAAAGACCAAATTTCGCTCAGATTAATTTATGGACATTTGCAAAATTTGTATTTATGTAAGGCAGCCTCAAAAATGTTCAATTTTGAGTTACGTCACTCTTGAAGGGAGTGAGCGAATGTTATTCCAACACAAAAAAAATTATAAGACCGTACTCTCACAAAATGATAACAAATTACGCAGTTTGTTCTCCCAACTCTCTTTAAAGTGTTCATTTATGTTTAAATACAACGTGTTTCTTTAAACGTTTCTCGTTTACCGTAAACGTAAATTACAAAATTTTTTTAATGAAAGAAACTACGTTTGCGATAAACATTTTTATTTGCTAGAAATATTTCAAGTGTTACGGGAAAAGTAGAGCGTTTGAGACAAAAGCTATATTTGCGATAAACGACCTCCAAATGTTTTTTATCTATTTATTTTCAGTGCAACTAGGCTTATATGCCAAGCCTCTGCTGTTAGTAACCGTTGTGGATTAATCACCGATGTTTTTGTATCAGTGTGGATTCGAAATATTATTTTGTAAAGTCCACAGAACCACTGTGCATCATCATGATTGTAGTTAAGGGGGAAGTGCATGTTGTCGATGCTGTTGCTGTTGCTATTGTTGACCAAACGACCGACCATCTTCTTGGCATTTGATGCTGTTGCCAATGTTGTTGACGGGTTTCTGCTATCTGTTGCTGCTATTAGGGGTGTATGTTGTTGGGGGGGAGGGGAGTGGTATCATTTATTTTGTATCTTGTTGATGTTAATGTTGGTCAGTAAAGTTGCATATAAACGAACACATGTACTCATACTTCTGTACATACCGATATATTTTCTCCAAAACACGCCAGCTTCAGATAGAAAGACGGACGGACAACATTGTATCCATTACTGTTATTGCTTGGGAGGTCCAATAGCTGGCCGGGCCAATCGGCAATCTGCCGAGTAAGAATCAGGCAAACTAAGATTCAAACAACAATCAGTTGACCAATAATTTGAAGAGATAAAGCCTGGCTTTAACATTAACAATGGCAATGGCAGCCAAACGACGGCGTTTGAAGAAACGAAAACCAACATGAATTTGTATTTGGGGTTAGGTTGGATGCTTAGATGACTGGATGGTTAAATGGTCGAATGTCCGTTGGTGTTTACTTTACACCTGTGAAAGCTAAGAAAGTAAATGCCACCATTGACAGCAAAAGTGTGTTTTAATTTGGGTCACACACATCGACCACCACCACTGGCACTGTCTGGTAATGGCTGGATGCCTAACAACAGAAGGCAGCAGCACTGCCGGTAGCAACGGCAGTAGTCACTTCGTTCGTCTAATCCAAACCGCCTCCTTCATCACTAAACTGCGAACAATATTTGGCCATGTGTTTTTTTGTAGAAAATCCATTTAAATATTCCTGGTCAATAGCTTGGAGATAAATTTCACACATAATAACGCCATGCAACAACATTAGAAAAGAATCTCAAATCCAACAACATCACCGTTGCCCGGGTTGTCTTTTAACACTGTAATCCAAACTTCGTAAGCTTCGTAAGATATCCAACAGTACAATTTTGAAGATAATCCAAATTTTAGTATGAAAATCTTTAGCTCTGAATACCACAATACTTAACCTTGTACAATTTCTTATTATAAGTTATTTTTTTATGTTTATATTCTGTAGGCCGACTTGTTAAAGAATACACATTTTCAACTAAAAGCGGTCTTGCCAAAAAATAGCAAGTTTTTTCCATTATAGTTTCTGTTAAAAGCGTTACACTGTGCACTATTTTGTAGTATTTTCGTGCATTAAGCTTTTTGTACAAAATGGTACATTTGTTTGGGAGGTACCAAAAGGGGCGTGGCAATAACGCCAATTTTTCACTGGACTGTAGGCACTATAAAAACATTACACAGTACTAAATTTCAAATATTTGTATGCACTGGTATTAATGTTATAAGCTGTTAACTATTTGAGCAAAATGGTTCGCGGTGTGGGAGTTGTGGGGCCACTTGCCCCATTTTTCTCAAGTTTATACCGACAAATAAACTATTACTATATGTGGAATTACAGATGATTCGGATAAGTTGCACAGAAGTCTTAGATAGTCAACATTTCACTAAATTGTAACCCTTTGTGAGGGAGGTATTATAAGGAGTGGACCAATATAGCCCATCTTCGAACTTAGCCTGAGATAGATAGAAAAAATATTATTTCATACCAAATTTGAAGTCAATCCGTTACTCCTTGCGCTCCAGTCAAACGGACAGACGGACGGACATTGATCCGCCAAAAATATTTCGTTCTTAGGTCACTCCTTCGATGTGTTACACTTTTTGTCCGTGGAAAATGATATACACCCTCGTCACACTAAAATGAGGGTATACCAATAGAAAATACAGAGTGAGTATATATGATATTTTGCAAAGTTTATGTGAATTTGTAAGTATAGTTTTATTTGCATCGACAAGTCCCACATCCTCACTCTCAGTGTTTTTGTGGATTTTCATCAAAGTACTTAATAGTATTATTTTATTAACAGACCTATATATGGTCATCAGAAACCAAAAAGGGCCAATACAGGGTGGCTTATATGTAATGCAACAAAGTAAAGCGCTATATTTTTTTAATTTTTTTTTTAAATTTTATTGTTCAAAAGCAAAAAATGTCGGAAATAACATAAAATTTTAGAAACAGTTCAGATTTGTTCGAATTGGCCACCTTTGGCACGAATTATGGCCTTCAAACGGCCGACAAAGCCATCACACGCTGCACGAAAGTGGCTCTGCGGTATTTTGGCCCATTCCCGGCGAAGCGCCGTCTTGAGATGATCGATACTTTGGTATTTTTTAGTGCGAACCTTACTCTCTAAAATGCCCCAGGCGCAAAAGTCCAACGGATTGAGATCCGGAGATCTTGGTGTCCATTGTGCGGTAGAAACGAAGCGAGGAACCTCCTTTTTAAGCCATTCTTGGTTGACGCGTGCTGAGTGCGATGGTGCTGAGTCCTGTTGGAATGTCCATGGTCTGCGGCCGAAATGTTTGTCTGCCCAGGGCTTCAATACTGTCTTTAGGATATTTTCCCGATAATATTCGGCATTTATTTTGACCCCATGGTCGATGAATACCAGCGGGGAGCGACCATCGGCCGTTACGGCGGCCCACACCATTACCATTGGCGGCGCTTGAGTCCTGGTGGCCAATCGAAGGTGTAAATTTTCAACTGACCTCTTTGGCAAGTAAACCCGATCATTTTGTTTGTTCACAAACTGCTCAATTTGGAATGGCTTCTCATCGGAGAAAACCAAATTCTGTAACTGGCTACTTTCGTGCAAGCGAAGCAACTCCTTGGCTCTTTCCAGTCTAACTTTTTTTTGTGCATCGGTGAGCTCTTGCACTTTTTGGAACTTCAATGGCTTCAGTCCAAGCTCATTTTTATACCCTACACCACACTGTGGTACAGGGTATTATAACTTTGTGCATTTGTTTGTAACACCCAAAAGGAGAAGAAATAGACCCATCGTTTATTATACCGATCCACTTAGAATCACTTTCTGAGTTGATTTAGCTATGTCCGTCTGTCCGTCTGTCTGTCTGTCCGTTTGTCCGTCTGTCTGTCTGTGCATGTATTCTTGTAATCAAAGTACAGGTCGCAATTATGATCCGATCTCGACGAAACTTTACCCTATTGAATTTGGTTAAAATCGGTTCAGATTTAGATATAGCCCCCATATATATGTTAGCACCGATTTGACATGTAAGCGCTGTAAAAACTTTATTTTATATCCGATCAGTATGAAATTCGGCAGAAAGAGGTTTCTTATTATATGGATGAACACTGTTAAATTTGGAAGAAATCGGTTCAGATTAAGATATAGCCCCCATATATACGTTACCCCCGATTTCACATGTAAGCGCTGTAAAAACTGTATTTTATATCCGATCAGTATGAAATTCGTCAGAAAGAGGTTTCCTATTATATGAATGAACACTTTTAAATTTGGAAGAAATCGGTTCAGATTTTGATATAGCCCCCATATATACGTTACCCCTGATTTGACATGTGAGCGATGTAAAAATGTTATTTTATATCCGATCAGTATGAAAATCGGCAGAAAGAGGTTTCTTATTACATGAAGGAATACTGCCAAATTCGGAGAAAATCGGTTCAGATTTAGATATAGCTCCCATACATATGTTACCCCCTATTTGACATGTAAGCGCTGTAGAGACTGTATTTTATATCCGATCAGTACGAAATTCGACAGAAGGAGGTCTTTTTACATGAATAAGTATTCAGGGAAGATCGGTTCAGATTTATATTAAAGCTCCATATATATGTTCCTCCTGATTTGGTATCAAACCGCTATAGAAGTTGTATTTTACTTCCGATCATTAAAATTTTCCAGAAAGATGTTTCTCAATTTAGGAACGAATGTTGCTTAATTTAGCGATTATCGGTTCAGAATTAGATAATATGTTTCTACCCATTTACCAATTATTCCAACTTATTATGGCAATGACCCTTATCGCATTGTTAGGAAGGTGTAGGGTATTATATAGTCGGCCCCGCCCGACTTTCTGCCTTTCCTTACTGGTTTAATATGTGTTGTATCCGTTCTCGCGATATGTTCAGTTCACGAGCAATTTTTCTACCATTGCGGCGTGGATTTCGATCAAATCTGGCCTTCACTTTTCGAATCATTTTTCGTCCACTTTTTGGACGCGATGCAACACTGCCAGTATTACGGTAACGAGCAATGGTACGAGAATCAAAAGATTTATTCACATTTAAATGCTGGAGGGCTCTAACGATAGCCGCTTGTGTTTTTCCACCCAAATATAAAGCAATCACACTATCACGCTTGAATTCCATCACGAATAACTTTTTTTCTGAATCTGAAGATCAAAATGCTTTTGTAAGCTTGTAAACAATAAAATGAACTGTCACTGAAATAAATCTGTCAGCTATCAGACTAGCGGTTTAGAAATGATAGCAACCTGAATTTGGTTGCAATACATATCAGCCACCCTGTAAACCAACTTGCATCCTGCATAAACCAATAAACCAAAAGCATCCTGAAAAAATGACGAATTTAGTAACGAAATTTAAAAGGGCATAACAAAATATTATTTCTTTTTTCATAGTTAACCAGTAAGGAAAGACAAAAAGTCGAGCGAGGCCGACTATATAACACACTATACCCCCTAACAATCCGAAAAGGGGCATTGCGATAATAATTTGGAATAATTGGTTTCGTTTATTTTAACAAAGTACTAAGCTACACCTCCCCATCAAGGCTTATTTCAAAGAGGAGTTGGAGGTGTTGATTATAATAAAGTAGCTCTGAAAGGATAATCTTAAAATACGCAGTATTCTTTCATAGATCAAGCATCGGAAGGAGCAACTAGATTATATCAAAAATCTCCTTTGTGCTAAATTATATAAAGATAAAACACAAATATAACACAAAATATGCAGGAGTATATTGGAAATAAAGTACAACTTCTGTAGCGCTTTGATACAAAATCGGGAGGAAGATGCATATTTATTATGGGGATACATATATCTAAATCTAAACTGATTTTCCTCGAATTTGGCAGTGTCCATTCATGTAATAAGAAATTTCTTTCTGCCGAATTTCATACCGATCGGATATAAAATACAGTTTCTACAACGCTACCATGTCAAATCGGTGGTAAGATATTTATACGATTATATGTAAATCTGAACCAATTTTACCCAAATTCAATAGGAAATTTGGTTGAAATTGCCAAAAGAAAGATATGTGCAAAGTTTCGTTGATATCGGACAATTTTTGCGACCTGTACTTTGATCACAAGAATACATGGACGGACGGATGGACAGACGCACAGTCAGACATGGATAAATCAACTCAAAAAGTGATTCTATATCGATCGGTACAATAATCTAGGGAGTTATCTCTTCTCTTTTTGAGTGTTACAAACAAATGCACAAAGTCATAATACCCTGTACCACAGTGTGGTGTAGGGTTTAAAAATACAACATTGATAAATTTTCCAATGTTAGTCGAATTTACCACTTCGTTGCTGGTTTACTAATAATGAACATGTTTTCATGCTGCATATTTACATCCGTTTTTATCATGCAAAAAAACCAGTTCCACCGATTTTCATGGGTTTTTTGAAAATATATTTAACCGTCCACCGGTTTTGATTATTTTTTTTAAACGGTGTTTTTGACCAATTTGTTTAATATGCTATGTACTCGTATGTTACAAATTTCGATATAATCCGTTTACCCACGATATTACAAATCTTATCACATAATTGAAATCCTGATCACGTACCTATGTATGTATATATTGACCATACTCAGAAAATTAGTTAATTTTTTGTTAAATATATTACCGCTGTAATTTGCGAGCGATATATTTCGAAGAGACTTTTAAACATTTTGTGGTCGCGGTTTATGAGTCCACCTTGATTTCAAGCAGGACGACAAATTTCCTTGAAGATCTGGTCCACAGATCTTAATGGCATTTTTAAAGTACTGAAAGTACTGACAGAGCGAAAATTGCTTTGTTCACTACAACACTGATCACAGTCTGACAATTGGCCTAATTGACAACGTTAGATACTCGTATCTTAACACGGTGAGCCATATTTTTGAAAAGGCTTTGACCTGAGGCTGGACATCGGATTGTTGCTTTCGCATCGTCTTCGAGGTCAGTATATAAATACTTTTACATAAGGGTGGTTTCGACATTAAGGGCCAACTTCGACATAATTTTTGGCATTGAAGTTTTTTGCAGAATTCAATACTTCAGATAGGTAGATATAATCCATTTAAGAATAGCTAATGTATATTAGAAGGTATCCATCATTATACCCTACAGCACACTGTGGTACAGGGTATTATAAGTTTGTTTCACGTCAGATGTTTGTAACACCTGAAAATAACACAGCTAGACCCACCTTAAAGTATACCGATCGACTCAGAATCACTAGCTGAGTCGATTTAACCATGTCTGTCCGTCCGTCCGTCTGTCCATGTAAAGTTGTTCGCCGACTACAGGTCGAAATTTCACTCCGATCGTTCTGAAAATCGGTTCAGATTTAGATTTAGCTCCCATATATATCTTTCGTCCGATTTGGCCCTTTAGTCCTATAGAAGCTGTATTTTACATCCAATCATTTTGAAATTTAGAATGGTAGAGTTTCTTGATCCATGAACCAACACTACCGAATTTGAAGAAAATCGGTTAAGATTTATCTATAGCTCCCATATATATGTTTCGTCCGATTTTGCTCTTTAGTCCTGTAGAAGCTGTATTTTACATCCAATCATTTTGAAATTTAGAATGGTAGAGTTTCTTGATCCATGAACCAACACTACCGAATTTGAAGAAAATCGGTTAAGATATAGCTATAGCTCACATATATATGTTTCGTCCGATTTTGCTCTTTAGTCCTGTAGAAGCTGTATTTTACATCCAATCATTTTGAAATTTAGAATGTTGGAGTTTCTTGATCCATGAACCAACACTACCGAATTTGAAGAAAATCGGTTAAGATTTAGCTATAGCTCCCATATGTATGTTTCGTCCGATTTTGCTCTTTAGTCCTGTAGAAGCTGTATTTTACATCCAATCATTTTGAAATTTAGAATGGTAGAGTTTCTTGATCCATGAACCAACACTACCGAATTTGAAGAAAATCGGTTAGGATTTAGCTATAGCTCCCATATATATGTTTCGTCCGATTTTGCTCTTTAGTCCTGAAGAAGCTGTATTTTACAACCAATCATTTTCAAATTTAGAATGGTAGAGTTTCTTGATCCATGAACCAACATTGCCGAATTTGAAGAAAATCGGTTCAGATTTATCTATAGCTCCCATATATGTGTTTCGTCCGATTTTGCTCTTTAGTCCTGTAGAAGCTGTATTTTACATCCAATCATTTTGAAATTTAGAATGTTGGAGTTTCTTGATCCATGAACCAACACTACCGAATTTGAAGAAAATCGGTTAAGATTTAGCTATAGCTCCCATATGTATGTTTCGTCCGATTTTGCTCTTTAGTCCTGTAGAAGCTGTATTTTACATCCAATCATTTTGAAATTTAGAATGGTAGAGTTTCTTGATCCATGAACCAACACTACCGAATTTGAAGAAAATCGGTTAGGATTTAGCTATAGCTCCCATATATATGTTTCGTCCGATTTTGCTCTTTAGTCCTGAAGAAGCTGTATTTTACAACCAATCATTTTCAAATTTAGAATGGTAGAGTTTCTTGATCCATGAACCAACATTGCCGAATTTGAAGAAAATCGGTTCAGATTTATCTATAGCTCCCATATATGTGTTTCGTCCGATTTTGCTCTTTAGTCCTGTAGAAGCTGTATTTTACATCCAATCATTTTGAAATTTAGAATGGTAGAGTTTCTTGATCCATGAACCAACACTACCGAATTTGAAGAAAATCGGTTAAGATTTAGCTATAGCTCCCATATATATGTTTCGTCCGATTTTGCTCTTTAGTCCTGTAGAAGCTGTATTTTACATCCAATCATTTTGAAATTTAGAATGGTAGAGTTTCTTGATCCATGAACCAACACTACCGAATTTGAAGAAAATCGGTTAAGATTTAGCTATAGCTCCCATATATATGTTTCGTCCGATTTGGCCCTTTAGTCCTATAAAAGCTGTATTTTACATCCAATCGTTTTGAAATTTAGAATGGTAGAGTTTTTTGATCCATGGACCAACATTGCCGAATTTGAAGAAAATCGGTTAAGATTTAGCTATAGCTCCCATATATATGTTTCATCCGATTTGGCTCTTTAGAGCCGTTTTTATACCCTACACCACACTGTGGTACAGGTTATTATTTAAGTATAAAATGTTCCAAAAGTAAATTTATGTAAACAATTTATACATGAATTACAAAATTTATATATCAGAGTTATTCGATATTACGAGAGTGTAGGGTATTATATAGTCGGCCCCGCCCGACTTTAACCTTTTCTTACTGTTTTTTTTTAATTTTAAGTGTTTTTTGAAAATTCGTATAATTTGGTTAAACTAAAAAACTGTGTCGAACTGGCAAACCTTACCAGTCACATGGGTGGTGAAAATGGTGAATTTTAAGTCTCGATTGGAGCTTTGGCTGTGTGACTTGTAAGCTTTCTTCGTAGGTATATAATTCCCATATGCGAATTTCTTTGTAGATTGGTATATATACAAGTGATGATCGCCACAACTACCTTCTCACACTGTGTCATGTATAAGTCCCTCTGATGATATCCCCACACAGGATTGGAATACGTATAAGGGTATGTGTTTACATGGCTTTCAAAGCGCAGTGTCTTATCTTTTCCAATACACCACAAAAACCTCTCTTTCGAAAGGAAGAGAGTTGATCAAAAAAGCTGAACAATTTCGAATGTGAAAACACTCAAAAGTCTAATAAAATTAAAATTAAATCGATCATTAACAAAAAAACTTCTGAAAGCATTTAAAAAAAGTTATTTTTTTTACTTTTATCGGATAACTGTACAAGATATCGGTCAAATGTCCGTTAATTTGTCAACTTATTTTAGGGTCAATACAAATATGGCATCAAATCGATTCTGATGGTCGCCCTTTACAGCTCCCGTGATCGGCGACATTCACCTGGCGTATTTTTATAGGGAAATGCAGGTGACGCAGGGTAGTTATCGGTTTAGTTATATGTTTCATCCGATTTGATATGTAAGCGCTGTAGAAGTCGTATTTTATATCCGATCCGTACGAAATTCAACAGAGAGGGTTTTCTTATTACATGTATGAAAGCAGCCAAATTCATGGAAATTCGGTTCAGATTTAGATAAGCCCCCATATATATGATTCACCCGATTTGACATGTAAGCGATGTAGAAACCGTGTTTTTATATCCGATCAGTACGAAATTCGGCAGATAGAGTTTTCTTATTACATGTATGAACACTGCCAAATTCTTATCGCAATGCACATTTTCGCATTGTTAGGGAGGTGTAGGGTATTATCTAGTCGGCACGCCCGACTTTCTGTCTTTCCTTACTGTTTTTTTTTTTTGACAGGGAAATGACGATTGACTACAAATATCTCTATAAATTCGGTTTAAATACATGCATTCCAAAAATTTGCATGGATCGGAACTTGGTTTTTACAATGAAGAACTTTAAAAATAAAATCAATACAGGAATGACGCACGTGAGTGTGAAATCTCATTTCGGAAGACAAAACGCGACTTAGATCATTTTATTAATATTGTTGGCGCAAAACCAACCACAAGTGTATGTTGTAGATTTAATATCTTTATAATTGTATTCCTGGAAAATTTGAATTTTACGGAATATAAGATTTGACAGAGGATTGGCACAAATCATCAAGGACAAAAAATAATCTTCCATTAAAATAGTAATTGATAAAAAATTGTAAACATTAATAAAACACATAAATCATTAAATATTATATTTTACACTGAACCAGTTTTATAAAATAAAAATTTACTATTTTTGTCAATATTTTTAAAGAATTAAGTGAAAGTAGAGGCAGCCAGGGGAATGACTTTTGAGCACTTTGGTAGACAATTTTTTTATAAAAAATAAATTTTTCCAAAAAATATTTTAGTGACCGCAAAGAACCTATAAAGTTTTGTACTAAAGTAAATACTAAATTGGAATATATTTTATTTTTCCTAATTTAAATACACAAAGACAGGAAATTATCTGGTAATGTCGAAATCACCCGTAACAGGAGTGTTGTATAAACTACTAGTTACCCATGTAGTAATTTTTTCCAGTGGTCAGTTCTAGCGGTATCAAAAATATGAGTATTGTTTTGGTACAGTGTGGCTGATGAAAGCTGCTACCAAAAAAAAATTTAATAACTCTTTTTCTATTTAATGAATCTGGTTAATTTTTTTTTTGTTTTGCAGATTGATTTTTAGATTTAACAAAAATGGATAACTGGGACACTGAAACAAGAATTTGGATTGTCCGCCTCTATTACACACTGAAGTCCGTAGTTTCGGTTCAAAGAGAGTATAGGGGCACGTTTGGCGGCAATCCTCCCAGCAGATGGACTTTAAAGAGACTTCTTAACAATTTTTCCGAGCATGGGACAGTCAACAGAAGACCTTACCATCGAAACCCTTCGGACGGAGGAAACAATCGCTGCTGTAGCTGATGCCATACAAAACAATCCAAGAGTTTCGACAAGAACATTATCTGCTGAAATGGGTATAAGCAGACATTCATTGCAGTCAATTATGCACAAAGATTTGGAGTTATTCCCATATAAAATTCAAATGGCCAACAAAATGAACTCAGCAGACTTCCCGATTCGCTTGGAATTTTGCCAGAAGATGCTTCAAATGGTGGAAGAGGACGGAAACATGTTGAACTGTCTTTTCATGTCTGACGAGGCCCATTTCGATTTAAACGGCAACATAAACAAACAAAATTGTCGAATATGGAGCGCTTCCAACCCACAGATACTCCATGAGACGGAATTGCATCCACTTCGTGTCACAGTGTGGTGTGCAGTTTCATCACGCTGCATTGTCGTAGGGCCCGACGGTCACACCGTCGGGTGTGACCGTCGGGCCCTACGTCGGGAAAACTGTCACACCGTTACAGTTACTGGAGGCCGTCACTTGAGCATGTTGAGAGAGTTTTTCTATACAGAATTACGCCGAATGAGATTTTCTTTCAACTCTGTGTGGTTTCAGCAAGATGGTGCAACTCCTCACATAGCCCGGCCTGTTATAACAGAATTGCGGCGAAAATTTCCCAATAAGCTGATATGCAGAAACTCCACATTCCGTTGGCCCCCCAGGTCGCCTGACCTTACTGCACCTGACTTTTTCTTTTGGGGTCATTGCAAACAGGAAGTCTACAAAGCAAAACCAACAAATTTGAATGAACTAAAGCAATCCATTCTAGAAACAATTGCGGCTATTCCCGTCTCAACTCTCCAAGCAGTAATGAACAACTTTTTGGTAAGATGCCGCACATGCATCAGCGAGCAGGGGGGGCATTTAAATTCCAATATTTTTAAAACTAATTAAGCTATATTTAAATAAATTTAATGAGCTTTAACATGAATAAAACTAAACTGAATTCCATACACTGAAAAAAAGTTATTTGAGTTTCTTAATGTAGCAATATTTATCAGCCACCCTGTACTTTCAGAAGCCATTTATTTTACAAAGCTAAAACTTAGTAAATATGTACTACAATACCCGATAAATATACATGGGAACCCCCCCATTTTTTTTTAAATTTTTTTACAATTTATGGAAGTACATTCAGTACTTGGAACGTAATTTTTCAAGTATAAGTCTGATTAAGCCCCGTTGTGCCTCAAATTAAAGGGAATTATGAGGGCTACATATGCTGCAAATACCGCTTTCACGTAGAATATTTGGTTTAGTAACAGTCGTCAAAAATATGAGAAAAAAAATTATTTTTTTTTTAAAAACTCTTTTTCATGGTACAAAAGAAAAACATAAAAATAGAAAAAAAAATCGAAAAATTATTTATTTAAAAAAAATATTAAATTAAATTATTTATATTATTTTATTTAATTTTTAAAAAACCAGCATGCTAACGAATAAAACCCTGTCTATTTGAAAAAAATTATGGATATATGTAAAAGTTATGAGCCATTTTGTAAGTGTTAGGGAAATTAAAAAATATCTTGTTTCATATTTTTCGTTTTTAAATGATGTTTTTGCTTATATTGAATTCGCCATTTGTGAGAGAGACATATAAGAGACATTGCACTTGCATTTTATTTTATGAGGATTGATGTCAGACATTATAAAATTATATAGATGCCGAGGTTTTATGGCCGTTCGTAACCCTCCATAAAACATGCTATGCAATGTGAGAGCTATATTGGATGAGATCCGCTCAGATAAAGCGTCATGCAACAAATATTTGTGGTTTTTCATTTATAAGCTTTCCATTCAGTTACGCCTTTTATGGGCATGGACATCCTAGTCGTATATACAGGTAGTAAAATTATATGTACGCAATACAAAGTAGTCAGTCTTGAAAATATTGGGTAAATACTTTCGAAGCAAACTATATGTCAGCTACAGGTACTGCAACTTATGAACCTTAAACCCGGAATTAATAAATGAAATTTCTTCTTAATAAATTAGTGTAATTCAGAGAGATAAGTCGATTTTCTGAAAAATATTACAAAGTTATATTTCGAAGTATGAGTAAAAGGCAAAGAACTTTTCAATGTGTAAATGATCCCGACAATTTCTGCTACATCTGCGGAAAATATGTAAATAAAAAATCGACGTGCGTTTAGTAAAATAATAGAAGAAATATATGTGTCATATTTTGGTATACGAGTTAAAAATATGAACGAACCGTTTACACCTAGTACTTTGTGTAATTCGTGCCATGTAAATCCTACTCGATGGACTAGTGGAAGAATGCGGTAAGTACTTTAAAATTAATGTATTACAATGTTTTGTGGGATAAAACGTTTTAATTTTAGACTTCACGTGCAATTTGGAATGCCAATGATTTGGAGACAACCATTCATTCACGATACGGACTGCTATTTTTGTCTAAGTTAATAGATTGGAGTAGGAAGTGTCCAAGAATAGCTAACAGCCTAATAACGGAAACATCATCAAGTTTATCTTAGTACTCAACTCTGAGCGATTCGATTTGAGACAGAAGTCATCGCTTTTAACTCAGTTTCAACTCATTGATTTAGTGAGAGATTTGGAATTGACCAAAAATAAGTCAGAACTACTTGCATCTGGGATGAAACAGTACAATATTTTGGCCCCAGATGTTAACATATCATATTATAGAGTCCGTGATATACATTACGAACAATTTTATACTACTGTGGATAATAGATGCTTTTGTAAGGACATTCCCGGATTGTCAACTTAATCAAACATGCAATTCAAAGGAATGGCGGTTACTTGTTGACAGCAGTAAAGAAAGTTTAAAAGCAGTAATTTTACACAACGGAAATCAGAAACCGCCGATTCCCATTGCTCATGCTGTCAACACTAAGGAATCATACGAAACAATGGCTAAATTGATAAAATACATAAAATATGAACATGACTGGAAAATTTGTTGCGATTTAAAAGTAGTTGGTATGTTATGCCTCTGGGATAGCCGATATTTTGCCACAACTGCATATTAAGCTGGGACTCTTTAAAAATTTTGTAAAAGCCTTAATGAAAGATTGCAATTCACTCTCATATTTAAAAAGTTTATTTAAAAGACTTTCTTTTCAAAAAACCGAAGAAGGAGTTTTGGGTGAGCCTAAAATAAGGAAACTGATGAAAGATGTGAATTTCGAATCATAATTGACGTCGGATGAAATTGCAGCATGGAGGTCGTTTAAGCTTGCAGTTTCAAATTTCCTTGGATCCAATAAAAGCCCGCAATATGAAACAATGATTAATGAATTCTTAAAAAATTGGTTACAAATATATTTTTTTTATATTTATGTATATAACACATATGTATATATTCTTCCAACATATTTTTCGCTTTATGTATTCCAACAGGTGTAAATGTGTCCCTCAAAATTCATTTCTTGCATTCTCATTTAAACTTTTTCCCCGAGAATCTTGGCGACGTAAGTGACGAACATGGCGAAAGGTATCACCAAAAATTGAAGTCCATCGAGCGGCGTTACCAAGGGCACTGGGATGAAAGAATGATGGGAGATTATATTTGATTCCTCATTAGAGAAACCGATTCCGAAATCTACAAACGTCAATAAAGAACTCTCAATCACTTCTAATGAAACTTGTTCATGTAAATAAACTCAAATATAAATAAAAGTAATAAATAAAATAATTCGCTATTTAAACAGAAATTAAAAAAGATTTTTTGAAATTCTCTTACCTCTACCAAAAGGTCTATAATTTCTACATTTATCCATAGATTTTTTTCAAATAGGCATTATTTTCTTCGCTACGATGCAAACTTTTAAAAAATAAAATAAAATATTTTTTCGATGTTTTTTTATTTTTTATGTTTTTTTTAGCCCAAGATTTTTCTTTTAAAAAAAATCAACTTTTTCCAATTTGTTTAATGACTGTTACTAAACCACTGTTTCTAAATGAATTTTCCAACATTGGTAGCCCACATTTAACGTATTAGTCGACCTGATCGGGCATATACACCAAAAATTATAGGGCAAATACTAAGGGTACCTTCAACGATAATAGTATTTTTAATAAAAAAATTTGTAAAGAAAAATTTATCCATAAAAAATTTTTGGTTTCGATTTTATATAAAAGTATGCCACAATATATACAAAAAAATAATTTTTAGGTCTAGGACACAAAAAAAATTTTTTTTTCATGTGTTATACAACGCTATGTATAAAATATTTATTTCTATAATAATTTGTAAACAAACTGATCTTGAAGACGGGAGAATATCGTAGTTGGGATCATAAAAAATATATTAAAATTGTTTCTTATTCTTATTTTTCAAAGAAGGTATGTTTATTGTTTCACAGAAAACAAAAACCACAATCACGTACTCGATAGACAAAAACAAAACTTTGGTGCTGTATTATAAAAAGACTCAATTTTTGACAATAGGCATGTTTTCGTTACAAGCTAGCACTTTTAGTTTAGCACTTTGCAACGAAAACAACTGACTTCCACTAACTGGCACATAAGCAATAAGTGGCGGATTTTCACTATCTGGTAGCAATGGTGTCATGAGATGCGAAGAAAGAACAGTGCGAAACAGACAAAAAATTCGTGAAAAGTATTTATAAAACATATATTTACTATTCTATGTTCAATTGTTTACACTCTTTTGCAAATATTAAAATAATTTCCCATTTTTGTTCTTCTTCTTCCCGTTAATTCACAATAATTGATAAAATCTCTCCAAAAATGGGATGCCATATTGCTAAATATAGGGTGCCCAATCTGGCAACATCATACTCGATTAAGACATGAACACAAGCACCAAACTTCATCGGGAACTAATAGTGCTTAAAAGTGCTTAGGTCCCCATACAAATTAAGCACTTATGGTGTAAACACGCCTAATATTAAATGAGAGAGAAAAGTGAAACTTCTCGGTTAGTTGGAAAACACTGTGCGTTGAATTTGTGATCGAATTGTTGGCTAATCTTGTACTTCATACAGATTCACTCCATCCATATGAACCATAAGTTTTTCCAATTCAATGTCTATCCCGTTGGCCAACTTTGCTGTCTATCCCGAAGCTTAGCATTCGTCCGTTCGTTTGTCCGTCCTTCAGTCGGTCGCTCTGTCGGTGTGTCCATCCCATTTGGCATACTACTAAACTCAATGTGTGGTGTGTTGAGCTGTAATATTTTTTTTCGAAATTGTGATTGTTTAATGGCGCCTTCTGGGATTTATTTGCTGTATGCGGACGGACGTTCGTTCCAACCGATGGACATGCGAGGCGGACAGTCTAAAAGACGGAGAAAAACTTCTGTAATTTGGAGTTGAATGGATTTGTGATTTTATTTTCTATTCCCCAAGATTTGTCTTACAACACAAACAGATCATGTATTTGTTCATTCGGTTAGATATACTCGTATGGGAAGAAATAAAACCATAGACAACTAAAACATGGCTGTGGTTTTTGTGGTCATTGTTGGAGTCTGTTTTTTCTCTCCAGTTAAATGACCAGTAGGCAGAGTAAATCCATTGCAGAAGAATAGCCAGATAGCCAAGTGGAAGAAATATTTTTAATTTATTTCCAAGTTTTAATTGAATATTTGTTGTTGTTGTTGTCTCTACTCCTTTTAACGATTTCATAAAGTAAAAGTGTAGTTTTTTAAATGACATGGAGGGGATAGAAGATCTGTCAAAATTGTAAACATTGTTACACTTTGAATTGTTTAGTTGGTTGGTAGGTTGACTATCAGGCTATAGTTGGTATTTGGAGGAGGAGGATACCATTTTCACAGCAGGTTTTTTGTTGTCGGGTTTTTGTACCATTCGTAAACGAGGGAACACAGATTGTGTTAAGATGGCTTTAGCGGATAAATAGTGTTTTTTTTATTTTCTTCGGCTTGTTGTTGTAGTAGCAGTATATGTGTTTGTTGTCCATTAGGTGTTGTTTTTATTCGCCTTGTGTAGTGGGTTCTGCTGTATTTGTTTCCAGGCCAAGGGTTCAAAGACACCTGGGAGCAAAATGAGTAGCTTTGGCAGGGCAGTTAAAATGGTGTAGTGTGTCGTGTGGTCCCGGTTACAATCGGGACATATGTTCGACATGGTTCCGGTCTTTCCTTTCCTGATTTGCCTGGGAGGTGGAAGCCTATCCACAAGATGGATTGAACGGTAGCAACCAAGCAAATACTGCGCCGACATCAAAAATTGTGTCGTTGCACGGTTATGATCATTGTCTCCTCATGTAAGTGGTCCACAGAAGACATGATGAGACACCCTGTCGCAGTTCTCAGGGTGGCATTTCGGCAGATCTGTATGTCCTTCCACTGCATCCCGCTCACATTCGGTGACTACACTGGTGCTGCATAGTTTACAACAGACCGACCTATCGCTTTGTAAGAGGTTTCTTTGCCTGTTCCCCAAGTGCCGCCGGCTAGCGACTTGAGGAACTTGTTCCTACTTCTCATTTTATTGCAGATAGCTGTGGCAAGCGCGATAGACCTTACGAGGCTATCAAATGTGACACCAAGACCCTTAGGGTAGTTGGTGGTCGGAATTGTTGTGCCATCGTATCACATTGAGTTGCTCCTTCACATGCGCTATCTATGCAGTAAACAGTGTGACCGATGATTTGGTGGCATTTTTTCAGTATTTATACCCTACATCACACTGTGGTACAGGGTATTATAAGTTTGTTTCATGGCAGATGTTTGTAACACCTTAAAATAACACAGCTAGACCCACCTTAAAGTATACCGATCGACTCAGAATCACTAGCTGAGTCGATTTAACGATGTCCGTCCGTCCGTCCATGTAAAGTTGTTCGTCGACTACAGGTCGCAATTTCACTCCGATCGTTCTGAAATTTTGCAGTTTAGACTATTTCGCGGCTGTTAAGATCGCTATTGAATTTGGTTGAAATCGGTTCAGATTTAGATATAGCTCCCATATATATCTTTCGTCCGATTTGGCCCTTTAGTCCTATAGAAGCTGTATTTTACATCCGATCGTTTTGAAATTTAGAATGGTAGAGTTTCTTGATCCATGAACCAACATTGCTGAATTTGAAGAAAATCGGTTAAGATTTAGCTATAGCTCCCATATATATGTTTCGTCCGATTTGGCCCTTTAGTCCTATAGAAGCTGTATTTTACATCCGATCGTTTTGAAATTTAGAACGGTAGAGTTTCTTGATCCATGAACCAACATTGCCGAACTTAAAGAAAATCGGTTCAGATTTAGATATAGCTCCCATATATATGTTTCGTCCGATTTGGCCCTTTAGTCCTATAGAAGCTGTATTTTACATCCGATCGTTTTGAAATTTAGAATGGTAGAGTTTCTTGATCCATGGACCAACAATGCCGAATTTGAAGAAAATCGGTGCAGATTTAGATATAGCTCCCATATATATCTTTCGTCCGATTTGGCCCTTTAGTCCTATAGAAGCTGTATTTTACATCCGATCGTTTTGAAATTTAGAATGGTAGAGTTTTTTGATCCATGAACCAACACACCGAATTTGAAGAAAATCGGTTATGTTTCATCCGATTTGGCTCTTTAGATCCAATCGTTGTTATACCTAACACCACACTGTGGTACAGGGTATTATTTAGGTATAAAATGTCCCAAAAGTAAATTTATGTAAACAATTTATACATGAATTACAAAATTTATATATCAGAGTTATTACGAGAGTGGTGTAGGGTATTATATAGTCGGCACCGCCCGACTTTAGCCTTTCCTTACTGGTTTTATTTTACCTGTGAATATGTATGTATGTTGGGTATGTATGTATGTTGGGTGTGTCATTAAATAATAAATTATCATCGCAAGATTTTTTTAACTTTAATTTTTAGTTTTTAGAAATATTTTATTTTACCTATGTTTATGATTCCTATGAACACAGTATGAAATTAATCATTCAGAAAAGGATAAAAGCCAGTGGTATTCGAATACAAACTTAGTTACAAAAATATATCTAAACAGAAACAATCGGATTTTAAACTATTAAAAAAATTTAGAACTCCAACTATACAGCGAGAGTCCGAAGAGTATTTTAGAAACATGAAGAAGGAAGATGTTTTAAGTTACGCCCAAAGAAAATTATATTCCTGCACCACCGAGATACAACTGCAATTGCAAAATAAAATATATGATTTTGTTAACAACTTAACTAAGATCTACGTTGGATGGAGTAAAACTAGATTTGATAGCACCTTTGCAAACTGGTTAGAGCCCAGGTATCTACAGAAAGTAGAAATCAAAACAATTGTGGTGGGAGACCACCAAAATCACTCGGCAACTGTAGCGACAGATCTGAAAGGCGAAAACTTAAGGAAATCAATGAAGAAATCGGATGAAACTATTGTAGAATGCTTGTTACATCAATTGCGATCACAAAAATAACGCAAAAAGTCGATATTGTTGGACACGCTAGTCCCGTGAGAACAAAACGGATTATTAAGAGTATTCCAACTACAAGCAATGAAAAACTGTTCTCAATTGAAGAGGCATTAGCATTATTTTTGGATTTGAAGATAACAAGACCAGTATACTGGCGTGCAACAAACAAATTGATGCTAAAAAAATTGGTGAATATACCAAGGAAACTGCACGAATATATACTACCAAATATCCATGGATAAATATGTCTGCAACAGTTCACAAAATTCTATATAATGGAGGAGGTGTCATTAAGCATCATTGAGTACCAATCGGAGATCTATCAGAGGAAGCCCAGGAAAAAAGAAAAAATGATTACAGATCTCATAGAGAGAACAATACCAGAAAAATATCACGAAGTTGTACAAATGAAGATCTATTTAACATTTTGTTCTAGCATTCGGCATAAATGGAAATAAGATCATGGGGACTTAGAGGAAGAAGCAGAAGGGCTGATAGAGGACAGATAAAATACGGAACTAAATATAGAATATTTGCAGCAAATTTTTCAACCGAACGAATAAAAATTATAATTTACTGCTTTTGTTATATAAGTAAAAAAAAATAATTTTTTCCCTTAATGTTGTTTTAATAAAAAATGAACATTAAAAAAATTCGAATTTTCATTATTTAATATTAAGATGAAGCATATTATCAAATACAGTGGGAATAATGGGCTTGATAAATACTACCTTTGTTTCAGTAAGAGTTAGGGCCGGGTTAGGCATACGTAACCGTAATTTATCTTTACCGTTGCCGTAACGTTGCCCGTTTGAGCGATTACCTAATGTTGAGAAAACGAGTCATATGTTCAGGCAACAACAACACCTAAGTAAACAAAAAAGCCGCGATTTCTTTTTGTTTAGGTTTATTAAAAATGAAGTTAAAAAGAATGTTTATAAATTTGTGTTTTTTAAATCTGTGCAGAATTTACAATAAAAGTAATCAAGAAAATATCGTCGGATAAGAAGATGGGGTGGACGTCCTATAAACAATGACTGGGCGAAAGCCGGACACTTGAATGCCTATGGCAGTTTTTAATTTGTTATTAACATTAATAAAATATGAGTTAACTACACCAAAGCAACGGATTAGACCGGCAGAGAGACTAGCAATAACACCACTGTATGTCAAATATTGCTTTATCCTATGATTCCAAGTTGGGAAATATTAACATTCTATTCTTTAAAATTGTAGATATTTGGGTCACGGTTGTTCCATACAATCGATTGCATGGAGTCACAAGCTGGGGAAAACAACAATTCGAAATATTATTTTAGAATGCAGTGAAGTTTTGTGGCGCTTGCTTTCGCCGATTTATTTAAGTGAACAAACTACACAGCAGTACAAACACATTGCCAATGAATGTGGGATATGCCGAATTGTGTGGGAATCTGCGATGCTATTTAGTATCATATCAGTTAATGTTGGAAGTTATGGCAGCCAACACGATGGGGGTATGTCCATTAAACTTCAATTTATTTATAATCTATTTTAGTACAAACAATTTCCATTTCTTAATTTAAATTAAATACAGCTATATTCCAGTACTCTCCTTTTGGCCAATCAGTTATTTTAGGTACAGTACCTGTACCTCCGGGTAAACCATTATCGTCAGCATCCTCTGAAGCCTTTCCTCATTTTTTTATTGGCGATGCGGCGTTTCCCCTGAGGAATATCCTTGGTCTAAGTCAACAACTTTAGACGAGCTCAGAGACAATATCCAACGCGAAATTGAGTTGGACCACCAAGAGTGGTGGAAAATTGGGTCCAAAGAATAGATCGCTGTTGACGGCTCGTGATGGTCATATGACCGAAATTGAATTTCATTATTAAAATGTAACATTTGCACTACACCCGGAATAAATTTGAACTCTATATCTTAAATATTCGCATGTCCTTAATGGAAAACCCTTCACTTATGTCTATTTCCATTGAAGAGGGACTCAGCCAAATCCAATCCAATCTCTATCTATAAATAAGTCCACGTTTGTAGAGACGCTTATATTGCTGTCAAATTAACCCACAATGAATAAGATTGGCGCAATGATTGTCTCGTACTGTCGTCAAAAGAATCCTGAAGCAGATTATAAATTTCATTTTTAATGGAGTCAGCCGCGATCTTCATAAAACTCACCTGTAACGCCAAGCTCCTTGCCAATTTGCTTCCAAGCTTCTCGTTTTTTCAGATATCCTATATGCTGGATTATATTTAAATACTCGTGCGACTGCACCAATGAAATCAAATATTCGTCTTTCATGTTTATTTGCACTTTTAAACAACAATTAATTAATAAATTATTTTCTTTACTTTGCTCGGTGAACATACAATTGTAAGTGTAAACAACATGTAGTATCAGCTGTTGTCAAATTGTACGTAAACGGAACGTCCAATTCTGATTTCAACAGATTCAGCCGTCCGTTTACGTTTCGTTTCCGTTGGCTAATCGTTTACACTGATTTCCATATGACAGATCGAATCAGCTGATTCTTTACGCTACGGGGCCGTTACGTTTAAGTTTGCCTAACTGGGCCTTTAGAAATCTAAAATATTTATACATATTTATCCCATACATACACATATTCATATCGTAAAAAATTGAGCATTTTCAATAACCGTTTTTCTCCCCTTTAAGCCAAACTAGCACTATTTTAACAGTCCATTACACTAGTTTACCAAATTTGTATAGAAGGACTGTGTATGTATAAGCGTTTCTGGTGCAATATGGTGCTTAAATAAGAAAAAAATACTTTAAAAAACGTTTATTGTTAAAGAAATGTATACTAAATGCCTTTAGTATTTGGATCATATTTGAAGTATAAGCTCAATCAAGCAGGGTTAAACTATAAATTAAATGAATTTGTGAGGGCTACAGATGTGGAAAATATCAACTTCAAGTATAAACACAAGTTTAGCAGCTGTCGCTAAAACACATAGAAAAATTAGGTTAAAAAAACACTAAGGAAATTCTAAAGTTGGGAGGTGCCGACTATATGATACCCTACACAACTCTAGTAAGATTGGATAACAGTGAAATATTCAATGTTTACTTCAAGTAAAATTAGTTTAAACAATTTACATTTGGTACGTCTCTGCCTCTGTAGCCAAATCGAACGTAACATATAAAATTGAAATGAAAAATATTTGTGGTTGTCTTACAGAAATGCGAATATTGTAAATATCCATAAATTAATCTCAACAACATTTAGGTTATAAGTAAACAATTTCGAAGTATTCTACATTTTTTAAACATCCTATTTCATCTTATTTATAAGTATGCAAATATCTCGTAAAATAAGCCACGTAGAAGGAAAAGGGCGAAATTTTGTTATCACTAATTTTTGGCCAAAATTATGAATTTCCTTAGCAAAACTTAACGTGCAAATATCTCGTTAAATAAGCCCCGTAGAAGGAAAAGGCCGAAAATTTGTTATCACTAATTTTTGACCAAAATTTAGCAAAACTTAAAATGCAAATATCCCGTTAAATAAGCGCCGTAGAAGGAAAAGGATGAAATTTTGTTATCACAAATTTTTGGCCAAAATTATAAATTTCCTTAGCAAAATTTAAAATGCAAATATCTCGTTAAATAATCCCCTTAAAATGCAAATATCTCGTTAAATAAAGCCCGTAGAAAGAAAAGGGCGAAATTTTAATATCACTAATATTTGGCCCAAATTTAGCAAAACTTAAAATGCAAATATCTCGTAAAATAAGCCCCGTAGAAGGAAAAGGTCGAAATTTTGTTTTTGGCCAAAATTTTTAATTTCCTTAGCAAAACCTAAAATGCAAATATCTCGTTAAATAAGCCCCGTAGAAGGAAAAGGGCGAACTTTTGTTATCACTAATTTTTGGCCAAAATTTAGCAAAACTTAATAAAAATGCAAATATCTCGTTAAATAAGCCCCGTAGAAGGAAAAGGTCGATATTTTGTTTTTGGCCAACATTTTTAATTTCCTTAGCAAAACTTAAAATGCAAATATCTCGTTAAATAAGGCCCGTAGAAGGAAAAGGACGAAATTTTGTTTTTACTAATTTTTGGCCAAAATTTGGAATTTTGTTAGCAAAACTTATAATGCTAATATCTCGTTAAATAAGCCCCGTAGAAGGAAAAGGGCGAAATTTTGTTATCACTAATATTTGGCCCAAATTTAGCAAAACTTAAAATGAAAATATCGTGATAAATAAGCCCCGTAGGAGGACATGGGCGAAATTTTGTTATCACTAATTTTTGGCCAACATTTTTAATTTCCTTAGCAAAACCTAAAATGCAAATAACTCGTTAAATAAGCCCCGTAGAAGGAAATGGGCGAAATTTTGTTATCACTAATTTTTGGCCAAAATTATGAATTTCCTCAGCAAAACTTAAAATGCAAATATCTCGTTATAGCCCCGTATCTTTTTATACGGACTTAAAGTTATACATCTCGAAAATTTCAATTTTGAGTTAACACAGATTTGAAGTAAGTGAGCGATATATATATACCTAAATCTGAACCGATTTTTGTTCAGCAATGTTCGGTCATAGATCAATAAACTATACCGTGCTAAATTTCAAAACAATTGGATGTAAAATAGTGCTTAATGCCTATTTGAAAAAATCTATGGATAAATGTATTAATTATAGCTCTTTTTATACCCTCACTTTAGTGTGACGAGGGTATATATCATTTGCTACGGAAAAAAGTGTAACACATCGAAGGAGTGACCTAAGACCCCAAGTATGTTCGGCGGAAATCCGTTTTGGGTCATTTTAAGTCGAATGAGCAATGTCCATCCGTCTGTCTGTCTGTCTGTCTGTCTGTGTGTCTGCTGGCTGGTGCGCACGATAACTCTCGAAAGGAGTAACCGCTTGACTTCAAATTTCGTATGTGGTAATATTTTTTTCTATCACCGGCTAAGTTCGAAGATGGGCCATATTAGTCCACTCCTTCTGGTACCTCCCCCACAAAGGGTTAAAATGTTGTGAAATATTGATTCTTTAACAACTGCTATTATACGTATTCGAATCTTCTGAAATTCCACACATAGTATTAGTTTGTTAGTCGCTATCAACTCGAGGAAAATGGGCGAAATTGCCACGCCTCTTTTGGTACCTCCCACACAAATGCACCATTTTACACCAAAAGTTAACAGCTTATAACATTAATACCAGTGTATAAAAATATTTGAAATTTTGTACAGCGTAATGTTTTTATAGTGTCTATAGCCCTGTGAAAAATGGGCGTTATTGCCACGCCCCTTTTTGTACCTCCCACACAAAATGCCCAAATCATGCCACAATTTAATGTCAATAAATGCGTATAAGTCGGCACAGTGCAATGAATTTAAAGTATCGAATGTTCAGCAAAAAAAAGGTGTATTTGATAAACCCCTTCTGGTACCTCCCACACAAATTGACAGAATAGTCAGTGTAAAAAATGCGACGTCGATTTTTTCGAAATAAGTTTTTTTGTTGTTCTGGTATATCTGGCTATAGAATGCCAACATTACGTTTTATCAATCGTGTTTCTGGTCCACATCCTAAAGTAAGCTCATCGTATAATACGAAAGAAATAATAAAAAATAAAAGGTTTGACATTTCAAATTTCCACAGCTTTTGTTGTGGTTTTCATCCCATTGCGAAAATTCACATTGCTAATGTAAACAGAATGGGCTTCATTTTTGTAGTTTAAAGATATATAATCCCATCCGCCGAACACAATTTAAATCGTATGTGGTGTATACACGACACAAAATACACACAAAAAATGTTTTACTTTCTTCTTTTCACAATTATTTTGGGTATTTCTAAGTGGTTTCAGGTTTACCCCATAACATGACAACGGGAGCTGCTAGGCAAAAACCGACTGCAGATTCGTATTCAGGAGGTCGAATTTACAGTTCAAAAAGTATCGGCACCAAAATGTGTGTATACATGTGTAATCGCAATAATTTATCTGCCGAAATTTCAGTCTAGACTGCTTTGATTGCATATTTGCATCCCCCACCTTAGAGAGGAGGGTATATATCATTTGCTACGAGCCAAAAGTGTAACACTTCGAATGAGTGACCTAAGACCCTATGTATGTTCGGCGGATATCCGTATTGGGTCATTTTAAGTCGAATGAGCAATGTCCGTACGTCTGTCTGTCTCCTGGCTGGTGCGCACTCAAATTTAGTTTTTGGTAATATTTTCTTCTATCTCCGGCTAATTTCGAAGATGGGTCATATTGTTCCACACCTTCTAGTACCTGCCCCACAAAGGGTTAACATTTAGCGAATTATTGATTATTTAATAATTAATAATAAACTAATTTAGTATTAGTTTATTAGTCACTATTAGATGTTGCCACCCCTTTTTTGGTACCTCACACACAAATGGACAATTTTGTACCAAAAGTCGGCAGCTTATAACTTTAATACCAGTGCGTACAAATACTTAAAATTTTGTGCAGTGTAATGGTTTTATAGTACCTACAATACAGTGAAAAATGGGCATTATTGCCACGCTCCTTTTGGTACCTCCCACACAAATGGACCATTTTGTACCAAAAGTTGGCAGCTTATAACTTTAATACCAGTGCATACAAATACTTAAAATTTCGTACAGTGCTATGCTTTTATAGTACCTAGAGAAGTGTGCTTTTATAGTATTTAGAGAAAAGTGTACGTGATTGACACGCCCCTTTTGGTACCTCCCACACAAATGAACCATTTTACACCAAAAGTTAACACTTTATAACTTTAAAACCAGTGCATATAAATACATGAAATTTTGTACAGTGTACTACTTTTATAGTACCAAGAGTCCAGTGGAAAATGGGCGTTATTGGCACGCCCCTTTTGGTATCTTCCACACAATCGATTTACTCCACCGAAATTGTCTTACTTCATTGGTTTACGTTACGAAATTGGTTTACGTTTTGTTATAGCATGTTACAGATATAGTTTCCTAAAGCTGTGTAAACTGCATTTTTTTTAACGAATATGCTGAAAGTTAGCTGTATGCGTTGATTCTCACGAAGATGACCATATTTGATCCATAGTTTGATATGGCACATAGAAAAGACATACCCACCCGACTTGACATTTTAATGCTAGAGGACTTCTTATTGGACTGGAAATGAGATATTTTTTATTTTTCCTGTTTCTACAAAATTTGACTCCTTCCTAATTTGATGCTAGAGGACATTTCTGTTTCTAAAAAATGTGACACATTCCTAATTTAATGCTAGAGGACAACTTATTGGACTGGAAATGAGATATTTTTTATTTTTCCTGTTTCTACAACATTTTACTCCTTCCTAATTTGAAAACTTTATATAATTTTCAATTTTAGTTATTATACTGTAGAATGCGATCCCTGGTGGAGGGTATATAAGAATCTGCCTGGCATCTGATATGCACATATCGATCATTGCACTTTTTTCTTCAATTCACCTGCCGATGTCTAGCAGCTCTTCACTGCTTTCACTTTTTCTAAATGCATATTCAACTCATCAAATGCCTTCAGAGAATAGACATTCTTTTCTGCTTTTAGAAATCTATTCGTCTACCTTCTGTTAATCAAACAATTTGAAGATATTTCCTTTTGTTTTTGTTTTATTTAGTCATAAAATGAACTAATCTTATGGTTTTTATGATCTTTTACATATTCATTGGTGGATTGTATTTTTTCTTACAAGAATATTTATGCTCTGTCTTTTGTGTGGGAAAATTTTTAGATTTTATGTTTGTTTCAATTTTAGGATTTTCTACTTAAGTTCAAGTTAATTAAGTCATCTTTTGTGTTTTTTTAACTCAGCCCCACCAAATGCTGAGCGATGGTGAAGTGATGCATATCATTAACATACTCATTTATTAATACAACTATGTATAAGGAAATTTCAAATGCCACCAATTAGTTGAACAGATTGAATTGATGATCGGGCTTATCTTTAAATCTGTAAATAAAAAATGCCAGACTGACATTTTTTGTGTAGAACTATGCAGAATTTTTGTTCTTATTTGAATTTTTATATGTTTGGCAAATGAAAACTAATTTGATTTCAGTTAGTAATTTGTTTGCATGTATGTAGAGTGAAAATTGACATTTACAATGTAAATATTTTATGTTGAAATAATATTTTAAAGTTGCTGAATTCGTCAAACTTTCTTAGAGTGTCATTGGAAGTAAGAACAATTATGACGAATCTTTTATGAACTTTAAAGGCAAACAGTAAGGGCTAAAGTCCGGCGGTGTCGACTATATAGGGTATCACACTATTCTAGTAAGATTGGATAACAATGAAATATCCAATGCATACTTTAACTAAAATTTGTTTACACAATTTAGCCAAATCGGACGAAACATATATATGGGAATTATAACTAAATCTGAACAGATATTCTTCATGTTGGTCCATAGATCAATTAACTCTACCATCCTACATTTCAAAAAGATTGGGTGTAAACTACAGCTTCTATAGAGATAAAGGGCCATATTGGGCAAACATAGAACTATATCTAAATCTGAATCTGTTTTCTACAAATTTTGACAACGTTGATCCATGGATCAACAATCTTTGCCATACTAAATTTGAAAACAATTGGATGTAAAAACCCGTAAGGAAAGGCACAGTCGGCCGACTATATAAAACCCTACACCTCCCTAACAATGCGATAAGGGTCATTGCGATAATAATTTGGAATAATTGGAAAATATGTAGGTAGGAACATATATATGTTGCTATATCGAAATCTGAATCGATTTTCCCTGAATGCTACTTCATGAATTTGTAACCTCTTTCTGTCGAATTTCGTACTGACCGAAGCATAGCTTCTCCTATTTCTATATTTATAGATGCAAATAAGCCCCAAAAAGCAGACAAAAAATTAAATTAAACCCCATTAAGCATACAAAAAATTAAATTAAGCCTCAAAAAACATTTTTGTTGTTTGACATGTTATTTTTTGGGGCCTATATTCATAAAAATATTGGGGTGTATTTTCCTGGGTCCCAATTTCATTCCGCCATTGGGCCTATATTTAAATCCGAACCGATTTTCTCAGAATTTGGCAGCATTCCTTCATGTAAAAAGAAACCTCTTTCTGCCGAATTTCGCACTGATATTATATCTAAATCTGAACTGATTTCCCTCAAATTAGGCAGTGTTAATTTATGTAATAAGAAACCTCTTTCTGCCGAACTTCGTACTGATCGGATATAAAATATAGTTTTTACAGCGCTTATATGTCATGTCGGGGGTAACATATATATAGGGGCTATATATAAATCTGAACCAATTTTCCCCAAATTGTGGATTGTCTCTAATGGCGATTTCCTTTCTGCAAAAAAATTCAACATTTTCGTTGCCCTTTTCTCGATAACTGGACTTCTATGCCAGATTTTGGAATTTTGAAAAAGAAGCTAATTTACTTCGAGGGCTACATCAGTTCCACCTAAAAAGTGCAAATATTTTTCAGAATTTCACGTCGACGGGGCAACATTTTTTTCAGAATCGCAATCAACATACTCGTAATTGTATCACGAGACTGCTCTCTCTCAATTTTTGTATAAATATGTTCAAAAATGTTGCTTATACAGTGCATATACGAGTATGCCAAATCGGAGGTACATATACAGGGTGGCTGATGAAAGCTGCTACCAAAAAAAAATTTAATAACTTTTTTCTATTTAATGAATCTGGTTAATTTTTTCTTTATTTTGCAGATTGATTTTTAGATTTAACAAAAATGGATAACTGGGACACTGAAACAAGAATTTGGATTGTCCGCCGCTATTACACACTGAAGTCCGTAGTTTCGGTTCAAAGAGAGTATAAGGGCTCGTTTGGCGGCAATCCTCCGAGCAGATGGACCATAAAGAGACTTGTTAACAACTTTTCCGGACAGTCAACAGAAGACCTTACCATCGAAACCCTTCAGTTCGGACGGAGGAAACAATCGCTGCTGTAGCTGATGCCATACAAAACAATCCAAGAGTTTCGACAAGAACCTTATCAGCAGTCAATTATGCACAAAGATTAAAATGATCCACAACGGATATCCGCCGAACATACTTAAGGTCTTATGTCACTACTTCGATGTGTTAGACTTTTGGTTCGTAGCAAATGATATATACCCTCCTCTCTAAGGTGAGGGTATAATTAATGAAAACTGTTTTTAATTAATTCTATATGACTGAAAAATTGTCAGAACCACCAATTTTTAAAAACAGTTGGTTGTGGCAACATACAAAAGATAATTTTAGTCAACATTTTCGTAGTTGGCGCAACCAAATAGGATTGTTGTCAACATGGAAGCAGAAGTATACCACAACAAAATGTTGGTTGTCCTGATGGAATCGCATGATAGTAGACAGAAAGAATTACCAAAATTCGGTTGGCAAATAATTCGGTTGAGGCAACCAAATATATAATATATAACATCGAAGAATTTTTCACATGGTGGTTTGGGTTGGCGCAACAATTTGCAAAAAGCCACTTTAAATGACCATTTTTACATATCTACTACTTATTTTATAACTTATTGGTAATGCATTATTCAAGTACTTAAAATCGTGAAAATATAAGCACATATTCATGTGGTATGCCTATGCTACAAATAAATAGTTATTAAGCAACTTTATTGTAGTCTTTAGGGAAGTACTTTCCTCCAATGACATCCCCATGTTAAAATACTGAGAAAAGTGGCTACATAATAAGTACTTACCATTTTCGACTTTGCTAACTCGTCGGATTATTTGGAATTGATACATTTTGCTGGGAAAGAATGTTTTGCGCATTTTCTTCTGTTCGTTCGTAGATATTTGTGTCTACAATTTGTTTGTAATCCAATTAACGGTTCAACGAAAAAATTAATCATGTAGGGCAAAGTATTTGATTGACTTATAGTTTATTCCTTGTACGTAATTACATGCCATTGTTTAGAGAATTCTTGTTCAACTATTCCACTGCACAGAAACTTCCGCATTATTTATTGTAGCCAATACGGGGCGATTAATGACATCCCTGACATTATGGGCCCATAGAAAATCAACGTGGGCAAATTGTGGTAAATCAATAAAATGCTGCACAGCCCTCTTACCCAAAATACTGGTCAAATGTTCAACATCGCGTTTAGAGGATAATTGATCAAAATTGCTATAGTATAAATGCAAAGGTAGACGGGTCTTAATATTAGACAGTTTATAGCTGGGAGGATTGGCGGCCTTATATCGCTTCAAATTCCCCTCGATCCCATAATTGTAAGGTTCAAAACGTCCCGAAACATGAAGTTGCATCAAATGAATATATTGATTGGCAGAACAACTGGCCGGATGAGTTTGGAATATATCGGGCAAAAGAGACTGTAGAAAATGATATACATACAGTTTAGTTGATTTTTTCCAGAATTTTTTTTAGTACAACTCACCGAATTCAAATACCCCGATACACCTCCAGCTATAATGTAGAGCACTAAAGAACAAATCTCCGAATTCGAAGTGTCCACCGGACAGCGATAAATGGTTAATAGATTTTTTACTAAATTACTTTGTAATAATGGTCTATCGCCGATTAAAGAATTCAAAGGGCTGTATGATCCAAAGAACAGTGATAAACCATGCAGCAGTAGAGAATTGGCATATTTCATAAAGGCTACCGGAGCCAATAGATTGGTTGATCTAATTTTGTCATTATACTCTGGTTGAGTGGAGAGTAAAATCAAGAAAATCATACATCCTTGGGAATACCCCACATAATGCAAAGATGTTTGCTGGGTTACTTGCAGCACATAGTCTATTATGGCCGGCAGATCGTAGATACCAATTTCATGTATAGAGAAACGCCAAAATCGTTTGGACGTGTTCGATATTGTGAGATGTTTTTTTGAATAAGGAGTACCCCGAACATTGCCCAGCCAAACATCGTAACCGCTGTCAACCAAATTAAAGGCCAATGCATTAGAGGGCCCATTGATGATCCAACCATCGGCAGAACTCCAGAGGCCGTGCATCATAAGTACGGGTGGTCGTGGAGCAGAAGAATTCCTCCGCTGATCCCTTATGCGGAATAATGTTAGAATATATCCATCAGAGGTTACCAAATTGTGGGTTTCACTGGCATAACCGAAACCTTCTATGCGCTGGGCCTAAAAAAGAACTATTTTTATAACTGAAAAATATTTTTTTAAATTATATTAATAAGAATACTTACGGTAGATCTGGAAGCCCCATGCACCTTAATGATAGAGGCAAGCAAACAAATCAAAAGCATTGCTTTCATTTTAAAGACTTAACACTCGCAATACTTACAGCGCAATGAACGACAACAGAGTACGAGTATCAACATTGTAAATGCCATTGAGTACATAACTCGTATATTTAAATTAATTATCCTAATTGTTAGGGCAAACAACCCCCCAAACAAGTTTTGTCAAGTTTAGAGCGGGATTTATTACGTTATTGTAAAGAAGAAAACAATTAGCACCGTCTAAAAATTTCAAGTACTGATTCAGCACACTCTCCTGAGTGGGGCTTAAATATTATTGAAATTAACTTTTTAACAACAATTCATTAGCCACTGAGATAATTCATCAGATAACTTGTCGCCAGCTTTTGTGATGTCAAATCCACGAAATTTGAAGGGTATTACACTGGTCGACACGATTTTTGGGTCTGATTTCTAAGTGTTAAATTTTGGTTTATTTTTTGTTCCTAATAAAGGAAAAATATTTTTATTTTATTTCTTTAAATTCTCGCGTTAAACCGTGATATGGAAAAAATTTAGAGGTTGAACCACATATATTGGCATAACTCGAGAACCATTTATCCGACTTGGTTGAAGAAAGTTTTCAAGAATTCAAAATTAAGTGGCCTTCAACTTCCTATAATATCTTACAAAATGTTGCAAAAAAAATCCGATATTTTATATTGCTACACACAGAAGACAGTTTGGTTGCCTTAACCGAATTATTTGCCAACCGAATTTTGGTAGTTCTGTCTACTATCATGCGATTCCATCAAGACAATTAACATTTTGATAACAATTATATTTGGTTGCGCCAACTACGAAAATGGTGGCTAAAATTATCTAATGCATCTTGCCATAAACAACTGTTTTTAAAAATTGAATGTTCTGACAATTTGTCTGTCATATAGTACTACCGACAATTAATTAAAAAAAGTTGTCATTACCTTTTATTTTATTTATTGGACAAAAAACTAAACATTTCATAACAAAATTAAAAACCCCATATTACAAATTCATCACTATTATGAGTTGTGGAAATATGGACATTTCCGCCGAATGGTCAACCAGGGACGAAAAATAAAATGTTGGTAAACATCATATTTTATTGTGAATAATTATAAAAAAATGAATAGAAATGTCTAAATTTTTAATATATAATGGTTCCATAGCATATCTCAGTTGTTTTCATGAGAAAATTTGTCTAAAAACTGAAAAATTTTATTTTTTCCATTTTAAGCTACTTTTACAGACATTTTTATATTTAATTATTTTACATATAAAAACATATGTTATGCTTGCGCTCTTTCTACAAAATGTCTCTATTACAATCAATTAAGAAGAGAAAAATGCAAGGAGACCAAAAAAAGTTCGATTAACGATTAATTTAACGGTTAAAACAGATGGAAAAATCGTATGTTCGCGACCGGCACCTAAGACAATTAGAAACCAGTAAGGAAAGGCTAAAGTCGGGCGGTGCCGACTATATAATACCCTACACCACTCTCGTAATATTAAATAACTCTGATATATAAATTTTGTAATTCATGTATAAATTGTTTACATAAATTTACTTTTGGGACATTTTATACTTAAATAATACCCTGTACCACAGTGTGGTGTAGGGTATAAAAACGATTGGATCTAAAGAGCCAAATCGGATGAAACATATATATGGGAGCTATAGCTAAATCTTAACCGATTTTCTTCAAATTCGGTAGTGTTGGTTCATGGATCAAGAAACTCTACCATTCTAAATTTCAACACGATTGGATGTAAAATACAGCTTTTATAGGACTAAAGGGCCAAATCGGACGAAACATATATATGGGAGCTATAGCTAAACCTTAACCGATTTTCTTCAACTTCGGCAATGTTGGTTCATGGATCAAGAAACTCTACCATTCTAAATTTCAAAACGATCGGATGTAAAACACAGCTTCTATAGGACGAAAGGGCCAAATCGGACGAAAGATATATATATGAGCTATATCTAAATCTTAACCGATTTCAACCAAATTCAATAGCGATCTTAACAGCCGCGAAATACTCTAAACTGCAAAATTTCAGAACGATCGGAGTGAAATTGCGACCTGTAGTCGACGAACAACTTTACATGGACAGACGGACGGACGGACGGACAGACACCGTTAAATCGACTCAGCTAGTGATTCTGAGGCGATCGGTATACTTTAAGGTGGGTCTAGCTGTGATATTTTAAGGTGTTACATACATCTGCCGTGAAACAAACTAATAATACCCTGTACCACAGTGTGGTGTAGGGTATAAAAAAACCAATAGAGATAATTTATTGTGTAAATACTTGATAGAAAGCTACATTAATACATTAATTTAAAATAAATTAATAGCTTCAGAATATTCCGTTCCTTTTCGCAGATTTTTGCATGTTACTAGATTCAGCCAAGTTGACTTCTATTTCGCGTACGTTCGTGACCATATGTTTATTGCTATCATTATGAAAACTAAAACTCGATGAAACCCATCTTTTGCACCTAACATAGAGCTACCAATCACCAAAAAAAATGCGGGGGAAATTTTTGTTTTCTATATTTTTTGTACATCAAAAGCGTACGAACGTACGTTCGCGACCCGCGGAAATGCCCATATGTGACACAAATTTTAGTACACGAGAGGAAAATACTTGTATGCAAATATCGCTTAACCCTGTGCTTTCAATTTCATGATTGTTGCTTTTATTTTTTATACCATACACCACACTGTGGTACAGGGTATTATGACTTTGTGCATTTGTTTATAACACCCAAAAGGAGAAGAGATAGACCTATTGTTTATTATACCGATCGACTTGTAATCACTTTCTGAGTCGATTTAGCTATGTCCGTCTGTCTGTAGACGTATTCTTGTAATCAAAGTACAGGACGCAATTATGGTCCGATCTCAACGAAACTTTGCACATATCTGTTTTTAGGCCCAAGGACGATCCCTATTGAATTTGGTTAAAATCGGTTCAGATTTACATATAGCTCCCATATATATGTACCTCCGATTTGGCATATATGCTCTGTATAAGCAACATTTTGTAACCGATTTGTACAAAAATTGACAGAGAGTAGTCTCGTGACATACTTAGATACAATACAAAATTTGGGGGAAATCGGTTCAGATTTATATATAGCCCCCATATATATGTTGCACCCGATTTGACATGTAAGCGCTGTAGAAACTGTATTTTATATCCAATCAGTACGAAATTCGGCAGAAAGAGGTTTCTTATTACATGAAGGAATACTGCCAAATTCGGAGAAAATCGGTTCAGATTTAGATATAGCCCCCATATATATGTTACCCCCGATTTGAAATTCAATATCTGTAGAAACTGTATTTTATATCCGATCACAGCGAAATTCGGCAGAAAGAGGTTTCTTATTACACGAAGGAATACTGCCAAATTTGGAGAAAATCGGTTCAGATTTAGATATAGCCCCCATATATATGTTAGCACCGATTTGACATTCAAGCTCTGTAGAGACTGTATTTTATATCCGATCAGTACGAAATTCGATAGAAAGAGGTTTCTATTTTACATGAATGAGTATTCAGGGAAAATCGATTCAGATTTATATATAAGCTCCATATATATGTTCCTCCTGATTTGGTTACAAAGCGCTATAGAAGTTGTACTTTACTTCCGATCATTACAAAATTCTCCAGAAAGATGTTTCTCAATTTAGGAACGAATATTGCTTAATTTAGCGATTATCGGTTCAGAATTAGATATATCCGCATATATATGTTCTTACCCATTTACAAATTATTTCAAATTATTATCGCAATAACCATTATCGCATTGTTAGGGAGGTGTAGGGTATTATATAGTCGGCCCCGCCCGACTTTCTGCCTTTCCTTACTGGTTATATCTGTAAAACATTTTGCACAGCATATTTTGCATTACACACATTACACTATGCAACAAAATTTTTGCTCAAGGGATGTGGATAACAGTTTCTGGTGCAATGAGGTGTCACAAATACGAAACAATTTTTATTTTATTATTTTTGTTTATGGTAAATTTTTTTTTTATTTTTTTTTTAATTCCAGCTTTCTTGGAAAGTACATTCAGTATGTGGAGCATAATTTTTGAAGTAAAAGCCTGATTGAGCCGTGCCTCAAATTAAAGGGAATTATGAGGGCTACATATGCTGCAAATTTCGCTTTCACGTAGAATCGTTGGTTTAGTAACAGTCGTCAAAAATATGCGAAAAAAAATATTTTTTATATGGTACAGGGTATTATAACTTTGTGCATTTGTTTGTAACACCCAAAAGGAGAAGAAATAGACCCATCGTTTTACCGATCGACTTAGAATCACTTTTTGAGTTGATTTAGCTATGTCCGTCTGTCTGTCTGTCCGTCTGTCTGTCCGTCTGTCTGTCTGTCCGTCTGTCTGTTCGTCTGTGCATGTATTCTTGTAATCAAAGTACAGGTCGCAATTATGGTCCGATCTCGACGAAACTTTACACATATCTTTTTTTTGGCCCAAGGACGATCCCTATTGAATTTGGTTAAAATCGGTTTAGATTTAGATATAGCCCCCATATATATGTTAGCCCCGATTTGACATGTAAGCGCTGTAAAAACTTTATTTTATATCCAATCAGTATGAAATTCGGCAGAAAGAGGTTTCTTATTATATGGATGAACACTATTAAATTTAGAGGAAATCGGTTCAGATTTAGATATAGCCCCCATATATACGTTACCCCCGATTTGACATGTAAGCGCTGTAAAAATGTTATTTTATATCCGATCAGTGCGAAATTCGCAAAGAGAGGTTTCTTAATACATGAAGGAATACTGCCAAATTCGGAGAAACTCGGTTTAGATTTAGATATAACACCCATATATATGTTACCCCCGATTTGACCTGTAAGCGCTGTAAAAACTGTATTTTACATCCGAACAGTGCGAAATTCGGCAGAATGAGGTTTCTTATTACATGAAGGAATACTGCCGAATTCGGAGAAAATCGGTTCAGATTTAGATATAGCTCCCATATATATGTTACCCCCGATTTGACATGTAAGCGCTGTAGAGAATGTATTTTATATCCGATCAGTACGAAATTCGACAGAAGGAGGTCTTTTTACATGAATAAGTATTCAGGGAAGATCGGTTCAGATTTATATTAAAGCTCCATATATATGTTCCTCCTGATTTGGTATCAAACCGCTATAGATGTTGTATTTTACTTCCGATCATTAAAATTTTCCAGAGAGATGTTTCTCAATTTAGGAACGAATATTGCTTAATTTAGCGATTATCGTTTCAGAATTAGATAATATGTTTCTACCCATTAACAAATTATTCGAAATTATTATGGCAATTAGCCTTATCGCATTGTTAGGGAGGTGTAGGGTATTATATAGTCGGCCCCGCCCGACTTTCTGCCTTTCCTTACTGGTTTTTTTAAAACACTTTTACCTGGTACAAAAAAAACATAAAAAATTTAAAAAAAAAATCGAAAACATCATTTTATCGCAGTTTTTAAAAGGCAGCATGCTAACGAAGATTAGACTGTCTATTTGAAAAATCTATAGATAGATGTAAAAGTTATGAGCCATTTTGTAAATGTTAGGGAAATTCCAAAAATCTTGTTTAATATTTTTTCGTTTTTAAATTATGTTTTTGCTTATATTGAATTCGCCATATGTGAGAGAGACATATAAGAGACATTGCACTTGAATTTTATTTCATGAGGATTGATGTCAGAGAGTTTTGAAAATATTGGGTGTCTGAAGCAAACTATATGTCAGCTACAGGTACTGCAACTTATAAACCTTAAACCCGGAATTCATGAATGAAATTTCTTATTAATAAATTTGTGTAATTCAGCGCCTTAAAGAAAAAAGTCGATTTTCTGAAAAATATTACAAAGTTATATTTCTTAATTAAATTAAACAAATCGACGTGCGTTTAGTAAAATAATAGAAGAAATATATGTGTAATACGAGTTAAAAATATGAACGAACCGTGGACATCTAGTATTTTGTGTAATTTGTGCCATGTAAATCTTACTCGATGGACTAGTGGAAGAATGCGGTAAGTACTTTAAAATTAATTTTAATTTTAGACATCACGTGCAATTTGGAATGCCAATGATTTTAAGACAACCATTCATTCACGATACGGACTGCTATTTTTGTCTAAGTAAACAGATTGGAGTAGGAAGGAGCATTTGCTGGAATTACGGTGAAGTAAAATCTGTCACTTTGCCAGTTGCACATTCGGAAGCAATACCAATTCCCAAGTGTCCAAGTATAGCTAACAGCCTAATTACGGAAACATCATAAAGTTCAACTGTGTACTCAACTCTGAGCGATTCAAGTTTGAGTCAGAAGTCATCGCTTTTAACTCAGTTTCAACTCATTGATCTAGTGAGAGATTTGGAACTGACCAAAGATAAGGCAGAACTACTTGCATCTGGGATGAAACAGTACAACATTTTGTATGTATATAACACATATGAATGTATTCTTCTAACTTATTTTCGCTTTATGTATTCCAACAGTTGTAAATATGTCCCTCAAAATTCATTTCTTGCATTCTCAGTTAAACTTTTTCCCCGAGAATCTTGGCGACGTAAGTGACGAACATGGCGAAAGGTTTCACCAAGAATTGAAGTCCATCGAGCGGCGTTACCAAGGGCACTGGGATGAAAGAATGATGGGAGATTATATTTGGTTCCTCATTAGAGAAACCGATTCCGAAATCTACAAACGTCAACAAAGAACTCACAATTACTTCTAATGAATCTTATTCATGTAAATAAACTCAAATGTACATAATATAAATAAAAGTAATAAAAAAATTGCTATTAAAACAGAAATTTAAAAAAAAATTAAATTCTCTTACCTCTACCAAAAGGGCTATAATTTCTACATTTATCCATAGATTTTCAAATAGGCATTATTTTCTTCGCTAGGATGCAAACTTTTAAAAAATAAATGCTATTTTAAGAGAAATTTGATTTTTTTTTTAATTCTCTTACCTCTACCAAAAGGGCTATATTTTCTACATTTATCCATAGATTTTCAAATAGGTATTATTTTCTTCGCTATGAAGCAAACTTTTAAAAAATAAAATATTTTTTTCTATTTTATGATTTTTTTGTCCCATGATTTTTTTTTTTAATTTTATATCTGACTACATATACCGTTCTTGAACAAAATGTTGAAGATTTACTTATGTCGAAAAATTTTATTTTTTGTTTGTCATATATCAACAAAATAACAGCAACCAATCTTACGTTTGTATTTCCCAAAAAACATTTAATTATTCTAAATTCATTCGGAAATGATTGGTAACCAATTGGTTATCAAATGGTAGTAACCAATTATTCGTTGCAATAATAATCTTTGGTCTATTGATACACTTTCCGTTGTCAAGAAAAAAACATTCGTTGTCACGGCCAAATAAATCAATAGCCTTTTTTTGACAGATTACGTGTGAGTCGTGTCATGCTGTCATGTTATTTTTGTTAAGTATTGTTTGGCATTTCATCATGGAATGACTTAGGCCTGAACAATGTTTACAAATCGTTCAACTTTATTATGAAAATTCACGTTCTGTGAGGAATGTGTTTCGTTCACATCGCTCAACTTATGGCCAATATAATCGGCCTACTGAGCCTAATATTTGCAACACCATCACCCATCTTGAGACCCAGCATTCATTATTGGATAATATTCGACCGAATAGACCACGTCCAGCACGCAGTGAAGAAAATTTAGGGGCCGTAGCTGAGAGTGTACACGAAGTCCGTGGAGAGCTGATTCGGCGCCGGTCGCAGCAACTCGGACTGACGTATTGAACGACTTGGCGCATTTTACGTCGAGATCTTAAATTGAAAGCATACAAAATACAGCTTGTGCAAGAACTGAAGCCGCCCGACCTTCCCAAGCGACATCGCTCCGCTCTATGGGCTCTTAAAAAGTTCTAAGAAGATCCGACGCTTTCGAGCCAAATTTTGAGGCCCATTTCTGGCTCAATGGGTATGTAAACAAGCAAAATTGCCGCATTTGGGACCAAGAGCAAACTGAAGAGCTGCCACTTCATCCAGAAAAAACAACGGTTTGGTGTGGTTTGTTGGCCGGTGGAATCATCGGTCCATATTTCTCCAAAAATGATGCCAGTGAGAACGTAACCGTCAATGCTGACCGTTATCGTGCCATGATAACCGACTGTTTAATGCCTGAAATTGAAGCTCGTGATCTCTACTTTCTTATCGATGTAAAATTTACAAAGACAAAGTTTAGATGCTAAGATTGGAAATTTTGGCGTTTTTTGATGTTTAGAGTCAGAATCTATGCACTAAATCTGAAACCCAAGAAAAAATTTTGTTTTTGTCGACCGGTGTTATTTTTCTGAAATGATCGATTAAGGTCTGAGGAAGTCAATGACCTTACTTATATTATAATTCCAGAATTCAAGAGCCATGTATAGGTTGTAATTCTAGTGCCTACGACTAAGAACCAGTGTTCAGAAACAAAACAATACGTTAAGCGAATGGTTTGTTCAGATAACACTTGTGTGCAGTTTTTCTGCAGTAATTCGATTTGACTTCAAAGTATTATTAAGCGTTTTTTGGCAATAGCAATGACAAATGAAATCCGATTGGCATAAAGTTAAGGTTTAGGATAACGGAAATTTTCTCAGCTTTTTAGATGCGTCACTAAAAAAAGCGTACTGGAAATCAAAAATTTGTCGTAAAGTTTAAGATTTCGGCAATGATTTCGAGCCAAAGACAATCGCTATAAAAATAAGAATGTTTTATAGTTAATTCAAAGACATGAATAGTACTTGTTGTGATGATGCATTTCATTGAATCAAAAATATTTTGTAATAAAACTTATTAATTTTGGTCTTAAAATAAGCACGTTTTGATGTAAATTTAAGTATGACTCGGCTTATGTGTAGTAAAATATCATAAAATTTAAAGCATAATCGTATTAAATTTTAAACTGTATGTCCTGGATATAAGCATATACTGGTAATTAATTTAAAGCATAAATAAAGTTGTTTAAAATATGTAGGGGAAATTCCTAACATTGTATTTATTCTAATGGCACTCATTCTAAATAATCATTTGTTTTAAAGCCACTGAAACCATTTCAATATTCGTAGAAAATACGATTCTTGTTTGTATACAAATAACCACGATAAATTCAAAACACTTCCTTTTTCTAAAAATTTGATTTGTTATTTTAGTATTAGATAATACAATAAATGTATAAAAACAAGTAGGAAAGTTTCAGTCGGGTAAACCGACTAAGGTATACCCTCACTTTGTGAGTAATGTAATATGGAATATTAAACGAATTATTCTGTCAATTTGTATGGGAGGTACCAGAATGTTTTTAACAAATACACCTATTTTTCCCTGAATAATAGATTCTTTAAATACATTACACTGCGCCGAATTATAAACGTTTTTTGCACTGGTATATTAACGTTATGAAATATTAAATTTTGGTATGATTTGGCCATTTTGTGTGGGAGGTACAAAAAGGGGCGTGGTGATAACGGCCATTTTTTATAGGGCAATAGGGACTTCGAAAGCGTTACACTGTGCAAAATGTTGTTGCATTTTCGTGCAATGGTACTCATGCTGTGAGCTCTTAACTTTTTGTGCAAAATGGTACCTTTGTGTGGGAGGTACAAAAAGGGGCGTGGAAATAGCGTCAGTTTTTCACAGTGCAAAAGACACTATAAAAGCATTACACTGTAAAAAATTTCAAGTATTTTTATACACTGGTATTAATGTTATAAGCTGTTATCTTTTGGTGCAAAATGGTACCTTTGTGTAAGAGGTACCAAAAGGGGCGTGAATATGACACCCATTTTTCACTGGACTGTAGGCACTATGAAAGCATTACACTGTACAAAATTTCAAGTATTTTTATGCACTGGTATTAATGTTATAAGCTGTTAACTTTTGGTGCAAAATGGTGCATTTGTGTGGGAGGTACCAAAAGGGGCGTAGCAACATGGCCCATTTTTCTCGAGTTGATAGCGACTAATAAACTAATGCTATGTGTGGAATTTCAGAAGATTTGAATAAGTAGTATAGCAGTTATTAAAGATTCAATATTTCACAACATTTTAACACTTTGTGGGGGAGGTACTAGAAGGAGTGGACCAATATGGCCCATCTTCGAACTTAACCGGAGATAGAAAAAAATATTACCACGTACCAAATTTGAAGTCAATCGGTTACTCCTTTCGAGAGTTATCGTGCGCACCAGCCAGCAGACACACAGACAGACAGACAGACAGATAGACAGACAGACAGACGGACGGACATTGCTCATTCGTCTTAAAATGACCCAAAACGAATATCCGCCGAACATACTTAGGGTCTTAGATCACTCCTTCGATGTGTTACACTTTTTTTCGTAGCAAATGATATATACCCTCGTCACACTAAAGTGAGGGTATAAATATTACTGATAACTTTCAACATTTTATAACCTAAAACAGTATTTTAGTTGTATGTATAACGATAAACCGGCCAACACACCACCGAAATATTTGAAGTTCGTACACGGGGCAAAATCGCCTTTTTTGATATGTTTGAATCGAATGAAAATATATTTGGAACACAAATTTTTAAATATTATATATTTCTTAGCAAATAAATTTTATTTGAAAATCAATAAAATATATTTGGAACGCATATATTAATAAATTACAACAAATTATATTTGCAAACTAAATTTCTCAAATAAAATATGTGTTTAAATACAAATAAAGTTATTATTTAGGAATTTTTCCAAATATATTTTATTTAAAAAATATTTCCAAAACTTTTGCTGAGTTTTTCATATTTCAGTTTCAATTTTTCTTGGGTTTCGAATTGTACCTCCCAGTTATGATACCATATGCAGCATTACCTTCTGTTTTAAATCAATTATTTCAAATTTCTGAGTATTCCAAGCCATCATTAGTTGTCAATCCTCTAAGTACTTTATATTGATCCAAGATTATAGGATTTCAATTATTATTTTTTACGAACATTAAAAATTTCTAAAAATTTTACTTTGAATTACTGAAAAATTTTACACAATTTATGTATTTTATGAATACTTAAATGCAAATAAATATTTGTTTTGGAAATAATGGTCCCAAATAAAAACATATTGAATGTAAACAAATATTTGTTTAGAACAACATCTTCCCAAATACACAATTTTTGTGTGTACCAAATATTACATGCTTAGAGTCTACCCCAAACATATATATGTTTCAAGCCGAATATGTTTGGGACAATATACTACAGAAGTGATTTTTTTTCAGCGTGTATGTTTGTTATCGATTTTTAAACTTATAATGGATTCATCTTTCTATATTGTCCAAACATCCATGAACAATTTTCGTTGGAACCTTTAATGATTTTGAACATTGAGTTTGTCTGAAATTTAAATAAAAAATATATAAAATTGTGTAGACGCTAAAAAATGTCTTCTGTAATATATTGCCCCAAACATATTCAGCTCGAAACGTACATATGTTTAGGGAACACTCCAAATACCTATATAATATTTGACACACACAAATATTATATGTTTGAGAGGATATTGTTCTAAAGAAAACTATGATTCTATCCTAATATTTTTAATTTGAAAGTAATATTTCCGAAACAAAGATTTATTTGTATTTAAGTATTTTTTGGTAATGTATCAGTGCCTTAATTTAGATGCAAGTTTTCTGTTTTTCAGATGTTCAAAGTGCAAACAAATTTAATATGTTTGTAAAATTCAATTCATTTTTTTCGTAGCTATAAATTGCTTTGATGGATTGTCAAAAAGAGACGAATAGGAATATTTATTAAATACTAATTAGTTAATGCTGCTTACGACATTCTTAATCCTGCTGTTAGATTGGAAAATATGTACAAATCCTAGATTAAGAGACCTTTTGGTCCATATTAAATTTTCATAATTTTTCATACAAAACGAATATTTAACCCTATTTTTTATATTTATTTTGTTCAATACTTCGTGAAAAGCAAGCCGCTTATTTACATATTATTTTTGAACAAAAAGGCTTATTATTTTGATGCCAAAAAACAAAAATATCCCATGGACCAAATTATAATGCAATATGCATAAAGTAGACGATGCAAAAATTGGACCAAATGGGCCTAATCTACAGGCATCTAAACAGTTCTAACTATAAAGTATAACACGAAATCTAGAAAAAATGTAAACTAAGATTCGAAAAGATATATATTTGGAAAACTCCATTAACAATGACTTTGTTTATGTGAAAACACATATATTATTTGTGAATGTCAGTGCGCAAATGTATTTTGTTCTAATACATATATTAATATATACGTTCCAAACTAAATTTCTTGATTTTCAAATAAAATAAATTTGTTCACAAATACATAATACTTACAAATTTTGTTTCCAAATATATTTTCTTTCAATTCAAACATTCCCGTGTAGGTGTATGCTCACATATTTGTTGTAATTTATAAATGGCATTCAGGACTGCATTTTTCATATATCCATAACATTTATTTTCAAATATTGCGCGGTCTAAAATTAAATTTTTTCTGAAAAGAAATCATATAGAAAAATACAAATAAATTTGATCGTGTCACAATAGGAAAACGCTTAAAACTAAGAGAAATATTTCAACCGTTTATATATAATACATACGTTGAAATATTTTGTAGAATTTGTCACTCTTCTCCCAAAAGACTCATTCTAAAATTGTTTTTCTAAAAAAATTAAAAAAGATAGTTATATGTATAACATATTAATAGTAACTCAATAATTCTGCATTTCTGCATTATGCGCCGTTAGCAGTTATTTTTAATAAATACTAGCTGATCCGATGCGCTTCGCTGCCCTCGAAGTGCGTTTCAGTGAAATAGAACCATATGATATATTTACACTCTTGATATTACGAGGGCTGCTATATATATTTCTGGCCTAATAATGAAATGCGAATATTTATCGTCAAAAATGGTTTTATTGTTTTTCAAAGTATTCTCCAGCATGATTTATACACTTTTGCATGCGCTCAAACCAATTGTCGAAGCACTTTTTCCACTCCGATTGAGACACCTCCAAAACATGGGTTTTGAATGCTTCAACAGCATCTTCTGGCGACGAAAATCGTTGACCACGCATTTTTTTCTTACTGCAATAGTACTCAAAATATAGTATTTGTAAATTTCAGGTTGTATGGGCGGTGCCACACCCACTATAACTGTCACACCAGTTTATCGTTCCATCATGCATACTGGTACCAATGTCACATATACCAAATTTGGAGACTCTTACGGCAATAATACTCGTAATATAACATTTTTTAAATTTCAGGTTGGGTGGGCGATGTCACTAACACTATCACCCTAGTTTTCAGCTACATAACGCGTACTGGCACCAAGGTCACATATACCGAATTTTGAGAATTTTGCTACTATAGTATTCGAAATATTTCATATTTTAACTTTAGGTTGTGTGGGCGGTGCCATGCCCACTTTCACTGTATCCCCGTTTTTAGTCATGTGACGCGTACTGGTACCAAGGTCACACATACTAAATTTCGAGAATTTTACTGCAATAGTACTCGAAATATTTCAAAAATTTGCCACGCCCACTGTCAATATCACCCAAGTTTTCAGCTACATGACGCGTAATGGCACCAAGTTCACATATACCCAATTTTTGAGAATTTTGCTCCAATAGTATTCGAAATATATCATATTTGAATATCACACCGGTTTTTGGTTCCATGATGTGTACTGATACCAAAGTCACACATATCGAATTTCGAGAATTTTGACCCAATAGTACCCGAGATATTCCATTTTTAAATTTCACGTTGTGTGGGCGGTGCCACGCCCCTTTGTACAATCATAACCAAATATAGCTACGAACCTTCCACACACAAAATGGTATATTCATGCAAAAATTCAGCAAAATCTGTTCAGCCGTTTTTGCGTCCATCGCGTACCAACTAACACCATTTCAATTTTATATATATAAGATATATGTACCTACAATTAAAATGTGTTATGTTTTGTTAATTTTGTAATTGCCAATAAGTTGTTTATTTCAGGGTTATAATATTATATTTCACGTATCTAAACATTTTCCTATTGTCTCTTTCAGTATTACAAAACTCATTACTCACATTTTTATCGTCCATTTTTTAGTGTTCGCACAAATCTCTTCACAGGGCTTACTAAAAAGATCTACTATAAAAACGTATGTATGTATATACACAGAAAAATTCATAAAATTTAAGAAATTCCGTGGACTTAAAAATAAGTAAATTTTGTACGTTAAATATAGACAATTTCATTAATTTTTTTGATGTTTTCTTTGTTAAGCTAATTGGACTTTTATGTTTAAAATAAAAGGTTTCGCTATTGAAATAAAAAACTTTTCATTAATACTAAAACATTTTCTTAATTTTAAGTACAAACGTATTTATTCCAAAGATAAGGGACGTCTTTGGCGCCAATCTTTAATTTTAAGACACATCTGTATGTATTCGAGAACACTTGAATTGTACCATTGCACCTTTCGGGTCGTTATTGTACCAACTTTCGCATCCCTGGTTAATAGTCGTCATGGTGTTACGAGTATAGACATATAGACATTTTCAGCTTCCCTGTTGACTTGTGTGATCAGATGTTGATGTAGTGGTAGTGCGCCAAGTGAGTTATTTTCAGCTGCAGAAACTGGAATTATGATGAAAACATGAAATGTTGATGTTAAATTTTTCCGGTGCCATGGCTGGGAGTTGAACCCAGCACCTTCGGGATCCAAGTCAAATGCACTAACCACTAAGCTACCGAAAGCCACGCAAAGGGCGCATTTTTAACCGATAGTGCTGAAATTTAGATATTTGTACATTGTGTTACATTCAATCGTTCCTTTGGTAATAACGGGTGGTCCAGTGCGACAGTCCAAAAACCGCGATACTGTTTTTCTTTTAGGTCTTGGCGAGTAAAAAAACGTTTGTTCTACGAAATTTTCCGAACACCCCCAAAATACGGATTTACGGGTAAGAAACCGATTTTCTTGCCTTTTCACTTGTACGCCTATAACTTTTTTAATTATTACCTGATTTTCAATTTCTAAACGAATTTGGAAAACTAGTGTTTAGATACCGACTTAGATTTAATGAAACTTTAATAACTCAGTCAATTGCAAACGGATTTTTAAGAGACTGATTGTATTTGTTTCCTTATAAAATATACTACAGGTTGGCGCAGAATGTCCTATATGGTTTAAATGGTTTATAACTTTTTTATATATTCGATTATAATATTTTTTTTTTAGCTACAGAAGATTATTTGGGGAATTTTTTGCAATTAGCATTGAAAAATGATATCCTGTAAGTGATGTCCATTTTCTGCTTCGCACATACGTGCTCTTGTTACCATATTTTCCATAACTATTCGCAAAATTTCGGAAAAATTCAATTATTTTTTTACGTTGTTCGATTCATAATTAATTCCCCAAGTCTCCTTCACAAAATGCTGAAATAAACAAAAAGAATAATAATTAATTAAAAGTTATAAAGAATTCAAACCATATAGCTCATTCTGCGCCACCCTGTATTATAACTTTTTAAAGAAGTGGGAGATATGAAACGAACGAAAAACTTCGCTCATTCTGCGCCACCCTGTATCTAAATCAATTAATCGTGCAGTTATTTCACAAAATAATTGGTAAAAACATTGCCTAAACTATAAAATGACGAAAAATGTGTTTGTGACATATATTCCTACAGCTTTATACAAACAAAATATATATCGTTCGAAAGGTCTAACTCTCTGCCTTTCCAAGTTCGTTTAGAGATTGAGAATCAGTTAATAATTAACAAAGTTATAGGCGTTCAAGTGAAAAAAGGCAATAAAATCGGTTTTTTTACCCGTAAATCCGGATTTTGGGGTTGTCAGGGAAATTCCAAAAAAAAGATTCGTGTTTTACTCGACAAGACCTGCAGTAAAAATTGTATCACGTCATTTGCTTCTCAACTTGAGTTTATTTTTTCGCACTGTGTTATCTTAATATTTTTTATTGTGATAGAAGGATCTATGACAATTATGTGTGCAACAAAATATCGGCAAAATGCTCGCCACGTGTGACTCACAATTAACATCGTCTATTATGGTTGGACGACACTTTACAATGTAATACAAAGTATATATATTTAAATTTCGGCCTGATCGGTTAAAAATGCGCGCTCTAGAACGTAAATATGTTGTCGAAAGGAACTTTTGTATGGGGCCGATATAAAATTATGGACCGATATGCCCCATTTTAAATAGGGATCGTCCCTAGGTTAAGAAATGCCTCTGCACCCATTTTCATTAAGTTTGCATCATATTTGCGACTTGTGGTGTCGAATATAAAACAGAACAGAACGCTAAGCGTAGTGTATTCTGTTAGTGTTCTGTTCGAAATATAGAGTCTGAAGAACCGTATTTATCGTGGTAGCGTTCGCGAACACAAGCACTAAAAATTGTTTTGGTGTGTTCTGTTCTTTTGTGAAGGTTGTAATAAGGATGTCACATGTTGTAAACCTGTAAAAAACACCCTGTACATATTTCCAGGTGTAACAGAATTTCGTTAATCGCTAGATTTTTCCTGAAAATTGTTAAACATATCTTAAAATTCACGAATTTTTGTTCAAAAAAAAAAAAGAAATCCACACATCTTAATGTCGTCAACTTTTGCCGACTAACATCTGCTTAAAGTTTCTATCTCTGGCTATACAATTGGTAATCGGAAACTTGTTGTTTATTACGTTTACTTTGTGGTTATTAATATTTCTAAATATGTACACAAGTACACGTATATTCTTATTACTTGGGTATCCTTAATAAGGCTTCGTTAAACAATTTTTCTGTATGTTTTCATTATTGTAATTTACCAAAGAGCGAGGGCATCTATTAAAACCTCACAGATACTCACATTATCCAGGTGTAGTATTATTTTACAACAACTTTGATTACTTTCATTTTTTTGCATATTGCATCTAGACACAGAGGAGAAGGAGTCTCATTTGTAGAATGGACATTATTGTAGAGATCTCATCAAATGTGAATGGGGCTGTTCGATCTGCATTATTAGCATCATAATCCCCATCAGATGCTGCAAAAACACCAAAAGGTGTTTCTATTCGTATTGTATTGTTGCGGTGATGATGATGCTGTGGATGCATTGTCTCTTCTCCACATCAACCGACCAGAGTCATCTTTAAGGAAATGAGTTCATAGCCATCTTCAGCAAAGGGCAAATGACTGTGACGGGCCGAGGGCCGAAGTCGCAGATGTTGATGACTATGTTGCACAGTGGCAACAGACAAAAAAAGTTGAGTGATTTTATAATTACACAGTGCGACAAAATAAACTCAAGTTGAGAAGCAATTGACGCGATACTATTTTTCCTGTAGGTCTTGTCGAGTAAAACAAGAATCTTTTTTTTTTGAATTCCCCGGACAACCCCAAAATCCGGATTTACGGGTAAAAGACCGATTTTCTTGCCTTTTCACTTGCCTTAACTTTGTTAATTATTGACCAATTTTCAATCTCATCAATTTGGAAAGAAGAGAATTAGACCTTTCGAACGATGTATATTTTGTTTATTTGAAGCTGTAGGAATATAGATGTATTTGTCCTACAAACACATTTTTTTCATTTTTTGTCCGTCAATTTATAGTTTAGGCAATGTTTTACCAATTATATTGTGAGATAACCGTACGATTAATTAATTTACATATATAGTATACCAGCTTTAACCCGGTGCGTTTCGCAGCCCCCATCTTTTATCTATTTTCTGTTTAGGGTACTGTAAAAAAGCTATACCTCTTTCTTTCAAAATTACATGATTATTACATATGGTGCAAAATGAAGAAGATTTGATTACTTTTATACGAGTATATAAAATACGAACCCTCGTTTCATTTATAGTTTATGTTCCAAGAGTTATCCTGACATCATGGTACAATATTTATCTCTTTTCTCACTGCACCTCTGGACGTTGAAAACTATTTTTTTTTTGGTTCATACGTTAACAACTTTCCCCTTGTTTATGTTCCAATAGCTACATTCACACCCTGGTACAATATAAAACCATGTTTGTCCCACTGTGTCTATAAAGGTACGAATTTAAAAATCTAAAGTAAATCGCTCCATTGTACCACATTTAAATTTTAGTGTGTCATAATTAACCACTTTGCACGATTGTACAATATTTTAAAATGATAATTGATATTTCAAGATCCAAATTCGCAAGATTAAGCCGTATTTCAACATTTTTGTCCCCTATCTGTGCCATTTATTTAACTTGTTTTTCCCCACGGTTTAAGTAGAAGAACCTATTTGGAAAAAACAATTTTTTAGCTTTGGTTTATGCTGTAAGAGCTACCTTTGCACTCAGGGACCACATTCAACACCTTTTTCACCACTGTTCCATATTAAACACATTTTAATACACTGTGCTTCTAAAGTACGAATTTTTATACATATCTGGGACAATTTTGTTCCCTTTTTTAACTTTTTTTGCTTAGCCGTACCATATTTAACCCTTTTTGCCCCACTAAACCATATTTAACACATTTTTTCCCCTCTGTAACATATTGAACAATTTTTGCGTGCCCCAACTGCATCAACATTTTAGCCTTTTTGCACCACAGTGCTACATAATTGCAGTGCTACTAAATGCATACATTTAGAAAAAAAAAAAATTCTTATTTCATATTTAACTTACCCTCACTCCCTGCATCCATATGCTTACCCACTGTACTAAATGTAAGCTTTTTGACCCACTGTTCTATATTTAACCTTTTTGGGTCCACTAAATCAAATTTAACACCTTTTTGTCCTACTATATTTTGTCCACTATATTTAACCATTTTTGCCCCACTGTACCATAGTTAACACATTTTTGCCCCACAGTACCATACTTAACCCATTTTGTTCCACGTTACCATATTTACTATTTGTGCCCACTGTAACCATTTTTGTCATACTGTACCATATTTAACCATTTGTGTCCCACTGTACCATTCTAACACATTTTTCCCACTGTTCCATAGCTAAAGCTTTTTGCCCCACTGTACCATATTTAACCCATTTTGTCCCACGTTACCATATTCAACTAACTGTGCCCCACTGTACCATAGTTAACCCTTTATGCCCCACTGTGTCATATTAAACCATTTGTCTCACTGTACCATATTTAACAGTTTTTGTCCCACAGTACCATATTTAGCCCTGTTCGCTACACTGTACAATATTTAACACAGTTATGCCCCACTGTACTGTATAGTTAACCATTTTTGTCACACTGTACCATATTTAACCCTTTTTGCCAGTAAATACATTTTTGCCCCACTGTTCCATGGTAAACGCTTTTTACCTCACTGTACCATTTTTAACCCATTTTGTTCCGCGTTACCATATTTAACTATTTGTGCCTACTGTAACCATTTTTGTCATACTGTACCATATTTAACCATTTGTGTCCCACTGTACCATAGCTAACACATTTTTTCCCACTGTTCCATAGTTAAAGCTTTTTGCCCCACTGCACCGTATTTAACCCATTTTGTCCGACGTTACCATGTACCATAGTTAATCCTTTTTGCCCCACTGTGTCATGTTAAACGCTTTATCTCACTGTACCATATTTAACAGTTTTTGCCTCACTGCACCATATTTAACCCTCTGTGCTCCACTGTACAATATTTAACACAGTTATGCCCCACTGTACTGTATAGGTAACCATTTATGTCACACTGTACCATATTTAACCCTTTTTGCGCCACTGTATCATAGTAAATACATTCTTGCCCCACTGTACCATTTTTAACCCATTTTGTCCCACTTTACCATATACATATAACTATTTTTACCCCACTGTACCATAGTTAACCCTTTTTGCACAAGTGTGCCCCATTGAACTCTTTATCTCACTGTACAACATTTATACCCCACTGTACCATATTTAACAAATTTTTGTCTCACTGTACCGATTTAAAATGTGTCTCCACGCTAGCATACTGAAACTTTTTCCCCGACTGTAACATATTTAATCATATTTCCTCCACTCCACTATTTAACCGTTTTTGACCACAGTGCTCCTAAATCCATATAAACTGTTCATATCTCTAGTTTAAGTTCCAATTTTGGCAGATTGTTCCCTTTTTTCCCCATGCTCCATAATTAGTCCGTCTTGTCCCACTGTGCCTCTTAAAGTTAGAGTTACTAAAAATCACTTCCAATCTCTGGTTTATGTTCCAAAATATACCCTGGAGCCATTGATCAATGTTTGATATTTTTAAGCCACTATTTTTACACACCTATTTTACACTTTTTGCCCGACTGTGCCCCGAAAACTACGAATACAAAAGAACCGATTCGTTGTCATAAAGACATCACTAGCTTCAATTTTCACCATTCTAATTTTAGGCTTTAAATTTGGCGGTTGTACCATATTTATACCTTTCTGTACCACTGTGTCCCTAAATTTTTAAAAAAAATCGCTCCTTGTTCTTGTTTACGTCCCAAGAGCTATACTCACACCAAATTTCACGATTCTAGGTCTTGCCATTTGGACTTGGCTGTTGTACCACATTTCTCCCTTTTTACCCCACTGTGCACGTAAATGTTCGAATTTCGAAAAATCCTGTCAATTTCAGAGTCTACGTCATAAGAGCTACCCTCACACCAAATTTCACGATTCTAGCTCTTGCCATTGGAATTTGGCTGATGTACCACATTTATCACCTTTTACCCCACTGTGTGCGTAAATGTTCGAATTTCGAAAAATCCTGCCAATTTCTGAGTCTACCTCCTAAGGGCTACTCTCATACCAAATTTCAAGATTCTAGCTCATCTCGTTAAGATTTGGCGGTGGTACCATATTTATCCCTTTTTGCCCCATTGTGCGGCTAATAGTACGAATATCGAAAAATCCCGCCCTAGTGCTCGTCTACGTCCTAAGGACTACCCTCTCGCCAAATTTCATGGTTCTAGCCTCAGCCGTTTGGCCTGGGCGATGATCAGTCAGTCAATCAGTCAGCCAATCAGTCCGCCAGTCACGCAACAATTTTATATATATAGATGTTATAAGGATAAAATCCAACCTGTCTCTTAAAAATACGTTTGCAATTGACTGAGTTATTAATGCTCCATTAAAACTAATAAAGGTCTAATTATCTTCTTTCCAAATTCTTTTAGAGATTGAAAATCGGTTAACAATTAACGAAGTTGTAGGCGTTCATGTAAAAAAGTCAAGAAAATCGTTATTTTTTAACCGTAAATCCGGATTTTGGGGTTGTCTGGCAAATTTCGTAGAACAAGCGTTGTTCTACTCGCCAAGACCTACAAGAAAAATTATATCGCGGTTTTTGGACTGTCGCACTGTGTTATCAGGCATGTCACAGAGTGCAAAATCGTACAAGAATTTACGTCTTTGAAATCGAAAACGTTTTTAGCGTCTACAGAATAAGTAACCCGAAAAATAAATTTCGGTTTAAACGTTCACATAATCTGAAGTGAAATGTATTTTATTATGAATTTAAACTCCAGAAAAGTCAACAAATCTACCAAAGATTAAGTATGAAAAATATTTGCATTAATTTCAAGCTAAAAAAAATGTAAATACTTTTCGTACGAAAATGTTGATGTTGATTTGGGTCTTCGAAGTGTTATATCCATAAAACATAAAACCATAAAACAGAAAAAAATAAGAGAAAATGCAACCCTGAAACTAAAAAAAAGAAACAACAAACAACAAAAAAGAAGATTCGATAAATGAAATGTAAGCTTTTATTTTAATGTTAAATTTAATAATAATAATTGTTGTATATTTAAAGGGACAAAAACAGAAACATTAATCAAGCCAAGATTTTGGTCAATTTTATTTTTTTGGCTTTAATATGTTTTATTTATTTTCGCTACCGCCAATAAGAATCTGGAGTCGAGTCGATACTGTTGACGGCTGTGGCTGAAACAGCTGTTTCTGATTTCTATGCTTCTATGATTGTTTATAGTGTTTTTCGGTTTTCGGTTTCAAGAAAACGTACAAGAGCTGTAGATGACACATGCCTGTATACTATACTATGTGTGGAACACCTCGAAGAAGTGACATATGACCCTAAGTATGTTCGACGTAAATCCGTTTTGGGTCGCTTTAAGTCATTTGAGCAATGTCCGTCCGTCCGTCTGTCTGCTGGCTGGTGTGCACGATAACTCACGAAAGGAGTAACCGATTGAATTCAAATTTGGTATGCGTTAATATTTTTCTCTATCTCAGGCTAAGTTCGGAGATGGGTCATATTGGTTCACTCCTTCTAGTACCTCCCCCACAAAGGATTACATTTTAGTGAAATATTGATTCTTTAATACCTTCTATACCAGTTACTCGAATCTTCTGAAATTTCACACATAGTATTAGTTTGTTAGTCGCTAACACGTCAAGAAAGGGAATTATAACACATCAACGCGGGAATTATAAAAAAGGAGAATAATTCTGATAAACTTTGCGAAAATTGAAAGGGGTCATTTTTTGAGTTGGTGGAACTGCTTTGGAATTACTCATTTGTCAAAGAATATCAATTTTAAATTTTCCAATTTTAAGTTAGTTTCAGTGGCCATGAAGTATCATATTCTATTCAAGTCTGAACCAACCAGAGCGTAAAAATAAAAAAAGAATCTTTTTATCGAATACATCACCCAAAAAATCTACCGATTTCCACGGCTTTTGAAAAAATATTTTTGGAGTGGGATTTTCAGGGGTAAGGGGATGAGCGAGGGTGTCGGGTGTTTTGGTAGAAATATTTCTTGAGGTGTCCCCATTGTTTCATTCTTTGACATGGAACTTATATTCCGAAGATTTCTATACCAGAATTTTTCCTGAATTTACTAACCCTTGCGTTACCCAGCAAACTTTGTGGATAAACGATATATTTAAAAAACAAGTAAGAAAGTTGCAGTCAGGTAAGCCGACTAAGGTATACCCTCACTTTTTGAGTGATGTAATATGGAATATTATACGAATTAATCTGTCAATTTGTGTGGAAGCTACCAGAAGGGGCTTAATAAATACACCTATTTTTCACTGAACATCAGATACTTAAAATACATTGCAATGGTATGTTAATTTTATGTACTACTAGCGGACCCGGCGAACTTCGCCTCGCCCCAATTTAACGCCTTCAGATAAACTCCAGAGTGATAATAAAACACAGATAGTTAAAATTTTAATGCGATTTGTTTAAAAGGAATCGAAATCAGTAGAGATAAATCGAATCAGATGATAAACAACAAACAACGAAGACAGAAGACAGGCAACGTACAGATGACCGTGCGAAAAACAGGGAAATTCGAGATAAATTCCACAGACTTCCTACGATTGGTTTTGAGATTTATTGATTGTCATCGCAAAAGCCAATCATACAGGGAACTGAATCCGCTTGAATTGGAATGAAAGATCAGTTGGAATAATCGGAATTCGTGGGATAAGGACTTCCTCTCCTTTGAATTTTCCCTTGATGATCGTCGCCTGAATCACATTGTCCATCAGTTTCATAATGGACAACCGCGAACTATGCACAATTTCGGATGATTCAGATTCCGCAACATGATTATGATCGATTCCACCTTCAGCTGTAAATTATGCGGCGGAGCTCCTGGCACATCAAGCGAGTTCGATTTTACTTTGAATAATAAAATTCATGCTATCGACGTCCTTATTCTTCGCTGCTAATATTGCCCGTTCACTAATCTAATCGAGATTTGGAAACACTTTGGTGATGAGTTCCTCGTTCGACGATGTGAACTCGCAAAAATTTGCCGGGAACAATATCAATGCAGTGGAAACATCAATAGTAATTTGGCCATTGCCAAGCGCCAACAGTTGTTTCGAGAATTCAAGAGCCGATGAGTCGTTCTGCAACGCGACTCTCATGTTCGTGGTCAATTTCAACTTCTTGACATAACTTCTTGACATGCCGCCACAAAGACCACTATTTCAGGCATGCATTAATTTCATCGGCAGTAGATTTCGGGATGACGGGAAGCGTTTGACGAAAATCTCCGGAGAGCAATATCAGACTCACCAAATTGTCTCAAATCACGTCGTAAATCCTTCATCGTTCGGTCAACTGCCTCCAGAGCTCGTTTATGCGCCATCGTGCATTCATCCGAAATTATGATTTTGCAATGCCCGCAATCCAATAAGATAACCTTACCTCTTATACTCAAACTTATTATCTGAAAAAATGTTCGAATTGATAAATATCGTGAATTTTAATTGATCGTAATGCTTGTACCGTTTGCCGAAGTGATACGCGAAATCAGTGTAACAATACGCAAAACTCGAATGAATTGCACCAAGAAAAATAGCACATACTCGTACATATGTTTAATAGAAAACTTTTTTGTTTAATAGAAAATTAATAAAAAAATTTGGATTGAAAAAGAGAGCAGTAGATAGGAACAGTAGGAATCTCGCAAGAAATAGCAATTTTCGATTTTCCCAATTTTCCGGAGGGTTTTCCCAAAATTTTCTTTCGTAACAACCTTCCCCAGGCAAATACGAACAACTGAAAAAAAAATTGAGCCAAATCGCTCCAGCCGTTCTGACGTGATGCCATTACACAAATGGACCGTTTCATTTTTATATATATAGATTTAATTTTGGCATAATTTGGCCCTTTTGTGTGGGAAGTACAAAAAGGGGCATGGTGATAACGCCCATTTTTCATAGGGCTATATGTACTTTAAAAGCGTTACACTGTGCATAATTGTGCAGTATTTTCGTGGAATGGTACTCACCTGTAACCTGTTAAATTTTAGTACAAAATGTGTGGGAGGTACGAAAAGGGGCATGGCAATAACGCCCATTTTTCACTGAACTGTAGGCACTATAAAATCATTACACTTTACAAAATTTCAAGTATTTGTATGTACTGGTGTTAAAGTTATAAGCTGTTAACTTCTGGTGCAAAAATGTCCATTTGTGTGGGAGGTACCAAAAGGGGCCTTCCAATAAACCCCGGTTTTCATTGGACTGTAGCCACCATAAAACCATTACAATGTACAACATTTCGCGTATCCTTAATCACTGGTATAAAAGTTATAAGATGTTAAATTTTGTACAAAATGGTCAATTTGTGTGGGAGGTACATTCGCCCATACTAATAAATTAATACCATGTGTGAAATTTTAGAAGATTCGAATAAGTATTATATAAGTTATTAGAGAATGAATATTTCATTAAATTTTAACACTCTGTGGGGGAGGTACTATAAGGAGTTAACTAATATGGCCCATCTTCGAACTTAGCCGGAGATAGGAAAAAATATTACCACCTACCAAATTTGAAGTCAATCGGTTACTCCTTTTGAGAGATATCGGGCGCACCAGACAGACAGACGGATGGACATTGCTCAAATTACTTAAAATGACCCAAAACGGATTTCCGCCGAATATACTTGTGGTCTTAGGCCACTCCTTCGATGTGTTACACTTTTGGCTCGTATCAAATGATATACACCCTCCTCTATAAGATGAGGGGACTGAGGTAAGGGGATTCTAAAGTCGGTTTACCCCACTGAACTCTTTTAAAAAATATATCAAATTTTTACTTCTGTTACTACGTAAAGTGATGTTCTCAACATATCCAGCCATTATAATTTCCTTTAATGTAAATAGTATCCCGGCTTTATCGAGCTTATACTAAATATGGTTCAGATACTAAAGGTACCTTCCATAAAAATTGTAATTTTAGGAAAAAAATAAAAAAAAACTTTACCATAACAAAATTTTTGTTTTGATTTCATAAAATAGTATGCCCCAATACCTAGAAAAAAGTTTTTAGGTCTCGAACACAAAAAAAATTTTGTTGCGTTTTAGGATATTTTAAATAATTTAAGCAATCTACTCGTACGTCCGTCTGCCTGACTGATTCGAATATTCGAAAATGGATGATATTGGTCCACTCCTGCTGTACTCCCGCACAAAGAGTTAAAATATTGGAATTAAATTGACATTTTTAGCTTTTTATCTTATTGCAGTAAACCACAGTGCAACGACATTATCGGCAGCGACGAGACCAGATGGAGTGGAGTTAGTTCTTCATTGTGCTTTTCTTGATGCCACTTAATCTACTCGATCACATCAACATCAAAAGAACTAAAACTTCAAAGCCATCACTCCATTACAGTGTTAATAGCAACACGTATGCAAGCAAGTTGCTTGCAACTTACAACATGTTGTTATAATTTCACAAAATCTCAACAAAAAAAGGCAAAAATGAGTCAATGAGGAAACCGAAGCATCCACATTAACCAAGTCAAGTCAAATATCAAGAGCATGTAACTAACCTCCTCACACAGCAATGAGCCAGACAGCCAGCCCGTCACTCAGCGGAGCCAATAAACATCATCATCACCAGCGTCACCGTCATCACAACCAGTTTCAACTGACAGTCAATCCGTCAGCGTCGACCAACCAACCGATCGACCGACCATTAACCACATAAAAGTCCCCCAAAATGCCACAAACGAAGAGCAAAACCATCTGCGGCAATAGAGCAGTCACAGTCGCGCATCCGCACTGAGAAACCCCAGCGAACAACCCTGACAACACTTGATCCGTCGCCACCGATCAGATTTACTGCAACATTGTGGCTGACGATCGTCGTCAGCTTCATTCACATCCCCACATCGGGGCTGATGTTGATGCTGATGCTGATGAACAGGTTGAGGTTTAGGAGGTACGTATTACTTTGAGTGCGATCGAGCAATGGGGAATGAGGCAATGAGCAACAGCGACTCTTATAACGACCGACCCAAAGTCGTAAGTCGTGCAATTAACTAAACTCCACTTAATGAAGGTCATTAAAAAGGTTATCACTTTTGCCGACGAGTCGGTCGCTCCGTCAGTCAGAGGGAACTGTTGCATCCGACAGAGGTAATATGTGGAAACTATTTATTACACCTTGTTGTCGTTGTTGTTATTGTTGATGCTGAGGCCTTGCAATAAACCAATTTGAATTTGTATCGTATCCTATCGTATTTATATTCCAACACAAAAGGGAACATTGGAAGTGAATTATTTTTATGGTTTTACTTTGTTTTGAAATCAAAGAAAGTGTTAAATATCTCACATAGATGCTGATTACACTAGGCAAAATGAAAATAAGACGCTTAACCAATATACTTTTACTTATAAATGGTAATTCAAAGAAAGTCTAAACCTTACACATTAAATAATTAAGAAAACAAGTTAAGAACATTTTAGTCAAGTAAACCGACTAGGCGTACCCTCACTTTATGAGTAGACCTAGGATTTTGCATATTTTTCATGTTTATCCGATTATAACCAAATGTAAAATACATTTATACGTTTTATAGTTTAATTATATTTTGTGCGGATTTTCGATATGCACCAACATTTTATATATTTGAACGATAAAATGTTTTGTGCAAAGTTTGGTAGGAATTGGACGAACAAGTATTGTCGAGGTCTTTTTGTGAGTAATGTAATATGGAATTTTGTGTTGGAGTCACAAGGTTTGAAACATTTTACATAGCCCATGGTCATTGCAAAAGTTGTCTAACGTAGAGAATAGAAATACGTCTAAATTATTGCTACTGAAGTTATGGGGAAGATCTACAAGAAGGGGCTTGTCAAATGCGCCTTTATTACGTTGAACAGTGGATACCTCATAGACATTGTACTGCACCGCATTACAAACGTTTATGTGCACTGGTATTACAGGAATCGGCTATTCAGTTTCGAGGGCTTATATTGCAGGAATGTAACGAATATTCGCATTCGTATATGCGAACGCGAACTATTCGCATCATTTTAACATTCGCAAAAACCATCTTTGGATTATTCGCTTTTGCAAAAATATATTTCAGTATTCGCTTCCATTTGTTAAAAGTGTTAAATCTCCTTATTCCATTCACACAATTTGAAATTATTAATACCAGTGAAAACCTAAAGGGTCAAACTATTTTTCGCAAAAATTCACATTTCACTATTCGCTTTCGCATTCACAAGAAATATATTGCAATATTCGCTTTCGCTAAAGTCACTTTCGTTACATCCCCATTATATTGAATAACGTCTATATACATTTCGAAGATTCTATATACATTTTGAAGATTCTATATACATTTTGAATAACTCATCTGTATAAATTAAAAAATTGAAAACCCCATGTTTAGTACTATAGGGTTTTCCAACAAGAGGTCTTATTTTGGTATTCAAAGAAAAATGCCATGATCGGATGTTTATTTCATAATAAAGAGGAAGGTATGCCGTTAATAATGAACAAGTAAAAGCGTTAAGTTCGGACATGCCGAATCTTATATACCCTCCACCGTGGATAGCATGTGATCTCACAAAGTAACTCAAACCTAAAGAAAACCAGTAAGGAAAGGCTAAAGTCGGGCGGGCCGACTATATAATACCATACACCACTCTCGTAATATTGAATAACCCTGAAATATAAATTTTGTAATTCATGTATAAATTGTTTACATAAATTTACTTTTGGGACATTTTATACTTAAATAATACCCTGTACCATAGTGTGGTGTAGGGTATAAAAACGATTGGATGTAAAATACAGCTTCTACAGGACTAAAGAGCCAAATCGGATAAAAGTTATATATGGGAGCTATAGCTAAATCTTAACCGATATTCTTCAAATTCGGCAATGTTAGTCCATGGATCAAGAAACTCTACCATTCTAAATATCAAAACGATTGGATGTAAACTACAGCATCTATGGGACTAAATGGTCAAATCGGACGAAAGATATGTATGGGAGCTATATCTAAATATTAACCGATTTTCTTCAAATTCGGCAATGTTGGTTCCTGGATCAAGAAACTCTACCATTCTAAATTTCAAAACGATTGGATGTAAAATACACCTTCTATAGAACTAAAGGGCCAAATCGTACGAAACATATATATGAAACAAACTTATAATACCCTGTACCACAGTGTGGTGTAGGGTATAACAAGTAAAAGCGTTAAGTTCGGCCATGCCGAATCTTATATACCCTCCACCATGGATAGCATGTGACCTCACAAAATAACTCAAACCTAAAGAAAATAACACCGAAAACACAAAAAATATAGTAGATGAGAACAGTAGGAATCACAGCAAGTTGGATGCTATATATGGGAGCTATATCTAAATATGGACCGATATGGCCCATTTGCAATCCCAAACAACCTGCAACTATAAGAAGTATTTGTACCAAATTTGACCAACCTAGCTCTATTATTGCGGACTGTAGCGTAATTACCACAGACGGACGGACGGACGGACATGGCTAAATCGTCTTAGAATTTTACGACGATTAAGAATATATGTACTTTATGTATGGGGTCTCAGATCAATATTTACAGGTGTTACAAACGGAGTGACAAAATGAATATACCCCCCATCCTATGGTGGAGGGTATAAAAACAACATCAGCCAAATGGCCAACACGACCACGCTTACAGGACCATATCCTTTTCATGAAATTTTCCATAACCAAATCGCAAAGTGGCTGCCCTATGTCCTCGATAGCCTCACGAATTCTATCTTTGAGGTCTTGAATCGACGCTGGGCTGTTGGCGTAGCCCGTATCTTTCACGTGGCCCCAAAGGAAGCTCTTAAATCACAAGATCTCGGTGGCCAATTGTGATCACCTCTTCGAGAGATACCACGGTCCGGAAACTTTTCCCGTAACAGAGTAATGGTTTCGTTGCTTGTGTGGCACGTAGCGCCGTCTTGTTGAAAGTAAACTTTGTCCAGATCAATACCATCCAACTCCGACCATAAAAAATCAGTAATCATCCCTCGATATCGATCCAACCTCATTTTCGAAAAAGTAAGGTCCAATGACCCCGCCCGACCATGAACCGCACCAAACAGTCACACGTTGAGGATGGAGAGGCTTCTCAACAATAACTCTTTGGTTTTCCGAGCCTTTTATGGGAGCAACATCAAAATACTCCCATTTCCAATAGGAAAGATTAAGTGCAATATAAAGTATAAATTCTTACATTTCATCCAGATCAATTGAATAATCCGTTTTCTAGAGCGTAAAGAAGTGGAATCGGTGTGGACCTTTATATGGGGGCTATATAAAAACATGAACCGATGTTCCCCATTTTTACTAGGAATGATTAGGCCATATATTAAATGTGAATTCTCAAATATCAGCCCGATCAATTGAAGAATCCGTTCTCTAGAGCGTCAAGAAGTGGTATAAATGGGGACCTTTATATGGGAGCTATATCAAAACATGGGCCAATGTTCCACATTTTTACTAGGAACGATTAGGTCCAATATTAAGTCGGGTATGGTGTCGGGTATAAACAATTAAGAAAGTTCAGTCGGGTAAACCGACTTAGAATCGCCTCACCTTCAGTGCCAAAAAATGAGTAAATAAGAATAGCTGTAATATGAATCGGATTTTTTTATTTTCATGCAAATTAAAGTTTCTAAAGGTGAAAAAAGTTAAAAAATGGTAACACAAATTGATTTTTTGTGAGTTTTAAAGCACTGAAGGCACTTTTGGGGGTAGGTTTGTTCCGCATTTTTTCTTTCTATCTATCAACTTTGCTTCTGACACAAAAGAGATATTTCGTGCGGTATACCGATATATAACTGTGTTAAACTATAGAAAAAGTGCTAAAAATCCACCTTGTGCAAACAATCGTATGGCCATTAAATTATTAATTAAGAAGTTCTTATTTTTGGGGCTACTTTCACGTCCAATTCTCAGAATTGAGTCCCAAAAGCATGTGTTGTACTGTGTTATGGTAGCGATACATTTTCTTAATACTTAAATTCAATTAAAATAGTATTATGATGGAAAACAAAATTTCTTTACAACAACATACTCGTATTCCCAAACATATAATATTTATGAGTGTGTCTAAACATATAAATATTTCAAGCAGAATATATTTGAGACAATATACTGCAGAAGCGATTTTTTGAGCGTGAAATATCTGTTAATGTAGTAACATATTGTAAAAATTGCATTTTGTATCAATATACATGCAAAACGGTTTTAATCTGGACAATATTCCAGGTTGAAATTACAGTCTGACCTCGGTTAACGCAACCCTCGATGAACGCAACTCCTCGATTATTGCAACAGGCAAATAATTTACATTGCCGACTTAGTTAACGCAACTTTTCAAAAAGGGAAACTCAATTAACGCAACTCACATTCTAAAATTGTTCGTCCAGTTGGCTATGTCTTTTTTGTTTGTTTGAACCAGTTTGTAATTGCTTCTTCGAAGAAAAAAATATGTATTTAATGAATGTCACTGGTTACCAAGAGCGAAATTCTTGATAAACTTGAGAATGCTTGCTCCGTTAAATCGATTTGCGGTGACTATAATGTTCATAAATCAAAAAACAAATCCCAATTGAGAAATTTTGTTTCCAATGAGGAATCTGAACCCTAGAATTTGTGAATATCCCAAAATGACAAAAGTGGTTTCCGAAACAAAGACAGCTAAATTTGACTATATTGGGGCTATATTAAAATGCGGACCTATTTTTCCCAATTTCACTGGGGAATATAAACTATAGTTTTAGATAGATCATTTGAAAAATGTGTTCTCTAGTGGATCAATGAGTGATATCGGAGCGGACATGGATCGATGTGCCCCAATTTCACAAGGGCGGATTAAGGGCAATATAATGCATAAATTATTAAATTTTAGTCAGATCAATTCCTAGTTAACACCAGGTCAGGTCCCATCCTTCCTTTTATCAAGAGAACACATAAAACAGCGTTGTTACTTTTCGATAAAGCCCTTCGTCGTCCCAAAGATGGAGAAATTTCAAGGGACGATGGAATGATTTCTGTCATATATTGTCCAGCAAACTGTACCGGTATTATTCCGCAAGTGACCCAAAATGTAATAAGATTAACAAAACTTTACTACAAAAAAGCCTCTTTGAGCATTTGATCGGAAGTGAAAGCTCAAATCTTCAACTCAAAATCAAAACTTTTGATTTAAGAAATGTATTTTGGTTTTACTTAAAGCTAGGGAGAAATTTCCGATTTCTTAAAAAAATAGTAAAACAAATTGAACTGTTTATTTTGAAAGTGGCGTAAACGCCATTCTGCTTTTAAACCAAGAGTAGCATCGTTAAATGGATAGGTGAATGATAGAAATATATTATTTACATTCAGTTCATTTCAAGTCTCCAAGGTTTCAATATTAAGTGACAATTTTCGCATTTCGTTTAATTAACCACCCTTTTTCAATGGCGAATCGACAAAAGAAGAATGGCGTTTACGCCACTTTCAAAATAAACAGTTCAATTAATTGATATCTATTAAATTTCAAATTTATGATTTCCGTTACATAAAACATCTCAAATATATTTTTATATAAATAAAATTGACTTGTTCCATCAATCAATCAGTGGCTCTGCCTGGATAATTTTTTGACTCGGTTTTCGCAACTATTAGTTGCGTTAACCGAGGTCACACTGTATATTGATCTAGGCCGAAAATCAGCGTAGTTACATTCTTAGATATGATGTAGTAATCGCCCAAATTAGTTTCCTTCTGAATGTTGACATTTTAATATTTTGTATGTTAAGCGACCTACCTTAAAACATAATACTCTGTAAAAACAAAATCATTCAATTCCTAAAGTGTGTTTTTTTTCAGTTCATTACATAATTCTTTTGATTTTGACAACCTTTGTGACACCCATTTTTAAGATTAAATCATTTCTGAATATTTCGTGTCATTGGAAGTTTTGTTCTATTTTTGTGACTCTTTGAAAACCTTAAATTCATTTAGAATAAATGACAATTTTGTGCCCAGCATTTATTTGTGTGTTCCAATCACAGCTAAACATGAAACATAATTTATCAATTAGAATTTTCTGCAGCTGTCCCAGCGATTTTCGAACTGAGATTCGAGTGACCGAACGACCGACCAGATGAGATCACACCTTGAATGTTCTCACACGCACTTCAACGTCAATCCGACAATGTGACATACATTCAGTTTGAAAAAAAAACGCTATACGAGAATTGGTGTGTTCTTTTGATTTTTTGTACTTTTTTCAGAATTTGCCAGAAAACACGCTTTAAATGTGTTACGAGTTTAGTAGATAATTTCCATTTCTTATGGCCTGAGTTATTATCCACAGCGAAAATCTTAAACACTCATGTCCAACGTAAGGCGCGTTGCAACATATTTTTTATACCATTCACCATAAACTGTTAACTTTTTGAGCAGAATGGTCCATTTGTGTAGGGCGTGCCAATGATGCCCGTTTTTCACGGAACTATAGGTACTATAAAAGCATTACATGTTCAAAACAACTGACTTGCGACCTATAAAGAGGCATCACAACGACAAATCCAATGGAAACATACTGCTTGATGCCATTTAGTTGGTCGGAAATCAGCTGTTTTTCGCTTATTTAGAAGTCATGCGAAAGTTAACGATCGACATCGTGTGTCAGACGGAATGAGCGTATCAACTAATATTAAAACAAGTAAGAACGTTTCAGTCGGGTGAACCGAATAAGGTATACCCTCACTTTGTGAGTAATGTAATAGGGAATATTACATAAATTAATGTAATTAATTAATTCAAAAGCGATACACTGTGCAAAATGTTGTAGTATTTTCGTGCATTGGTGCAAAATGGTCCCTTTGTGTGGGAGATACCAAAAGGGTCGGGGCCACTTTACCAATTTTTCTCAAGTTAATAGCGACAGATAAACTATTAAATTGTGTGAAATTACAGAATATTCGCATGATTGGTATATCAGTTATGAGAGAATCAATATTTCACTAAATGGTAACCCTTTGTGAGGGAGGTACTAGAAGGAGTGGACCAATATGGCCCATCTTCGAACTTAGCCTGAGATAGAAAAAAAATATTATCCCAATTTGAAGTCAATCCGTTACTCCTTTCAAAAGTTATCGTGCGCTCCAGCCAGACGGACGGACATTGCTCAAATGACTAAATATGGCACAAAACGAATTTCTGCCGAACATATTTGTGGTCGTAGGTCACTCCTTCGATGTGTTTCACTTTTTGTCCGTAGCAAATGATATATACCCTCGTCACACTAAAGTGAGTGTATAATTATAAACAGTAACTTTTGGTGCATAATGGTCCATTTATGAGGGAGGTACCAAAAGGGCCGTGGAAATGACGTCCATTTTTTAGCGGACTGTAAGTAATATTAGCATTACACTGCACGAAATTGCAAGTATTTATATGGGCCGGTATTAAAGATAAAAGCATTGCAATTTTTGTACAAAATGGTCCGTTTGTGTGGGAGGTACCAAAAGGGGTGGGGGCACTTTGCACATTTTTCTCAAGGTGATGGATAAACTACGAGTATAACTATGTGAGGAATTACAGATGATTCGGATAAGTAACGGATTTTCCAACAAGAGGTGTTATTTTGAATCATCCGGTATTTCGGTAGTTGTCACTTTTGAAGCTTTTATTCTTTGACATTTGACAACTAGAAACTACACCATTACTAAAAATGGAACGATACACGATTCAACAACGCATTGAAATTATTAAAATTCGAAAATCATCGAAAAATCATCTTGACTGATGAGGCCCATTTCCACCTCGGTGGCTATGTCAACAATCAAAATTGTCGCATCTGGGGCTCGGAAAACCCAAGAGTTATTGTTGAGAAGCCTCTCTATCCTCAACGTGTGACTGTTTGGTGCGGTTTATGGTCCGGCGGGCTCATTGGACCTTACTTTTTCGAAAATGAGGTTGGATCAACAGTTACGGTGAATGGATTGCGCTATCGAGAGATGATCAGGGCTGTGGAGTCGAAGTCGGAGTCTAGGAGTCGGAGTCTGGGAAATTTGCCCGGAGTCGAAAAATTATGGTCGACTCCGATTCCGAGATGTATTGTGCAAAATGTACCAATTATGTAATTGAACTTTTGCATTCAAAAAATTTTGGGAAAACAATTTTAGTAAAACAGAAGGAACAAATATTTCAGGCTTTTAACTAAATACGCTAAAATATCGATAAAGTACGCTAAAAATATCTAAAAAATTAACCAAACTATCAAGTTTTTATGTAAAACCGTTTTAGGAAAGCTCTGATTCAATTTACCTGACGAAATAAGTATTTTTGTAAGACAAAAAACAAAACAAGTAAGGAAAGGCCGAGCGAAGCCAACTACATATATAATACCGTACAGCACCTTCTTAGAGCAGCATAGGCTCAGATATTGTAAATATAAATATAAGATAATTACCTTATAAATCTAAATCTAAACAGAATTTGTTAAAATTTGACAATATGCCTTCTTGGGTAAATAAATTCTGCCCTACTAAATTAAAAAAATTATTGAATGTGATATACAGGTTCCATAGCGTTACAAGGCCACATCTTAAGAAACATTTATATCTGGTGGCAATATCGATCTGATCCGATTTTCACCAATTCCAATAGGTTTCCTCCCTAGTGTGAAAGAGTTCTTATTGCCAAATTTTAGGAGGATCGTATTGAAATTTCGACCTGTACTTAACGAACAACTTAAGATGGACAGAAGGTTTGCATAGCTGTAGTATTTTTTACAAATCTGCCAAAAGATATATTTATAACCTCCTGTACCATATTGTGGTGTAGGGTATAATAAATAACCAATAAACTGGTTGCCTGAAGCGAACATAATTTCCAAAAATTGATTAACATTTTAGCATGATTCCATGTTGAAATAATTGTCATATTAGTTGTTAATAATTACTGTTATTGAATGCCTAATTTGTTGTGTTTTTTAACAAAGCTACTTTATATCTTATTTTCAATAACATGAACTCACGTCTTAGTAGAAATACACCTTCAGAAATTTATGTTATTTCATTGCCGGAGTCGGAGTCGAATGATTTTAAAATTCGACTCAGGGAGTCGGAGACGGAGTCGAGTAGTTTTGCCTCGAATCCACAGCCCAGGTGATGATTAATAATTTTTTATGGTCGGAGTTGGATGGTATTGATCTGGACAACGTTTACTTTCAACAAGACGGCGCTACGTGCCACACAAGCAACCAAACCATTGCTCTGTTGCGGGAAAAGTTTCCGGACCGTGTTATCTCTCGAAGAGGTGATCACAATTGGCCACCGAAATCTTGTGATTTAACAACTTGCGACTTCTTCCTTTGGGGCCACGTGAAAGATAAAGTCTTTGCCAACAGACCAGCGTCGATTCAAGACCTCAAAGATAGAATTCGTCAGGCTATAGAGGACATAGGGCAGCCACTTTGCGATTTGGTTATGGAAAATTTCATGAAAAGGATATGGTCCTGTAAGCGTGGCCGTGGTGGCCATTTGGCTGATGTTGTTTTTCATTATTAACGGCGTACCTTTCTCTTTTTTTTGAAATAAACATCCGATCATTTATCTCAAAAAATGACACTTTTGTTTGACTACCAAAATAACACCTCTTGTTGAAAAACCCTTTAGTATAGAAAATATTAGAGAATCAATATTTCACTAAATGTTAAGCCTTTGTAAGGGAGGTACTAGAAGGAGTTGACCAATATGGCCCATCTTCGAACTTAGCCTGAGATAGAAATTTTAAGTCTATCCGTTACTCCTTTCGAGAGTTATCGTGCGCTCCAGCCAGACAGGACGGACATTTTCTCATTTAGCTCGATACAGTTTTTCATGCGATTTTCAATAGTTTATAGTCTGTCTAGCTCATCCAATACCTACCTCCAATTCTTCATTGCAATTCTCCGAAGATACTCGTAAGTCTATACTTCAATTGATTCAGTTCAAGAGGTTGGTGTCACCTGTACCTCTTCTTAACCATTCAATTTCGATATGTTACGACGCACTTTTTGTGTGTGTGTGTCGTACGCATTTTGTATGTCCTCCAGCGAATATTTAGTGTCATTTAATGCACTGCAGAGTTCTTGGTTTGGGTTTTTTCTGCAACAGGTTTTTGGTTATTGGCCATTTTATTCTTAAAACGGATTCTCATGATCAACGAAGCTTGAAAAATTGAAAGCATATGACTCATTCCGTCGATTCTGCCGGTGTTGGTTGTGCCAATTTCGCTTGAATATTCCTTGGGCTAAGCTACTAAATACTAAACACTACGGCTACTTAGATTAAGACGTCATAGTCATATAATCGTGGAATAAATGATTTTATTTATTCAACGGAAATATAAGATCAACAATATCAAGATTAAGATTGATATGTGTTACGAGTAGATATGAAAAACAGCACTGCGAAAGATTGCGGCAAAAGTTTAGCATAACTGGTTCTTTGTTTAGACGATTGTTGTTATGCTAGATAAAGTAACTACTACTGTTCTAAAGAATAGAGAACTAATTCGTAAGCATATTTAGATATATTTTTAAATGTGTATAAACAAATTGCATGAACACCATTTTTAAGCCTTATCGGCTATAGACTTTTCTATTTACCCAATTGAAAACATAGTCAAGACGTCCGTTGACCCCAAAATAGTATATGACGACTTAATCGATATTGTAAGTACTATTGTAGTCGACGGTATTTTGTAGGACTACATCTTCTATATTATCGTCTATGACAACTAGTGTATGTTGTTTTTTTTACAGGTTTACAACTTTTTACAGCTTCATACCTTATACCACAGCGTGGTTTAGGGTATACAAATAAATGAACGATTACATTACATCAATGAAACAGTGTCATAGAATGGGTCACAGCATTAATGTAACATTTCATTGTAACAATGAAATTGTTTCATTGCATTAATGAACATATATCATTGACTGATTTTATTGGCTCTATTTTGAATGCGTGTTTATACCCTACACCACACTGTGGTACATGACTTGGTGCATTTGTTTGTAACACCCAAAAAGAGAAGAGATAGACCCATACTTTATTATACCGATCGACATACTAGAATCACCTTTTGAGTCGATTTAGCCATGACTGTCTGTCCGTCCATCCATGTATTCTTGTGATCAAAGTAGAGGTAGCAATTATGATCCGATCTCAACGAAACTTTGCACAGTTTTCTGTTGGCCCAAAGATCCGTATTGATGATTAATGACTTTGATTGTTGTTTAGGATGTATTTATTTCAATAGTCTTTGGAGCCAAAACAAAGAAAACATCTTTAAAGGTAAGAAAATGTCAATGATTTTCAGTACACTTTTTATACCCTCCACCATAGGATGGGGGCATATTCATTTCTTCACGCCGTTTATAACACCTCTAAATATTGATCTGAGACCCCATAAAATATGTATATATATTCGCAATCGTCGTAAAATTCTAAGACGATTTAGCCATGTCCGCCCGTCTTTTGTACTCACACTACACTAAAAAAAAAGCGTACTGAAAATCAATGAATTTTTCGTAAAGTTTAAGATTTCGGCAATGATTTCGAGCCAAAGACAATCGCTATAAAAATAAAAAGGTTTCATAGTTAATTTAAAGACGTGAATAGTATTTGTTTTGAGGATGCATTTCATAGAATTAAGAATTTTGGGTAATAAAACTAATTAAGTTTGGTCTTAAAATAAGCACATTTTTGCGTAAATTTAAGTATGGCGCGTGCTTATTTTTAGTAAAATGTCATATAATTTAAAACATTATCGTAATAAAATTTAAAATGTTTGTCCTTGATATAAGAATATACTGGTAATTAATTTAAGGCATACATGAATTTAAATACAGTTTTTTTAAATATGTATGGAAAATTCGTTACATTATATTGATTATAATGTTACTCTTTTAAATGAATCATTTTCTTTGAAATCATTTACTATTCATAGAAAATTCAATAACACAACACTTTATCTTTCTAAATAAATATTTTATTTGTTATATTTTATATTGGAAAATACAAAAAAAAATATAATACATATTACGGATAACCTTGAACATTTTATAATTTAAAACAGTATGTAATTGTATAAAGACAAATCGGCCAACACACCATGAAGTTTGACTTTTATTCAAATATTGTATTGTTATGTATCGATTCTATAGCGGGATTCGTTTCTCTATTTGTTGTCCATGAACAATTTTTATCGGAACCGACCTTAATGATTTTTAACCTAGAATTTGGCTGGAATTTAAATAGAAATTATATAAAACAAAAATTATATTATTTATCATATAGTTTGGATGCTCACTCATTTCCTGCAATTTGTAAATTTTTAATTCCCCACTGCATTTTTCATATATCCAAATAAAGTTCAATTGCGCGAACTAAAATAAAAATAATTTGAATAGAAATCAAACAGGATGATTTATATACGATAAAGTATTAAAATAAATTTTATCATATAACTGTCACAAAATGTTGAAAGATAAGAGATATATTAAAATCTTTGGAATATACTTACTTACACTGAAATATTTAGTCACTCTTCTACGACACAAATTCTCATAATAGATCCATACAAAATTTGCTGTACTAAAAGTTAAAAAAAATATTTATGTAAGATATTATTAATAATAGAAACTGATTGTTTTGAAAGTGGCGAAAGTGACATTTTTCATATAAATTGAGTTATCAAAAATAATTTTCTCAAAAAAATTAATCGTGACTTAGATTTTAAAATCTTAAGTTTTGTTAGCAAACAAAACTACAAAAACTTATTAAAAATTACTTCTGTAAAACAAAAGCTAATGCTGCTTATGACTTTCTTAACCCTGGTGTTAGATGAGCAAATCTGTACGAATCCTAGATTAAGAGTCCATTTGGTCAACATTACATTTTTATATAAAATGAATATGGAAGACAATATTTTATATTTATTTTTATTCAATACTTCGTGAAAAGAAAGCAGCTTATTTACAATTATTTTTGAGCAAAAACGCTTATTATTTTGATATTAGTAAAGCAAAAATATCCCTTGGACCAAATTATAAGGCAATATATATACATACATATATATATATATACAAAAATTGGACCAAATGGGCCTAATCTAACAGCAGGTTTAATTATGAAGTACTTATGAAGCAATTATGAACACGAAATCAGGGAAAAATGTAAACTAAAATTAAAAAAAGGAAAAAATCTTTTTAAATAAATTATATTTGGAAAACTTTTGAACAATAACTTTGTTTGTGTGAAAACACGTATTTTATATGTGAACGTCAGTTCGCAAATATATTTTGTTATACCCTCACTTTAGTGTGACGAGGGTATATATCATTTGCTACGAAAAAAAGTGTAACACATCGAAGGAGTGATCTAAGACCCTAAGTATGTTCGGCGGATATTCGTTTTGGGTCATTTTAAGACGAATGACCAATGTCCGTCCGTCTGTCTGTCTGTCTGTCTATCTGTCTGTCAGTCTGTCTGTGTGTCTGCTGGCTGGTGCGCACGATAACTCTCGAAAAGAGTAACCGATTGACTTCAAATTTGGTACGTGGTAATATTTTTTCTATCTCCGGCTAAGTTCGAAGATGGGCCATATTGGTCCACTCCTTCTAGTACCTCCCCCACAAAGTGTTAAAATGTTGTGAAATATTGAATCTTTAATAACTGCTATACTACTTATTCGAATCTTCTGAAATTCCACACATAGCATTAGATTATTAGTCGCTATCAACTCGAGAAAAATGGGCCATGTTGCTACGCCTCTTTTGGTACCTCCCACACAAATGCACCATTTTGCACCAAAAGTTAACAGCTTATAACATTAATACCAGTGCATAAAAATACTTGAAATTTTGTACAGTGTAATGCTTTCTAGTGCCTACAGTCCAGTGAAAAATGGGTGTCATATTCACGCCCCTTTTGGTACCTCTTACACAAAGGTACCATTTTGCACCAAAAGATAACAGCTTATAACATTAATACCAGTGTATAAAAATACTTGAAATTTTTTACAGTGTAATGCTTTTATAGTGTCTTTTGCACTGTGAAAAATGGACGCTATTTCCACGCCCCTTTTTGTACCTCCCACACAAAGGTACCATTTTGCACAAAAAGTTAAGAGCTCACAGCATGAGTACCAATGCCCGAAAATGCAACAACATTTTGCACAGTATAACGCTTTTGAAGTCCCTATAGCCCTGTAAAAAATGGCCGTTATCACCACGCCCCTTTTTGTACCTCCCACACAAATTGGCCAAATCATACTAAAATTTAATATTTCATAACGTTAATATACCAGTGCAAAAAACGTCTATAATTCGGCGCAGTGTAATGTATTTAAAGAATCTACTATTCAGTGAAAAATAGGTGTATTTGTTAAAAACATTCTGGTACCTCCCATACAAATTGACAGAATAATTCGTTTAATATTCCATATTACATTACTCACAAAGTGAGGGTATACCTTAGTCGGTTTACCCGACTGAAACTTTCTTACTTGTTCTAATACATTAAAATATGCGTTCCAAATTAAATTTCTTGATTTTCAAATAAAATATATTTGTTCAGAAATACATAATACTTACAAATATTGTTTCCAAATCAATTTCCTTTCAATTCAAACATTCCCATGTAGGTGTATGCAAGTTATAAATGGCATTCAGCACTGCATTTTCATATATCCATCACATTTATCTTCAAATATTGCGTGATCTAAAATTAAAATAATTAAATTTTTTCTGAAAATAAATCAAATAAAATTATCTATAAACAAAAAAAATGCAAATAAATTTTATCATATCACAATTGGAAAACGCTGAAAACTAAGAGAAATATTTCAACCGTTCATATATAATACTTACGTTGAAATATTTTGTAAAATTTGCCACTCTTCTCACAAAAGACCCATTCTAAAATTGTTTTACTAAAAAAAATAAAAAAGATAGTTATATGTATAACATATTATTAATAATAAATTTCTATATTGCCACAAATAATTTTACATTTCTGCATTATGCGCTGGTATTTTTAATAAATAAATACTTTCAATTAAAATGTGTTTTGTTAATTTTGTAATTGCCAATAAGATGTTTATTTCAGGATAATAATATTATTTTTCACCTACCTAAACAGTTTCCCATTGTCTCTTTCAGTATTACAAAATCTATTACTCACATTTTTGTCATCCATTTGGCACAAATCTCTTCACAGGACTTACAAACAAGATCTCCTTCAAAAACGCATGTACATCGCCATAAATAACAGACAGGAAAAATAACTATGACACACGCACTCCCTTATCACAGAGATCGATGGTGACGCCGACGGCATAACCACATGCATACACACATGTACACGACGGTTTCATTTGTTGTTGTTGCTATGCTTTAGCAAAAATAACTGTTAACAGCCCATATTAAAATTATTTTCGGTGCAATATGCACGTATGTATGCACGTATACTTACATATTCACAGCAATCAAATTTTTTCACAACCCGCGTCCCGAAAACAGACAACCGTTTCCTTCCATCGCTTGTAAATAACTGACGATTTAAAAGAAAACGAACAACAGAACTGTTTTCTATTTTCTCTTCTAGCATTCCATAACAATTATTGATTCACACATTACCAAACAAAACTGATTCTCCGAGCGAGAGAGGGAGGGAGAGATTGTATAATTCTCTCGTATGTATTCTTAAAAATAATGACAATAGTCATAAAATTTATTACCAAGACAGCCTTTCCTTTAAGGGGAACATAGCCTTAAATTTATTACTCAAATATCTCATACTGTTAATTAAGTCCGATTCGGCATTAAAACTATGACATGTCTACGTCGTAGTGTTAATGTAGAAAATCCTTAAAAGTATTGAAATATTACTTAAAATGATGCGGATTGTCACAAAAATAATGTTTTTTTTCTTTAATTTAAATGCGTACATTTAAAGAAGCGCGTACACAAAACTAATGATTAGATAGACATTAATTCAAATTCAAAAAACTTTATATTAAGGAAAATTTCGTAAAAAACGTGTAAATTTTCATTATTTTAATGAAAATTGTCATTGAATTGATGCCGAGGTAGCATTCTTAATATAAGAAGGTGTCATCATTAGTTTTATTACTATTTTTTTTTTCAGTGTACAGTTCGTAATAATAGAGGTACGTTGATCAAATTTGGTAGAAATATTTCCTATAGTTAGAGGTTGTTTGGGATTGCAAATAGGCTAAATCGGTCAATGTTTTGATATAGCTCCCCTATAGAGGTCGCTCCAAAATACGGGGTTTGAACCATAGATACGAGTACTACATTTTTAAAGCAATTTAGCTGAAACTTTGTAGTTTTTATTCTATTTTGACAAGTATTCTTCACAGCAAAAATTTTACAAATCGGCTCATATTATGTTATAGTCACCCTATAGAGGTCGCTCCAAAATATACGTATTTAAGCCATAATTATCATATTTTCTAAGCATTTTAACTGAATGAAGTTTGTATTTAATTAACACAAGAATTCATCGCAGTAAACAAATTTTTTAAATCAGTTCATATTTTGTTATAGTCCACCTATAGATGTCGCTCCCAAAAAGGCTTATTTAAGGCATAAACACCACATTTTCTAAGAAGTGTTACTGAAATTTTGCAGTTTGTATTCTATTTTGACCAGAATTCATCTCAGTAAAATGTATTGAAATAAAATTATATTTTTTTGTAGTCCCCGTGTAGATGTAGCTCCCAAAAAAGCTATTTTAACCCATAAATAAACCCATAAAGAGTTCGGCTAAAGAATTTGCGGCCTAAAGTTGGCAGCGTTCGATTTTTTTTAACAATTTACTTATACAAAAAGGATCGTTTCATGATTTGGAGCAAATCATGAAACCAAAGATTTTTCCAGTATAAAATTGAATGCAATCGGCATAGCTGAACTTAACGTTTTTACTTGTTTTGTCCGAAATATATTCCATCGATGCAAGGTTTCAGTGTATGCAGTTATTTCCGATTACTCGATTTATAATAAGTTTCTTTATAAATATAAGTAATATCATAAAAATCTATTTGTACAGGAAATCAACAATACCGCAATCAAAATAATCAAATTTGTCAGGAAAAGGAAATTAAGGAACCAGTTCAATTGTACTCGCTTCTTTTGTTGGTATAATCTGGCCAAACATAATAAGTATTTTCGAAAATCGCTTTAATCCAACAGCAATAAACCAGCTGAACAAATTAATTTAAGGGGAAAATAGGATTGGAATGATTGAAATTTAAAAAGGATACTTTAGCTTAATTGATTGAAAATTAATCTTCGAAGCCCAGGATTTTTTTAGATATTGCAAGTCTTATTGAAAAAAATACTCTCTATTTAAAATATTCCTTAAATTTTTATCTGTCATGCTCCCATGGAAAGAGACTGCAATTTTCTATGATATCTTTAAAGATAGAAAAAACATCAAAATCACAATCTTCCAAATATGCTCAAATAGAAAAAAATTCGCAAAAATAGCCAGGCGAGAAAATAATGCAACTCAGCATGAAGCAAAAGTGAGTTTAGCCAAATGAATTTGCGGTATGTCCAGTGGCGATATGAAACGCTGACCGCTGTGTCCAAGAAGCGGGGTAGTCTTTAATGTGGTTGGATTCGGGTTTGGCTTGGTTTGGTATTACTACTTCTGCTGCTGATGCAGCAGTTGTTGTTACGAGTTACGAGGAGTTATAGCACTTTCCATTTCAATATAGAAAGCCTATGGCTATGGACTGACTGACTGACGGACTGGACTGGCTGACTGTGCAGCAATTACCCCAACACCACAGCAATCTTGTCTAAATAATAAAGCAAAATATGATTTCAACTTCATACTTGGGAGCATATGGTGGCACCATTGTGCGTCGTGTTATTTACCAGTTTGCGCATGCGCTTGCGTTGCTTTGGTTTTTTTTGGTGCACAGTTTGTTTGCTTGGTAAGTCACGCTTGGTTTATTTTGGTTTGCAACACGTCTCGAAGTTGTGGTCTGTTGGTGGTTGATAGTATTGCAACACTCACTCCTCTACTCACTCAAGCACCGCCACAATAACGCAACGCACTTTGTGGCCGGCCAGACCAGACCAGAGCAGAGAGACCGGACCAGACATCGCAATGATATATAATGTGGCATCGGTGATTTCGTGCAATAACATAAATAATTTTCATTTCTAATTTACTTAGAAATATGAATGTAGGTTTTCTTAGGCAGTGGTCGCCACGAAAACTACATATAAACACTGAAAGAGAATTTGCGCAAAAGGATTAATTTAATTTGAATTTCTTAGTGTAATCCTTTAAATCTTAGTATAAGTAGAAATCATCCCATGCACATCTTTTGCATAAACCAGTAAGGAAAGGCAGAAAGTCGGGCGGGGCCGACTATATAATACCCTACACCTCCCTAACAATGCGATAAGGGTCATTGCCATAATAATTTGGAATAATTGGTAAATGGGTAGAAACGTATTCTAATTCTGAAACTATAATCGCTAAATTAAGCAAAAAAAGATGACTGTAAAGTTTCGTCGAGATCGGACCATAATTGCGACGTGTACTTTGATTACAAGAATACATGCACAGACGGACAGACAGACAGACAGACAGACAGACGGACAGACAGACAGACAGACGGACAGACATACATAGCTAAATCAACTCAGAAAGTGATTCTAAGTCGATCGGTATAATAAACGGGTCTATTTCTTCTCCTTTTGGGTGTTACAAACAAATGCACAAAGTTATAATACCCTGTACCACAGTGTGGTGTAGGGTATAAAAAGCGGTTCTATGTAACTTTTAAAAATTCTTACATATGGGTTGTAATTGATTAATATATGCCAAAAAACTTATTATCCAAGGCCTAAACAATATTTTTTTTTGTGTAGCTTGTGGGATATACATTAGGGGGGTCAATTTTTCTTCGCACAAAGCATCAGTCAGATTCGTATTCTATGGAATATTCTAAGAACATTTCTCCAAGAAACAATGAATTCCTAGCTGACGAAAATCGAATTCAAATTTTAGGTCACATTAAATATTAAATTGTACACAAAACACTATAGGTTCAAACAAAACCAATACCGTAAAAAGACCTTTGTACAATATGTACATTTTATATCCGATAAGTACAAAATTGGGCAGAAAGAGGTTTCCTATCACATAAATTAACACTGCCAAATTTGGGGAAATTCGGTTCAGATTTATATATAGCCCCCATATATAAGTTACTACCGATTTGGTATCAACAAAGCTCTATAGATGTTGTACTTTACTTCCGATTATTACAAGATTTGACGGAAAGAAGTTTCTTAATTTAGGAACGAATACTGCTAATAGATTGGGGATAATCGGTTCATATTTAAATATAGCCATATATATAAGTAAATGATCCTGTCTATTTAGTATTTAAGCGCTAATAAAACTGTATTTTACATCCTATCTATATATAATTTCACAGAAATTAAGTTTTTGATTGAAGTTGATGAAAATCTATTTAGATTAAGTATAGTCCCATCTATTTGTTGCTTTCTATTCATGATCTATGAAAGAATACTGCTCATTTTTATACCCTACACCACACTGTGGTACAGGGTATTATAACTTTGTGCATTTGTTTGTAACACCCAACAGGAGAAGAAATAGACCCATCGTTTATTATACCGATCGACTTAGAATCACTTTCTGAGTCGGTTTAGCTATGTCCGTCTGTCCGTCTGTCTGTCCGTCTGTCTGTCTGTCCGTCTGTCTGTCCGTCTGTCTGTCTGTGCATGTATTCTTGTAATCAAAGTACAGGTCGCAATTATGGTCCGATCTCGACGAAACTTTACACATATCTTTTTTTTGGCCCAAGGACGATCCCTATTGAATTTGGTTAAAATCGGTTCAGATTTAGATATAGCCCCCATATATATGTTAGCCCCGATTTGACATGTAAGCGCTGTAAAAACTTTATTTTATATCCGATCAGTATGAAATTCGGCAGGAAAAAGTTTCTTATTACATGAATGAACTCTATTAAATTTGGAAGAAATCGGTTCAGATTTAGATATAGCTCCCATATATACATTACCCCCGATTTGACATATAAGCGCTGTAAAAATGTTATTTTATATCCGATCAGTGCGAAATTCGGTAAAGAGAGGTTTCTTATTACATGAAGGAATACTGCTAAATTCGGAGAAAATCGGTTCAGATTCAGATATAGCCCCCATATATATGTTACCCCCGATTTGACATGTAAGCGTTGTAAAAACTGTATTTTATATCCGATCAGTGCAAAATTTGGCAGAAAGAGGTTTCTTATTACATGAAGGAATACTGCTAAATTCAGAGAAAATCGGTTCAGATTTAGATATAGCCCCCATATATACGTTACCCCCGATTTGACTTGTAAGCGCTGTAAAAATGTTATTTTATATCCGATCAGTATGAAATTCGGCAGAAAGAGGTTTCTTATTATATGAATGAACTCTGTTAAATTTGGAAGAAATCGGTTCAGATTTAGATATAGCCCCCATATATACGTTACCCCCGATTCGACATGTAGGCGCTGTAGAGACTGTATTTTATATGCGATCAGTACGAAATTCGACAGAAGGAGGTCTTTTTACATGAATGAGTATTCAGGGAAGATCGGTTCAGATTTATATTGATTGTTCCTCCTGATTTGGTATCAAACCGCTATAGAAGTTGTATTTTACTTCCGATCATTAAAATTTTCCAGAAAGATGTTTCTCAATTTAGGAACGAATATTGCTTAATTTAGTGATTATCGTTTCAGAATTAGATAATATGTTTCTACCCATTTACCAATTATTCCAAATTATTATGGCAATGACCCTTATCGCATTGTTAGGGAGGTGTAGGGTATTATATAGTCGGCCACGCCCGACTTTCTGCCTTTCCTTACTGGTTATTATTATCAACATCTTCAACTCCTTCTTTGAATACTTAAGTCTTGATGAGGAGGTGGAGCTATGTACTTTTTTAAGTGAAACGAAACCAATTATTCCAAATTATTATCGCAATGTCCCTTTTCGCATTGTTAGGGAGGTGTAGGATATTATATAGTCGGCCCCGTCCGACATTTAGTCTTTCCTTACTGGTTTATATCTATCGATCTGTCCAATCCCCAGGTCCCTATCTCATATGGTTTCTGAGATATTTTGTAGCCATTTACATGTACAGTATAACCGCTCTAATCCGGACAGATATAGTTTCGAACTTTGTCCGGATTATTGAATTGTCCGGACTACAGTACAAAACTCCAAAATGGGTCATATTTTCTTATTTTTATTAAGAAACGCGTTTCTTAAAAAGAAAAGATAAATAATAAATACAATTGAAACTTTTACACTTATCTTTGTGCAGTTTTTTAGATATGTTTTTAAATTCTTTTAGAAATATTATTACTTTCTCAGCCTATAAAATAGCACTTGCAAAGGGGTGAATTTCCTAAGATTTTTGTAAAAAAGTTTGAGCTCGAGGTCTAGTTCCCTCAAGACTTGGATTCTATGTTCTCTTCAATATTTTCGTTTGACACAACTGACGGAACTGACGGAACTATAACTTCATCAGTGGTGAACAAGTAATGAAAGATTTGTATGGTCATATTTTCTTTCTATGGAATACTCCGTATTGATTTCAATTTCTTGTGATGGAGCTGAAGTTCTTTCAGCGGCTTCTTAGCATTTATCAGAAATTTCCTCAATCTTCAAAGACGAAAGTCAATATCCAGCATTTTTTGGTAGACGTATATACGAACCGAAGTTACAATATTTTAAACGCTCATGGATTTTCATGCCTTCCTATTAAAAGGAGAGGCAACGTATGAGATCCTGGCTCGTTACTATGAAGGTAAATATATCTGCTGAAATTTTTCTGCCTGGAGCTGAATTAAAAACGACGATTTTCAAAAATAATACAGCAGATTTATCACTTTATAATTTGTCGCCTCATATTCCCAAGCACCAATCTCATTACAAACTTTGAACTTTAGCAAACACCGATTACTTTCAAAAAAATGTTATCATTTCCCAGAACCACAACATGTTTTTGACTTTAGGCTAAAGGTATAAAACGTCAAAAACTTAAAAACAAACACAAAAATATATTGCTGTCCGGACTACAGAGGTAAATTGTCGAAACTGTCCGAATGATTGAGCTGTCCGGATTACTGGATAGTCCGGACTATCGAGTGTCCGGATTAGAGAGGTTATACTGTATATCCAATTTTGTTAAAAATGTAACGCGCTATGTTACCGTGTAAACCATTATTGTGCATATACAATAGAAAATATATGGAATTTTCGAATTAAAAAAATATTGAGTTATCTTCAGGTATGTCCATCTGTCCGTCACACTACAATGTACAATAATTGAGATATAATTTGGTACAGATACTTCTTATAACTATAGATCACTTTATATTGGAAGTGGGCAATATTGGTTCATTTTTGTTATAGCCCTCTTATTAAGCTTCTCTCCGATTTGAATTATAAACGCCATAGACACCACAATTTTTATCTGATCGGTCTAAAAATGTGTACTTTGAGTGTATTTATACCCATATCCATTCAACCTGATTTTATAGGTCTGTGTTTTTATACCCTCACTTTAGTGTGACGAGGGTATATATCATTTGCTACGAAAAAAAGTGTAACACATCGAAGGAGTGATCTAAGACCTTAAGTATGTTCGGCGTATATTCGTTTTGGGTCATTTTAAGTCGAATGAGCAATGTCCGTCCGTCTGTCTGTCTGTCTGCTGGCTGGTGCGCACGATAACTCTCGAAAGGAGTAACCGATTGACTTAAAATTTGGTACGTTGTAATATTTTTTTCTATCTCCGGCTAAGTTCGAAGATGGGCCATATTGGTCCACTCCTTCTAGTACCTCCCCCACAAAGTGTTAAAATGTTGTGAAATATTGAATCTTTAATAACTGCTATATTACTTATCCGAATCTTCTGAAATTCCACACATAGCATTATTTTATTAGTCGCTATTAACTCGAGCAAAATTGTTTAAGTTGCTACGTCCCTTTTGTTACCTCCCACACAAATGCACCATTTTGCAACAAAAGTTAACAGCTTATAACATTAATACCAGTGTATAAAAATACCTGAAATTTTGTACAGTGTAATGCTTTTATAGTGCCTACAGTCCAGTGAAAAATGGGTGTTATATTCACATCCCTTTTGGTACCTCCCACACAAAGGTACCATTTTGCTCCAAAAGTTGACAGCTTATAACATTAATACCAGTGTATAAAAATGCTTGAAATTTTGTACAGTGTAATGCTTTTATAGTGTCTATAGCCCTGTGAAAAATTGATGCTATTGCCAGGCCCCTTTGTGTACCTCCCACACAAAGGTACTATTTTGCACAAAAAGTTAAGAGCTCACAGCATGAGTACCAATGCACGAATATGCAACAACATTTTGCACAGTGTAACGCTTTTGAAGTGCCTATAGCCCTGTAAAAAATGGCCGTTATCACCACGCCCCTTTTTGTACCTCCCACACAAAATGGCCAAATCATACCAAAATTTAATATCTCAACGTTAATATACCAGTGCAAATAAACGCTTATAATGCGGCGCAGTGCAATGTATTCAAAGTATCTACTATTCAGCGAAAAATAGGTGTACTTATTAAAAACCTTCTGGTACCTCCCACACAAATTGACAGAATAATTCGTTTAATATTCCATATAACATTACTCACAAAGTGAGGGTATGTAGTATACCTTAGTCGGTTTACCCGACTGAAATTTTCTTACTTGTTTTTTCTTAAATTTCCTCACATAAATTTAAGCTTTTATATTTGATATAGCCAGAAATCGTGGAAAATGGGGCACCTCAATCCATTTATAAGGTCCCTTCTCTTTACTCTTCTAGACGCTCTTCAGTGGTCTCAAATACGCATTTTTCTGGCCAAAAGCCAACTTTTTAATATGGTCCAAACGACTTAATAATAATAAACACACCAAAACGCAAGAAAAATTTAACGGGTTTCCAATAGGGATGATATGATTTTGAAGAGATGTTTCGGCCATTTGTAATATGTCATGATCTGTCTTTTATCTTTTTCTTTGGCCGATTCCCGGTCCGACGTACCGTTAAGGAGCTAGAACAAAAATAAACTTTCCGTTCACATTTGAAAATTATGTCCTTTTTTTTAAATCCAAACCATGAGCAATATTTTAGCTCTCGTTAAGAGATACCTTTTTGCCATTGAACGATTGTGGCAGCAAATGAAACAATTGAATTGTTGCGAGAAAAGTTTGTAGATTCGATTATTTCAAGAAATTGTGATATTGAATGGCCCCCAAGAAGTTGTGATTTAACACCATTAGACTATTTATTGTGGGGTTATTTGAAGTCATTGGTCTTTCGAAATAAACCGGACTCTCTTCACGTTTTATTTAGAACATAATTGTATCGATTGTACTCCACATTAAATAACAAAATTTTTAGGTTTTTTTCAAAGAAATCATATCACTCTTATTGACAACCCTGTATATGTAATATTGGAAGCCGTTGTTTTAGGGCGTAAAAATAGTTGAAATTTGAGAATTTTTTTTTCAATAATTTAATTTAGTCCCAGCGGATTCAAAGAAGTATATTTAAAATACGCAGGTAATGGAAGTATGCGGTGAGAGCAATAATACAAAAATGTCAAAAATTAAAAGTCATGCTTATCTATAAAAACGAGGTTTATTTAAACGAATTTGCCATTTCTTTATATTTATTAAATATAGTTAGACTTTCCAAACTTGTCCACAATAAGAACAAGAACCGAAATTATTCAATATTGCAAAATGCATCACATTTTTCGTATATATTTTTAACATTTCTAAAACATAACGTGGAAATAATATTATACGAAGCAGCAGATTAAATTGCTATTATATTCTCTTAACTATAGAAGTCTCGATTGTATATTCATAGCAGTTTATCTATTATTATTTAGTACACGTACATTAGACCAACGCAACCCAAAAGTGATTTGGATGACGACAGATTTTGAGGATGGCGATTGACTGCGATCGATCTTGACCAAATTGTGTATCGTATAGTGGATATACGTGAAAAAATTATTTTTTTCTTGGAGATAAAAATAGCTATTACTCTGAAAATTTTTTCCATGACTACCCATATTTTTACACTAATCAGTGCAGAAGTACCAGCACAACGTCTGACAAAAATACTGGATCACTTTTTTCACGCTTTTTTTATATAAACATTAAAACATAAAAGTCGATTTCCCAAAAAAGTGGAGATACGTGAAGATGACTTCGGAACGACGACATGTAATTTCAACGATATTTTCTAAACTAAACTGTTGCTTATACAGTGCATATATGTCAAATCGGAGGTACATATATACGGAAGCTATATGTAAATCTGAACCGATTTTCACCAAATTCAATAGGGATCGTCCTTGGGCCAAAAAGAAGATATGTGTAAAGTTTCGTTGAGATCGGACCATAATTGCGACCTGTACTTTCATTACAGAAATACATGCACAGACAGACGACGGACGGACATAGCTAAATCAACTCAGAAATTGATTCTAAGTCGATCGGTAAAATAAACGATGGGTCTATTTCTTCTTCTTTTGGGTGTTACAAACAAATGCGCAAAGTTATAATACCCTGTACCACAGTGTGGTGTAGGGTATAAAAACAATTATTCCAAATTATTATCGTAATGACGCCTATCGCATTGTTAGGGAGGTGTAGGGTATTATATAGCTATAGTTGGTCCCGCCTGACATTCTGCCTTGCCTTGCTGGTTTTTTTATTTTTCTAAACTCGTGAAAATATCGAAAAGAGAAGGCATTATTTTTTCAGCAATTCAGAATTAGTTCCGGAAGTCTCATCACTATATAAAAATAATCGGTTAGGGAAGCGAGTGAGGAATTAATACGCACGAAGCTGCTTAATTCCCTACTCGATTGCTTTTTCGGAAAACTTTTTACTGGGTACTGCCAATAAAAAAATTGATGTTGGTATCTCGACAGTATAGTGTATATTGTAGACTTCATTCCAAATAATTTAAATCATTATTCCATTTGTAGTAAATATATTAATATGTATGTCAATGCCATTGTAACGGATGTGACATAGTCTCAATTTGGAAGCATAATAAATAGACAAAATATTGTCCAGAATTTATTAAATTTGTTTGTTTTTCTGCGAAAAACAAATTTGAATTCCTTTTATTCACTAAATCATATTCATATTGCCGACATTAATTATCACATCCCTTGTCATTACCACTTGCATTACCAGGTAATGATATCTCATTATCGCCAGCATTAGTTTCGGTAAATAAATAACGACTAACAAAATAATGACACAAATAAGTTATTGCTAGTAATCTAAGTTAGATTATTTAGTTAGTCATTATTTATTTACCGAAAGTAATGCTGGTGATAATGAGATATCATTACCTGTGGTATCGACATTTACTTACCAAGATTTGAATGGGTTAAATTTATGTATTTGATTATTAAACGATTTGTCTATGAATCGCGAGGTAGGCCAGTGGTTATGAAACCATGAGGTCGCGAGTTCAATGCCACATGCCAAATGAAATGCAAATGAAATTTTTCGTCATATGACGACAGCAATCCATAACTACTCTCCCCCAATTTTACGCTCTACCCAATGTTACGCACTTCCCAATTCTACGCTCTTCTACTTTCTCACCACATTCCACCACTGATGGTGGTGAACAAAAGCAATAGCAACTCGGAAATATCGACTACCATACAAGCACTCTCGTAAAATTATTTCTTTTGTCCACGCTTACTTTTTGAATAATTGTAAGCGTGGGGGTAAGTGGTTATTTTCAGCTGGTTGTATACTTGAGTGGAAGCACTTTCCTCCAATGACATGTACATGTAAAAATAATTCGAAGGGAGGCCAAACTATAAGCAGTTACTAGTTTTAAATTCAGCTTACCCGTCGGGTTATTTGGTAATGGGAATATTTGCTGGGATTTATTTATTTGTTCAATTTATACCGAAGCTTCGGCTTTCTATTATGTAATTTCATACTTGAGATGAAATTAGTAAAAAGACAATATTTTTAAATCGTTTAAAAATCTGCGTAACTGGTGTGACAAATCTTAGAATGCAAATTCTATCGTAAATATTGTAATGATACTGAAACATTTTGGTTTACTTTATACTAACCTTTAACCTTGACATAACTTACGCAATAGATAATATATGTGCATATCTACACAAAATGTATTAATTTTAACTTTTTGCATATTTTCCGTATCGGGTGTGACAAACAAACTACTCCATTTTACACAAACGTTTGCAGGCACTGAATATTTTCCAAAACTTATGAGTTTATACTAAACTACATTTAAGGATGTGTACATTCTTGTATTCAAAATACAAATTTCAGAAAATTGCAAATTTTGCAAAAATATGCAATTTCGACGAAATTTTCTAAATCAAATTACTATTTTTTCAATGATATTGTATTTAATTAATCATTTTAAAAAAGAAATATAATTTCTGATATTTTTTTTGTGGAAAGGGGAATGAAGATTTCTCACATTGTTGTGGCGGGGCCGTATTTTTTAAAATCCAATTTATGTCATTATAAATATTAGTTACTCTTCTGCAAATGTTACTACCGCTGTGCGAAACCCATTTTACTGTAGTTTAGCTCACAAACCAGTGTAGCAATTTTCCATTTCAACATCTGCCATTTTTGCTTATACTTATATATGTATATTTTTTCACTTTTCACCAAAGGTGAAGAGTTGTAAAATTTCCCTGTGCTTAGTTTTCCAGACACACGCGGAATTGCAAAATTAATGTTGTATTTTATAATTTTATGCATAAATTTCGCAAACACACATTTTTCGCACCAAAAGAGGCAGGCAAATGGATGGATAATAACTTTAAATGCAAATATGAGCACAGCACAAAAAATAAATGCCTTAGTGCATCATGAGGTGCGCTATGGCATAATAAACTCTTTATATGAATGTTTTTTTTGCAAATAATAAATGTCATAAAATAAATTTTATTTTTTGCCAAAAAAAAACACAACACAGATTATGGAGATTATAATGATGATAACATTTCCGAGTCCTACTTTTCTTTTCTTTTTTGAGATAAACAGAAAAAAATGTGTGTCAAGTATTTTATGAATGATTGTTTTTATTAATTTACACACAACAGCCAACAGAAAAGGTATTGTCGTAAAGAAGAAAAAATAAAACATTTAAATAAATGTATATAAAAGAAAAAAACGCAAAAAAGAACATTTCTTTTGGAACGGCAACCAAAACTGAAAATGGGCAATTTTGCTGTAAGCAATACAGATCCCCAAAACCTCTATAGGGATTTAAAAACAATCGGGTGGTGAGTACAACAGCAGACGCCACAATTCGTTTCATCACTCCGTAAATAATGGATTAAAAGCAAAATCATAATGATCGTCATCATCATCCGCAAAAAACATCAGAATACGGGTAAATCGTTTCTTGTTTTTAGGTCATCGCTTTCAATTTGTGTTCTTGAAATTTTGTAAAAACAAACGACGACCAAACGGCAATTTCAATATTTCATCCGTTGTTTGTTTTAGCGGTTTAAGTATTTTTGGCGAAAATGTGATTTTGTAGAATATTATTAAAAAAACCAGTAAGGTAAGGCAGAAAGTCGGGCGGGGCCGACTACATAATACCCTACACCTCCCTAACAATGCGATAAGGGTCATTGCGATAATTATTTGGAATAATTGGTAAATGGGTAGGAACATATTATCTAATTCTAAACCGATAATCGCTAAATTTAGCAATATTCGTTCCTAAATTAAGAAACATCTTTCTGGAAAATTTAAATGATCGGAAGTAAAGTACAACTTATACAGCGCTTTGATACCAAATCAGGAGGAACATATATATGGAGGTTATATATAAATCTGAACCGATTTCCCTGAATACTCATTCATGTAAACAGACCTCTTTCTGTCGAATTTTGTTCTAATCGGATATAAAATACAGTCACTGATCGGATATAAAATAACATTTTTACAGGGCTTACATGTCAAATCGGGGTAACTTATATATGGGGGCTATATCTAAATCTGAACCGATTTCTTCCAGATTTAAAAGTGTTCATTCATATAATAGGAAACCTTTTTCTGCCGAATTTCATACTTATCGGATATAAAATGCAGTTTTTACAGCGCTTACATATCAAATCGGAGGTAACATATATATGAGGGCTATATCTAAATCTGAACTGATTTTCTCCAAATTTGGCAGTATTCCTTCATCTAATAAGAGACCTCTTTCTGCCGAATTTCGCACTGATCGGATATAAAATACAGTTTCTACAGCGCTTACATGTCAAATCGGAGGTTTTATATATATGGGGGCTATATCTAAATCTGAACCGATTTTAACAAAATTCAACAGGAATAGTCCTTGGGCCAAACAAATGATATGTGTAAAGCTTCGTAGAGATCGGACCATAATTGCGACCTGTACTTTGATTACAAGATTACATGCACAGACGGACATAGGTAAATCAACTCAGAAAGTGATTCTAAGTCGATCGGTATAATAAACGATGGGTCTATTTTCTCTCCTTTTGGGTGTTACAAACAAATGCACAAAGTTATAATAGTTATAAGCGATGAATTGCCGTATGAGTGTATTATGGGCACTTTTAGTGATTTTTTACAAGGAATTTTTTTGTCGAATAGTTCACCTAACAAATCTTTAGATTTAAAATACTATTGATATAGGTATAGTAGGGAGATTATCGGGGCTAAGGAATATTTTTGTTGAATACTTCACCTAAAAAATCTTTTGATTTCAAATACTATTGATATAGGTATAGTTATATTTGTAGGGAGATTATCGGGGCTAAGGGGATCAGCGGGGGTGGTGGGTGTTTTGGAAGAAATACTTCCTGAAGTGTCTCCTTTATTTTGTTCTTTGGCGTAGAACATCTATTCCGAAGCCTTCAAGCCACAAGCACAGCGAATTTTTTTTTAAATTTTAAAAAATTAAAAAAATATATAAATAATAGTAATAATTTCCATCCAAAACTTATATGTTAAAGAATTAATAGAATATTAAATTCGCAAAAATCGGAGGATACAAAAATTTTGAAAATGGCATTTAAATTGAATGACTTAAAAATCGCACACAAAAAAATTAACAATTTTTTAAAAATTTTTTCTAAAAGGTACTGAAGTATATTTACACTTCAAAAAGTGATTTTAAGTTATGATTAAAAACCCGATACACAGAGTGATATCTTAACGATTTTTATACCCTACACCACACTGTGGTACATGGTATTATAAGATTGTTTCACGGCAGATGTGTGTAACACCTGAAAATAACACAGCTAGACCCACCTTAAAGTATACCGATCGACTCAGAATCACTAGCTGAGTCGATTTAACGATGTCTGTCCGTCCGTCCGTCTGTCCATGTAAAGTTGTTCGTCGACTACAGGTCGCAATTTTACTCCGATCGTTCTGAAATTTTGCAGTTTAGAGTATTTCGCGGCTATTAAGATCGCTATTGAATTTGGTTGAAATCGGTTCAGATTTAGATATAGCTCCCATATATATCTATCGTCCGATTTGGCCCCTTTAGTCCTATAGAAGCTGTATTTTACATCCAATCGTTTTGAAATTTAGAATGGTAGAGTTTCTTGATCCATGAACCAACATTGTCGAATTTGCAGAAAATCGGTTAAGATTTAGCTATAGCTCCCATATATATGTTTCGTCCGATTTTGCTCTTTAGATCCAATCGTTTTTATACCCTACACCACACTGTGGTACAGGGTATTATTTAAGTATAAAATGTCCCAAAAGTAAATTTATGTAAACAATTTATACATGAATTACAAAATTTATATATCAGAGTTATACAATATTTCGAGAGTGGTGTAGGGTATTATATAGTCGGCCCCGCCCGACTTTAGCCTTTCCCTACTGGTTTAAATATCGATAACTTCAGAACGATTTATCGAAAAAATCTCAAAAAATTCCACCAGGTGTACTAAGAAATATAAAAAAATGGGAACAATCTAAACCGAAATTTCTTTGAAACCGTCGATTTGTCGTGGAATTCCCCATATATCGTTCATTCTATAACAAACCGAACAATTTTTGGAAAAAATCTGGTCGACATTGCCGATTGTCTTGAAAATTTTTATATGAATTTTAATATGGAAATTTTTTTTCAGATATTATCATCATCTGAAAAATTTGGGAACCTGAAAAGGAGATTTTTGGAAGTTATTTATTATGCAAACGCGTGGACGGAATTTTACAAATAAAGGTCCGTTTGTAAGTCTTCAAGTTGTAGTTTGAAGCACATCGATGACACAAACTTACAATTCTGAGAAAAACATAGTTATGTAGCCTCATTTGTCCTTTAATAGCCCTACACATTTCAAGATAGTGTTCAGCCGCGTTCTTCTTTAAAAGAATATTTACTAAAAAATGCCAATGATTTTCTTTTATAAACTATAAAAAATATTGAAATCACAAAATAGACAGAATCTTTCAAATAAAAAACAATTTAGATTTCTGACATTTTTAAGTAAAAATGCTATTACATAGAAACTGGCATGCACAAATGGTCTTGCGAAGGAATCACAAGCGGAAGCTGCTACAAATCGCACTAGAGATCTGTACCGCATTGCAAAATAGCTGACCAATAAAATATATATGTACTTCTGTGAGACTTTTGAAGGATAGTATTGGTGAACTTGTGACATCAAAAGCCGAACAACTACACTGATAGAAAAACCGTTCGTCACCATGACGAATCAGTTTTGTCAATATATCTTCGTACTGGTGACGAAAAGTTTCGTACATACGATGTTTTTGTACGTCAATAGCACGAACATCAACCCATGTTTTTGTGATTTCGAAATTCATCGAGGGAACGATAAGGTTTTATTCCCACGACGAAAAGATTTTTTTGACAATTTTACTGAAAATATGATAAAACGAAACAATCAATTTGTAGTTTGTGCTTAATTGTACTGTTCTATACTTAGTTAAATAATTTGTAGGAAAAGTTAAATTTAAACCAGTAAGGAAAGGCTAAAGTCGGGCGGTGCCGACTTTATAATACCCTACACCACTCTCGTAATATTGAATAACTCTGACATATAAAAATTTTGTAATTCATGTATAAATTGTTTACATAAATTTATATTTATAAATATATGGGAGCTATAGCTAAATCTTTACCGATTTTCTTCAAATTCGGTTCATGAATCAAGAAACTCTACCATTCTAAATTTCAAAACGATTGGATGTAAAATATAGCTTCTATAGAACTAAAGGGCCAAATCGGACGAAACATATATATGAGAGCTATAGCTAAATCTTAACCGATTTTCTTCAAATTCGGTAGTGTTGGTTCATGGATCAAGAAACTCTACCATTGTAAATTTCAAAACGATTGGATGTAAAATACAGCTTTTATAGGACTAAAAGGCTAAATCGGACGAAACATATATATGAGAGCTATAGCTAAATCTTAACCGATTTTCTTCAAATTCGGCAGTGTTGGTTCATGGATCAAGAAACTCTACCATTCTAAATTTCAAAACGATTGGATGTAAAATACAGCTTCTATAGAACTAAAGGGCCAAATCGACGAAACATATATATGGGAGCTATAGCTAAATCTTAACCGATTTTATTCAAATTCGGTAGTGTTGGTTCATGGATCAAGAAACTCTACCATTCTAAATTTCAAAACGATTGGATGTAAAATACAGCTTCTATAGAACTAAAGGGCCAAATCGACGAAACATATATATGGGAGCTATAGCTAAATCTTAACCGATTTTCTTCAAATTCGGTAGTGTTGGTTCATGGATCAAGAAACTCTACCATTCTAAATTTCAAAATGATTGGATGTAAAATACAGCTTCTTCAGGACTAAAGAGCAAAATCGGACGAAACATATATATGGGAGCTATAGCTAAATCTTAACCGATTTTCTTCGAATTTCGCAATGTTGGTTCATGGATCAAGAAACTCTACCATTCTAAATTTCAAAATGATTGGATGTAAAATACAGCTTCTACAGGACTAAAGAGCAAAATCGGACGAAACATATGTATGGGAGCTATAGCTAAATCTTAACCGATTTTCTTCAAATTCGGCATTGTTGGTTCGTGGATCAAGAAACTCTACCATTCTAAATTTCAAAACGATCGGATGTAAAATACAGCTTCTATAGGACTAAAGGGCCAAATCGGACGAAAGATATATATGGGAGCTATATCTAAATCTGAACCGATTTCAACCAAATTCAATAGCGATCTTAACAGCCGCGAAATAGTCTAAACTGCAAAATTTCAGAACGATCGGAGGGAAATTGCGACCTGTTCGTCGTGGTGATGAACTCGATTCATCGTAGGTATGAATGGTGATCATCGTGGTGATGAATAAGAATCGTCGTGGTAATGAACTCGATTCATCGTAGGGATGAAATGTTATCATCCTGAGGACGAAAGTTTTTGGAAACAGTGATTCGTCATGGTTACGAACAAATTCATCAAGAGGATTATTCCGTACGTTAGATGACTTTTGATGAAAAAATAATCATGATGATGTACAAATTCGTCGTCATGACGAAGCTTTTTCTATCAGTGTAGAGATATGGACAAATCATTACAGGGAATTGCCAGAAAGCCCCTTCAAATAATAGAGGAATTTTGGAGAACATAATGCCTGTACGATGAGTTATAAGATGCGTTATTGTGAAGTTACAAAAAAGGGTAATTTAACCGAGTTCACCAATTGGAGAATTATCACTCTTTTGAGTACAGTGAATAAGGTAACAGCTCACATTATCACCAACCGTCTCACATCCGCTCTGGAACCGGAACTTCGACCAGGGCAAGCAGGCTTTTGTCCTGGAAAATAGTGTGTGGACTATGTTAACTCACTACGATTCATCGTTGAACAATCAGTAGAGTGGAGATCTCCATTATATTTCGTATTTATTGACTTCGAAAAATCATTTGATGCACTCGAGCATAGTACCATATGGAATGCACTTGAATGCAAGGGCACTTCCCGAAAACTAATTTCTGTTATTAAAAGCGTTTACAATTGTGCGACTTTAAAATTTCTACATGAGAATAAACTCAGCAGCAAAATCGACGCGAAAACCGGCGTACGACCGGGATGCGTAATGTCACCCCTACTATTTAATATATGTCTCGATATAGTGATGAAAACGGCGACAAAAATCACTAGCGGAATTCAGTGGGGAATATACAAACGTCTAGGTAACCTAGACTACGCCGATGATATCTATCTCTTGTCACATACCTTCCGGGACATGCGAGAAAAGCTACGGCTTTTAGAAGTAACTACAACAAGAGCCGGATTAAAAATACATATCAACAAGTAAGAAAGTTCAGTCGGGTAAACCGACTTATGAATCCCCTCTCCTTGAGTCCCAAAAAAATATTAGTAAATTTATTTATTTTTTTGTTTTAATTAAATTATTATCATTTTAAATTGCACTTAATAACTTTAAAGTATGTACTGGTATTAAAGTTAAAAGCTTTTTACTTTTGGTACAAAATGGTCCATTTGTGTGGGAGGATCTCAATAATGGTCACTTTTCTCTGGGCTCTAGTTACTATAAAAGCATTACACTGTACAAAATTTCAAGTATTTATATGCAATAGTATTAAAGTTATAAGCTGTTAAATTTTGGTGTAAAATGGTCTATTTGTGTGGGAGGTACCAAATGGGGCGTGCCAATAACGCACATTTTCTCTGGACTGTAGTTACTGTAAAAGCATTACACTGTACAAAATTTCAAGTATTTATATGCATTAGTATTAATGTTATAAGCTGTTAACTTTTGGTGTAAAATGGTCTATTTGTGTGGGAGGTACCAAAAGGAACTTGGCAATAATGCCCAATTTTCACTGTATTTTAGGTACTGTTAAATCATTACACTGTACAAAATTTCAAGTCTTTGTACGCACTGGTAATAAAGTTATAAGCTTTTAACTTTTGGTTCAAAATCGTGCATTTGTGTGGGAGGTACTAAAAGAGGCATGGCAACTTCGCCCATTGTTCTCGAGGAAATAGTGACTAATTATTAGTTTATTATATATATGTGGAATTTCAGAGGATTTAAATAAGTAGTATAGAAGTTATTAAATAACCAATATTACACTAAATGTTAACCCTTTGTGTGGGAGGTACTAGAAGGAGTGGACCAATATGGCCCATCTTCGAACTTAGCTGGAGATAGAAGAAAATATTACCACATACCAAATTTGGAGTCAATCGGTTACTCCTTTCGAGAGTTATCGTGCGCACCAGACAGACGGACGGACATTGCCCATTCGACTTAAAATGATCCAAAACGGATATCCGCCGAACATACTTAGGGCCTAGTTCACTCCTTCGATGTGTTACACTTTTGGCTCGTAGCAAATGATATATGTATACCCTCCTCTCTAAGGTGAGGATATAAAAAAACTAATGGCGATTTCTTTTCTGCAAAAGAACCGCATGAACTGTGCTAGACGTTCCTTTGGTCTTATAAACACTGTTTGAAACGCATACCATATATCTACGAGAACAAAACTCAAAATATTTACCTCCAACATCAAGTCAACGCTACTATATGGGTGCGAAACTTGGAAGACAACAGCCAGTGATATAAATGCACTCCAAGTATTTCTTAACCGCTGCCTAAGAAGTATAATGGGAATATTTTGGCCGAATACTATCTCTAACACCGACCTGTGGGTAGCTACAAATCAAGTCCCACTGCGAACGGAAATGGAACTGGCTGGGCCTCACTCTACGCAAGCCAGCGGATAACCTCACATGGACAGCCATTGAGTGGAATCCACAGGGTAGCAGAAGAAGAGGAAGAACCCGCCCATCCATGGAGAAGATAGCTTGATAGCGAGGTGGCAATGACGAGAATGACCTGGAGTGAAGTCAAACAAATAGCTCCTAACAGACCTGAATGGAATACACTTATAATGGCCCTATGCTCCACATTGGAAAGAGGGGAATAAATATATATATACATATACATATATACAAAAAAATTGTATAGCAATGTCCGCTATGGACTTTGAAACCTACATGTACCCCAAACCGGTTTCATTAGAAAGCCAATAATGGGAAGATCGCAAGATCCACTTGTTGAAGATGGAATAATTGGGGAAATATTGGGCCAATCTTGAAATTTGGTATAGCTGTATTTGATATAATTATGCGTGGCCCAACAGAAAACTGGCGATATCGTGAACGTTGGCATGACACTCCCACAGGCTTCCCGTACTGAATATGAGACATCTGAAGAACCATTGCACTAATCGTCCTGAAATTTGGTATGGGTGCTTTTCAAAACATAGTGCATGACTCAAGAGATAATTGGCGATTTTGGAAGACCCCCATCCAGGAGGACAAATTTATTGGCTCGGAAATATATCGCGCGAACCAAATCGGCGATGAATTCAGCGATGAAGCTCACTTTTGGATGAATTAGTACGTTAATAAACAAAATTGTCGCATTTGGAGTAATGATAATCCACAAGCCATTGTTCAGACGCCGTTACATCCACAAAAAGTCACTGTTTGGTGTGCTCTATCACTGAATCATTGGTCCATATTTCTTCAAAAATGATGCTGACCGTAATGTTACAGTCAATGGGGAACTCTATAGAGTCATGATTAATGACTTTTTCGTTCCATGAATTGGACGATGTTGATATGGACGACCTTTGGTTGAAACAAGAAGGCGCTACATGCCATACAGCCAACGACACAATCAATTTATTGAAGAAAACTTTTGGTGAGCGCATTATCTCGCGCGTGGGCCTGCGGCATGACCTCCTAAATCGTACAATTTAACACCGCTGGACTATTTTTTGTGGGGTTATGTGAAGTCTACGCAGATAAGCCGGACACGATTGACGCACTGGAAGATAATATTCGGCGCGTTATTGTTGACATACAGCCCAAATGCTGCAAAAAGTGGTCAAAAATTGGTCCTCTCGACTGGAATTTATTCGAGCCAGACGCGGCGGCCACTTGCCGAAAATCATTTTTAAATCATAATGGCAAACCCTTACCTTTATAATAAAGCTAAATTCTTCGCCATAACATTAAATTGTATGTGTTTTATTTCTTCTTGAAAACCACAAGTCTAAAAAAACAATTTATTCTCCATTTACATATATTTGTCTTAAGTTATATTTGGGTAGCAAAGCGTACCGAGTACAGCTAATATTTTAAATCAAATTTTAGGGTATTCGGATTCTTTGTACCGAATACCAAATAGCACATTTAAGCGAAGCCTAATATTATATTATAAAAACCCTTAAAACCTAAAAAACGACAACGGTTCTGATTTCTTTCGAATTGAAACTAATTGATTGTTTACTACTTTAAAGAAACACAAACTGACCATGTCACTTTGAGTAATGATCAATTTATCACGATTATAATGATGATGAGAGCTATTAATTTCTGAAATGTCTAACAAACGAAAACATTTGCATAAATTAAATAATAAACATAACCAGAACAAAAGACATCTTATGGGGCAAAGACAAAACAATTTATCAAAACAAATTGAACTAAGAAAAAAAAACGCTAAGAAGGAAAACAATAATAATAATTTTGGACCTTATTAAATTTTGAAAAATAGTCAAATATTGTCTGCTAATTGGGAACGTTTTAGCAATATATTTTTGTCATTATTAAAAGTATAAGTATATTACGAACATAATATAGGGTTATCGAATCGAAGTGGTATTGTGAATTGTTAAAATGCATTTTGTTTGAATTGAGTTTTGTGTTCTACACATTATATCAGCATAGTAAATTGAATGGAGCACAATTATATAATATTTAAAAAATGTTGTTTCGAAATATAATTTCTTTTAATTCAAACATATGAAAAATGGCGATTATCCACTGTTTTCCGATTTATAGTATTTTAGTACACTTTCCGTTTGTAAATAATTTATACCAACAAATATTATTAATACATTATTTTTTGACCCGTTACAAGCAGCTGTTAGTACACGCTGAAAAAAAAACCAGTAAGGAAAGGCAGAAAGTCGGGCGGGGCCGACTATATAATACCCTACACCTCCCTAACAATGCGATAAGGGTCATTGCCATAATAATTTGGAATAATTGGTAAATGGGTAGAAACATATTATCTAATTCTGAAACGATAATCGCTAAATTAAGCAATATTCGTTCCTAAATTGAGAAACATCTTTCTGGAAAATTTTAATGATCGGAAGTAAAATACAACTTCTATAGCGGTTTGATACCAAATCAGGAGAAACAATCAATATAAATCTGAACCGATCTTCCCTGAATACTCATTCATGTAAAAAGACCTCCTTCTGTCGAATTTCGTACTGATCGCATATAAAATACAGTCTCTACAGCGCCTACATGTCAAATCGGGGGTAACGTATATATGGGGGCTATATCTAAATCTGAACCGATTTTTTCCAAATTTAACAGTGTTCATTCATATAATAAGAAACCTCTTTCTGCCGAATTTCATACTGATCGGATATAAAATAACATTTTTACAGCGCTTACAAGTCAAATCGGGGATAACGCATATATGGGGGCTATATCTAAATCTGAACCGATTTTCTCCGAATTCAGCAGTATTCCTTCATGTAATAAGAAACCTCTTTCTGCCAAATTTTGCACTGATCGGATATAAAATAACATTTTTACAGCGCTTATATGTCAAATCGGGGGTAATGTATATATGGGGGCTATATCTAAATCTGAACCGATTTCTTCCAAATTTAACAGAGTTCATTCATGTAATAAGAAACCTTTTCCTGCCGAATTTCATACTGATCGGATATAAAATAAAGTTTTTACAGCGCTTACATGTCAAATTGGGGCTAACATATATATGGGGGCTATATCTAAATCTGAACCGATTTTAACCAAATTCAATAGGGATCGTCATTGGGCCAAAAAAAAGATATGTGTAAAGTTTCGTCGAGGTCGGACCATAATTGCGACCTGTACTTTGATTACAAGAATACATGCACAGACGGACAGACAGACAGACGGACGATGGGTCTATTTCTTCTCCTTTTGGGTGTTACAAACAAATGCACAAAGTTATAATACCCTGTACCACAGTGTGGTGTAGGGTATAAATAGCTTCTGTAGTATATTGTCCCAAACATATTCTGCTTGAAATATATAAATATTTAGGGTACACTCGAAATATATTATATTTGTCACACACAAATATTATATATTGGGGAAGATGTAGTTTTAAACAATTCTTTGTTTCCGTCCAAATATTCTTTGCTTGGGATTATTATATACGAAAAAAGTATTTATTTGCATATAAGTATTCTTAAAATATATCAACACCCTAATTTTAAGACAAGTTTTATGTTTTTCAGCAATTCTATAGTGTTTTTCAGAAATTTTAAATATTCGTAAAATTTCTTTATAATTGAAATGATACAATATTTGATGGATTGACTATAAACGAAGATTTGGAATAAATATAAATTAAATATTATTACTATATAATTTTATTTGAAACGGGCTTTTAAGGTCTAAGTTTTAATGCAAATAAAAGATTATTTATTTCATTGTTTGCATGCGACGTTTCGCTGGGATTTTTCTAGCATTTTCAGGGATGATTATTTTATTGTATATTTAATATTTAACCTTTGTTTAGATTTACATTAATAAATTAGTGTCTTAGTAACACAAAAACTGCACAACATAAAACACAAAATTTAAAAATAATTGCAAAAATAATCATGAACTTAAAAACTAATATCACAGAGCAATTGCCTACGTTCTATATCACATTTGAAATTCGACAATTACTTTCACGTATAACTCGAAATCATTGACAAATTTTAAATGAAATTCGACAAATCTTCATCGTATTGAAAAGATTTAAAAAAAAAAAAACAGTAAGGAAAGGCAGAAAGTCGGGCGGGGCCGACTACATAATACCCTACACCTCCCTAACAATGCGATAAGGGTCATTGCCATAATAATTTGGAATAATTGGTAAATGGGTAGAAACATATTATCTAATTCTGAAACGATAATCGCTAAATTAAGCAATATTCGTTCCTAAATTGAGAAACATCTTTCTGGAAAATTTTAATGATCGGAAGTAAAATACAACTTCTATAGCGGTTTGATACCAAATCAGGAGGAACAATCAATATAAATCTGAACCGATCTTCCCTGAATACTCATTCATGTAAAAAGACCTCCTTCTGTCGAATTTCGTACTGATCGCATATAAAATACAGTCTCTACAGCGCCTACATGTCAAATCGGGGGTAACGTATATATGGGGGCTATATCTAAATCTGAACCGATTTCTTCCAAATTTAACAGTGTGCATTCATATAATAAGAAACCTCTTTCTGCCGAATTTCATACTGATCGGATATAAAATAACATTTTTACAGCGCTTACAAGTCAAATCGGGGGTAACGTATATATGGGGGCTATATCTAAATCTGAACCGATTTTCTCCGAATTTAGCAGTATTCCTTCATGTAATAAGAAACCTCTTTCTGCCAAATTTTGCACTGATCGGATATAAAATACAGTTTTTACAGCGCTTACAGGTCAAATCGGGGGTAACATATATATGGGGGCTATATCTGAATCTGAACCGATTTTCTCCGAATTTAGCAGTATTCCTTCATGTAATAAGAAACCTCTCTTTGCCGAATTTCGCACTGATCGGATATAAAATAACATTTCTACAGCGCTTATATTTCAAATCGGGGGTAATGTATATATGGGGGCTATATCTAAGTCTGCACCGATTTCTTCCAAATTTAACAGAGTTCATTCATGTAATAAGAAACCTTTTCCTGCCGAATTTCATACTGATCGGATATAAAATAAAGTTTTTACAGCGCTTACATGTCAAATCGGGGCTAACATATATATGGGGGCTATATCTAAATCTGAACCAATTTTAACCAAATTCAATAGGGATCGTCCATGGGCCAAAAAAAAGATATGTGTAAAGTTTCGTCGAAATCGGACTGTAATTGCGACCTGTACTTTGATTACAAGAATACATGCACAGACGGACAGACAGACGGACAGACAGACAGACGGACATAGCTAAATCGATTCAGAAAGTAATTCTAAGTCGATCGGTATAATAAACGATGGGTCTATTTCTTCTCCTTTTGCGTGTTACAAACAAATGCACAAAGTTATAATACCCTGTACCACAGTGTGGCGTAGGGTATAAATATTTCGAGAAATTTCTAAACAATAATTTTATTTGTATATAACCACATACATATCTTATTTGAGAAAATTAGTTCGCAACTATATTTTGTTATAATATATTAATACATGCGTTCCAAATAAATTTTATTGATTTTCAAATAAAATTAATTTGTTCAGAAATATATAATTTTTAAAAATTTGTGTTCCGAATATATTTTCTTCCAATTCGAATATATCAAAAAGGCGATTTTGCCCCGTGTAACTTTAAAAATAACGCAAAATGTAATCAATTTCAATTATAGCTCGATTGTCTTACCACTGCCACTTTATTCGGCTACTATTGCCGCTGTCTTTGTATTTTGTATGTCCACCGTTTCTCCCATAAAAATAACAAGCTAACGTTTTTCGTCTTTTTTTTTGTTATTTTTTTTAAAATGCGATTAGCAGCCAGAACACTTTTGTTCTGGCTGCTCAAATAGTATGATCTGTCTTTATACAAAATTTGTTAGTTAGTTTGCTAACTTTTCAATTGGAATATAATAGTTTACAGTTTTTTTTGTCATTCACTGAAGTCAGGCTAAAGTAGCGAAAAAGCACGTGTTCATTGTTTGTCAGTTTTTAATCGAATGCCGTATTTTTCTCGTCTTTATCGAATTAAGAAATCAACAACGGCAAAAAAACAATGATACTCTCGTATAGTTTCAATTGATTTAAAGAATTATGGTTTTTTCTAAAGAAACATACATTTGCGGCCAAATATAGCAATTCTCGAGAGTGGTATAATATACGAGTAATTAAATCATCCCACACTTTGTGAATTGAATGGGGGTTTCAATTAAACCGCAAATTGCGGCGAGTATTAGTTTGCAAAATTTTAAATTTAATTAAAAATTGTATGGATAAATGTGAACATAATATATTATGTGGGTACGTAACTATATATGTATGGCCAATATGTAGGGAATTTCGTAATCGATTTTAGTGTTTTTTTTTTTTTGAATTTCACTACAAAAAATAAATTTACTTTTATAAGTCTATAAATACCTGCTCTTTTATTTTTGAATGTGGGAGAAGAATTGTGATCAGTAATTGTAGATAATTTTCCGATTGGACCTTTTATCCGTCCTTATTTGGATTTTTATGCTTGAAGCAAGATACGTATTTAAAATCGCTTTTCGATACTAACATATGGCCTACCATTAGCTTTTGATATTCAAATGAGCATAAATATGTGCTAACTATGTGGGAGTATATCGCCCATTCAGAAAAATAACGCTACAACCCAAAATAATTTTTTTCCAGTTGGTGATACTAAATTGTCCTACATTTCAATACACGGTGAAAAAATCGCTTTTTGTAGTATATTGTCCCAAACATATTCGGCTTGAAACAAATATATGTTTAGGCTACACTCTAAACATATAATATTTGGTACACACAAAATTTGTGTATTTGGGAATATATTGTTCTAAACAAATATTCGTTTACATCCCAATGTGAGTGTTATTTCGAAACAAATATTTATTTGCATTTAAGTACGCATAAAATACATAAATTGTGCTAAATTTTTCAGTAATTCAAATTTAAATTTTTAGAAATTTTGAATGTTCGAAAAATAATAAATAATAATAATTGAAATCGTATAATAAAGTACTTAGACGATTGGCAACTAATGATGGCATGGAATACTCAGAAATTTGAAATGATTGATTTAAAACAGAAGTTAATGCTGCATATGGTATCATAACTGGGAGGTACAATTCGAAACCAAGGTTTTTTTTGGAAATCTTTTTTAAATAAAATATATTTGGATATTATCCTAAATAATAATTTTATTTGTATTTAAACACACATTTTATTTGAGAAATTTAGTTTGCAAATACAATTTGTTGTAATATATTAATAAATTCGTTCCAAATATATTTTACTGATTTTTAAATAAAATTTATATCCTAAGAAATACGAGTATATAATATTTAATAATTTGCGTTCCAAATATATTTTCTTTCGGTTCAAACATATCAAAATAGGTAATTTTGTCCCGTGTATCTATAAGCTGATCCATGATTGGGCTGATTCCTGAGGAAGACAACAATATTTGGCACCCTTCAGAAGTTATATCATCCGATTCTGCCAAATAGTTATTTTAGTATGTATGTATGTTCGGCGGATATCCGTTTTGGGTCATTTTAAGCCGAATGAGCAATGTCCGTCCGTCTGTCTGTCTGTCTGCTGGTTGGTGCGCACGATAACTCTTGCTAGGACTAACCGATTGACTTCAAATTTGGTATGTGGTAATATTTTCTTCTTTCTCCGGCTAAGTTTGAAGATGGGCCATACTGGTCAACTCCTTCTAGTACCTCCCCCACAACGCTTACCATTTAGTGAAATATTGATAATATAAAAAATATTATAACTTCTATACTACTTATTTGAATCCTCAGAAATCCAACAAATAGTATTAGTTTATTAGTCACTGTTACCTCGAGAAAAATGGGCGAAGATGTCACGCCCCTTTTGGTACCTCCCACACCAATGGACAATTTTGAACAAAAAATTAATAACTTATAACATTATTACCAGTACATACAAAGACCTGAAATTTTGTACAGTGTAATGGTTTAATATTACCTACAATACAGTGAAAAATGGCCATTATTGCCACGCTCCTTTTGGTACCTCCCCCACAAACGGACAATTTTGTACCAAAAGTTAACAGCTTTTAACTTTAATATAAGTGCATATAAATACTTGAAATTTCGTACAGTGCAATGCTTTTATAGTACGTACCTAGAGTCTAGAGAAAAGTGTCAGTTTTTGGAACACCCCCTTTTTACTAATATTTTTTTGGGACTCAAGGTGAGGGGATTCATAAGTCGGTTTACCCGACTGAACTTTCTTACTTGTTGTATAGATCATTTAACTCAAACTAAGTTAAATGTCAAATTTTGAGTTTTGACGTTCTTTTTCTAAATGAACGATATGTATTTTACATTTCTACTTCTGGTATTTTTACAAACTTTTACTATTTCATGATTTCTATGGAAAATTCTGTAAAGCTATGTACACACAGTAGTCATATCTTACAATATTGTCATTTATATTTGTTAACAAATACATTTTATTTGAAATTACGAAATTTTGTTTGGAACGCATGTATTAATATATTAGAACAAAATGTATTTGCGAACTGACTTTCACAAATAAAATATGTGTTTCCACACAAACAACGTTGTTATTAAGAACTTTTCCAAATATACCCAGGAAAATCTTGGTAAGTACCTGTCATTATTCCCTGCATTACCAAATAATGACATCTCATTATTCGCTGCATTACTTTCGGCTTATTAATAATGACTTACCAATAATAACAGAAATAAGTGATTTTTTGTTATCAAAATCATTTTGGCAAATTTTAATATAATGCAATTTTGGCTATATGTACAATATTCTTTTATTTTCAAAATTTTCAGGTTTGAACGAAAATACCTTAAATATTTACGTATATCGTATGATGTAAGACCATTGATGAATTGTTCACATGCTGATTTGGGTTTAGAAGTTCGAATATGGCATGAGGAAATTGTTTGTTTCCAGAAATATCGACAATATGCAAAAAATCACTTTTAATGGCCATCTGTACATATCTACTAATTATTTTATAACTTATGGGTAATACATTACTAAAGTACTTACAATCGTGCAAATATAAGCACATATTTATGTGGTATGCCTATGTTACAAATAAATACTTATTATGCTACTTTATTGTATGCTTTTGGGAAGTACTTTCCTCCAATGACATCCCCATGTTAAAATAATGAGAAAAGTGGCTAAATAATAAGTACTTACCATTATCGAACTTTGCTTACTCGTCGGATTATTTTGTAATAAGAAATTTTGCTGGGTATTTTATTTAAAAAAAAATTTTAAAACTTATCTGAATTTTTCGAATTTTAGTTAGTTTTTCCTAGATATTGTGTTATACTTTATAGTTAAAAATGTCTTAAGCATCATTTGCTTTTGATTTCAGCCGTAATTTTTAATTTTAAAAATATATCAATTCATAACGTTTCGTCAACCCATCAACGCAATTTATAGACACAACATATTATACAAATTTAGTTGAAATATAATTTTACAAACATATAACAGGACTGTTCGTGCAGCAATGTTAGTCATACGATCTAGTGGTCGGAGCAATTACGATATTAGTAAAGAGCGTTTTTGACTGGAATGTGCGGGACCTAGAGGGTTAATATGTTCCCCAAACATATTGGACTTAATATTTTCTATAAAATTGCTGAACATACCCCACTCCAAAAAAAAAGGTTTGTTATATAATAGTGAATTACAAACATTTTTGAGGTACAATGTGGTCTTTTTGAGCTATTGAGTGTGCCTAGACACGTTCAGATTATATTGATATGTTCACAAAAGTTGTTCAGATTTACCTTGGCTAAAATTTTGCCAAACATTGTTAGTGAAAAATTACGAATCCCTTAAAGTTATGCTGAAAAAAGTAAAATATATTTCTTTCCTTTATTTTTTTTTTTAAAAAAAAGTACATTCAATTTTTTTTACTTAACTACATTATTGCCAAATATAGTTAAGCGGTATCACCAAGTCTGAATTAGTTGTTGGACAAAAGCTGATGACACCTTCTTCGAGGGGCCCACTGATTTTCAGAAACTTTGGAGGCCCACAAAAAATAATTGGTCACCAATTTCGCAAAACCGAGTATTGGGTTATACTACACTTTGGTAGTAGAATCGAAACTATACTGTCAAGTTCGTGTATTTTTTCACTGTTGCACAGTGTAATATCGCTGAAGTGGCCTAAGAGACCCCTAGAATATTTCGCGGAAATCCATTTTTCGCCATTTTAAGTAATTTTAGCAATGCCCGTCAACCTGTCCGTCGGTGTGTCTGGTTGGTGCGCACGATAACTTTGGAAAGAATTATCCGTTTGACTTCAAATCTGTATTTCAGACTAGGGTCAAAGATGGACTATGTTGGTCCAGCCCTTCGAGTACGGCCCCCCACAAACAGTCAACATTTAGCGAAATATTGATTATCTCATAACGTCTATACTAATATTCAGAATCTTTGACCATTCCAAACATAGTATTAGTTTCTTGGTTGCTAACATCTTTAGAAAAATGGACGAATTTGCCACCTCCCATACAAATGCAACATTTTGCACAAAATGTTAACGGCAGATAACTTTGATTCCAGTCCATAGAAATACTTGAAATTTTGTGAAGTGTGATGCTTCTATAGTGCCTACAGTCCCGTGAAAAATGGGCGTTATTGCCACGCCCCTTTTGGTACCTCCCAACAAAATTTGCAAAAAAAACAGTAAGGATAGGCAGAAAGTCGGGCGGGGCAGACTATATAATACCCTACACCTCCCTAACAGTGCGATAAGGGTCATTGCGATAATAATTTGGAATAATTGGTAAATGGGTAGCGACATATTATCTAATTCACACCTGTACCACTTCTATAGAGCTCTGATACCAAATCAGGAGAAACATATATATGGAGGTTATATATAAATCTGAACCGATTTTCCCTGAGTACTCATTCATGTAAAAAGACCTCTTTTTGTCGTACTGATCGGATATAAAATACAGTCTCTACACCGCTTACATGTCATATCAAGGGTAACACATATATGGGGGCTATGTCTAAATCTGAACCGATTTTCTCCGAATTTGGCATTATTCCTTCATGTAGCAAGAAACATCTTTTTGCCGAATTTCACACTGATCGGATATAAAATAACATTTTTACAGCGCTTACATGTCAAATCGGGGGTAAGGTGTATATCAAATTTAACAGCGTTCATTCATATAATAAGAAACCTCTTTGTATGTGTAAAGTTTTGCCGAGATCGGACCATAACATGCACAGACAGACGGACATAGCTAAATCAACTGATTGTAAGTAGATCGGTATAATAAACGATGGGTCTATTTCTTCTCGGGTGTTACAAACAAATGCACAAAGTTATAATACCCTGTACCACAGTGTGGTGTAGGGTATAAAAATATGAAACATTATTTTTTTGAATTTCCCTATTTTTACAATATGTGTCATAACTTATACATTTATCCATAGATATGTTGCGTTTTTTCTATTTTTTATGGATTTTTTCATGCCAGCAAAAAATTATTTTTTTTAAAAAAAAACAACTTTTCTTCTAATTGTTTGAATAACAGTTGCAATACTTCCGTTTCTACGTGAATTTGATGTTGTTAGCAATTGTAGCCCTTATATTTTAAATTGTATCCCGGCTTTATCGAGCTTATACTTCAAAAAATATGGTCCAAATACTAAAAGTAACTCCCACGAAAATTGGAATTTCAGAAATACAAATTTTTTAAAAAAAAAACTTCACCATAAAAAATTGTGTTTTTGCTTTATAATATAGAATATCTTAATCTATTAAAAAAAAGATTTTAGATCTCGGATTTTCATACTAAAGGGTCCGCCATCTAACGTTTTTTTTTTCAACTAGTGCTTATTTCGCGAATGGTAACACTTAGCTCATGTCTGATTTGACAGATAATTAGTTGTATCCTTCCGCTGAACGAATATGTGTATATTGCGACATTGCTTTGAAAATCATGGTAATGTTGCAGAATGTGTGCGAAAATTGCGTACGGATGTTGGAAGAAGAGAAGCACCGTCAGCTCCGTATGTTCATTATCTTGTGAAAAAAGTGAAAGAAACTGGCATCCTCATCGATAAACCAAAGCGTGAAAAGCCAAAAACAGTGCGTACACCCGAGAATATTGCTGCTGTGGCAGAAAGTGTGCGTGAAGCGCCATCAACATCAATTCACCGTCGTTCTCAACAATTGAACATTTCGGAGACATCATTGAGACGAATTTTGCATAATGACCTTGGTATGACGCCATACACAGTCCAATTGGTTCAGGAGTTGAAGCCAACTGACCATCCAATGCGTTTTCAGTAGTTTTTTTTTCAAAAAAAAGTTATTTGGAAGTTATTTAGAACTAATAACAGCTTCAAAATGTGGTTTGCTGTTTTGATGTTGTCTTTTAATTGGAGATTTCATTGGAATATCCTCAAGATTACGAAGTTTGGATCACGGTATTAAAAGGCAACCCGGACAACACCGGGTTATTAAATGCTAGTTATTTATACGAAGATAAGTGAATTAGTTCCTGAAAAAATTACCATACCTGAAACTTGTGCGAATAATTAACATTTTGTTTCGACAAAAAATATTAATTACAAATTTGTTTGAAATCCCATTCATCATTAACAGACATTTGGAATAACGTTATTAAAAACGAATCATCCATTTAATTTCCGTCTTCCCGAAAAAAATCATATTTTGATGTCCATTTCTTTGGAAACATGGTATATTTGTAGAATTAAAGTAATGAAGATAAACAAAAAATTTGAAGTGGAACTTGACTGATTGAACTTTAAGAAACATGGATGTAGAATTTATAAATACAAAAATTATTTTTGTGTATTAAACGTAGTTTAGTTGTTATGCATCTTCCAGCACTTTGCCATTTAATTGTACAACTATGACTCAAAACGCACCCACTCAGCTCTAAATGCTCGTATTATTTTATTTGCTTTATTCGTTGTTACTACGTGAGATTATTACCAGATATTAAAAATGGAGAGTAAAAAAAAATTAATGAAATTTATTTATGTACAAAAAATGTGACATTGAAATTTTAGTACTTTTGTACAATAAATTTCAATAGCAAGGTTAACAACAAAAAACACTAATCAACAGATTTGTTGTACTAACATTCGATATGCTTACCGATTCACAGATTTTAAGGAAATTATACTAGTATCAGCATTAAACATTTTGTTCTCAGGCAGAGTACCCCATTTGTTCCTATGTAATTTCACAAAGAATTGTATATCAATTTGATCAACGATTATTATGTCAGTGTGTTTTTTAATGACAGTATTTAATAAATAGTTGTATACCTAAGCAAGGAAAAACGGCGTTAACTTCTGCCATGCCAAATGTTTAAATTATGGATAATCTTTGCATGGGAGCTATATAGAAATGTGATCTAATAGAAACGCTTTTATTGCTGAATAGATTTGAGCAAAATATGCGGGTTATGAGGGCTATATCAATACATGAACCTATGACGACCACTGTTCGTGTGAAGGGTTCGGTGGGGAACAAGTAGACTAAATATCAATTTTTAGAGCTATCAGTTGAAATTTTGGTTTCTATTATTGCTGCTTATACAGGGTTTTCCAACAAGAGGTGTTATTTTGAATCACCCGGTATTTCGGTAGCTGTCACTTTTGAAGCTTTTATTCTTTGACATTTGATAAGTGGAAACTACGCCATTACTAAAAATGGAACGATACACGATTCAACAACGCATTGAAATTATTAAAATTCGAAAAATCGAAAAATCATCTTGACTGATGAAGCCCATTTCCACCTCTGTGGCTACGTCAACAAGCAAAATTGTCGCATCTGGGGCTCGGAAAACCCAATAGTTATTGTCGAGAAGCCTCTCCATCCTCAACGTGTGACTGTTTGGAGCGGTTTATGGTCCGGCGGGGTCATTGGACCTTACTTTTTCGAAAATGAGGTTGGATCAACAGTTATGGAGAATGGATTGCGCTATCGAGAGATGACTAATGATTGAAAATATATGGCCGGAGTTGGATGGTATTGATCTGTACAACGTTTTCTTTCAACAAGACGGCGCTACGTGCCACACAAGCAACGAAACCATTGCTCTGTTACGGGAAAAGTTTCCGGACCGTATTATCTCTCGTAGAGGTGATCACAATTGGTCACAGAGATCTTGTGATTTAACACCTTGCGACTTCTTCCTTTGGGGCCACGTGAAAGATAAGGCCTACGCCAACAGCCCAGCGTAGATTCAAGACCTCAAAGATAGAATTCGTGAGGCTATCGAGGACATAGGGCAGCCACTTTGCGATTTGGTTAAGCGTGGTCGTGGTGGCCTGTAAGCGTGGTCGCGGTGGCCATTTGGCTGATGTTGTTTTTCATTATTAACCGCATACCTTCATCTTTATTATTAAATAAACATCCGATCATTTATCTCAAAAAATGACATTTTCTTTGAATACCAAAATAACACCAATTGTTGGAAAACCCTTTAGATGACCTGTTCAGATTTTATGTTCACTGTGGTACAGGGTATTCTAACTATGTGCATTTGTTTGTAACACACAAAAGGAGAAGAAGTAAACCCATCGTTTATTTACCGATCGACTTAGAATAACTTTCTGAGTTGATTTAGCTATGTCCATCTGTTTGTCCGTCCGTCAGTGCATGTATTTTTATAATCAAAGTACAGGACGCAGTTATGGTCCGATCCCAACGAAACTTAGCACATATCTTTCTTTTGGCCCAAGGGCGATCCGTATTGAATTTGATTAAAATCGGTTCAGATTTGCAAATAACTTCCATATGTACCTCCGATTTGGCATATATTCACTGTATAAGCAACGTTTTTTAACCGATCTTTAAAAAATTGACAGAGAGAAGTCTCTTAATACACTTAGAGGCAATACTAATTATGAGGAAAATCGGTTCAGCCACCATATATATGTTACCCCCGATTTGACATATTAGCGCTGTAGAAACAGTATTTTATACTCAATCGGTACAAAATTCGACGGAAGGAGGTTTCATATTACAGGAATGAACACTGCCAAATTTGGGGCAAATCGGTTCTGATTTAGATATGTTACTACCGATCTGGTATCAAAGCTCTATAGAAGCTGTACTTTACTTCCGATCATTACAAAATTTGACCGAAAGAAGTTTCTTAGTTTAGGAACGAATATATAGCCACATATAAACGTTCCTGCTTATTTAGTATTTAAGCGCTATTAAAACTGTAGTTTACTTCGGATCTATATATAATATGGCAAAAATGAAGTTTTTGATTGAAGTTGATGAAAATCTGTTTAGATTATGTATATTCCCATCTATTTGTTCCTTTCGATTCATGATCTATGAAAGAATACTGCTCATTTTTAAGGTAATGGTTTCAAATCTAGTTTATTATGATCAACATCTTCAACTACTCCTTGGAATAAGCATTGATGAGGAGTTGGAGCTAAGTACTTTTTTAAGTGAAACGATTCCAATTTTAAGGAAGTTACCTTTAGTTTTTGGACCCTATTTTTTAAAGTACAAGTCAGGATAAAATTTTAATTAAAGGGAATTATGAGGGATAGATATGCTGAGAACATCACTTTCACGTAGATATGGAAGTTTAGTAACTGTTTAAGCCAAAACTACATAAAATTCTTCCTCAATTTGCCACTGACTTTTTACAGTGTACCGATCGTACAACTCACTCCTTCAGATCAGCTTACTCTTTTATGCATCCTTGCAGATCTTGCATCCTTGCTTTGATCTTGACGAATGAATTTGCCGGTTATTTGAGTATTCGCTACCTTCGTCATCTGGGCATGTTTACATTTTAACGAGTTTTACTCACTCCAACTCTTGTTCTTACAACATAACCACCATCTTGTCCCTACAAGGTAATTTTGCTTTTAATAAAGCTTATTATTTATTTTATGAAGATATACTTAACCCCCGTGTATTATTTCTATTTATTTTTCATAAAACCATCGCTCACGGCGAAACAGTAACTGTCGATACAACAATTAGAAAATATATTTTATTTTTCAAAAAAAAAAAACGTTTTTTTGCTGACCTGAATGAAAGCATAAAAATAAATCGCAAAAAAATGTGTGTTCAATATTTTGAAAGCTAGCATCCTAACGAAGAAAACAATGCCTTTTTGCAAAATTTCTATGGATAAATGTATAAATAATGACCCATATTGTAAAAATGGGGAAGTTCAAAAATATAATTGTTCATATTTTTTACTTTGGCTATTTTGCTTGGGAGGTACCAAAAGGGGCGTGGCAATTACGGCCATTTTTTAAGATAATGCGGGTACTATAAAAACATTACACTGTACAAAATGTCAAGTCTTTGTTTCTGCAGAAATCGAAGTTATAAGCCGTTAACTTGTTGTGCAAAACGGTACATTTGTAAGGGAGGTACCAAAAAGGGCGTGGCACTAACGCTCATTTTCTACCGGACTGTAGGTACTATAAAAGCATTGCTATTCAAAAAATAACAAGTATTTGTATGTACTGGAATCAGAGTTATAAGCCCTTAACTTTTTGCGCAAAATGGTTCATTTGTATGGGAGGTACCAAAAGGGGCGTGGCAACTTCGCTCATTTTTCTCAAGATGATAGCGCCCTAGAAACTAATAATATTTGTGGAATTGTGAAAGATTCTGAATAGCAGTATAGAAGTTATGAGATAATCAATATTACACTAAATGTTGACCCTTCGTGGGGGAGGTACTCGAAGGAGTGGAATAAAATAGTCCATCTTTGATCTTAGCCTGCGATAGAAAAAAATATTGACACATACTAAATTTGATCGGGTTAATGCTGTCGAAATTTATCAAGCGCACAAACCAGACAGACAGACGGACGGGCTGACGAACATTGCTAAAATGTCTTAAAAAGGTCCAAAACGGACCACTGTTTTCTTCGTTGGGATTCTAGCTTTGAACAAACAATTTTTTGCTATTTTTTTCTATTTTTTATAGTCTTCTTCATGCCAGCACAAAACGAAATTTTTGCAAAAAAACATCTAATTTTTATAATTTGTTTTAACGACAGTTACTGAACTTCTGTTTCCACACGAGAGAGTGTTGTTAATAACATTTGTAACCCCCATAATTGCCTTTCATTCTGACGTATATCCCGACATTATCGAGCACCTGCTTCAAAAAATATGGTCCAAATACTAAAGGCAGCTTCCAAGAAAAAGGGAATTTTAAAGAAAAATTTAAAAAAATAAAAATTTGCTTTAAAATTTTTTTTAAATATTTTTTCGTTTTTATGACTCCATATTACACCAGAAAATGTTATACACAGCCCTTCGACATGTATTTTGTTGCATAAATTGACTTCAACCGTTTACTTTACTTTACTTTTTCAACTTCTTTACTTTCCTTCAACTGTTTTAATTTCTTTCTGGTCAAATTACAGTCGCAATTATAAATATGATGGTACTAACAACTACAGTTGTCGGAAAACTCCGTTGGTCACAAACAAATTGATCTCTCGCTATACAATTTCTTTGTGAACTGAATGTAGAACAGTGTATTTCGCCGAGGAATAATTAACCAAAATTATGCTAAAACCTTATTCTCGTGCATTTAAATGCATATAAATCATCAGATCGTAAATAATGCGTCATTCATTGCAATTAAGAGTGTTCGTTGTGTGTGAACAAATTCGCAATGAAAAATAATGAACGTTTTTATAACTACAATTAAATAATACAAAACTTATGTGGCGAGTCCCATCTTAAATTGAACTTTTTGGCACAAAACGATGACATGCAATTTAGTAATTATTTACGAAAAATTAACAATAAAGTATATTCTCATTGAAGTACACATTTTTGCGCAATTAACGTAACGCACAAGTTCTCAAATTGACTTAATCACTTGTGAATAGGTCATTTCGAATGAGCGAAAAAGTACACCATCACTGCTGACAGGGAATATTAAAATGGTATGATATCTGTGCTTATGAAATTATTAGAAAATTTTAAATACATAAATGACATCAACAGTGCTAGTAACAAAAAATAACTAAACCTTAATGTGTAATATGGAAAACACAGGGTGACATGGGTTAGTATATATTTTAAAAAATTGCAGAACATTTTGTATTAGTTTCATTTCTCTCGAAGATTTCGTCAAAATTAAATTTTTCTCAACAATTCATTGAATTTGGATTTTTCTCGAAAATTTCGGAAACAAGATCTTTAATTTCATCGAAAATAATTGCTTAGAAAAAAAACTAATTTTTCTAGAAAATTACGACGAAATTGCATTTGCTAGAAAATTTCATTACAACTGAATTTTTAAATAATGTCATAATTTGTATTGTAAGATTTCGTAAAGATTGCTTTTGTCTCGAAATCATCGAAATTATATTTATACCCTACACTCTGGTACAGGGTATTATAAGTTTGTTTCACGGCAGATGTTTGTAACACCTGAAAATAACACAGCTAGACCCACCTTAAAGTATACCGATCGACTCAGAATCACTAGCTGAGTCGATTTAATGTCTGTCCGTCCGTCTGTCCATGTAAACAGGTCGGAATTTCACTCCGATCGTTCTGAAATTTTGCTGTTTAGAGTATTTCGCAGCTGTAAAGATCCCTATTGAATTTGGTTGAAATCGGTTCAGATTTAGATATAGCTCCCATATATATCTTTCGTCCGATTTGGCCCTTTAGTCCTATAGAAGCTGTATTTTACATCCAATCGTTTTGAAATTTAGAATGGTAGAGTTTCTTGATCCATGAACCAACATTGCCGAATTTTAAGAAAATCGGTTAAGATTTAACTATAGCTCCCATATATATGTTTCGTCCGATTTTGCTCTTTAGTCCTGTAGAAGCTGTATTTTACATCCAATCATTTTGAAATTTAGAATGGTAGAGTTTCCTGATCCATGAACCAACACTACCGAATTTTAAGAAAATCGGTTAAGATTTAGCTATTGCTCCCATATATATGTTTCGTCCAATTTGGCCCTTTAGTTCTATAGAAGCTATATTTTACATCAAATCGTTTTGAAATTTAGAATTGTAGAGTTTCTTGATCCATGAACCAACATTGCCGAATTTGAAGAAAATCGGTAGAGATTTAGCTATAGCTCCCATATATATGTTTCATCCGATTTGGCTCTTTAGATCCAATCGTTTTTATACCAAAAAATACAGGGTATTATTTAAGTATAAAATGTCCCAAAAGTAAATTTATGTAAAATAATTTATACATGAATTACAAAAATTTTTATATCAGAGTTATTCAATATTACGAGAGTGGTGTAGGGTATTATATAGTCGGCCCCGCCCGACTTTAGCCTTTCCTTACTGGTTATAGCTATGTTTACTGGTATGCTAGTGAATAATTATACTACACCGAAGGAGATTACAATTTCGTCATCTTCTATAGGCATATTGTTGATTATTGATTTAAATTCTGTTGCGTCCTTCCTTTTTGTTTTATTTTAATGATTATCAATTTAAATTGCATTTAATAACTTTAAAGTATGTACTGGTATTAAAGTTAAAAGCTGTTTACTTTTGGTACAAGACGGTCCATTTGTGTGAGAGGTACCAAAAGGGGCGTCCCAAAAACGGTCACTTTTCTCTGGACTCTAGGTACTATAAAATCGTTACACTGTACGAAATTTCAAGTATTTGTATGCACTGGTATTAAAATTAAAAGCTGTTAACTTTTGGTACAAAATGGTCCATTTGTGTAGGAGGTACCAAAAGGAATGTGGCAATAATGCCCTTTTTATACCCTACACCACACTGTGGTAGAGGGTATTATAACTTTGTGCATTTGTTTGTAAGGAGAAGAAATAGACCCATCGTTTATTATACCGATCGACTTAGAATCACTTTCTGAGTTGATTTAGCTATGTCCGTCTGTCTGTCCGTCTGTGCATGTATTCTTGTAATCAAAGTACAGGTCGCAATTATGGTCCGATCTCGACGAAACTTTAAACATATCTTTTTTTTGGCCCAAGGACGATCCCTATTGAATTTGGTTAAAATCGGTTCAGATTTAGATATAGCCCCCATATATATGTCAGCCCCGATTTGACATGTAAGCGCTGTAAAAACTTTATTTTATATCCGATCAGTATGAAATTCGGCAGAAAGAGGTTTCTTATTATATGGATGAACACTATTAAATTTGGAAGAAATCGGTTCAGATTTAGATATAGCCCCCATATATACGTTATCCCCGATTTGACATGTAAGCGCTGTAAAAATGTTATTTTATATCCGATCAGTGCGAAATTCGGCAAAGAGAGGTTTCTTATTACATGAAGGAATACTGCTAAATTCGGAGAAAATCGGTTCAGATTTAGATATAGCCCCCATATATATGTTACCCCCGATTTGACATGTAAGCGCTGTTAAAACTGTATTTTATATCCGATCAGTGCGAAATTCGGCAAAAAGAGGTTTCTTATTACATGAAGGAATACTACCAAATTCGGAGAAAATCGAGTTGGATTTAGATATAGCCCCCATATATATGTCACCCACGATTTCACATGTAAGCGCTGTAAAAACTGTATTTTATATCCGATCAGTATGAAATTCGTCAGAAAGAGGTTTCCTATTATATGAATGAACACTTTTAAATTTGGAAGAAATCGGTTCAGATTTAGATATAGCCCCCATATATACGTTACCCCCGATTTGACATGTGAGCGCTGTAAACATTTTATTTTATATCCGATCAGTGCGAAAGTCGTCAAAAAGAGGTTTCTTTCTACATGAAGGAATACTGCCAAATTCGGAGAAACTCGGTTTAGATTTAGATATAAGACCCATATATATGTTACCCCCGATTTGACCTGTAAGCGCTGTAAAAACTGTATTTTATATCCGATCAGTGCGAAATTCTGCAGAAAGAGGTTTCTTATTACATGAAGGAATACTGCCAAATTCGGAGAAAATCGGTTCAGATTTAGATATAGCTCCCATATATACGTTACCCCCGATTTGACATGTAAGCGCTGTAGAGACTATATTTTATATCCGATCAGTACGAAATTCGACAGAAGGAGGTCTTTTTACATGACTGAGTATTCAGGGAAGATCGGTTCAGATTTATATTAAAGCTCCATATATATGTTCCTCCTGATGTGGTATCAAACCGCTATAGAAGTTGTATATAACTTCCGATCATTAAAATTTTCCAGAAAGATGTTTCTCAATTTAGGAACGAATATTGCTTAATTTAGAGATTATCGTTTCAGAATTAGATATTATGTTTCTACCCATTTACCAATTATTCCAAATTATTATGGCAATGGCCCTTATCGCATTGTTAGAGAGGTGTAGGGTATTATATAGTCGGCCCCGCCCTACTTTCTTCCTTTCCTTACTGGTTTTCACTATATTGTAAGTACTATTAAACCTTTACACTGTACAAAATGTCAAGTCTTTGTATGTACTGGTAATAAAGTTATAAGCTATTAACTTTTGGATCAAAATTGTCGATTTGTGTGAAAGGTACCAAAAGGGACGTGACAACTTCGCCCATTTTTCTCGAGGTAATAGAGACGTATAAACAATTACTATGTGTAGAATTTCAGAGGATTCAAATAAGTAGTATAGAAGTTATTAATTAATCAATATTTCACTAAATGTTAAGCCTTTGCGGTGGAGGTACTAGAAGGAGTGGACCAATATGGCCCATCTGCGAACTAAGCCGGAGATAGAAGAAAATATTACCACATACCAAATTTTAAGTCAATCGGTTACTCCTTTCGAGAGATATCGTGCGCACCAGCCAGCAGACAGAAAGACAGACGGACGGACATTGCTCATTTGACTTAAAATTACCCAAGACGGATATCCGCCGAACTTACTTAGGGTCTTAGGTCACTCCTTCGATGTGTTACACTTGTGGCTCATAGCAAATGATATATACCCTGCTCTCTAAGGTGAGGGGATAAAAATATAGGGTGATCCAAGTAGAGATACTTTTTTCAATAGCCTTTCTTTGACAGATCACGTGTGAGTCGTGTCATGCTATTTTTGTAAAGTATTGTTTGGCATTTCATCATGGCGAGACTCACGCCTGAACAACGTCTCAGATGGTACATCCATTGAGTCCAATTTTCGATGACTCGATTATGATGACCATAAGTTGAGCGAAGTGCACAAAACACATTCCTCACAGAACGTGAATTTTCGCAATAAAGTTGAACGATTTGTAAACGTTGTTCAGGCGTAAGTCTTTCCATGATGAAATGCCAAACAAAAATAGCATGACAGCATGACACGAATCACACGTGATCTGTCAAAAAAAGGCTATTGAAAAAAGTATCTGTACTTGGATCACCCTATATATTCGTTTAAGTATTGGTATATGTTAAACACTACATATACGTAAGCGAGAACGTATATGTATACCCTGAGAAATTTATTTTGCATACAATATGCTCCATTGCGAAAAATATCCACAAAACTATATTTCTAGGCGTCGAGTCCTATACTGGCCTCCTAAGAAAGAAAGTCGTATCTCCATTTCAGTAGTTTTTAGATATTTAGCTTTTACATTTCATAACATTCGCGCCTTTTAATTTTATGTTTAGGTTGGGGACCTAAATTGGTCTATGTGAGCTTGTAAAACCTGCTGCCATCCCACCATAAACCTAAACCAAAAGGCGCGAAAGTTATAAAAAGTATGTAAATGCTCAATATCTCAAAACTATTGTAATGGAGATACGACTTTCAGTAGTTTCTGTCTTAGGAGGGTTTTATACAAAACGTTTTGCATGTTTTTATTTCACTAAAATAAAATTGGGGGACAACGAAGTGCACTGGGTCAAGCTAGTAACAAAATATGTACATTCGTTAGCTATTGCAACTATTTTTTGATTCTGTGCCGTGATATCACCAAAGTCACTAACTCATTCCATTGAACATTTTTGTAGATCAAGTAGATTCAAAATCAAAGACTGAATTACTGAAATCAACTCAAAGCCAAAAAACGAATTAAGAGTTTCCTGTTTCCAAAGTCCGTATGAAACCAACAAACAGAACTTTTTTAGTGGGGGTATACACCCGTATCATTCATCAAAAAATGTCGGTGTAATTTAGAACATTTCCTCTAATTTTCATGTCCACTTTTAAGTTTCCACCCAAAAAGAGATTTCCTCTTTATGCAGTGGGCCATGCCGAAAAAAAAAAACAAAAGAAAACTTGAAAAGCTGCGGATCGAATGAAAGATAATCATTATTACATGCTACCCACTTTTTGGTTGTTGTTGGTGCTATTGTTATTATTAATGTTGCGACTACATATTTGATGTAATATAATTATGTTGTTGTTTTTGTCGTCGTCATTACTGTTGCGCAGTGCGTTGTATTTGGAGTTGTGAACTGTCGGACGGACGGACGGGTTGATCAACAAGAGTGCAACAAAGTTGTCTGCCGCTTGCTAACATTCTTGTTGTTTTTGTATACTTGGCTTTTGACTGACGTTTGAAAGTAAATACAACTACCAACCGACACAAACAACAACAACAACATCGTCGTCATCAGCCACATCATGAATAGCGCCATAAAAGCATATTTCCTGTTTCATGTTCAATTCTTCTCGTACTCCACCAATTTTTCAAAATAAAAATAAAGAAGAAAAAAACGGAAAAATGATTTAATGAACCAATCATGCAGAACTTAGCTATGCCTCATCGATACACGAACGACAAAAACAAACCCCTTCTCCACAAAAGCCATAACGCATGCGCAACCTAAATCGAAGACAAACAACTAAGCTGGCGCTCTAAGGTGAAGTGGAGTCATCGATTCGAATAGAGTTGAGCTGAATTGATTTGAGTTGAGTTGGGGCGAACAAGCGAGTAGCTGCTGCCACTGCGCAACATGATTAACGAACAAAGTATAAGTACCTTAAAAAGACTACATTTGTTTCTAATAAAGATTGTTTTAGCATTTTATGCATTATGATTCGGCCGCCGCATACAAGAAAAAGGAGTTGCTTAGAAACAAAAAAATATAAATAAGAATATAACTTGGTTTGGTTTAGTAGATCTAATGATGTTCGAGGGCCGCCAGGGAAGTATTTTTCGGAGTCGAATTGAAAAACTAGTAAGAATATCAAATTCGATAAAACAAACGGAAAAATTACCTTTCTCCCAAAAAAAAAAAAAAAACAAGTACACGTTGAAAAAAAATACTACTGTATTGTCCCAAACATATTCTTCTTGAAACATGCATATCGTCGGCTTAATGCTATTCTGTTCCATACGCCATTTTGTACGATCGGAGAAAAACGCAATTTATTGCTTGAGTAAAAACGGGACTGAAGCATTACACAATTTGTATACTTTTTTTATCTGAGATCCCAGAAAGTGTATATATTCTTAATCGTCATAAAATTCTAAAACGATTTAGCAATGTCCGTCTGTCCGTCCGTCCGTCTGTTTCAATCACGCTACAGTCCGTAATAATAAAGCTAGGATGATCAAATTTGGTAGAAATATTTCTTATAGTTGCAAGTTGTTTGGGATTGCAAATGGGCAATAACGGTCAATGTTTTGATATAGCTCCCCTATAGAGGTCGCTCCAAAATATCGTTTTTGAGCCAAAGATACCACATTCTTAAAGCAATTTGTAGAAACTTTGCGGTTTGTATTATATTTTGACAAGGATGCATCACAGCAAAAATTTTACAAATCGGTTCATATTTTGTTATAGTCACCCTATGGAGGTCGCTCCAAAATGTACGTATTTAAGCCATAAATACCATATTTATCCCCTCACCTTAGAGAGGAGGGTATATATCATTTGCTACGAGCCAAAAGTGTAACACATCAAAGGAGAGACCTAAGACCCTAAGTATGTTCGGCGGATATCAGTTTTGGGTCATTTTAAGTCGAATGAGCAATGTCCGTCCGTCCGCCTGTCTGTCTGTCTGCTGGCTGGTGTGCACAATAACTCTCGAAAGGAGTAACCGATTGACTTCAAATTTGGTATGTGATAATATTTTCTTCTATCTCCGGCTAAGTTCGGATATGGACCATATTGGTCCACTCCTTCTAGTAATTCCCCCACAAAGGGTTAACATTTAGTGAAATAATGATTATTTAATAACTTATACCCTACATATTTGAATCCTCTGAAACACATAGTATTAGTTTATTATTCACTATTACCTCGAGAAAAATGGGCGAAGTTGCCACGCCCCTTTTGGTACCTCCCACACAAATGTACTATTTTGAACCAAAAGTTAAAAGCATATAACTTTATTACCAGTGACTTGAAACTTTGTACAGTGTAATGCTTTTATAGTACCTAGAGTTCAGAGTAAAATTGACATTATTGCCCCGCTCCTTTTGGTACCTCCCACAAAAATTTACCTTTTTGTACCAAAAGATACCAGCTTATAACTTGAATACCACTGCATACAAATACTTGAAATTTCGTACAGTCCAATGCTTTTATAGTACCTAGAGTCTAGAGAAAAGTGGCCGTAATTGGCACGCCCGTTTTGGTACCTCCCACACAAATGGACCATTTTGTACCAAATGTAAACAGCTTTTAACTTTAATAGCAGTAAATACTTTAAAGTTATTAAATGCGATTTAAATAAATCGTATGGCCATTAAATTATTAATTGAGCCAACTTGACTGAACGAATGATGCAGAAGTTCTTATTTTTGGGGCTTCTTTCACGTCCAATTCTCAGAATTGAGTCTCAAAATCATGTGTTGTACTGTGTAATATACATATTGGTAATGTATGGGTGGTTTCGACATAATTTTTGACACTGAAGTTTTTTGCAGAATTCAATATTTCAGATACATTGATATATTACGTTTAAGAATAGCTTCTCCATTATCGAAGGTACACAACATTCTTATAATTTGTAACCGAATTATACGAATTTTTTGAAAATATCTCCCCCAGGGTAATGACGGGAGAGTATAACATGCGAGGCCCCTCGATCTGATCATATATTTGGATAGAGTACCTCAAAATAAGAAGAAAAAAGTAGGTTCGTTTCATCGATATTACGCATAGTTATAGAGATATCGGATGTAAAAGTTAAAAAAAAAGATTTGTGCAAACATTGTCGTCCGATAACACGATAACTAGGCAAGATATCGACAAAATATTCGTTAATTGTTCTTCTTATTTTTAGGGTATAGTAGTCGCCCCATATAGTTCCCTTATTAATCGTCATTTCCCTGGTGCATTTTTGACAGGGGAATGCAAGTGACT